>MUAA02000106.1:1200000-1800000 GCA_014180765.2 Marchantia paleacea | reverse complement strand
CCAAACTCATGGTCGATCCACTGCTGCCGTCACTCCACTCTGGTTTACATAGAGTATTCACCACGTTCAGTTGGTATCTCCGTCTCTCCTATGGTGTCAACCATCCCATTTCGTGAATACATGTGCACCAAGAATGAGGAGATATAGATCACTCCCTTCTCTCCCATTCGTAGCCTCTAACCCATCACTTGCACATTCCGGGCAAAGATCTCTCCCCAATTGACCTTGATCGATCCCCCTGACGAATCCCTCCACTATTCTCACCTTATGCATACTTACATAGATAATTCTTTACGGCGAGAATAATTGATTCAAAGTATACATTATTTTTCTCATGAAATCATGACGAATAAGATCGATCTTAAAGCCATTTGTGCGTTCCCTCTCCTGAGGATCAAACCACTTTGGCTTATCAAAGTAGAAGCCCGTATATAGTGTCATCCTTCCCAATCGATACCATTCTTCTCCTTCGAGTAATCTCGTCCTAACGCTTCCGCCCAGAGAAGCGCATCCCACGAATCTGGAAGCCCTTTCCATCCTATCGGATTTGCCGTATTCTTCGCCTGAACTTCCTCACATAACTCTAGACACACGTAGTCCCATGGCCTGCTATGAAAGCTCCGCCTTAGTTCTTTAATCGTTACAACTCCCCCGGCAGTCCAATCTAGCTTTGGCACCAAAGGTCGATACATTCATGTCGGCATCTTTCTCACTTGCGGAAATTGAATAGCCTCTCGAGCTTCTAAGCAAATGATCGATCTTCTCTTCATCTCGTCTACTTGCTCCATCGACTCGTTCTTGCTTCCTTGCTACTTGTCAAACTTGTTGATGTTGTTACTAACTACCCTAATCCGTTCGACACTCCAAACATTCCTTAACAACTCATTCATCTTGACCATATTTGTGCTTATTTCACATATTTGTATTCGGCAGACCAGACTTCATCCGAATACCACACACTTTTATTCCAAAAACAAAAAAACAGTCTCAAAATCTCTAAATAGGGTCAAGAGAACATATGTTGTACATGTATCTGAATCCTTGCATATATCAACAATAAAAGTTTGAAAGTTCAAAAAATACTGGAACTTTTTTCACATATTATTGCAATTGCAAAATACAAAAAATTGCATACAACTTGATTTGCTAAACTCCCAACCCTCCTAGTTATATGATATGATTAAAATATTATTCCTTAAAAAACTTACACTTTTCATGATGCAATTTGAGGTCATGATCTTTTAATTGCTCAAATACCTTTTTCAAATGGCTCTCATGATCCACCACTGTAGCACTTGTTGTGCACATACATATCACATCTCAACATACATTGTTGTTTCATAAAACATCATAATACAAAGATTATCATACATCAACACAAGTGTAGCACAATAATTTTTTTTGCTCTCAAACATCCACAATGCTCTCAAACATACACAATGACATTCATTCATAATCATAGCATAAAAGAAAAATTTTAGTTCACCAAAATTCACTTTGAACTTGAAAGAATCTAAGTTCATGCACTAGCTTGTTCCACCACATCCACTTTTCCAAAGGCTCAACTTCAAATCTTCCCTCTATGGAGCGCTTATTTATATTCTAATCCTTAAACCTTATGTCTCTTAACAACACATCCACTACGAATGGGATTAATTGCACTATAAGCTCTAATTATTCTATCTACTCTTACCTGCGTGCATCTACATAACTGAGAATGTTGTGAAATTATCATGACATCTATCATGTAAATATTTATTATATCACTTTATACATCGTTGTTACATCAAACATCACAATACACTATTATCATTTACTAACACAAATGTATCTACCCCTTAATTGGCGGTTAGATCACTCTAACACAAGGTAGTCATCTAGTTCATTAACATGATATGTCATTGTAGGATTAAAATCAAGAGGCTTAATGCTACAATGCCCCATTGTTAGTTGATTCTATGAAATCCATACCTTGTAAGAGTCAAATCTACTTGCATGCTTACCGCATCGAGGATATCCTCACTACCTATTAGACATTGTGACCTCTAGGTTGACTCTCACTAATGAGCATATGGATTATTTAGAAGAGATGTTCGGAGGGAGGAGTCAATTCAACTTATGAAGAAGTTTCACAAAGACTCCGTATGTGAAGAACACTTTGCAAGAAAGACATAGACGTGAGCAAGCAAAATTTGGGACAAGAGCCTCTATGCTATCTTTTGGGAGTATCAAACAACATAAAAGACATCAGCATGAAAGTCACTTTTTCATATGATATATGGTGTTGAGTCAAAACTTTCAATTCAATTTGATTTGAAAACCTTATTAGCTATCCAACAAAAGGTAAAACAGAGAAATGGAGCAAAAGCTATCAAATCAAGACGTCAATAATTATTGGAGTTAGATGAGCCCATGTGGCCATGATATATGTGGAATGGGCTTAATAATTGCACAAAAAGTATCACCAACTTGGGACAAAGAATATGAAGACTTTCAAAGAAGTCGATTTGATCATGCTTTTCGACTCCATAAGATATAAGAAGGCTAAAAAGAAGTTTTCTCCAAGGTACTTTGATCCTTTCATAGTTTAAAAAGTGTGGGGAAACTTTACTTACGATTTGAAGGAGTTGGGAGGACGTCATTTTGACCAAATGAATCATGAAAAGTTGAAGTTATTTTATCAACGATCAGATATTTTCACTTCAAGGACAGAGAAAATTTCAGGGATAAACGTAAGACACATGGTTACACATATAGGATAAAATATGAGTATATCTAAAATGTGATTAAGTTTATCTTTGTCATGACTTTGTTTAGCTAATTATGGTTAAGTTGGAGAAAAATATAGGCTAGTTTTTTATGTAGTAGATAAGAACAATAGATTTTTTTTGTTTATTGAAGAATCAAAGAATAGATTTCATCACATGGGTATCTTGACTTTTCTTGACTTGGATTAGTTTTTCATTGGTTTGACTTGGTGAGACCCTTAAATCTAGGGGAGAGATAGACTTGGTACACCAAAGTCAATTGGAGGTTAGTTGGGCTTTTAGAAGATCCCAAGTGAACCAATTGCATATTGCCATGTATCCTTTCTCATTGGGATTTATGATCTCTATCTCGATTAAACTTTGTGAGAAAAAGTTACATGATGATTACTTGTAGCAACTAGGATAAAAATCTAATTAGTATAAATAGATAGGTTGAGAAGCACCACTCAAGTTAGTTTTGAAGAAGCTAATTTTGAGGAAGCATTGTTGTGAGACTAAAGCCTTGTTTAGGGTTGAAGCCTTGTTTCAAGGAAGCCTTTGATTATTGATAAAGGATCTCTACCTTTTGAGTGATATTTGAGTCTTTGTGAGAATTGTCATGAGATTTTGTAGTCTTGAATTTGAAAGTTGTGTAAAAAGGTCTATAAGGGCTATGATCATCAGGTTGGAACATGTCCTTCTAGATTCATGATGAGCTTCCAAAAAGTCATCAGAGGTAAATTTGAGTGAGAGTCAGCATGGAAGTCATAAACCACAAAGTGACCTTTGAGCTTATATGTGCCATCATCCAAATAGCTGTCAAACATTCTACTTCATAAGAATTATACTTTAACCTTGTTGCATTGTTGCAACAACTTGGCTAAGAAAGTGGTGATTACCGGGTTGAGCAAGGATTCACCAACTTCATCAATTCTTTCATGTTACTAGTCTACAACATAAACCCAAAGTGGTTATGGTAGACATGTACGAGAGTCTCGACCATCAAGATTTAGTGGTAAAGGTGATGGACTGATACCATTGCGATCTTTTTTAGCTCAACAATCAGTTGTTGGAATGATGTGTTGGACATGTGATGGACCACATCACAAAAAAGCTTGCCTTCAAGGTCAAAGGGTGGATCTTGTTGGATCAAAACATGGTCACATGATTGATCAATGTTTTGATCTCTATCTAGAACTACTATTAGTGAGAGTTGCATGGCAATCCTTGGAAGTGGATGCATCTTGACTAGAGCAGTTCGAGTAGAAGATAACAAGTATGGCTATAGCCCAAAAAAGATCAGCTTTAGAATCTGAACTTTTTTGGAGTTGGTGCCTCTACATCATATGATGAAGATTTTGTATATTACATGTGTATAGTGACAGAACATGTGCAAATATTATGATTCGTAGTGCAACATAAACTGTAAAGTATAGAGGAGCGTCCATGGAGTTGGATCCACAAAGAGGGGAGGTTGGCTGACAAGTTAGACTTTTTCAATTTTTCACATTGTTTGAGGTATTGAATACCTCATCCATGGCTCCTAGATGATCTACTTGAGAGAGAAGGGTGCCAGTCAATGTTGATGTTCTTGGAGATGAAGCAAATAGGACCCAACCATCAATATCGTAACATAGAGCCCAATGTTTTGGGGGGGGGGGGCAAAGACTCTTTTTCATTCTGTTGTTTTTTTAAGCCAAGGATTTATTGGCATTGGGGGTGTCATCATCCCATCTATTATGATTGGAAATCACACTTTGCGAAAATAAAGAGGATGAGTTGATTGCTTTTGATATTGACCACACTTGTAGTGTTGATCTTGAGATTATGTCAGCTTTTAGTGGAATTTTGCAAGCTGATGCCATTGAATGATGGAGTTACCAGCGAGGCCGGAAAACTAGCGTACCAATGTGTCACCAAGTGCTATGATGTCGGATAACAAGAGTGATGTTTTTTGTTTGATTGAATCTTCATGAAAGGTTTATCGACCTCAACTAATATTTTGGGATTCTTGTGCACAACCCCTTATGTTGAATAACGAAGCATTGCTTGGCCTTGGTTTGTGACCAATGTGGAGAGATATCCATTTTAGATTTAGACATATCTTGGAGGTTTTAATGATGCATCGCCGTCCTACATCATCCTGATGGGGTTGACTGTGCAACTGCAAACAGATCATATCACTGATAGCTCTACAATGTGAACACCTGATGTAGTTACACTTGCAGAGTCATATGATGGATTGGTGGATGGGGCAGTGTTATACCTGATGGGATTTAACATTGATTATTGGAAGGAGACAATCTTTTATCAACTAGGTTGGCAATCTAGTAGGGACAAATGAGTCAATTATCAGTATGGTTTATTATCAATTCTAGCCCTTTACCAAGTGGAGGTTTGGTGTATTTTGCAACATTTAGTACTAGTGTTACTTGGCCTGATGATTTATTGGAGGGAAACATGGATGGAGATGACAATCCTTGTCCAAAAGATGTTACTTTCATGCCAAGTCTTAGTGAAGTTGCGTCATCCATGTTGGATGAATCACTATGTATATCATGTATGTACCTACAACATATAATAAATCAACTAATACATTAAGCTTGGAGTGATTCTATTGCTCCGGAGATGGAGGAGTCAAAGAAAGTTATTCCCACTCCACTATGTTGTCATCTTTAGATACAACGTCTTATGCTTAGCAGTATGCAAAGAATACCATATGTGTGTTGGATTTGTTTGGAGGAATCAACACAGGTTTGGCTGTTGTTCTGCAATCTTGCATAAGAAAAAATCGATACTTGTATGTGGAGCGAGATGAGATTGCAAGGAATTTTGCCACTTTTGGTGTAAAATATATTCTTCAATACGCATACTTCTCTTAATAAAATTAGAGATCGACGTAGTGCATATTTCATTACGTCATGTGGCACAATTGGTGCAATGATACATAGATCTTTTAACATTGTCTATGGTTCAAGGATGTCAATAAGCCTTGCCATCAGATATTTTCTTGTTGGGGAAGCAAGACCTTGTTCAACATAATACCATACATTTGATAACTGTTGGATGACCATGTTATGAACACACATGATGGTAATGATCATGGGCTATAAGATTCACGTTCTATCATATCTTGGGAGATGTTACATGTGTTACGATCTTGCACAGTCACAACAAACCTATTCACAAGCATACATTTTGGAAAATGTTAACTTGTTGGATGATCCACGTACATGAGTGATGATACATCATATGTTCTCATGGATTGGATTAGTGATATTGCTAGATGCAACAAGAATAGGATCTCGTGCACATTGCCCACGTCTATGATGGAAAAACCTTCTTCCGAGCATATGATAGAGTGCAAATTCCGTCACATCCCATAGTGGGGAGTATTTTAGATGTGGGTAGACACTTTCAGGTAGTAGTCTATGCTGATAGATCATCCATGGCAATGATGAACCTTGTGGATCAACCAAGTGTTGCATTATCCACATTGTTGAGTTATCTAGCTTCTCCTACCTCTAGAGAAAGAGTATTTTGATTTGTATGGAATTCTTGCTAGCATCGGTTGGTGGAACTTAATGTTGAAGAGAGAGAATGAGCTATGACATTGTGTACTTGTACTTCAACAGTACATACATTTTAAAGTTGCATTTGAATTTTTAAATACAACAACACGAAAACACTATAAGTTACAAATCAACAAGATTTGACTCTCTTGATTGCCATAAACAGCTTTATTGAAGCTCATTATATAATTGAGAGAGGATTTGAAATAAACTATCATATATATGAAACTAATATCATCATGTTAGAAAAACAATCTTTAAGTTTTTCAAATGTAATTTAAATATTTTTTCTAACTTAGTCTCATGTCATGAAGTTGAAACTAGATCTCATGTCATTTATATCATAACATCCTCTTCATTTCTTTTTTTTTTTAAACTTCAAGTATCTTTTATGAAGATCAAACAATTCGAATGACAGAATAGTTGGTGAGGATTGCTTAAAGTTATTAAATAGTGATTTTAAATTTATAATAGAGAAAAAAATATTAATTTGATATTTTAAAATTAGATATATTTAATATCAAGAATAAAATTAAAAAGATATAATTTCAAAAATATTTATAATTTATTGGAATCCAATATATGACACACTCCAAGATATCATCAAGCTCACCTCAGTCATTCTATGACACAAAATCAGAGTTTTTTATGAATCTCAAAGGCAAAGGTTGATACCGCACTCCACTACGGGTGCACACACTACTAACTTGAGCAGTATCTCCTTCGGAATCTCTATAGAACTCCACTATAATATTGATGAATCACCTCTATAATTGTATAGCAACAAATCCTCAAGTGGAACCAAAAATCACAACATAAGATACTTAAGGCACCACAAGGTGCTAACATAAGAGCAACTTGAAACATGTCATCAACACAATCAATTATCCAATCTATAGTTCCGCAAGTCCTATCTCATTGAGGAGAAACATGGATAGTCTAAGTGGTCCATAAATCCAAACTCACTTTCGGTAGCACATAGCAACAGGAATACTCCAAACAACAAAGCATCAACATAAACAAATGTGGTGCACAAACAAGAAGTCAAGATGGAGGTATATCAATAACAAAAAATATAAATAATAATACTTCATCTCAAAAATATCCATCAAAGGGGTCAAATCAACCCAAACCGAACTCACATAGCTTAAGGAGAGCATTTAAAAACATTACAATTTAGTTTTATAGGCCTTATGTACTCTAAATCGATAATCTGATATTGGTAATCCAACCATTGATCTTGAGATTTTTGAGGTTGAAGCCTAATTAATTCAATCTCCTACCAAATGAAATTCTTTTTTTCACCAAAGGACATCATTTGAAACTTCTGCGAGATTTCAAAAATCTTTGACTTCAATTTCAAACCCCTAAATGTCAAAATTTTGCAATTTTGACACTATCAATCTTGAGTCTAACATCTCTATCCTTGCACAATATACTTTACATCTTCTATGACCTTATTAAATTTTAAACAAAGAAACATTAATTGATAATCCAATATCATGTCGTTTATATTTTCGACCCGGAAAGTTCAAAACATCCAATCTTGGACTTTGAGCACTTTTATCCAAAATCTTTTTTGGCTAATCTTGATTCTAAGTCCCAAGGTAACTATGTCCACACCTACTTAACTAGGGATGATGTTACATAAATGATGACAATATGCTTAGAGTTTTTACTTTGAAGTAGCAAGAAGGTTGGGATGCACTTTTGCCCTTGATTGAATGTGCTTATTATAACTCAATCAATGCATCTAGAAAGTCCAGACCTTTTTTATAGATAAAAATTATATTCTTTCATATAGTCTAGGTTTGGCTAGAGTGAGACACATTAATCATTATCAAAGTTAAAGATATGAACAAGTTTGTGGCATTAATTCAACTATTCATGTCAAACAAAGATAGATCACTGTTCAAAATCAACAAAAACCTTAGAAAGATTTTCATTGATGACATGTGGAGTTTCAACAAAAAGATAATGTGTGATTATCTACAACCAACCTTGCTTTATAAGAGTTAAAAGGTTGAATCCAAGATTTATTAGTAATCTTATGGATTAGAGCTGTTGCAAACAAATTAGAATTTAAAATAGACATGAAAATACATCTTGTTTGTCATGTGTCTCTCCTTCCAATGTATATCCAATAATCTTCTTCCTTTAGTAACACACATCAATCATCTCAATTAGAAAAAATGATTGATGAAGTAGAGGAATGCAAGGTGAATTTGATCCTCAAGAAACACAATAATGGTCAACAAAATCCTAAAGTGAAAAATCTAGTCCAATTGAAGTGATATCCACTTTATGAAGCTATTTAAGAATCTTTCATAAATTTATCAAAGAACTTCTAGAATATTTTCAATCTTCTTACTATGAGAACATTGTGTCTTAACTGAAAAAAAGTTTGCATTCTACGCATGATAGTCATGTGACATAGATTGGATTTCTAGTTATATAATATATAAAACAAGGGGATGCCTTGAAAAGTCATCTTATTTTTGAAAGTCATTTGGGAGTTTATTATTCATAGAATTACATATTGTTATTGTTTGAGTCATGTTTATGAGCCATACAACACATGCAATAGATTATGTCCGATATGATTTGGGCATGACATTTTCATTCAACATCTCTTACCAACTCTACAAGGTTTAAATCTTTTCTCATTGCTCTTTCATTATGCTAAGGAACATAGGTTATGATGACTTGCCTTATTAAACCATGCTATATTCAAAATATATGAAATTTAATTGGTAGGTAGTTCACTCCTCCATCAACTTTTTAGTGATATTTGAGTTCTTTGTGAATTTTTTTGATCGAAAAGTTGTCACGAGAGTCAATTATGGAGTTTGGATGTTGAGAGTTTGTGTAAGAAATTGCAATAGTCATATGGTAATCAAAATTCAAAGTATCCTTCTAGATTTATGATGAGTTTTCAAAAAGTCATCGGAGGTAAATTTGAGTGAAAGTCAACTCTCATATCATAAAACAAACATATGGTCATCAAAATTCAAATTGTCATTCTAGATTGATGATGAGCTTTTAAAAAATCATCAGAAGTCTACATGAGTGAAAGTTGGACATGAGATAATAAAACAAACATCACATTACAAAATGACTTGATGTCAAATGATATAGTATTGATTAAATTATCTTTCATGTGCATACTTAGATGCTTAGTATTATCTCTTATGAGCATCAATCATGAAATCTTCATTGTCAACATTATAGTTCAATCATTTTCTATATGTTGTAATGTGATTGACGTTCAGAAATCAATATATCAATTGAAGTTGATTATATGATATATTATGTTGAGCTCATGCATCATTACTAGAATGGATATTTATTTTCATCCGCGTTTAATCAATAACCTTCAAGAAAACTTCAGACATGATATCATTCTGCTTGCTACAATCTTTGGTATAATGATATATGATGTTGCAATTGTTACAAGAATCATTTTTTTACAATGGTATTGATACTCTTCCACTTATGAATGCATCAAAACTTCCCCTACCTTTGAATAAATAGTTTTACGAAGACGAATATTGAGTTAGATTATTAAAATAGTATGCATAAGCATTTCAACATAACAATCATTTGCTTATCACATAGACATGTTTTTGCCATCTCATCATAACAATCATCTTCATATTACATGTACATGTTTTTGCTAGTTATTATAAGATGTGCTAGCACAAAAGTATATTTATTATTCTTTAGTCACAAACAAAGATGTACATGAAACTCAAGATTATCTCAATTAAAGTTAAAAATCACTTTTTTGATCTCCTAATCCATTCAATAAGACCATGATATATTACAGTCTTTGACCTTTGCTCCTATGTTAGTAACTAATCAACAACTCTTTTCATCCAAAGTATATAATTATTGATTATATGATATCCTTACTTAATATAGTTCAGCTATCCTAACAATTATATTTTATTCACCTTGATATGTGTATCAAACATCTTAGCTAATCATCGCATGACTCTTGTGGACTCTCTACATTTTTAATATATTTTATCATCAAATCTTAAATAATTTTCAAAATATAATGTATGATTTAGTATATCTTATTAATGTAGTTTTAGAATGGTTAATTATCTTCATCTATTATTGGTTTGATAGCTTTCCCAATCATAAACTAATAGAATCACTTGAGTTTGGGAAAAATCTTCATACAAAATATTTATGCTAGATAATTATATTTATCTTGTTTCTCTCTAATAATTAAAATTGCTGAATTAGAAATTCAGTGATATTTTAATTTTACAAACAACTAACAAGATAAAACATAATAGATTTTAATATAATAGCCAATCTTCTAAATCACAAAATGTTGCAACATTCTAAGCATAAAATTTCACATGTGCAAGGTTGATTTCATTGCAAGCTAGTCGAATACTACGTATTATTTTACTAGATAATATTCTCTAAAAATTTTATAAAAATCTCTAAATTATGATTCCATTGTGCATATTTGATTTTTTGTTATACATTTACGTTTTCTTTTGAACTTTATATTTTTTTGAAATTTTTCTGAATAGTATCTTCTCCACTACGTTATCTTTGTTTAAAATTACAATATTTTGTTTTAAAATTTTTTGCTTAAATATAGTGTTATAATGTCGATCAACACATACACAAGAGAAAGAAATGAAATATATATTGAATGTCACTATGAAGCTTTTTAATGTAAAATTCGAAACTGTAAAGGAAAGAATCCCAACTCAAAACATTTAAATTGTAGAATGTCAAAAGAATCCTAAAGCTACTAAAAGGACTTAAAATCCTTACTTGCCTATGTGACATACCACTTAGATAGATGAAATTAATAGTAATGAATTATAGTTATATACAATAAATATATTAATGAAATCAATATATTATGAACTAGACTTCTTTCTTGATCATAATAAAATTTTATCACAAGATCACATATAATTATTAAGAATCATTTGATTATTACAATCTCTTTACTTGAAAAACTTACTTCATATACTTAGACTAACAAGATGTCTATACTGCATATTATGGAGTAATCTTCATAAAATTTTGATTGGTTTTTAATGATATTTAAAAGTAATGTATGACATAACATTTCTAGTTCAAGGATTACAATCTTGAGACTCCTAATCAAGTCTGTTGAATTTTCATAATGCTAAATTGGATTTGATTTTGTTGATGAAAATAATAACTTATAATATATTAGCACTATATAATTTTTAAAAATAGTAAATATTTGATAAAAAAAAATTGTTCCAAAAGTCAATTAATAAAAATTTATTTAAAAATATAATTGATAATGATTGATTTGATACTTGATTTAAACAACAAATATCAATTACAAACACAATACATAAAATAAAGGGTTAAAAGTATTATCAATCAAAAATTATATATATTTTAAATCTTGTAATAAATATTTATAATAAAATGAAAAAAACACTTATAGTTAAAAAATTGGCTAAATTTGGATAAATTGGACTAAAGTTGCATTTGAATTTAAAAATACAACAACACCAAAACATTATAAGCTACAAATGAACAAGATTTGACTCTCTTGATTGCCATAAACAGCTTTATTGAAGCTCATTATATAATTGAGAGGGGATTTGAAATAAACTATCATATATATGAAACTAATATCATCATGTTAGAAAAACAATCTTTAAGTTTTTCAAATGTAATTTAAATATTTTTTCTAACTTAGTCTCAGGTCATGAAGTTAAAACTAGATCTCATGTCATTTATATCATAACATCCTCTTCATTTTATTTTTTTTTAAACTTCAAGTATCTTTTATGAAGATCAAACAATTCAAATGACAGAATAGTTGGTGAGGATTGCTTAAAGCTATTAAATAATGATTTTAAATTTAATATCAAGAAAAAAAATAAATAGATATAACTTCAAAAATATTTATAATTTATTGATGAAATAAAAAAATATAACCTTTATTTTATTTTATTTTAAATTATTTTTAAAAAAAATTTGGAAAATTATAAGTTTTATTTTTTTAAGTTATCATGATTTTTAAGATAAAAATAAAAAATTTACTGCCAAAAATCTTGCTTATTAATTGATTCAGAAGATTTCTTTTATCTATTGGACTATAAGATAATTGAATCATATTCATATTTCATAAATTATTTTTTAAAATGTAAAATCTAATTATTTTTTTATTTATTTAACCATAAAAAATTATTTTTTTTTCATGGAGATTTAATTATCAGTTTGTTAATATATATAATCAAAATCAAAATCAATAGAAAAAAATGAAATTAAAAAATAAATAATATTTTTGAAATATTTTATTAATCTCAAACTAAGATTTCAGTTCGTTTGTAAATTAAAAATCATAATTACATAGATGAAAATTCCAACTTGTCATGATTAATCTTGACATAATTTCTTCCATCAA
Source organism: Marchantia paleacea (assembly GCA_014180765.2). NCBI lineage: Eukaryota > Viridiplantae > Streptophyta > Marchantiopsida > Marchantiales > Marchantiaceae > Marchantia > Marchantia paleacea. Next base: position 1,787,248 of record MUAA02000106.1, on the reverse strand, counting down.
ACTGTTCCAAGCCATAAATGAAATTACTTTATATTTTGTGTATTATGAAACTGTAAAAATATAAAGTGAATTTTTTAAAATCATGTTTGAAACATTTGATTAGACAACATGATTATATAATCGATATCTGAATAACAATAATTTATTGTGATGCTTATTCTATTATTTTCCAAAAATTCTTGAGTTTTACATCATTGTAGTAACTCAAGACTCTTTCAACTTTATGAATATTTATTTTGTTGATTTTTTTGCTTTTTTTAAATATTTTTAATTTTTGGCAAATAACATTGGATAGATAGCTAATATTGTAATGTATGGATCATGCAAAATGATTTTAAACATATGATGCATTTACAGTGATCTAATTTCTAAAAAAATTCATCCTAGATGTGCTTTGCTCTGTTTATATCTATATTTTTTGTCAACATATGACACAAAAAATTTAATTCATTGAGATTTAAAAATATGATATTGTTATTCTTGTCATGTTAAACATAGTAGTGATGATGATTCAAATAAAGTTTTCTCCTATATTATTAACTAATTTGAAAAATATTCCAACCAATTATGTATTATTTTGTATAAAAATTGGCTTAATTCTAACTCATTCTTGGGTTTCAAAAATCTAAATGTTATACATTTGGTGAAGTTATAGATTACTTCCGCAATGTAAAATTTATTTGTTGGAGTTTTATTTAAAGATCTCACAAAATCAATGCATCATCTTTCAAATATATCTACTGATTTAAATAAATTTCAATATAGGATTATTAGACTTCCTTGCAAATAATTGACATATGTCATAAATCTTGCAAAAGTTAAAAAAATCCTCAAACATACATCTCCAACAAATATTGACATCTAATATATTGAAACTTGCATTTTTTTGAAAAATGTATTTCACATATTGAGTCATGATATTTATTTAGCAATCAAATAAAGTTCATTTTTGTCTTCACCCTTTGTAGTACTCCATCTACTCCTACTCCATCCAATTAATTTTTTCAAGCCAGAGTTGTGTACTCCATTTTGCGCAACCTTATGGATACTTATAATATGTAATCAAATTCCAAAGATAGTTATAAGTTATCATACGGTGAAACAAATATCCACTTGTTTCACTCTTTCATCATTTTAGGCCCACGATAACACATCTGCATTGACATGATACTTGTCAGGTTTGTTTTTATTTTCGTGGTCAAATTTTGAAAGAATTAACTTGCACCTTGCTGTCATTCCTTATTCCTTCTTAAGTAAGCTTGTTAACAAATATTTCAAAGTATTATGACAGGTTTAAATGATGAATTTTCCCTCAAGCAAGTAAGTTATTAACGTCTTCATAAAATTTCATTTTTTTCCTCATATTAAACAAAATCACTCAGAGATTATTCAACTTTGAAAGTCTTTGTCATCTCCCACTTGATTTGGTGTGAAAGTACCTCTATTGAATGTCAAATTTTTAATAATCTTGTATCTCATAAAATCCGCTTAAATCATATTTAAAGACTATGTGCTAATACAACATTACTAGATTAAGGCTTGTTCCTCGATGCCCATCTTGCTCGGAGAGGGTATGGAGACTAGGGAAGAGGGAGAGAGTAGAGTAGAGTAGGGTAGGATCATTTCTTGTATATTGTGTGGTTACACTTTGCCAAACATGGAGAGTGAATAGACATTTCTCTTTGTTTTTTAATTTGGATTCCATTGGTACCTAAATTGAAGACTATGGAGAATGCTATAGAGAGATATGAATGTTTTTGTTTTTTTAGAGATTAGAATGAATTTTGAGTGATTTTTCTCAAATTAGACATATGAGTCGGGATTTTTTTGTTCCCATCTATTTCTTTTCATGCATCGTTCTATTGGGACATAGTTGGAAATTTATGTAGATCGGAGTAAAAAGTTATGAATCTTTTTAGATAGTAGGGTTTTCAAAGTTAGTATTTTTCCATGTGAGGTGGAGTGTCAGGGGGTTGTGGTTATGCATGTGGGAGGAGATACTTGATGGAGTGCTAGTGTCTTTATCGTTCTTTTTGTGCTAGCTTTTGCTTTAATTGCCTCATGGGGCCGCCAAAAGCGGTGCGCGATACATCATGTTTATTATGTCATCGTCTCTTTATCTCGCAAGGGATAAAGATTCACGTGAGAAAGATGCACAAAGATTATAATTGGATCACTTGGGATGCATACGTGAGGAGGACGATCCCATCGACATCGACATTTGTCACTTTGGAAACACGCAGACTACATTGATTCGTTCGTTGATTATTTCAGATATACCACTCGGGTCGTGAAAGTGTTTAGCTTCCCATGCAGGTTCAATTCTAGGGCTTTTTGAGACTAGGTTCCCATGTCCACGTTTATTCCATAGACTCCCTCATGTACTCCATGACGAGACTAGACGTGGTTTTCGCTTATTGCTCGATCGGTTGGCATGTAATCCAATGGACGAGTTAACGTGATTTTTGTTTCTATTACTTCCGTGATGATGCCTACATTATACTAGAGGGAGACATGATGGACATATGGAGATGGTAGATAGATTTCGGAGATTTTGAGCAACGGATTGGGTTACATTGCAGGAGGAGTCTGTTCGGGCTACACATGTTAGGAGCCGGATTCAGTCACATGATATTTCTAATTCGGAACGATTACAACGTGTAGGATCTTGGGGCAGGCCCGGGAGTATAGCGGGGCCGCGCGGACCCTTCATCCTTTGTCTATGGCTAGTCCTACTGAGGAGATGATTTCCTCTTTACGCCTTTTACATGCGTCCATGGGCGTGAAGATACCACTAGAGGTCTTGGAGTATAAGTCAGAGGAGCCATTATGTATTGATAGATCACTATTTGCCCATTCTCTATTCACAACCCCACGCTTATCCTCAGGGGGCTTGTCAGGGATAGTATATGAGCATCTTTGAAATTACTTTCAGGCGAATGATCCCTCTTGTGGTTTCTCGGAGTTGTTCCATATGGTTGCATCAATTGCGAGAGGGGAGATTTTGTTGTCATTTAGTCAGATACTAGGGGCATAAGACCGATTGCTATTGGGGAGGTCTTATTGTGTTATTATCGTACCGTTGTACTGCAGCATCGTTCACACTTCTAGGAGCATCTTTGTCCACATTAGTGTGGAGTCACCACACTAGGAGGTTGTGAGGCGGTATCATTGGACATTAGAGCACTTATAGATATCCATCCGAATTGGGTTGTCTTGTAGGTGTATGTTTAGAATGCTTTTAACAGTGTCTTACATGCATCCATTTGTAGAGAGCTTAGATAGACTGATGGACCGCTATCGAGCCTCATCCTTTCGTATGGTCTTTCTATGGCTCACATTCTTCTCTTTTTTATTAGCATGATTTTTCCGAGTAGGGAGTCAATGTTCTATAGTCCGTCGCTGGCACTCGACAAGGAGATCTTTGGGAGGATCCCTATTTACCATGGCTCATTATAGAGCTCTTTTGTCTACTGTTTTGGCCGTGACAGGTTGTGTGTTCCACTCCTTAGCGGATGATATACACATTGTGGACCCTATAGATCACATTGGGCAGACCTTTGATTACTTGACTACCGAGATTCATCTTGTAGGCTTGAGAGTCAAGGTGTCAAAGTGTAGAGCTTGGTTTTCTTTGAACATTACTCCTCATCTCCAGCTTCTAGAGGGATGAATGACATCGACAGACGGCTTACATATTCTAGGAATACCGGTAGGGTCTGAGGATTTTGTCTCACTTTACCTAGACGTTGCACTTGCATGTAGATGACCTTCCTCTACTAGGGGATCTGCATGTGGCGTTTGATATACTCACATCTAGTATTGCTCGTCGATCCATCTTTCTTCTTCGCACGGTTCTTCCTTCACCTACATTCATATCACGTTTGATTGCCTTTGATAGTAGGATCATGGACGTCTTTGGTGACAACATCGGACCAGGGACCTTCGAGTGTGTGACATGAGATTTGGCATGAAGACATACATCTTTGCTGATTTCGTGTGGAGGGGTAGACTTATTATTGATGGAAGAGACTACACCTATAGCATTCTTGGCTAGTTGGGCATTCTATGCACCTTTGTTATCTTCTCGATTTGTGATTGCAGATAGACCTATCCTTGAGATATATGCAACGGACGTGGATACGGGATCATTCCCTTACATTATTATTGCGACATACGAGAGATGCTTTACCCCTAGAGGTACGACATGAGCTCCCGTCTTTTTCCTCTTTGGTCACCGATTGGACTAGAGGTCTACAATCTACCTTGATGGACTGACAGTTTCAGGAGGCTCTACATTCACTCTTAGTGGATCCGGCCATTCCTCTTACTACTAGAGCTTGTCTACGCTCTTGCTCTGGCAAAGGTCCATGCTCGTGGATCTTGGCTCGACCATGCACAAGGGCTTTCCGACTCGCACCATCTACTTTCTCTACAGCGATGAGGTTCCATCTTGGTTTGGTCCATCCATCTACATCTTCATTACTAACATGTGAGTGTGGTATCACTTTAGATGCAACATGTGTTCATATGACTCGTTGTCCATTCGAAGGACACACGATATCTACCCATGATGCCATTAGGGATGTGGTGTTTGCTCTGGCGCGAGAGGGTGGATACCTCATATGGAGGGAGCGTTGGTATGCCTTGCAGTAGATTAGGGTTAGGACAAACCTGTACTTGGTTCGTATGTAGGACCCTAGTTAGGAATTTTAAGCTTATTTTTTTGTTTTTCAGAATAAAACGCATGATATTCGGCGGAATTGAGTATTGACGAATACAAAGATGACTCTTAAGGCGAATATGCATGGTGAGTGAGAGTATGTGTAGATTAAATCCGGTGGGAGCAATTCCGTTTCGGTTAGGATAGAGTTGTAACTGTATCGTTGAGCAAGTGGCGGGCGCAGAACCATCAGGGTGACACGATGAAGAAGCGAGTGGCATTGCGATCGGGAGCAAGGGAAGCTATTCGATTACCCCTCGCCAAAGATGGCGAGCGTAATTAGACCTCTGGTGCCAAAATCGGACTGGACAGTGGAAGAGTTGAAGCGATTGAAACAATTGGGCGGAGCATTCTTAGCATGGCGATGGGATTATGTGTGTCCAGAATTGTGTGAAGAAGTGAAGGCCAAGAAAGTCGCCAATCCGATAGGATGGAGAGGTTACCCCGATTCATGGGATGCGATTCTGTGGGCGGAAGCATTGGGCCGAGATTACGCAGTAGACAAGGATGGCATCGACTGGGAGGGATCGGCATTGCATACAAGATTCGACTTTGACGAGTCCAAGTGGTTTGATCCTCGAGGAAGGAAGGGGACCAACGGGTTCAAGATTGATTTGATTAAGGATGATTTTCGACGGAATATCATGTATACATTGAATCAGCTGTTTTCATCGCAGAGAACTACTTATGCTAGTATGCATAAGGTGAGGATAGTAGAAGGATTCGTAGGAGGCAAGATCAAAATAAACTGGGGAGAAATATTCACTCGGAATGTGCAGGCTATGGGACAGAAGTTGAAAGCAAGAGAGAAGGGAGTAGTGTACATTTCCTCTTTTTAAGGTACACATGTACTCAAGGATGGGATGGTTAACTCCAAGGGAAAGAGTGAAGTATCGGTTGGATCTTGCAGAATGTTTTGCGAGAGCGTAATATGAGTGAAGCCAAGAGTGGATCAACGAAGCGTGGCCCTGAAGAAGGAAGCAATTTGCAGTCACCAATTGCAGGGGAAAGGGACGAGATGCCTTCAGATGAGTTGGACGAAGTAATGCGGGGAATTGAGGAAGTTGTATTCGGAAGAGAGGATTCGGCATGAACTTCAGGGACGACAGTACGAAGTCCGAGTGTAGAGGAAGTTCGAACGCCGGTCAATAAGAAACGGAAGTTAAAGGAGATTGTTAAGCCGAGGAGCCCAGTGCCGAAAGTATTGAGGCCTAAGGTAAAGGCATCCAAAGCAGATGGTGGAGAACCGCTTCCGGTATTGCGCTTAGCACGGAGTAGAGAATATAGTGGTCCCCGTTCTCATGGAGTTGAACGAGATGGGAACAGACTATATTCAGGGGTGCAATCCTCAAGAGGAAGGTTACATGGAACTAATTCAGTTGATGAACCGCATCGCAACAGGAAAGAAGGACCAGACACAAACCATTAAATAGTTGACACAGTTGGTGGGACGTCTGGAGAAGGAGAAGGCAGAAGCGCAATGGGAGGTGGCAGCAGCGAAGAAGGCTTATGGGGAGATTTGTAAGATCCGAGGAGCGGAAATGAAGTTCGTGGAAATCGAGAATGAACGGCTTCGGAATCAATTGAAGGAGGTGAAGCGCCAGCTACATGAGGTCGATATAGAGAGACCAGCTAGATTAGAAGTTTTGGCTAGTAAGTGTGCGAAGTATCTTTTTGCCCGGTGTGATGATGTGGAAGCTGATCGATTGGAAACATTGATGATGGTGATGAGACGTCATCGAAGGGTGCAACAGATCTCCGAAGTTGTAGTCGGACGCGATCCGTGTAGGTAACGATTTAGATAGGACGTTAGAATTGTGTATAAATAGGACTAGAGTAGTAGTGGAGACATCTTCAATTTGCAAGAGAAAGTCAGGATTTGTTCCTGTGTAGCCAGGGTAGAATGAAAACTCTTGAAGCCGAGCAGAGATCGCGGTGGCCTACCTTACTGGAGATCGGATTCCTGTGAAGATACCCAGGAATTTGTCCCACGAGTTGGGCTATTGAGGATTTCAGCGGGAGAACTTCAGCGAGCTTACGCATGGTGAATGTTACCTCTTGTAATTGGGATCACCCAATCTTAGTAAAAGGTTTCCTTCTGGAATTTCTTGGCACTTTATTTCCTGATGGGTTTTAAGTTACGAATTGATTCCACTCTTCGGACTGCGATTGTCCAGAGTTGATTAAAGAAGTCTAAACACACATATTCCCCACATGATATTCGGTTAACACCCCATTCCTTTGGGAACGAATCAATAAACACTACAACTACCCAATTCTAATGTAACCTTGTTGTTACAACTTGGTTCGGGAGGACCATGACTCTATGGAGGATGTGGTGGTTACCGATCCTACTCGTGACACAATTTCAGAGGGGGTGATTACCTATCCTCCAAGATGGGCAGCGAGTGGAGCGGTAGCAACCAAGGTCTCCAAGTATATGGGTATGAGAGAGGTCACCTCTTTGTTCCTCTAGCTTTGGAGTTATATGAAGCTATTGACACAGACTTCGACATGTTCGTGAGGGAGTGCGCCAGAGCCTATCATACTAGGCGGCATGAGGTATCACTCTCTTTAGCTTAATATATAGGCTATCTTAGTCAACATGTTTCATTGCTTTACATAGAGCACTAGCTAGTGCAAGGTTAGGTGATGTTTATTATACGTTATTTTGTTTATAGATATACCAACTATCTAGGATATGTTTGGTTATGGAGTACATATTTCCGAGTGTGATGCTAATAGAGCCTGGCCCCATGTTCCATCCTTCTACGATTCGATGGGGTCTTGCCATCCCTTTTGTTATTTTACTGTGTCTCTCCACGATTGAGAACATAAAGATGTGATTTTCGGTGTGATGTTTTTTATACCCTTGCTAATTGGATGGTGCCCAGCTGGCAGAAAACTCCCGATTACATGCTCGGTCGTACGTCAAACGCACGGAATAGCGGTAACACTGCACCGCCAACTCTCGCGTAGCTCAGGGCAGCAGTGATTGCTGGTCTCTCAGAGGCCCAATCCTGCTGCGTCTCTGTCGATGCCTGCAGCAGTGGGCGGGCTGCAATCTCGAACTTTGATGTTTCCCATTGCAGCTATAATTTATTTCGCCACCACGGCATTCGGAGGCCGCCGAGCGACATCACCAGCACAGATCGAATCTCTGAATGATGGTGTCTGAGAGCTGCTGATTGATATTTATCTGCCCTTCTTCGATGACATCACCCTCGGAGTAAGCAATCACTGCCTGCATTTTACCACTTCTCTTGCAATCATTCCTTCCTTCCTTCCTTCTTTCCATCCGATGCACACTGCAAGGAGCGAAGGAGGTGGGATGCAAGCCATCAATGCATTGAACTCACAATGTGCTGACGAATCCACTGGCGTGTTCGAAAATGTGTGGCTTCGGTTCCTTGTTTCGCTTCCTGTAGATGGAGTGATTTGTGACCAGAGGGGCCTGAAACGGTGGTGTATCATGCAATGTGGGCTTGTGCGCAAACGTTCTTTGAAGGTCGACACCTCTGTTTTTAGTTGATGAGCTCGTGACATGATCGTAGCAAGGCTCCCAGGGCTCTTTTTGGGGGTAATGAGTGAATGGGATTCAATGTAAGCGTTCAGATTGACTGTGCTTTAGGCATTCTGGAACAGGCTGGTCGATCTTGTGCAAATGATTCGAGAATGATTGTCTGCAATTGTCGGAGATCTTGTCTGAGGAATTGCAATGACGCGAGGCAACTGGTGCGATGATCCAAGTCGCATAGTGGAGCAGTTGTAAAAGCATGAGACTGCTATGTTCGATGGGATGCAGTGTAATGTCAACGTGTGTCCGTACTGGCTTCGAGTTGCACTAAATCAAACCTTATTTGAGCTTGTCAAAGAACAGTTCAGAGCTATGGTGAGGATATGATTCGCGCGCAAGTGTTGGGTTCATTCCACTGACGTCATAATTTGCAGGTTTGGATGGATCGAGTCCGCTGCAAGACAGCCGAGTAAGGAGGAGTTGTTTGCTTTGGGGTCTTGAAAAAGGAGGAGTGTGTTCAGTAGGAGGGTTTTGTCCAAACCCTGTTAATTTAGAGAGGAGAAAACAATGGCCCCTAATGGACAGGCAGTCAGTTACGAGGGGAATGGGGAATCCAGAAAGCCATCTTTGCTGAGCATCAACAGCGAGGAGCTGAGGAAACACGACAAAGTCGGCGATCTTTGGATATCTATCGAAGGGAAGGTGTATGATGTCACGGAGTGGTTGACGAAGCACCCAGGAGGTGAGAATGCTCTGAGGAGCTTAGCAGGGCAGGATGTCACGGACGCATTTCTAGCTTTCCATCCTGGAACTGCGTGGTCTCTTCTGCCACAATTCCAGATCGGGGTTTTGGCAGACTACGAGGTTTCTCCTATTCAAGCAGATTATAGGAAACTCCTGACGGATTTGAAAAGGGCAGGTCTTTATAAGAATCCCCTTCACGTCTATGGCCAATATTTAGCTGTGATGATCCCCATGTTCGTCCTCTGTGTACTCGGCGTGGTCTACTCACCGGGTTTCTGGGTCCATGTTGGATGTGGAGTCCTCATGGGGTTTTTCTGGATACAAGCAGGTTTCATGGGCCATGACATTGCCCATTCGGGGATGTTCAAAACAAGCATAGACAAGTATCTGAAGCTTTCGATAGGCTGCTTCACGGGCATTGGTATGCAGTGGTGGAGGAACAATCATAACGCCCACCATTACTCCTGCAACTGTGTAGATTATGATCCGGATATCCAGTACATGCCTCTCTTCGCAATCACTCCCAAGTTCTTCGCCTCTCTCTATTCACACTTTTATGAAAGGAATATGGATTTCGACGCAGCAGCTCGTTTCCTCGTAAGCTACCAGCATTACACATTCTACATTGTCATGGCCCTTGCTCGAATCAACTTGTACGCACAAACGTTGATAGTGGCTTTCACCAGAAAGATGCCCTTTTCTACCCGGGCTTGGGAGCTCGGCGCCCTTGCTTTTTACTGGTCATGGTTTTCCCTGCTCCTGTCCTGTCTGCCCAATAAGTATCACAGGCTAGCGTTTGTGCTGACCTCTTTTGCAACAACTGGTATTCAGCATGTGCAGTTCGTGTTGAATCATTTTTCATCCCCAGTCTACGAAGGTAGACCAGAAAGCAAGACATGGTTTGAATCACAGGTTAGAGGGAGTTTAAACATTTCGTCATCTCCTTGGACTGATTGGTTCCATGGAGGCCTCAATTTCCAGATTGATCACCACGTTTTCCCTACCCTGCCACGCCACAACCTGAGGAAAGTAGCTCCATTTGTTAAGCCCCTTTGTGACAAATACGATCTGCCTTATGAGTCTGTAAGTTGGTGGGAAGCAAATCTGAGGGTTTTACGGACGCTGAAGTCAGCAGCCATGGAGGCTCGAGACATTTCGAAGCCGGCTCCCAGTCTTTCCAAGAGTCTCATTTGGGAGGCTGCCAACGCCAGAGGTTGATGATCTGATATTTGTGAGAGGGTGACATAGTCCATGTAAGTTATCGATGACATTGGTTTTCACAACAATTTTAAAAGTGCAAGTCTTAGCACAGCGATTTTCCCCGGTCTTTTACCAGTGCTTTCCTGGTCACCTGGACCTGTTATGATTTATCATTCGTGTGGATCTTCTGATGTATGAGTTTTGCCCATCTTCCGATGTGAACTATTTTACATGTGCCTTCGAAGAGCACACAAACTTCGAAACGTCAACATCTTGCCCGTCACAGGTCATGTGTTGGGTCTATTCACTAACTTCCGACTGTACAGAACCAATCAGGCATAAGATCATAAGATCATTAGAAATGGACTGTGTATGGTCATAAAAACGAAGCGTCTATTTGTTGAAGTTACACATCTTTACTTGTCTACATCATCTCCATCTGCTGTGTTCATGCTCATTTTTTAACTACTGCACAGAAAGGCCTGTGCTGGTCGAAACGTTTGGTAGGAAACTGATTCTCAATTACTGCTGGAGGAATCTGAAAATCAGTGGGAGTCCCTGAAGTTTAGTTCAGACTGGATATCTGCAGTGCATTTGTATTGAAGCTAACGATAGGATTTTGCTTTCACATCGTGACCTGTCAACTGTGTATCGAAACCAAATACACGCAGTGCTGAGGATTAAGTTTTCGAAGTTTACTAGTTTACACCAAAGACGCTAGGTTGTTTAGAGCTCCTTAGAACGAGGATTCACATATCTCCGCATACGGCCATGATGTACACCCAGTACCAGTGCGCCTGTAGAAGCTGATGCTCTCCCTTCTCCTTTGATGGGAGATCATAAGCAGAAAGTTTGGCTTCTTGCACGAATCCGTGTGCTTCAGTATTCAAGCTCGAAGAATTTGAAATCTGGGTGCAAGTAGCATATGATAAAGTAGACTTCTTGTTGGTTGGGAATGCGTACAGAATGCCGGATGTGTACCATTCCCCATGGTCATTCTAGGATGTCGTGGAATTAATATGTCATCAGTTCATTCTTAACGATTCTAAGCTGGAAAAGCTCCTGGCACTTAGCCTGGAGAACTGACGCACGGACTGAGTCCATGACGAGTAACTCGAAGGAAGGGTGCTAGTACGCCAAAGTGTTTGGGTTGACAAGTGCTGAAACGTTGTGGAGCAATTTGCCCCGGAAAGTATAAACTTGGCATGCTAGCATCGGTTCAGTCCCTGGGAGAGAGTGTGCACCACTTAGTCAAACACCGATAGTTCGTGTCGTGTATGATTCTGAGGAAGTGAAGGAAGTACGAGGACCGTGAACACGGATGAGCTAGCTAGCATGCAGGCTGCCATGTAACTAGCAGAAAATTGGACAAAGCAGCAACTTTGCGTTCACGCCGGGCGTGCACCAGCTACCCCAGTGTGGCAAATGTGTTGCTAATGGTAAGAAGCAGGAAGAGGTCGACACATGCCTTTAAAACAGAGATGCTCGTATGCGTGCTGCAAGAGATGGCATAAGCATTTTGTCACTCTGAGAAGGTCTCTTTCCAGAAAAGTGCATGTACACAATCGTCGTCCACTGTCTCGTCAAAATTTTCGTACGGCACTGACGCAACCCGGACAAGCTCTAATCATGAAGGCTACCCGAAGTTCGTACCGTGTACGGCCGCCCGACTTGAAATTAGTGTACCTCGTCGTGATGTAAATGTTATGAACCCTCGATATATGCACCAGAGTCCATACAGAGTACAAAGTAACTTTCGATAATAAATTTTGTAAACATACATCACCCTTCGGATGCTCTGTTGTTTGAAGACCGTTTTAACCAGATATTTTAGGTGCTGCAGTACATTCGTTGTGATGTTGTTTGAAGACCGTTTTAACCAGATATCTTAGGTGCTGCAGTACATATTTCGTTGTGATGCTATTGGGACTAGCTCCATGTACATATTTCGTTGTGATGCTATTGGGACTAGCTCCATGTTCCCGGTTTGGAACGGTTTGGTTCCCCATGTTTCTTGTACGTTTTGATGGGGTCTTCCCATCCCTTTTGTTATTTTGCTGCGTCTCTTTGTGTTTTTTTCTTCCTCCCGCTTTCCGATCATCAGCAGAGCAGAGTAGGAACCGTTGACTGCAACGTCAAAGCACAAAAGTCTGGAGCCCTGGAGCATGTGACAAAGCAGACAACGGGGCATCCATCCAGGCGAGCGGGCGGGCGGGCGGGCGGGCGAGCTGACGAGGTCAAGGAGGGTTGCCAATCAGTACGGGACTCGAGGGCACGCCGCCATGAGGGCGTGAGGTTACGAACCCTAGGGACCTGAGGTGGCAATCGGTGGAAGACTCGATACCAGGACGACGAAGAAGGTTCGCCCGTTGAAGAGTCGTTATCAGAAAGCGAGGGAGAGCCAAGGAAAATGACGTGTCGCTAGATCTCGCTATCCCGTGACGTGTGATCCAGAACACGAGAGTGGGAGCGGGAGCCTTTTTCCAGCATACGAGAGGATGTGCTCAAATATTCAGCAGCAGCTGAGTATTTGAGCACTACCTGACGAGACATTGTGGATGACAAAGTGGATACGACCAAAAATGTGCTTTATTGCAGCCTGTGTAGATTGTGGGATTCAGTTCTGCAGTTTGTGACGCTACTCCTTTCCTTCAATTGGTGGGAAGCGATCACATTCCCAATGCGAGGTCACCTGATCTCGGCGGCGAATCGAGTCGATCGGAGTGGAGGTGCGAATCTCCACCATGTTCCCGGAGACAGCAAGATGAGGCCCAGAAAATGAGCAGACTTTTGAACTAACTAACTAACTAAAAAGTGTCGGTCAGCACCAACATCTAACTAGGAGTGAGTGGACCACTCAGTGAACTAATAAAATAGGAATATTAAAGGAATCGTCTAAACTATGACGAATCACTGTCTCTCTCCTCCTAACTGCACATTGCTACAAGTTGAGAATCGCAGCACCGCCCGAGGGCTTCGAGGCGAACACATACGTGTGCAAATCTTCCTCTTTGATCCTGCCACTGTCGATCCGGGACCGGAAGAAATTCTTCTTGAGAGACTCTATGAAGGTAGGAACCGACCTTTCTTCTACAAGGGAGACAACGCAGCCTCCCCAACCGGCACCCGTCAAACGGGCGCCGAGGGCTCCGTTGGCGTTGCAGACTTTGACGAGCTCCTCCAGTTCGGGGCAGCTGCACTCGAACATTCGGCTGCAGCTGACGTGACTCTGGGACATGAGAGCGCCGAGCTGCAGCAGCTTCACCTCGTCCCGGTCGGACGACATGACCACATCTCGGAACTTGTACACTCTTTGGGCCTCGGTGTACACATGTCTGGCCCTCTTGAAGAGATGGAACTTGTGATTCACCTCCAGAACTTCGAGAAAGCTCGGGGAGGCGGCGAAAACATCCGTCAGGCTCTGCTGGATGATGTTCTCGATCTCCTGCGCGGTGTAGGGGTCCTCGTGCAGATTGGCCTCCACGGCGACGACGGGCGATGCCGCGCCTCCACACGTGGCCGCGAAGCCGACGCACAGGCCCTCGACGTCCGAGAGGGTTTGGACGTTGCGAACCTCCTGGAGAGGCATGCCGAGCTTGGCAGCGAGCACCATGGAGGCCAGGCGGCACTCCACCACGCGGTAGTTGTACTTGCTGGCCGCAGTCACGGCTTTGGTCGAGACGGTGAGGGAATTGGCGATGACGAAGGCGCCCTTGCGAGGCAGAGCCACATCGGTGGCTCGGATGGGATTGAAGTCGATGAGCTTCGCCACGCCCTGCTTGGCCATGATCGAGATGGCCTGGTCCATGCCACCGGCCTGCGTGCCGATATGCCGTTCGCAAACGCATGCGAACTCCGCGACCTCCTGCTTGGTGAAACTCAACCCCTGCGCTGCCATTATGGCGATAGCAGATGCGCAGACTAGGGCCGCCGAGCTCGACACCCCGGCGCCAATCGGCACCGTGCCATCGACGAGGATGTCGTAGCCAACGGGCGCACCAGTTTCCACTCCCTTGGCGAGCAAATGCTCGAACACTCCCTTGTAGCCGCAGAGGAAGTAATTCGCCCAGTGATGTGAGGACCTGTCCACTTCCTGACACGGGTCCGCGGGGAACACGAATCCTGTGAACTTGGCGGGATCCGCATTCACAACCCTCAGCGATGAAGGCCCGTCCTCGGGCTCCTGTCTGCGAATAGCCACGATCGTGTCATGAATGATGGCCATAGGCAAAACCGAGTACCCTTCGTAATCGATGTGCTCACCGATCAGATTCACTCGCCCCGGGGCTCGTGCATACAGCTCCGGTATGTGCCCATAGAGCTCGAAGAACCTCGTCTTCAGCTTCTGATACCGCAATTGCGCCTCCCACAGCGTCTCCTTGTTGCCGTACACATCTTTCAGCGACTTGAAGACTGGCACATGCTCCTCCGCGTTCGACATCGCTCTGCTGTCTTGGAATGGCCAAGCTGCAGGGCACTAACTGTCAATATGCCCACCTCTCAGCAAATGGCGGCAGCAGCAGCACAACAGAGCAGTGGAAGTATGTATGTCCGTAAGTTCTGTATGCATGTGATTCTTCTCCTTCGAGTATACGCTCGTACGAGGCTCGTTGCACGATTGGCAACTGTCTGGTCTTTCTTTCGCATGCACGGATGCACGGACCTGAAACTCGGCAGCACGAGAAACAGCTCTCCCCTTCACTCCGAGCTCCTGGAAGCTGCGGCGGAGGGTGTATGACGAAATAACTTCTCTGGGAATCGAATCGAAGGGTCAATCGGATCACCGGTCGCTACCTTGCAGGGAGAGCATGGCAGCTCGAGCTCTGTCCGTTTCTCGGACGGGGCCCGGCTCACCCCAATGTCGTTTTCCCGCTCGATCGCTCAGTGTTGCCAATTTAGTAAAGTTCCGGGAGATTTCTACCCTACTGAAGGTAACTGGTACTGACCCTTCATACTAAATCTGGTCCGAAGGGATTGACATCTCCGCTTTCCGCATAGCAGGGGTGGAGAACTGAGGCCGGGCTCAACAACAACGCCCGAGTCAAGGAGAAATCCGCGACCGGCAAAAGACTGCAACTCTTGTCCCAAGCGAGCAAATTGAGCCCACTATTTAGCCAACAGCTGGACGAGCGCGAGAGCGTCCATCCAGAAGCCTGATCCCCTTTACTCTCAAGTTGACCGGATTCTCACCAACGAACAACGAACAAAAGAAAAGACCTAATTAACGAACAGCGCTGATGTGAAATTAGCGCACTCACCTCACGAGCGAGGAGGAGAAGCTGACAGGAAATCAAATCTAACTAACTCACTCCCGAAATGGCAGCACCAACAACGTCTCTAATAAAAATCGCTGCGGTCCAACTTCCTGCTGTTTGTAGGCCAGTTTGACCCCCACGAATATCCGACGTCCCAAGGCCCCAGAGTCCAGAATTCCGACCCCTGCAGGTGTGGGGGCAATTCCGGATGGGCGGTGCTCCAAGCAATGCCCTCGTCGTCCTATTTCGGTCACGTGATACTTTCATGGCGTAAGCGACCTGCACACTTGGAACTCTATCCTCTTCCGCTGCTGCTTCTCTTCTCTCTCTCTTTCTCTTTCTCGCTCGCTTGCTTGCGAAAGTGTGGAAGCTGCCGCCGGTGAGTCGGATGCGTCAACTTGCCCCCGGCACTGACTCACATTGCAAGAACAGGTGTCCCCCGTCGCCCCATCGCATCGGCCGAGAGCGATTTCCCATCACAGACTCTCGTCCTGCAGCTTCCCGGACCTCCACCATTCGACGTCAGGAGCAAGAGACGAGAGGGATCGAGAGTGAGCGAGTGCGGGCGGAGCTGCAGGTTGAAAAGGAGAGACGGACGGGGTCACAAGCTAAGGAATGAATGATGGTGGAGCAATTCATGGGAGGGAGGGACGGAAGGAAGGAAGGAAGGAAGGAAGGAATGAGAGCACAGTGGTGGTGATGTCGTTGTTCATGTGGTGAGGGAGGGTGGGCGAGGTGTGCGTACCGGTTGGGGGTGGTTTGTTGGATGATTGGAAAGGAGCAGCATCTTTTGCGGAGCAGAGAGCGCGAGAGGGGAGGAGGAGCAGGAGAGCCGAGGCAGGGGCAGGGAGACGCTTTTACGCGACACGCTTCTTTTAGGAGCGTGACTTCTTGTTTTTGTTGGCAAGCTTGCTCCTCGCTCGCGCAAAGCTGCCTGCGAGGCGGGCGTGCGTGCGAGGGAGGACGGCTTTTGGCTCGCTCGCAGCCTTGCTTGCTTTCTTTCTTTCTTCTTTCTTTCATTCCTCTTCGATTCGTCGACGAAATCAAACACGATTGCCCGCGCCGAGATCCGAGGTATCGGCGGACGAGGGAGAAGAGGAGGAGGAGGGCTATCGAGCACATAACATCGATCGATCTGCGAAAGTGAGCGCGCAAAATTCAACCTTCGTCGTTTTTGCTTGCGACTCCGCGTCGCCTGCGAGGGCTCGTCACTCACTTGTGGTGCAGGTCGCCGAGGCCTCAGGCTGTGGCTGCGTGCTTTGCTCGTCGTCTCGAGCAAAAGGGAACGGGGGAGGGAAGCGAGGGAGGGAAGAAAGGGAAGGGAAGGGAAGGTGAGATAGGGAACGGGAACGGCAGGGGAGGGGAAGGATAGGGAAGAGGGGAGAGGGCAGGGGAGGGGATTGAATCGACGAAATGAATCATCAGTTGCGAAAGATGTTGAATGAGGTGCCGCGGGAATGCGTGCGGTGGATTTTGGTGACGGGGGGAGCGGGGTACATAGGGAGTCACACGGCATTGCAGCTTCTGCTGGAGGGCTACAAGGTCGTGATTGTGGACAATCTGGATAACTCGGACGAGGAGGCAGTGAAGAGAGTGGTGGACCTGTCGGGGAAAAACGGAGTCAATCTCTACTTCTTCAAGGTGGACATATGCAACAGGGACGCTCTGGATCGAATTTTTCAAAAATTCCGCTTCGATGCCGTGATACACTTCGCAGGGTTGAAGGCCGTGGGCGAGAGCGTGGCCAAGCCCCTGCACTATTATTCCAACAACCTTATCGGGACACTCAATCTTCTGGAGCTAATGGCCGACGTGGGCTGCAAAAAGCTCGTCTTTTCCTCGTCCGCGACCGTCTATGGCCAACCGAAATCTGTTCCTTGCACGGAGGATTTTCCCGTGGAGGCCCTGAATCCCTACGGCCGAACCAAGCTCTTCATCGAGGAAATTTCGCGCGACCTCCAAAAGGCAGATCCAGAGTGGAGAATTATCCTCCTCCGCTACTTCAACCCCGTAGGCGCCCACCCGAGTGGACTAATAGGCGAAGATCCGCGCGGCATTCCCAACAATCTCATGCCCTACGTGCAGCAAGTGGCGGTGGGACGACTGCCGGAATTGACCGTGTTCGGAAGCGATTACAACACCAGGGACGGCACGGGGGTCAGGGACTACATTCACGTGCAGGACTTGGCCACGGGCCACAGCGCCGCTCTGCAGAAGCTCTTCAACACCAAGGACATAGGCTGCACGGCGTACAATTTGGGCACGGGGCGAGGAACTTCGGTTCTGGAGATGGTGGCTGCATTCGAGAAAGCGTGCGGGAAAAAATTGCCCCTGCGGATTGCTGATCGGCGACCGGGAGATGCCAGCGAGCTGTTCGCAGCCACGGAGAAGGCTGAGAAGGAGCTCGGCTGGAAAGCCCAGAGTGGAATTGACGACATGTGCCGCGACCAATGGAATTGGGCCAGCAGAAATCCGTGGGGATATAGACCTCCGCGCGCCATCGATGGAACGGACGCTACTAACAAGCAGGCTTGAAACCATAGGCTGGTAGCACAGACAACACAGAGATTGTGGTAGTGCGTATAGAAGCTGTCACAACCCAGTTCTGACATACTGATTGAATCCGCCGGGCTCCATCGCCGGAACAGAGGTAGATAAAGAGCTCATTTAGAGCAGAGGCAGAGCAGACAGACCTGCAGCGCATGCATGCGCGCGAGTGCTCGTGCACTCTGTCGGAAGGTGCATTGAGATTGATTTCGATTTATTCATTCGGTGTACAGCATAAACGCCTCTCGTTCCACCCAAGCTCAGGTTGGAAATTTATGTAGCTTCGCGCGTTCGGAGTATATGAGAACTGAAGTATGCTCGAATGGAAGCTTAAAGTAATAAAGTCAAGCTATACCGTGAGAAGAATTTTTTCACGATCATCACTTACTGTTAATCGCGCGTGATTGTCCATTTTGCACTCCGTCGTGTCTTCTTCCGAGTTTCTGCAGTTGTAAGTGTCGGCTGTAACGCAGACTGGACTGGAGTAACGCCACCTGAAAATAGCTAGCTGATGTTTGGACATTGGAGAAGGTTCGAGATTCACTATACCCGAGCCCGTGAGCAGCGAACTCGGGCACCACCAAATTAACCCCTTCAAACTCCAAAACCAGATCATTGCATTTTAATTTCAGTCCAGCACACAGCACATTCGAGGCTTAAAAATTTAAAGGCCGGCAACGTACATCAGCTCTATCGGTCCTTGAAGAAGATTCCCCTGAAGTGAAGCGAAGTGAAAGCTTTGGATGTGTATAGTTGACTGAACTTGACCTTCCTTGGATCGAGCGAACCCTTAGCTGCTAAAAGTTGTGAGCGTACACGACTCTTTGAAGTGGAGATTCTTAGCGTGAGCGATCCAGTTGGGTCACAGAGGTGCTGTTGTACAGAAGGACTTTTGAGAGTTTCGGACTCATCACCAGCATGTTGATTAGTCCGATCGTGATTCCATTCCAATTGCCAGAAATTTGGGTAGATGTCACTCTACCTTTACAACAGGTGGGACAAGATTCACGTGATAACGAGTTTGGCTTTTACCGAACACCTTCGATGACAACCTTGAATAGTCAGTGGCAAAACTGATTGTAAAGGGGAACACGGTCTCCACGGTGGATAACTTGGAAGTCTTCAATACTTCTTCATCTTCACACTGCATCGTTGTTATGGTGGCATCTGAGTAAGGGAATCCATATCATTATCAATCACCACATCTCAAATGACAAGGCAGTTCTGTAGAGGAGATTTCGTAGCCGCATTGGCAAACAATCTAGATCTATTAACAAGTAAGACATTTTATTCGTACAACGCTCTACGCGGTACAGAGCAAAATTGTATGCACATTTCTGCAGCAGACTCTTGCGCAGAGTTTTATACTAAACTCAATGTACAATTGACGAGTAACTGACGACCAGTGTCCCATCTCCATCCTCACCTTTGACAGTGAAACTAGCGTTTAGTTGCTTGACGACCAGGACCGCAATTCTCTCTGAACTCCTCTTTTGCGAATATTAAGACCCATTTTGCACTATCTCTGGAAGGAGATCATCGAATGCCATCGTTGTTTGGAGAGCTGGTTGTGTCGCTAAATTTGAAGCATCTGTTGAGTGATGTACATTTATCTGCCTGCTGGACCTGAGACGTGAAGCGACTGGAAACTCATCATGACGGAGTGAAGTTGCATCGACTTGCAGTAGGAGAGGCTGAAGTAAGGATGGCTATTCAAGCAGGTTGACTTCATGTAGAGCTACCGTATTGCTGATTACTGTCTTCTTTGGCTAAGAAGTTGATTGCAGCCACGTAAATCTTCTATGTAGTGCCGGATACACACCCAAGCAGTGGCGTCTGTGCCTGAGACCTTCACCTTCCAAAGGTCGAAGTCTTTTCGAAATGCTGGCCCATTATCCATGTTCAGAAAATCTTTGAGCCACTGAGTGGATGGTTCGACCTTCAGATACGTTTCGAGAGAGTGAAAAATCTCCTCGTTGGTTGCTGTTGCCGATGGATTGGGTCGATCCGTAAGCCTAAGAAGATCCTCGATTTTGATGGGCATATTTGAACTACTGCCGAACAGCGAATGGAACCAACCCGCGTCTACATCCATTCCAGCAATTTGAGCACTCCCCGTCAATCCATGGCGTAAAAAAACCAACACATGCTCCATGAAATTGCTGCCCGTCTTCAGGTTCAAGATTCTACCCTGCTGGTCGGGCACAACGTGAGAACCATGTGGATTTTCACACATGAGATGGATTTTTACGGCCATCTTTGCCTCGACCTTCGCCCAAAGGCCCGGTAGATACCCAACGTCGTCAATGGAAGCGTGAAAGAGAGAGGGCAAACGCTCCCGAGTCGTCTGAACATCCGTTCCGAATGTGCTCGTACTCGGGCGGTCAACTATTGAAGCAGCATTCGCAAGTCCTGATTGAGCTCCTTCTCCCATGTGCAGCGAAGTACTCGCGTTTATGCTGTGCACATTTTCAAAAGTCCATTCCGCCGCATGATCCATCGAGGCACTCTCGAAAGTTGTCACTCTCGAAATTTGCTCCCACAGGTCGTCGTTCCCACCTTTCACTGGAGTTTTTGATCTATCCAAGATTGAGCTGTCTCCTCCTCCTCCTCCTCCTTGCAGCAAGTCGACGGCTTTGTCCACATCGCTCAGACGATCGAGGCTCTCACGCCAAGCGTGCTTGTAGCTGAGTCCATTCTCCTGTATCCGACTGCGAAGGACGTCAACCGGTGTAGTCTGGTTTTTCCTGTGTACGCACAAATGAAGCTCTTTGACACAGACTGGCCTGATAACAGATTCTACGAGAACGACACCAGGGCAGCCCTGGGGGGATCCACAAAACTGTCGAATCTGCTGAATCACATAGACAGTTATAAAGTCGACAGTACATGTGGAAGAGCGTGACGACTTCACTAGAATGTCCACGAAGTAGTCCACGGCGCCGCTGTATTCGACCAGCACCTCCACACCATTTTCGTAGAAACCGAAGAGATTTCTATCCATGCGGAAGCCCTGGTTATCAAGCCATCCCTTCGCCATAAAGTAGCTATGCAAGGCAACCTGGGAGGACGTATCGCTCAATGGTCAGTTGGTAGTTCTCGGTACTTCAACGTTGGTACGAAACACACCAACTGGTTCTACAACTTTCCTAGGAGTTCGTGAAGTTGGGCGAAATGAAGCTGGAGCTAGGCGCTTACTTGCAACCTTGGGAAGAACCCGGTGCTAAAACTGTGAGAGCGTTCGAATCGCACTCCAAGCGACGACCAATGTAGACGTAGTAGAAATCATGTCGATGCATATTCGGAGTCCACTTTAGCTGTCGCCTGCCCATGACAGCAGTCTCTTCTTCGTCATCGAACACAGCAGGAACGAAGAACTTTCTGGTAAGGTTGAGTTCTTCCCTCGCTGCGAAAGATAATCCGGAGTGTGCCATGTCTGCACTATCCCGGAGCTCATCTGTATACCCTGACGTTGTTTCGAAGCAGAGCTCCAACTGGATCAGCAGGTTTATAAACTCTTCCCACGACATATGCTCCAAGCGGCCAGCTAGCTCCTTAAGTTGTCCTTCTCTGACAAAGCCATTCTCATGGTGGAGTCCCATCTCATCTTGATCTGAAGGGTGCAGACAATCTTTGAAGAACCCGACAAGACCTTCACACCTGCCAGGCCGTTGCTGCGCTCCTCGAAGTGAGTGTAACACCGATCCCAGAACAGCAACGCCGAACCATTTTGGATTCACCACGATAACATCGAGTGAACTTGAAAACATAATGTCGCCGACGTCGTTCAGTTTGTTAAGCACAGCAACCTGGCCTTTCGTTGTATGCAGATCAGCAGATGAAAAGACGTAAGGGTTTAATTTATCTCTCAGCTCCAGCTCACACAAGGTCTGGAAATCTTTCATCCGAAGAATTGGCTTAGATGCGCTCTTCGCCGACCAGTTTTCTAGCACTAGGCGCACTCCTTCACATACAGCAGACTCCGTAGGATGCTGTAACATTTTTGCCAAACTTTCCTCTGCCGCTGTCATGAGGTCTCGCACGTCGTTGCAGCTATGAGAATCTATTACCTTGACACATTCCTGCAAGTCTACCACTGATTGATACTTCTCTCTCATTTCAGCAACAACGGTTTCCGTCCTTATGGAGACATCACGCAGGGTTCCCGGATCCAGTTCATCTTTGTTGGTGAGAACGAACATCACGACGGGACGTTGAGAACTTCTCGGAGACGGCCTGGAGTTTGTAGCTATGAGACGCATCCAGTATTCTAGCTCTTCTTTAATGTCTCGTTGGTCTTTGATTCGCCTGGATTTAGAGCCCGGCCGCTGACTGGTCTGTGCACATGTGCGGATGTCAACGACGGCACTAGAGATACAAAGAAAGCAGGAGTTTGAAAAGTTTGGAAACAAGTAATTGTGAAGAGCATCGTACTCTTTGTGGCCAGCGAAGTCCCAAACAATTGCTGTGCTGCTGTGTTTTTTACTCCCGAGCTTCACAACATCGCATCCCCGAGTCCTGTCGTCAACTTCTCCGGAGCGTGCAGAGTTACCAAACAGGGTTTTTCGAACTAGAGGAAATTTTCTTAAAAACTTTCGCCAAGCTACACTGCAGGGATGAAATGCTGGAGGTCCATCAACGACGTATCTCATGGACCTGCAAATAGTGGTTTTCCCTGTCACCAGCCAATTCAGTATCAGACTTTTCAAAGTGTACAGAGCTCGATAAAAGTATGTGCACCCTGCATGCTTCCTTAAAGACGAAATTCTCTCAGTTTCAAACCAACCTGCGAATGAGTATCCACACAAGATAAAACGACCAGACTTGAGCTTCACTATCCTCTGAGCTTTCGATCCTCTTCGAATTTCCCCGTTTAGCTTCAACTCTTCGTTGATGACTTCTGATCTCGAAAATAAATTTGTTCCTGCCAGGTCGATACGTTCCAGCACGGTCTTGCTTGACGTAGATGTTACGAGGTCGACGAGACCTTCAAAGGGCAGATTGTTGGAGCCCCTTAGATCTAAGTGCTTCAGAGTGCCGTTCTGGTACAGTGCAGGAATCATTCGATCCATCCATTCTTGTTCTTCGATAGGAGCTCTAGAGATCTTCAACGACTCCAACTTCTTGTTCCAGGTGATCATCATGGCAAGAGCCTGGACCGAGAAGTCCAGGCGATCCATGTCCTCGAGCTCCAAATGCTTGATACCTGAGCTACTCCGCCCAAATGCCGAATTGGTCGGGACAGGGGTCAGTGGCGAAAGCATCAACGTCATTCCGACCTCTGTAATGTTGTTACCTCCAAACGAGAAAAACTCCAACGTGCTGTTCAGCAGCAGTGCAGATGAAATGAGCTTGGCACCTTCAAAACCGCTTCCCGTTTGCTTCAAATCCAGGCATTTGAGAGTTTGATTGGATACCAGCAATTTTGCAAGATGACGAATTCCAGTATCTCCGATCCTCGGGTTCATTCCCAGGTCGAGAACCTTAAGAATTGACATCGAATCGCCCTGGAGGCCATACGTGAGTTGTTCGACAGCTTCACTGGTCAAGTCGGTAGACGGGAGAAAGAGCTTTTCCAGAGTTGAGTTGGTTCTCAATGCTTGCCCCAAGAGTCTGCAGCCCTCTTTGGAATGAAAAACCTTCTGATTACGCAAGTCTAGAGATCGCACGTTTAAATTAGAGCTCAAATTCGCACATAAAGCCACCACCTCATCTTGAGACAGAAAATACGAACCTCCGTCCAGTGAAATCTCCCTGAGACTAGATTTCCAAGCACGTTGTTGCCCCAACACAGACAGCAGAAAGCATTCACAGAACTGTACGTGGAATCCGAGGGACAAGAAGACAGAATCTTTGCTGAAAATGTGCTCGTTACCGCATCTCTTGCCCATGGCTTCGTCATTGCTGTCGAATGGCAGACCACCGCAAAGAATCAGATTGATGATGGGCTTGTGTTTCCTTACGAACTGCTGCAGGCGTTCGCCGGTGATGCTAGTTTCAGTTGCAAGCAGCCGGAGGTCTCTCAAAAACCCAGACAGAGTAACTTCATGAGAGTATCTCAGTACTTGAAGAGCCTTCGTTACGTCTAGCTTTCCCAACTTTTCCCAGCAGTAACTTTTCGTCCACCACACGCTCGCCATCGAACGCAACCAACTCTTAGCTCAGGCCAACTGATGATAGACAGAACTTCCAGATTATGTGTTCGCATGGTGAGAAGTGAGCTGCAGAATTAAAGGCGTTTTGCAATTTCATGGATCTACTCATTTTCTGCGACTCCCGGAATTTCTATCGCCACCTGCCTCCATTTTGATCATGTCAATCCTTCTGTTACAAACAATTAAATTTTTATCGAGAAAGTGATAGAAGCATATACGTATGTATACTGACAGAGCAAGAATTCAAACTACGGCCTGAAGAGAGATATGAAAGAGTGTTGGGCATGAGCGTGAACGATAGAAGGGGTCATGAGAGATAAGGATTTCCACTATCTAAACGCAGCAGAATCTATTTTCACTCAATTTGAAACCATTCTCGGCCAGACCTCACATTGCAAAGAAGCATAAGTCAAAATTTATTTACAGTCCAGACTTTGTGTTTGGCATCGTAAATTTCGTACGCTTGACCCAGAATCTTATCAAGGTTTTTGTGAGTGAAGGAGTGACGAAACCTTGAGGCCCATCCCGATGTCGACCAAGGTTTGCATCTGCATTACAAGCTCGTGATTGAGGCTGAGGAGTACTCTGCACATCTGAAGATCTGATGCCTCAGCTCCTCCACAGTCCTTCTATTATACCATGTGCACCTTCCTTCCTTGAAGGATGCCTTGATCCGCTGAACTAAGCTTTAAAATAGTTCTAAAGTTCTTCGGTAGCAGTAGCTCCACTAAAATGGAACCAGATTGTTGGACAAAAGCTCCTTTCCATGGAATATTGAACCGTTCGACAGATAAAGGCACGGGCTCTGGCTCCTTCAATAATACGTATTATATTACACCGAGCGTCGTGGAGATTTTACCCTTTCGGCAGACGTCAATGGATACATCACGATCTGCTGAACTAAGCTGGAAAATAATCTCCAAGTTCTTCGGTAGCATAGCTCCACTAGAATGGAACCAAATTGTTGGACAATCGCTCCTTCCCGTGGAGTGTTGATTTGTTCCATGGATGAAGGCACGAGCTCTGGGTCGTTTCTAATTCGTATTCTATTTCGCCAAGCGTCGTGGAGTTAAGCCTTTCGGCAGACGTCAGTGGATCCATCAAGAATATAATTGTCTTCCCATGATTCCCTACTGTTGGCTCGGAAAGTTGATTCTTTGAGTGATCCGTCAAGAAGCCATCAAGGCTGTAGATGCTTTGCATATCCTTTTAATAGTTGTAAATGTAAATCGCTCTTTCAAGTTTCTTCCGTGACAATCCGCAGCCAAGATTCTCTCGACACTCCGGGCAAGGTCGTAGGTGGTGTGCTATCATGGTTCTCATCATGCAAGATCTGGATAATAAATCCGTCCAGAAGGCCAATGCTCTGAAAAGATGCGTCCAAGAGCGGACTGTATCCAATCTAAACTGTATCCAGGTTCCGGTCCATAGAGCACAGTCTAACAATGACAAAAAAAAACTACAGAAAAATTATTACACGAGAAAAGAGTTCCATGGGCTCGTTAATTGAAAGTACATTATGGTAGGACATCCTCGTGCGTCAACGGTAGGTTCAATCTTCGTTTCGTTTACGACAGTGGATATGGTGTACTTGAAACTTGCATGCGTGATATATGTTTTAGATCCTGACAAGAGCCACAAAGTGTGTAATAATTTCTGTATAAAAGTTTGTCCGTGGGCTGGAAGGAACAGTCCCAGAGGTTTCAGCAAACCTTCATTAAAGTGAAATGCAACAGCTTGAGACAGACAAATCCTTGAGCTGTCTGGCCATAGATAGCCGAAAACCCCGCTGAGGTTTTCTACACTAGAACAGGGAAACCTAAACGGAAGACAAAAGAGCACAGATATTTCAGAATCTGTAGAGGATACTGCTTTGGGCCCGCAAAACAACGTGAGCTTGTATTATTATCTGAGGAATTGGGTTACAGCTATAGCATGATTTTTTACCTATCTAATGTGTGTATATATCATGCTTGACCACACACACGCCCTGGTGCTGTTTCAGGACCCACGGTCCCAAAGAGTTGGAAAGGAATCATTGTCCGTCTTCAGCATTTACACCACAAGGTACTCCAAGTATGAAGAACGTGTACATGTGTTGTCTTCCAGCTTTGCCAGTGCCGGCAATCGTTTGTCATATATGCACAGTTGAAATAGATAAGTCAAATTAGAAACAGAAACTTTCTCCAAAAATCTAGATCATCGTAGTAAGTATTTCTGACTAAAACTTCACTCTATTGTATCTAGCTGGCGCAAGAGAGTGAAGGAGTAAGCATAACGGTTGCATGAACAGATTGTAAGTTCTTCATCAAGGTACTGAACCTAGTCTCTTGTGTAATATTTCCTGGACTGTTTGGATTTCGTCAACATACTTTCTTTCATGCAACTCAATACCGTTCTGAGTCTGGTCTCCTCCTCCATGCCAGTAGTCGAAATCATGTATTACTTACCATGATATGTTTGAGGGTTAAGATCATGAGTTAACATCGAGATGTTGTTAGCACGAATTGACAATTCTCTCACCTCGTACACCGATGTCGCATACAATTTAATGTTTAAAAAACGCTGCCATAATCATGCATGAATCTTGTATCTTTTTCTTTTTTTTTAATTACAGCATCTTATACGTTCAAAGTCGATCATATCCATTCAATCTTTGCAACTCAGTAAGTTTTCGCAACCTTGCTGGCAAATTTAGAATACTATCTGGGCTTTGAGAAAAGCTTCTGAGCCTTTATTGTTGAAGAACCTAGATGATATCAAAACACAAATAAGAATCTGTCTGATACCATTTTCTCTAAATTAGCCTTATCATTCAATTCTGTCTTCTGGTTTCTTGATTCGTCATACTCAGCTATTTGCCTGTCCGACCATCTTGTAATCAATCAAGCACAGGAGTCCTGTTATAGATCTCATTCCCGAAAAACTCCTCGACTCCCCGAGCCTTTTCCTTTGACAGGTCCGTGAACTCCAGGATGGTCTCTGCACTTGCTTGAGATATTGCTTCAATAGGGCCAATTCCATACATAAGCTGTGCCAGTAGCAACGTCCAATTAAAGTCCGTCTGATTCTGTTCAACATCCCATTAAAGTGGATCTGAGGCTATTCATTGTTCCTTGAAGAGCTCAAATTCGCTCTCTTGCTCTGATTTTTTCATGGTCATCTTCGAATTTGATCATTTTTCTTCCTGTGATTTCTTAATTTTCTTCATCTTGCTTGTGAATGTGCTTATCCAGCTAGTTAAAGTCCAAGAGCCATTAAGATCAGACCGGAAGCTGAAAATTACTGAAGATCTTTGAATTTAATTTCTTTCAAGCACTTCCTAGTTCGGATGTACTTACAGAATGCACATCGTGGACTTCCAGCCCTGGTATCGCACAGAGCGCGTGTTCAACTGCTTCTGTTGAGCTTACAAATTCGAGTTGCTTCAGTCCCCAGAAATTCGGTTGCGCATAACCACAGCAGAAGATAAGTACCGTGGGAGATATAATTTGATGATTCAAATGTTAATTTAGCCTAGACTGACCGCTCTTTGCGTACGTTCGTTGTCTTTCTGAACTAAACGGTCAAATAGTTGTTGGCTTTTTCCAGCGAGATTGTAAACAGTGTTGTCTCGTGAAGAGGAAACGATTTTACCGAAGAAGCTACATCTGTTATTGTCTGTTCATGCTGTAAAGCTGGCTTTCACACTCATAGCAAGGGTGCAGCAGAAAGAGTTTTTCAATCTTTTTAAGGTTCGGCTCTAGCCTATTCAATTTTAGTCACATTGAAAAGGTTTGAGAATTCTCACAGACGCCAAAAGTCTACGGGTCACTAGATAGCAAAGTCAGATGCTGAAAGACAAAACATCCGCATACCTCTATGACCACCGGGGATACTGGGTCTTGCTGCTTGCTTTCTGAGCACATTCCTAACATTAGTTGGTGTATACTCATCTCTTTCAGCAAAACGGACACAATGGCAGGAAAGAAAATCAGTAAATATCTTTTCCAATCAGCTGTAGAAGTAAACCTCTATACCTGCATGTGCATTGACTATCACCAACATCGTCTTCAACGCCATGTTCCAGTCGCGAGTGGGAAGTAATAGTGATTTCCACGTTCTATGCTTATATCTGTCAAGGTACATGAACAATTAGTAGACCTACTGGCGTTCAACAGGATGCTCATGGAAACTCCGTAAAATTTTCAAACATTGAAATTCTCTAGATTTGTGAAACCTACGTTAACTGCACCGATAATTTCAACCAAACACAATTGTGAAGGTTCTTCTAAACGAGGATCAACATGGCGGATACTAATTTGTTCTTCTGAGTACCTAATGGACGCAAAGGCGGGCATAACCTGAAGTACAACTCGATGAACCTCTCATCCGAAGATAACGGCGTCAGTAAGTAGGATCTTTGAAAGTTTCCATCCATCTTGGCCAACCTGTGATGTGCCGTGCTTTGATCAAAACATCCTTCATAATGTTTAGTCAGAGAAAAAAAACATGAACTTTGTCTCATCCTTAACAAATTTCTGCAATTTATGCACTTTATCCCTCCACCGTTGGCACATGCACTCGTTCTGCAAGTTATGCCTTAGTCATGAAGTAAAACAAAATAAAATAAGTACACTTCGTACTTTCACCGTCAGTCGGAAAATCTGGAGAATAAATTTGTAAATCAGCATCCATTCAAATTTCAATTGTAGGCTTACAAATATGAAAGCGCACTATACAAAATAGAAAATGATACATATGCTGTGTGTGTATGCTCGTTATGATTAGAGTGATTTGGGTAAGTTGAATATTGGACAAGTCAATGTCAAATACATAATATAAGATCTTGTTTGTTCAAGGGGAAGAAATGGGGAAGGACATAAGATGTCAATGTCTTGACCTGTCCCAGGCAGTTGACGTTGCAAGCTGTTCCCATGAGAGAGCAACAATGAAAGCCACTGATACTCCGGATTGATTAAAAATGAAGTCCTGAATGACAAAGGAAAAAATCAAGTTTTCAATGGGTAGGGCTAAAGAACTGAGCCTACTCTTAATTCAGTGAACTCTTAGTCACTTAGTCCCCATCGCGATCATTGCCTTCTCTATGCCTATGAAGTTAAGTCAATCCAGACACACATACATACGTGCAACCGCGGTTTAAAAGATGCATCAATTAACATTCACGGAGACGAGACATGAAGAAAAGCATCAGAATGTTTTGTTAACATTTCCAAATAGCAAGGAGTATTTTAGGATTATAACCGGAGATATTGATGAAAACTTCAGACGGTAGCCAGATGACTCCAGGGCAGAAGAAAGCGATGTCACGAGTTGGGGATTCGTATCTTTCCACTGGCTACTGGATATACACATCCTGGCCATTGTGTTATCAGGTCCGACCTCGTAAAATGTATATTTACCGATTAGCAAACCGAACAACGATGCTAAAGCCCGACCGTGTATTCTAACAAAGTCAACTGCATCATCAAGAAGATGAAGGAGATGTTCGAGAAACATTTAAACAACCGCTCCCGCATCTCATCTCCAGTTCTTTGTTCCTTTTACCGGC
Source organism: Marchantia paleacea (assembly GCA_014180765.2). Taxonomy (NCBI): domain Eukaryota; kingdom Viridiplantae; phylum Streptophyta; class Marchantiopsida; order Marchantiales; family Marchantiaceae; genus Marchantia; species Marchantia paleacea. Next base: position 1,757,556 of record MUAA02000106.1, on the reverse strand, counting down.
TTGGCAGCAGTATACAAGCGGGCGCCGCTGGCAGACGAGGAAAGTCAGATAACGGACAGTACGGATACCGTAGCTAGTAACTAGCCACTCTACAGTGGTATGGGTTCAAAATGAAGTCCCACACATTGTAATACGATAATTCAAGGGATTTTTTAGAAAAAAAATCCTCAATTTTTTATGAAATAAAAGAGTGAAGAATAACGTTATCCAAGAACATGTAACGAAATTGCATGTAACCTCGTTACCCAAGTTCGCATCCTCCAAGTGCCCTTGTCCACCGTGAAACCGGTCATATTTTTTTTCATTCATGTTTCTTTCAACGACTTCTCACCGTAATGTTGGTCATATTATGCCTTTGTCAGGGTGATGCCAAGCCCAGTTTAGTAAACAAGCTTTACTAAACTGTTTCAAAGCAGATCGTAAACAAGTTTGACATGAATGAAATAATTTATCTGGAAGACAGCTCCGAGGCCACAAACGTTTTATAATTATATTACTTCATAGGGTTTCGAAATAAACACAAACAGAGTCTTTGGCTAATATATACAAGGGCATGAATAGTTTCATTGAATAAATTCAATTCCAAGTTCTTTCCAGAATGTGAGAAAAAGTTCAAATTTTCGAGTCTAGAGGTTAACCCATATCATTGACCTGGTCATCTTTTAGTATCATGTATTAAATTGTTCCATCCTCTGTCCAATGCCCTTACGGTATTGCCATAGCTCCCAGTATATAAATATTTTAAAAAAAATTTGAAGAATATTTAGAATTGTATTTTTAAAAAAATTTTAATTTCATACACTGAAAGAAAATATCTAATTAAGATGATAGCAAAATACAGAAAAATATTATAAAAATATAAAATGACAAATAATTGACAAAAAAATAAAATTTTTTAAATAATTATGATTTTTTTGCAGAATAAGAAATGATTGGTGAAAATTTCAATAATCAATATTTTATTGCTTATAATATACTTTCTATATAATAATTTAAATAATTTTTTTATATTTGAAATAATTCATTTATTTTTATTTATGTGATAAAGAACAACTTATGATTGATTGAAAAGATATTTTATATTTATCATATTTAAATGTAAAATCTATCATACTTGTATATTTTAAAATAAATAATATAAAAAGTAAAATGATAATTGAATAATTTAAATTACAACACCAAATTTAATTTATATAAATTTTTTATACATATAATATAACAAAATTATAAATAGTTTTAAATTAGATTTTATTTTATTTTTAAATCTTAACACATATCATATCATATGATTCAAAAATCATCAATTGCTTGTTATATATTAACTTGATATATCATGACAAACATAAAGTATAAAAAACTAGAATGAAAATTAAGGTGTCAAGATCAAGCCATAAGATAGGATATGTATGATGCAGAATACTATCACAAAAGATATGTAAGTTTCTTATAATGTTTTAAAAAAACAATAAATCTGACTATGATGCTATGAAATTTATTGTCAGTTTTGTATGAATGATATATAAGTATTCAATCAATGCTGCCGCATATTTTTCATCAAAGATGTCGATACATACACAATAACATCTTGAAGTGTTTATGTCTATAGAAAATATTTACATACTTTATTATATTCTTTTGGTATCATCATATGATTGCACATACAATGAACTAAAGTAATTACTTTTGAAATGAACTATGTATTGAACAAGATTTTGATTTTTGAGTCAATTGATGATTACTAAAAAGTTGTTGTTTGTTAAAAAGTGTGATACTATTGGTACCTAGCCCCATGTTACCAGTTTAGCTCCATCCTTATTCGCTTTGATGGGATCTTCCCATCCCTTTTGTTATTATACTTTGTCACTTTACATTGGTATTTAAAAGAGGCAATTTTTTCATAACAATCAACTATTTATTGGCCATTATTGATCATTAACGTTATGTGTTATCTTATATTAGTTTTGAAAAAATTAGTAACAAATTTACTAATAACAGACAAAAAATAATTTAAATTTTGACAAAATAGAGCTTTCCAGTGAAAGAGATTTAGAACTTACATCTTAAACACTAATGCAATGAAATTAACTTACAAATATCAAAATGAAAGATCATTAAATAAAAAAAATTCTTTCAATTCATATTTTTATGGAATAAAAATATTTATTTGGTAAAATTAAAGATACATCATAAAAATAAAAATTTTTTATAAAATATTTAAATTTTATAATAAATTTAATAGTATACAATTTTTTAATTTTTTAGATCTAATTATTACTAATCAATATCTAAACCTGATCAAAATAATATTTATTTATTAAAATTTCAAATATAAATTATAATTTATAATTAATATATATAATAAAATATTCAAAAATATTTTTTAATAATTTATAGTCATCATGATTGTCGACTCATTTTTAATAACCACGATTGACAATCTTAGTATGTTTTTTAATCACTTTAATTCCTCTAAAGAATAGGCTAATGATAAATATTTAATATCAATATTTTTAAGCTTTATGTCATTTAAAGATATGAATAAATAAAAAAAATAAGCCTTAAGAACGTAAAAAACATAAAGATTTTGATACAAAACATGAAGTGAATAATAAGTTGAATATTTTTAATTTTTCAAAAACAATAAATGATTTTATTTATGTTATATATTATATGTTAAGGTTTCAAATTGTAAAATATTTAAAAATATTTTTGTGAATATACCTTCAATAATTTTTATTCTTTTAAATTTTAGCATGTCGTTGACAGTAAAAATATTATTTAAAAACTTGATACATACAAATTTGATACTAAAATATATTTAAAAATTTATTTTAAAGCTTTGATAAATGAAAAACGTGAAGTTTTGAAACCATATATCATCTTAAATTTTAAAATTTAAATCATATTCTATAAATAAAATTATCAAATACAAATCAATTTTTTTCTCATTGTCAAATTTGCACCAAAAATCATTATTTTTAAAAATAAATATTATATAATATGTGTTTATAAATATGATGATATAAAAAGAAAAAATATCATTGGACGAGTGTAGTTGGAAATATGAAGAGCTACATTTTTCAAGCTTCGAACATTTCAAGAGTGTGAAGATCCACAACATTAGCAAGAGAGAAGTGTGAAAACATATTATTTTTATCAAAAAATATAGATCAATGTATTTATGATTTGCTATGTTATATATTATCTGAATAGATTTTAAAATGTTTGAATCATTTGTTGTAAATCCTTCTTTCCAGTTTTGTTAAGTCTTATTTTAATCATGAAGTTAATATCAAAATATTATTTTAAATATACATAATATATAAAGTATAAAAATCATTTGATGTGGGTACTTGGATACATGAAGAGCTTAAAAGTCCAAGCTTTGAGGACATGAAATATCTGAAAATTCAATCAGAAGATATGAGCAAGAGAACCAATATAAATATGTCAAGATGTTTCAAGAAATTAAAAACAGTAAAAGCTAAATGTTCTAAATTATCAAAAATTAATTTTATGATTTGCAATAAACATGAATAAATTTAACGAGAGTCCGTTGAAAGGTTTAAAAGTTTTAATAGGGACTTTAAAAATCTCAAAAAAAGATTAATAAATAAGTTTTGAAGTTTGATGTCATCAAGCATTCAAAATTGTATTGAATTTCTTTTGGATTAATAATTCTTGAAATTTTAGTATTGTTGTAAAAAATCATTTCAAGGATGATATCATTAAAATTAAAAAAAAATCATTATTGATTTATTCGTCAGAACTTTAAACTCCTTTTCAAAACTTTTGGACACTTGAACTTAATCTTGATAGTAATTTATAAACTCTAAAACTTATTCATGATATTTTTGTAAGTTTTGAATTCAATTTTGAAACTTAACTCCAATACCAATTCATTATATGTCATAAAATTCCTTTAATTTTTTTTTGAAACTCATTGATTTTTCAATAATTTTGAAACTTATTCTTGATAATACTTTCAAAACTTTGAAAATCATTTTTTAACTTTCATCAAGATATCCTTATCAATCAATATCAACAAGATACTTATCTCATGAACTTCACCCTACCAAAGTTAAAAAAATGATCTTCACCTTGAAATCCAACACCAACTTACATACATAGACACTCTCATAAGGTGAAATCTCATACAAAATAATTTAATTCAATATGACAATTAGATCCCAATGCTCATAACAAAATCATAAGATCTTTGATACAATAAAGAAGATCAAATATTTATATTAAGATCAAATTTTAATATTCCTCAACCCTCATATGGATTGATTATGCTCCAACCTTAAGTGTGTTGATTATGTCTTTACTTTCATATGGGCTAAAGATTCATACATTTTCATAGTGCCTCACACCATCTAATTCAAATGCTAGCTAGATCCACTTAAAAAATTTACAGTACTACCAACAATTTTGATTCATATTATTTTTATAGATTCTCACAATTTGTAGCTCAATGCAACCTAGATCTACTAGAAAATTATAGTGCTCCCAACAATTTTGATTCATATTATTTTTATAGTCTCTCACATTGTCTGCCTCAATACAAGCTAAATCTACTAGAAAAAATTGTAATGCTCCTCCCAAGAAATACTTGATGTCAATTGTACAAAGTTTCAAGACTTGGCACTAACTTGCTCTATCTTTAAATATTTTTTGGCTTCATATGTATGAATATATATCCTTTGTACTTTTTTTTATTTGAAATATATTCTTGAATGAAAAATGTAATTAAAGATGAAGTGTATTTATTGATGAAATATTTATATTCAATTTGTATTCAAGGATGACATACAATATGAATGAATGTATATATTAATAAATTATATATTTAATAAATATTCACATGATTAATGATACTTCTGAAATTTTAAAAAAATTCAAATTTTTTTAATCTTTAATATTTTTTAAGTCAAAGAATTTTGTAGTGATGTCTAGTGTACATTTTTCTTGATATGGAATGACTTTTTTGTTTTGAATTGCATAGCCAATTTAATTATTTTTACTTTGGTTGGAGATGTACAGTCCACAACATATATTTTTTTTATGTTCAATCGCATGAAATAATTGCGTATTTTATTTAAAGTATGGCTAGGTTTCAATTATTATTAAATCAAGTAAATATTTTTTTAACTAAACAACTGGTCAAATTAAATGCACTTTTTATTCAAGTACACCCATACTATCTCACAAAGTTTGCTTCTTTCAGATTATGTAATATAACAAATATTTATATTATTTTAACTATGTAGTTGGTTGGATTAGCTGAATTTTTCATTGCGCACTCATATTTTTCTCATTATGCAATTAGTGAAACTTGATGTGATTTTTATTCAAGTTCGCATCCGATCAAACTAACAATGCTTGCTTCCTTTAAATTATGCAATTAGATCAAATGTTTTTTTTATTAGTCTGTTTAAGAGTTTGGTTGAATTTATTTGATTCAGTGCAGCCAATTTAATCTTCTTTGCATTTTATATTCATAATATTTTTAAATACACAATCAATTAAAATATTTAAAAAAAATTATATATTCAAATTTTCATCACTAAAGTGTCAAAATATAAGACACTATTCATTTAAATTTTATTTTTTATTAAGGATTATTTCATTTACACAAGTTAATCCATTACTCAAATCATGCAAGATAAAAAAGTTTCATTGCATATATCAGAATTCAAAATAAATCAAGTTTATTATCAAATAATCAATAGTAAAGTATATTATTTGTTTAAACTTTGACACAATATTCTGAAAAATCAATATTTGGAATCATATCTAGATTTATTTTTTTTATTTATTTTTTTTAACTTTTAATTTTAATTATATCTAGTTTTTCCTCTTTGTAATTTTTCAACTTGTCATCTGAATTTTTTTTTGTAAATATTCATGATATATTTAAGTCGTTGTCTATTCTAAATATGAAGTTATGAAAAAGATCACAACATCAATTGTATCTAAGAATTCTCTTCTCAAAAATAACAAAATTTAGTTAAAAGATTATATAGCAATAATTTATCCATCTTGTCTTCAAGATCATGATAAAGTACTTTTTGTCAACACTAATATAGATCAATCATTTGTTAAAGTCTTCGGATCTCGTGTAGATACTTTTTGAGATATTTCACTTGAAGATAGGAAACAAGGTTAATTTTTTTCAAGATATATATTTAATTGCAATCATTGCACACAACTAACAACTTTACAAATTTTTGTGCTTGAAAAATTTAAACTGCTCATCTACATGAGGCTGTTGGGAAGTTTTTTTAAAAGTTTCACGTAATAATTTCATGTACCTTCAAACTCTTTTTTTTCAAATTTGATAAATTTTTCAACCCTCCAAGCTATTGAAGTTGAAGACATTTTGTTTAACAATTGCAATGTGTTCATCATCACATTTTGAGAAAAAAAAGCACTATGTGTGGTTATCCATACCACTAAACATCTTGACAATGACTCTCCATTGTCATGCTAGCCAAATTTATCTATTATCATAGATATGTGTAACCAAATCAGAGTCTTTGATAGAGTAATACTTGAATTAAAAAATATTATCTACTCTAATATTACATTCCAACTCTAAAAATGACTCAAATGCATCATTATCAAACTACAAAGATGTTTTATTAGCTGAGGAAAGATAATCAAGCAAAGTCTTGATTTTTTGCATATCAATCAAATTCTTTAATTATCAATCAAGTTAGTTCCCTAAGTGTAGGTAGTTAATTAAAGCATATCAATTAAATTGACAAAAATTGAAATTAATGGTCCATCTCATCGTCTTCAGAATCATCTTCTTTGCCACTAGAACTGCATGAATCATATGCTTCTTCCAACATCATTTTCAAGTTAAGAATTTTTTCCAAGAATTTCCTCGCTGTGACTTTCCATTACACTTGTGTCATGGGCACAAACTTCTACACCTAGGATTGCTGTTGAACGTTACGTCTTCAGAGCTTGATGGCTTGTTTTCCAGTTTGGTGTTTGATGTCAAATTAAAACAATGTAAAGTACATCTAAAAGAAGTGAATACACTCTCCGCCCGTCTAGGAGCCCACTTCTCATCCCAGGCCCGACCGGGTGTAAACCCTAAACTATTTACTAATATATGTTAATCGTAAAATGCTACGGCAATTTCCCTTCAGTTTTACAAAGAACCTATTATCATTTTAGTAAAAAAACTCCCTTAAGCCGTGAAGTTTTTTCAGGTAATGTCCACAACCCATACAATCCTACCTTGAAACCCCCACTGATGCAAATGTTCGTAGGAAACAAAATGTGAATCAAAGGAGTACAACTGAAAGCACCTCACGTTTGCCAGGTGCAGGGACCTGTCTTCGCCACACTGCCCCTAAGTAAAAATACGCAGAAGGCGCCAAAGCAAACGTGCAGTTTTGACATAGATGACATGATCAAATTGTGTACTTTGTAGAAAACATGAAAGGGTACCAGCGATAAATAAAAATGAGAGATTACTCTACATTACTGACCCTATGCTTATCGTTTTTTACTAACTACATGTATGTTTATAGATTCACATTAAGGTTGTGTTGATGATCGACAGTATGTAAACACGATCATCCTATGAAATGCTCTATCAATTTATTTTACTCTTAGAAATGGCCCCATAAAATGTATTCATGTTTCAAGTATTTGGTACAATATTTAGTGTTATAATAACATGTATATACTAGATTAAATAACGATTCTTGAAATAATTTGTATCATCCTGTAGTGCAATAATTTTCACACCATGTAGAGTTTCACATTTTGTTCAGCATCTTCCGGAAGACGATAACATAGCAATGTAAGTTCTTAAGAAGAAGTCTTGGAGCGGAAATTTCAAGTATTGAGAAAACGGCCTGCTGCTTTTTCTCTCTGGTTTTTCAATATCATTATTATAGTACATGCACCTAACTTCCTCACTTAGATTTCCACACAACCAAAAACACTGCGAAAGGAATGCATGCAGCCAGCTATACACGATCCACATTGTTCAAAGGTAATCGTTCCTCCACATTTTAATAACGACATATAAAATTTACTCGTGGTCGGTCATTTTCATATGATATTCGCCTTTTCCCATTTCAATATTACTCTATTTCAAATTAGTTTTCAAATCAGGTAGACACTTGATTTCAGATAAAATCACTATGAAGTGGGAAAAGAAGACCAACAAATTACAATCCCAACGCCACATGCAAGAAAAAAGTGATTGTACTTACTTCTTTGGAAAAATAAAAAGCAAAACAAAAAGTGAGTTAGAGATCTTCTCTAGTCTGAAGCAATCCATGTTTGTCTTGTAGGTCCCATATTGACGTACGTACGAAATCCTAACGAACTACCGGCTGGTGACCGGATGGTGCAGTAATCGCATTATCCATCCTGTCCTGCCCTGGACTGAATCCTGCCTATTTCAGAGGGTGACAGCGCTGCCATTGTGATCTAGTTTCTTTATGACTTCCTTCCAAGTGGGATCAGGTCAATGGCTCCACTTTCCTGGTGCTCAGAGCTGTATATTGAGCTGATACTCATGATCTTACATTTCACACCACAACATGGCTACCGTATACCTCTGCCACCACATCGGACATGTAGAAACTCGCAGTCGGTCTGGCGTGTGAGGAATTGCTTTTACCTTTCCAGCTCTCCCAAACCTGAAATGTATTTGATCTACCCTTGAGAAACCCATTTTTTCTCATACCTTTTTAAAGTTTAGTTTATCACACCTTTGGTACTAGATTGCATTCCACAAAATATTGTGTTCGCTCCAACCCCTGGGACCGGTAATTTGTCACTGTGAAGAGGTTACTCTTTAAGCTTGCGTCTTCAGATTTGCTCCCGAGCACCATGCGATACCATTCACAAGGACTCAATACATGAATGTAAGCATTATAGACACGAAACTTTGAAACATGTTTTCACAAGTTTAAATCCATGTGGCAGTACAATAGGTGAATTTTGGAAGATAATAAGGAACCCAGTAATAACTGAATTCGAAAGGGGTATTTAAGGAAATTGCCCTCTCTCAAGCTGTTGTTCATTCATGTAATTCTTCTCCTTTTTTTAACAGGAAACCCAGTTTTAATTTATAAATGCCAAAAATCATGGATGGGAAGACCCCATCAAGTCTGTCCTTTTCTCTGTATTCCTATTCTCAATGGATGAAACCAATGGGTCTAGGATGGTACTTCCTTGTACTCTCCATAGTACTGCAGGTACTATCGTTCTTCCTTCGTGATTTTATAGGATATGTTTGTCGTCGGGATGAGAAGTACTGCTATTTTACGAGTCCACTAAAATTCAAGGACATCTCAAAAAGTTTTAGAGCCTAATTAAATGGATGCGTCTGGTCTTTATAACCACGTAAATTTGGACATGTTATTTATATGTGATTTTAATCATGGTACATCAGAGGGTGGGATACGTATTCCTCATCTATGAGTCTGTCCTTTTCTCTGTATTCCTATTCTCAATGAGTTATGCTTCTTAGCAGGCAGACTACAAAATGAAAAAATGAAAGCATTAATCTTCCTGGTGATAAAACATAGTATGTCTATCGTTCTTCCTTCGTGATTTTATAGGATATGTTTGTCGTCGGGATGATAACAACTGCTATTTTACAACCATCACCAAGACAAGTACAGAGTACATACTTCTGCCAGTCTTTTGATGCGTCTTCTTCTGTGGGTACAAAGTTTGGACATGTTATTTATATGTGATTTTCTTGCTGTGTTATCCGCCATCAACGTGGGATATCTGCACTTTATCGAAAGCAAAAAGGCATCCCAGAACATTCTAGAACAAGCTAGTAATGAACCTGTTATTATTATCTGACTGCACGGTTTATGAATGGAGTCCATCTTCTGGTCAGGGGTACCGTATTGCATCCACTTTATGATGGACTGGCTAGTAATGAACCTGTTATTATTATCTGACTGCACGGTTTATGAATGGAGTCCTCTAGGTCAGGCTACCGTATTGCATCCCTATGATGGACTGGCTCCTCAGTGTCAAGCGTAGTTATCGTAAAAAAGTCAGGCCTTTGAATGAGTTCTTATCTCAGCAATTGGATTTATCTGCTGATGGTCAGATATGCCTTTCAACTGGTGTCAACTGATTTGTGCACAAGATTTGTTTCTGTTTTTTTGTATTAGTCACATGTTACACTATGTCAGCTTTCGTCTGAAGATTTTCTTCCTGTTTTTTCTTGATGTTATCTGAATCCACTCTGTTGGGAAATCCGTGGATCATTAGCCCAATTTATAGAGCTTCAATTTGAGGAGATTGCTGCCATCCGTTCTCGGGCAGACTATTCAGTGCAACAGCAAACTGTGAAGAATATTTTGATTTGCTCAAGAAGGGTTAGGCACATAGTTCCATGAAAGTTACTTGGAACGTATGTGAAGTGGAAACCAAGATCGGGAGATTAGAAAGTTATATGGACCTCAGGATTTTTGGTCAGAGTTCACGAACTGCAACATCGGCTCAGTTCAGCGACGAAAGGACATCCTTGTTGGTGGGTTGGTTTCTGCCGAAGTTCCGACTGCTACAGCGGACATCACAGTAGAGCAACCTTCTACTGATTACGTCTGTGCTGTAGAGTAATCTCGTGGTCGTTAACAGATTGACTATGGGCTTTTCTTGAGTTTCGTCTGTGCTGTGGAGTAATTTCGTGGTCGTTGATAAACTGATTGTGGCCTTTCCCGAATAGCTCTGCAGTTTAAAGTGGATGGTAATCTGCTGCATTAGACTTATCTGCTTATGATCAGTGTCTTCTTACGTCGGAATATTCCACTGCATGGGCCATATGCTGATTCTGACAGCCACATCAACTTGTGAAGATCTAGTGTAAACTGCTGCGGTGGCCGCGGTACTACCTGTTCTCCGCCGAGCAGGATAGGAGGAGAGACATTTGAGACATTATGGCAACATTTCAGGCATTTCTTTGGGAGAAAATTAGATGTGTCATTTACAGGAATTCAGCACTATTCCTGACATCTTTCGAAGTGGGTACATCACAGGCCGTTAACGAGTCAACCGTCAAGATTTTTAGATTTTGATTAATGCGCGTCTTATTCTCTCGGTGGCTCGGGACTTTCGGACGTATATCTACCAGTCTATGCGAAGATTAAATTGTGGAACCATGTTCATTATTCAAAACTATAATGTACAACGCATCCGACCTCCTTTACTTTCCATCCCATCGATGCAAAGATTACACCTTTATTAACCCTTGATTTGGCTCCTATGCAGAGCATCTTCTCCGTGTGCAACTTGGGCCCCATTGTTCTTCAAGCTTTGATAACTGTAATGACAGGGTCATAACCAATTCTTCTACACATTCTATCCTCCTATGACCTATAATTGAGCCACCGATCTCTAACCCCAGAACGCCCCCAACTGATGGATGGACAGGGAAGAAAAACGGCTAATACGCTAAATGGAATGACGGAATGAGTGGTCAGCGATATAACATGCTAACCGCTCAATACAAGGAGCTCACCCATGGTGAGTACAACGCAATTGCTCAGTAGGTGGAAAGAATCAAACTGCCAGGAACACACTGCACAACCTTCCAAGCTGATTACACACAATATGCTCTTCAGGTCTCCTTTACAGGGTACAACACCTCTGATTAGATTCCATACCACTGCTGTCGACTATTAGCTTCGTTAAAAGCACAGAAGGGTCCACCATTTACCATCTCGAGCTTTGGGCTGGGCAGATATCTCCTCCAGGGTACCGGTGCCCGTGGTCCTGGTGGCCTCTCGCTGAAGTCATATGGTGGCCCACTTGACATTTAGAAGTCATCTGCGAGGCAGTAGACGGTTGTGTCCAGAAAAGGAAGCCAAAAGTCGCTTTGCAGACAGAAGTTGTTGCTAAGCCAGTTCCTCATTAAAAATGATGAGCTTGCTTTGCTCCCTTGCTATTGGGGGTGTGGCGATCATCACCAAAAGACTTTCCGCTCGAATGGTCCTCTAAGACTGAAGTACGAACATGTCACTGACATCTATAGGTAGAAGGAAGAGTTGCAAGGCAGATTAAATGCAGGTGCTAAAAAAATCATGTCAATAATGTACTGACAGGTAATCCTGGAGAGAATCGAAGCTGGTCTTTTCATCTCTGCATGTGTTCTATCCCAACAAGATGGCCACATCTGCGCTTCCTGGATGAGTTCTGAGACCGGGAGAAGAAGTCATGGAAGTCGTGCTGCATTGAGCAGGTGTCCATCTTTCCGTAAGATAAAACACGTGCCAGATATGGACATTACAAAACAAGTGGACTAGACTTCGTAGGGGGAAATGCGCCAGACTATAGTGTATCGGGTACCCTTAAGAAACCGGCAGATTTCTTCAAAAAACACCATGCTGGACCAGGGACAGATTACCAGGGGGGCAGCTGACCAACAGACCCTTCTCGTGTTGGTACTTGCTGTCATCCTCAATAACCAAATCAAATCAAAATCTTCTTTTAAACCATTTGTTGTTATAAGGTGTCACATTTAGTCCAAGATGATCAGACCAAGATAGACTGCTGCGCACAGACATATGAAAGAAAATATTCCCCTGCAAATCCAATCATAGGTCAATATATGAGTTGACAGGCTAAACTACATGAACAGAGGCTTATATATACAATTTCCTTGTAGTAGCGATAAAACACACAACGTTCTACAATGGTGCATATCTGGTATAAAACGCCAATACACGAGTAGACAAGCATTTCTAGGTTCTAACTCTAACATCACAAAGCATAATGTACCTATGCATAACTGCATTCTCCTGTATAGATTATGAAACATGCTTGCGTTTATAAAATTCAACTGAAGAAAGACAGACAGGACACCACATACCAGAGCACACCCCATCCAACCCCATTGCAGGGGCATAACGGATACAATTCCGAGAATTTCTCAGCATCACTCGTGTGCACTCTCCTCGAGATTAAGTCATCGTATATATCTGAATAATCATCATTCATGAAAAAGACAGCAATTAGTATCGGATCAAAGAGCCCATACGAATTTTCTAGAGCTTATTCCAGCATTAGCTGATCCGTTCTACAACCAATTAAGAGTAAACCCACGTCAAATCCTATTCTTAATATGGTCAATCTGGATATATCACTAAAACCACGACATCTGGTATATGGATAACCCAAACATTATGTTAGAATAACAGAAACAAATCATGCTAACAGTGATTAGATAAGAGCGAGTTCATAGTTGATCAGAGTAGAAAACGTACCATAAACTGAGAACAAACAATTCATGGTACCTGTCAGGACAAACATATTCTCAAAGTTAGAACCACTTGCCCATTATGTTGACCTCCTCAACTCACCAACATTGACACACGAAGTACGTAAGCATGTTCTCACCGAGAAACTTCATCTTTTATCAGCAGCATACGCTTCATATGCAAGGTGAGATTCAAAACTATAAAATTCTATACGCCTTCACTCATGGAATTATCAGCTTTAATTTAGAACTTCAAGGGGCCTATTTTGAGTCCAACTAAATTTGAACTAAATTACAACAATTAAACATATGACTAATAGCCTTACCAATAAAAAGAATTGTGTATCTCAACAGCTTCACGACTGATACCTCTTGAATCACCCAGACTAGAGCGAGGAATAGAATGAATGCTGTACATCAAATAAGACACAGTTCAGACAGAAAGTAGGACTGAACCTTGTTCTAATTTACAAAAAGAGGGCAACAGATATGCTTAGAGAGTGATATGCTAGTTCGAGAGACTACAAGAAAGATTAAAAAAACTGCATACAGGCAACTTAGGCTCTCTTTGCAACAATAAGATAAATCAAACATATAAAATAGTCTGTTTCAAGGCTTACCCAAACAAAGCCATCGGAGAGTCCACTGCGCACAGAGCGATCCATAAGTTCATTCCGTATCCACAGTTAGTTCCAAGGTCCTAGCTTCGTGGAGATATCACAAAGAGAGTCTGTGCTGAAGACCTTCACATTTTCTACCCAAAGCCATAGCAGCGCTATATGCATGCGCCACATTGAAACAGGAATTCAACTAACTTAAAGTCCAACATCAACCCCCAACGACGTGTTCTTACATTTTTGGCCAGAAAAAAAGTCACGATTAGCGAGGCTATCAAGGCTCCCGCTGCAACTCTCACGGTGATGTCGTTGGTTGACATGACAATTAAGACCATTCCCCAAAATGCTGATCCCATGTCTGAAAAAAGTCACAATCAAACGCTGAGAACCTGTGATACTCTATATTGAAGAGATGTTATTCCTCGGATTGAAACATTAGAAACTGGTCTGGAAAACTAGAGAAAAGGCACAGAGAGAAATGATATTCTTACAGCCAGCTGGTAAAATACAGCACATCATTCCTCCCCGCGTGTGTGTCACACCACCTTCGTTCAGGGTCACTTCGATACCTTCCACCTGCGATCGAGTGGGTGGACGTCGAATATCAATTAACTATCTCTTGAGTGATCGTTCCATTTGTACTTACTTCAGGCTTTATGGACCATGAGACCTTTTTACGAGGCGAAAACCTCTAGCAGACCTTGACCTGTGCAGCTCAAATATGGGCGAATGTAGTCGTAGACAATGCTGGAGATGATGAAACAATGAAGCATATGTTGAGCTCCATTACCTTGCCACATGTGAGCTTCGTGGCTAGAGCGTGGCTGAGTTCATGAAGATAGACCGTGATGAGCTTGAACGGAGTGAGGAGGGGTGTCCTCCAGAGCTGCATATAAACATAGTCCACTCATGAGTCAGTTCCCCAAAAACTACTAACTCTACCAGCCCTTCCATTTACCACTTAAACACACACGAGTGAGTGCTAAAAACGTGCAGAGCAAAAAAAATATATAATTATTGTTGGCGTAGCGCCGGGCTTCCTTACGGACTAGATTAATGATACAAGGCGCTCCACAGATCGATCAGTTTGTGCATCTTCTTGGTGAAAAGAGTATATATTCTCGTCTCCTTTGCGACCAGTCACACGAAAGAAAAACGCGGCAACCCATGCCGTGACATTGGTATCAACGTTACTGGGTGCATTTCGGGACTTGAGATGTTGCGCAACCCGGGTAACTCTATCTACCCTCGACATTTCAGAATGCTGTACGACCCCTGTTTAGGAACATGGAGATTTACTATCAGAACGAGGTCCGACATTGCTGGAATGAAGGCCAATGAACTTACTGCCAGTATAACGAAAATGTAGACACCGACAACAGCAACAAATGCAACCTGTTGCCGATCGCAGCAGTTCTCCAGCTTCCAGTCCGCCATGGTTCCTGCCTTTACGTTCACATTAACATCACCCACAGCCATGAGACCCCTAAGAACCATCTTGTTATCTCGTTGCAGAGTGAGGGTACAACGCTAGCTCCTAGTGATCTCGCTCCGCAGAAAAGTATGCTCTTGCATGAGTTGATCAGCTTCGATACTTTACTTCAGGGTGGTTTATATACCTTTTCCAACAGTGGGAACGTGCCCTCTAGGTCACAGTAGTCCAGGCAGCCAGGCAGGGGGAGGGTTTGTCACTACAGCGTGATCAATTCCCCCTCCGTCCCGTTCGTACTTTTGGCAGCGCAGATGCCGATGGCAGATAGTCCAGAAAATTAGTCCGAATGTTACAATATTCGCCTCAGTATCAGGAAGCTTGTCTCCAATGGTTGACACAACACCAACCCACCCTATTCCCTTGCCCTGGACTCCACTGCACTCCACAGATAGAAGGTGTCAGGCCAACTCCAGCCAGCAACTGAACTGCCACACCTCCTCGACTTACGAGCCTTTTCCTCTCCTCAGATTATGAAATCCTTACACGCCAAGCGAATCTATCTCACTCACGTAAAACCATGCGAATCAATTACTCTAACTCCCTATGGCCTCCTCTCCTCTTTCTCTCTCTCTCTCACGGTATCGATCAACTGTACTCCCCGAAAGTTACCACCACTTTACTATTCTAATTTCACCGATGTCTTCAGCCTATCTGGACTCGGCCTTCAGTGACTCTCCAATCCTGTTGTACAGAGTACCAATGCTTGTGTAGTAACGGCCATCTATCTCTTTCTTTCACCGGAGCTGTCAGAGCAATTAATTCACCTCTTGTACCTCCGAATTCTGAGCTTTTGTATCCTCTCCAGGTTCCTGTCTCTTTACTCTACTCTGCTTGGTTCCGATTTGGTTGCCCGGATCATGAGGAGGGAAAATTGATGGATAGATTTGATTTAGACCTGGTCACTTAGCCCTGTATTTTTCTTGTCTCTACACGACTTGGGAGAAATTTGACTGGCCCCTGTCAGACACCGTAGACTCCTCTGACTACTCCTCGCCTCCTCCATCTCTTCTACTATTCTAACCTCGCTCCTCATAGTCCATCCTTCAGTCTCAGCTCCCAGAGAGCTGAAAATTTCGAAAGTTCCTTTCGAATTCTACCGTAGGGCAGCGCAGCGTAACGTAGTCTGTAGAAGGCGTTTTTGCCCTTGTCCTTTCCGTGATCAAAAGTATATAACACACCACCGTCACAGATCTTTTCTTTCCTTTTCGTTCTCTCCGGATTTGCTCACCCCGATGCTACCTACTAAAGTACTCTTTTACTACTGTACAGTAGTTTTAAGACTCACAGGACGTAATCGCAGGTCTCATCATCTCTTGTTTCACACTGGTCAAAATTTGGTCTCATCAAGTGGACTTCTCTTCCCACTTGAATCACATACCTCCTTGTACACTGTATGAAATGCAGCTCATGTTGTATGCTCTGGAGTCAAAGCTTTGGGTCTTGGACCACCCAATGGCGGAGGAGTTTACCACCTTTTGGGCTTTTGGACCACTCGAGTGTCGTTTCGTGGTTGCTACTCTCACTCCTCCGTTTATCCTTCCCGTATAAGTATACTGTCCTCTACTCGAAAAGACGCCATTTGCGGACACCAGTTCGTGCCCTTTCTACACCATCCCAGTTGCGATCTCTAATTCCTTGTCCAAAATGTGGTAATCGGTCGAAAGTCTTCAGCTCCTCATCCGATCGATCTTACGGTACATTAAGTCGTAAATCATTTCGATAATAATTTACCTTCCTTGAAACCATTCCCCAGCAAGTATTTCGCCACGTTCATCTCTTTGTGCCGTTTTCCACGTGTGTTTTGGTCTCCATGAACAGGGGAACGTGTGCACTCCTAGCAACCCAATCCCTACTACACTAGACCGTGCTTGCTTATATTAGGGCGTCTTTGAGCTTCCGGGAATCCAATGCACCAGCCATTGATTTGATCGGGACAGTCCAAAGGGCATTAGGCCGCTGTGCTTTGCGAACAGTCATTTTCCTGATTCTAAATCGTAAACCTTGCTCGGACGTGCACCTTTTAACGTGCTAAAATCAGGTGAGCCTGTTTGGTTGCGATGATTCCTCCATAGACTTGAACTAGCCGCTGCTGCAATGGACGAGTAAGTGAGCGAGGCGTTTTGCATGGGAATGGTTCCTTGTTACCATGTGTACACGTTTTACTATTCTGGAGATTTCTTCTTCTCCGAGGCAGTTATGTTCATGGCCTGCCCTTCGTGCAGACTTTTGCTGTGCGCATACGACCAGAAGGAAACAAGCAAAATGTTTACTTGATTTTAGTGTGCTCCATTTTGTCCTATACTCGATGTGTCGGGGGTATTCTTAGGATCAATTATATTCGGTCCCCTATGTAGAGAAGTAGTCTTTTTGCCCACCGAATATTCTCCTTGTGTTAACATTATCTCTTAAAACTAGATTGAGAATAAAAACAAATCATGGAATAATGTGCGGCCAATGCTATACCAATTAGTTGTTTAAAATACTTATAAATGAAAAAATTATAACCAAAACATCAACTTTTGTAATACGCTACTTGCATATCCATGAGTAAAGGAATGAACAATTGGAGATGGGTGCGTATGCATATAAGTCACTTACCATTGCAAATATGTTAGCTATAACTTTAAGTTTCATTTTTTCATGGCTTAACCATGGTTAGGTTAACTAGTAATATGCTAACCTCATGGCTATATATATTGGGTCACCCACTCCAGAGAATCAGCGCGTAGACTCTCACTATAAAGACTTATGTACTTTGAGTTTTAGTAAAACTCTCGCTCTCCTACCTATGAATGTAGCCTATTGATGAACCACATATATATGATATTTGTGTTCTATTGGTTGTATTGTTGATGTGGTTGATAATTAATGTGTGATATTTGTGTTCTATTGGTTGTATTGTTGATGTGGTTGATAATTAATGTGTGATCAACTTATGACCATGACCAATATATCTTCTTTTATCATTTTTACAACTAGATCATTTCCATATGACTCATATTCATCAAGACATTAAAATTTGTACTCTAGTTTGTTAAATTTGATCTTTTTACTTTGAGTTTTGAAGATCTTGATCTGTTTTTCAACAATACATACATTCAATTCGTACCTTCCAACTCTAGTAATGAATAAAAAGTATTATAATAAAGATTGATCACCATCTATGATCAAAATCAATTTATATACAATGATATGTTGGTCATATCAAATGTTATCATATATAAATATTCAACCATCATCATTAATTAACTTCAGCCTCAGTCTATGATGATTGTCAAATATGCTCTTATTTAAAGCGTGAATCATGAAGTGACTTTAATATCAACTGTATTTCCTCTATTCTTATCTCCAAGTCTTAGATGCGTATAGTCAAAAGATCTTTTTAACTTTGATTATATTTGCAAGACAATACATTTTATGTTGGTATGTGTTTTTTTACTTGCATAATTGATTTTTGACCTTGCATTAAATCCATTGGCATATAATTAATCACTAATCTATGGATTGTATAGGCAACCAATAATGCAAATGGTAATAATCAAGACCATTTTCATGTATTTTTCTTCATATTTTGACTATAAATAGATGATCATGTTAATTCTTTGCATTCTCTAATGAATTATAAGTTGTAATAAGATACAATTTGACTTAACATCTTTTACATAAGTCTTGTGCCTCTTATAAATTCAACTCTACTCAGTCAATAGTAAATTTTTCAATGTATTTATAATGACACACAACATATTTAAAAAAAATCTTCAAATAACTCTCTTTGCTTTTGTTTGTAAACTTATTTCTTACACTTGATTGGATAGATTTTTCATTACCAATACCATATATCTCATTTTTCATACTGCCATTGTCATGATCAATAAATCCTCAACCCATTTGGAATGGATAGCAAGTGGATATGTAGGATACAATCCATTGCGATGTTGGAATACACAATACATTTGACATGTCTTCACAAATTCCATCACATCTCACTACATATTTTTCTATCAATATCTCTCTTTTAATTTTATGAAAGTGTCATATATATAAACATATCCTTATTTCCTATCCATAAATTTTTATGAAACTCCCACATCAATTTCTATTGAATTTATTTTTCACATATCACATGTTTAATCTATTATATTATTGACATACATCTTGTAGGCATTTGTAAGCATTTCTTTATATTTATTAAAACTCATGATCACTTTAATTACTTTGTTAAATTAATGTACCAAGATATCTCATGATATCCAAAGAATCACCCTCATACAAATCCTCACAAAATAGTTCCAAACCTTGTACTATTACTTTTTGTTTAGCCATATAATAAAATGTGGTCTCCATATCATTATTATTATTAATCATCTCTTCTTCTACCTTGAATCTATCTTTTGATGACATATTTGCCACCTTATTATCCTTTTCTATCACATGTTTAACACCATATTAAGTGTATTGACGTATGTTATCCACCTTAATATTGAGATATATGTTATATTGTAGTTTAAGGTCATCCCCAATAATGATAAATAATATGTCTCAACAATCATAGGTGCTTTAATCAAGTAATTTATTTCAACTTCATGGCTATTACAACATCCCACAATTCTCTCTTGATTTGAAGATAATTTCATTTTCTTTCACTCACAACCTTGGCTCCAAATCTCATAGCAAACATGGTTCATTTATAAAAATTTCTTGTCTCACAACCCATCATATGGAAATAGAATTAGTACCAATTGTTAGTATTATCAATTTGTTATCTTGATATTCTATCCTTTGTAGAACATGAGGGGATTGCATAAACCTCTTCAACTTCCTCATAACTTCTATGTGTTTATACATTCATAAAAAAATTCTGATTTTTTCTTAACACTCATATGGCAGATGTGTTGTATGAGCATAATGAGACATCTATATATGATACAACACCATCATACCTAAAAAACCTCATCACTTATGTCACCAAGCTCTAGATTTGCTATATCTTTTGAACAACATCCTCCTTGTTGAGATTTTCTTTTAGATGCAAATGACTAATAATAACAACCTCATGCATCCAAAATGTAAACTTTACTCTTGACAAGGTAAGATGAAACTCCTTCAATAGAGATAATATCTTCTCATAATCTTAAATGATTCTTCACAAATTTTATGACTGCTTCCTTTATATATTGCTACATTTTTCTTCTTGTTTCTTATATATCTTTTGATGGAAACATTATTGAGACAATGAAAAATCTTCTCTAGACATCTCAAAACTTTATTCATCCTATTGATCATGTGCACTATCAAATTTATGTCTCCTTTTGCTTATAAATATATACTTGTATTGGTGTATGACGATCTATATAGTGTGATATTTGATGTGACAACGATATATATTCAGCTTGTCTGCCAATTGCATCAAGGACATATCCATCGCCCATTGGGTTCCGTATTGAGAGGTGTCAAATATGACATATGCAATCCTCTCAAACAAGAATCACAAATCAATATATTGGCTGCTCCACCAGCTGATCCACATAACATACACTCAAGCCTGCCTTAACAACTCCGTAGTACAATCAATGTTTGGAAGGTGACATGGGGCACAATTACGCACATGATCCTTCCAAATCACATCATTATGACCCTTTAATTCCAAAACTCCAGAAGGTAAAATCTCACGTACTCGTAGAATTGTGCGATGAGCCGTAACATCCAATATGGTCGGTGCATTTTACTGCAAGTAAATGTAATCACCAACATGAAATATGTGAATTGAAGTTTGATATCCACCTCCTCGAATAGTATCATAACGCAAAGTATCTCTTTGCTAAACAATAACACTGTTCTCAAATGCCATGGGCATTACCCTACGGAAGAGTTATGCCCTTTGAAAACATACCTTAACCCAAACATCAGGGTTATCCAAATCCAAGACTTCATTGACTCGCGATGAATAGTTGTAGATAAGTCTAGATCTCTATCATATAATAAAAAGTACGGTGAGAATGACTAGAGATGCTTGCCAGTTTAATCAATAACCCATGATCAACCATGATAGCTAGATGTCATAGTCTCCCATATGATCCTTCTTCAATCCAAACTGTCTTAGTCCTTTTTTCATTGTTTGAACAACTCTCTCTGCTAGACCATCAACCTCGGGATGATCTCTTGAGGTGGTACGATGATCAATCAATGCTCAATCACATAAAGTTTGAAAGTCGTCCAAAAAATAAATTCCCTGATCAGTCAACACTTATGCTGGTGCACCAAATTGGCTAAGGACCGAAGCTAAGAACGCATAAGATGTTTCCTCACTTGACTTGTTAGACAACTTGATCCAGTTGGAGAAATGTTTTACCATAACCAACACATATTGATGATGTCATATAGTTAATAGTAGAGGTTTTGCAAAATCCAAGCTCCAACAATAATCAAGTCCCATAATTGATAGAGGATGTAACTGTGGTGTAGAGACATTGAATGATGCTCGAACACGATCACATATCATACATCTGACCACAAACTGTTGCACCTCAGTTTGCATACCTCCCCACCAATAATGACTTTGAAGTAAGCTATATGTCCGCTTCATTCCAAAATGACCTAACTCCTCATGAAAATATCTGACCAATTGGGCTATCTAAGATGAAAGTGGCACAACATGAATGCTGCCATCTCCCCATACTTGAAGAAATTGTCTACCTTCTCATACAAATTGCCAAGCTCTTTGTAACACTTGATCGCGATCCTTGGCACTCAAAATGCCCACCAAAGCACATGTACGAAGATACTCCAACATCACCATGTCGTCATGGATGTTTTTTCTTACCACGAACCGTCTTGAGTCTTAGCGTCCAAGGATAACATATATGCTATCTAATCCAAGAGAGATATCACATAGCTCTCAAGCACCAACATACTTAAAAAGAAAGATGCATGCCAAACAGACACCATCTTCTCATCAACATCATCATGCAATCAAGCCCCGATTTTGTCAACTTGACTTGTATATGGGTTTCAACTTAACCCATTCGCAACACGGTTCACCACTCTAGTTCTGTGTACAATCGTGAAATCATAGTCTTGTAGGATAAAAACCCATCATGCAAGCTTTTATGTAAGCTTGTTTGATTCCATCAACCATTTCAATGGTTGATGATCAATGATGAGAGTGAAGGAGTTTCCAAACAAATAACATATGAAATGTGGCTCCGCCCAAACAACTGCCAACCATTCTCCTTCATAAGAACTATACTTTGACTCCGCTGCATTGTTAGAGCGACTTGCATAAGCTACTACAAACTCCTTCCCCTCATCATCATGTTGGGTAAGCACTGCTCCCAAACCCAACATACTCCATTCATTATGTACTTGAAAGAGACAACCTCTCACAAGTCTCCTCAAAATAGTGGCACATGGCAACCTTTCCTTGAGCTCAACAAAAGTTGTCTCTTGTTCATCTCCCAAACGCCACTCTTGATCTAGCTTTATGAGCTTTGCAAGGCTTTGGAAATAGTGCTAAATTCTCTCATATATCGACGATAGAAGTTTGCAAGTCCAAGGAAGGCTCACACCCTACTCCCATATGAGGGATGTGGAATACGTAAGATTACCTCCACCTTGGTTTGATGAACTCCCAATCCTCCTGGGTATATGATATGACCCAAGTACTCTCCTTGCTCTTGAAAAAATTTACACTTTCTAAGATGCAACTTGAGGCCATGAGCAATCAATCGCTCAAGTACTTCATGCAAATGTCTTTCATGCTCCATCACTATAGCAATATATACTAGAAAAATATCGATGTAGGCTCGTGCACAATCAAGTCTGGCTAGGATCCTATCCATCACCCTTTGGAACTCAACAGGTGCATTCTTCAACCCAAATGGTAAGAACTTCCACAAATACAACACATCCTTGCCATGCAAATCAATTATCCAAAAGGATGTCTTGGCCTTATCTTCATCTCAAATCCGCAACTAATGATCTCTTGCTTGTAAATCCAATGTACTAAAAATCTTTGCATGCCCAACCGCATCAAAAATCTTGTTACATGTAGGCATAGCATATTGATCAGATTTTGTCTGTCGATTGATAATTCTATAGTCATCACACATACATTTATTTGTATAATTGCCATGTATATCCTTCTTGACTAGCATCACGACAACAGGGGCATACTCTCCATATGATATCTTCACTAATCCAGCCTCAACAAGGTCTTGACTTTGGATCATATTCCTTTCCATATTGCTGTATTGATAGAGACGACAGAAGACTGGTGCACCCCTCATGTAGGATTGTGCACCAGAATCCAACAACAACCATTGAGGTCAATAAACCTTCCTGAAGGTCCGACCAAACAGAAGGCACCACTCATGTTATCCAACATCACAACACTTGGTGATACCTCGGTACGCTTGTATGCTAACCTTGGTGTTAACTCCATCATTCAAGCGGCAAAAGCTTACCAAGTTCCACAAGTAGCTATCATGATCCCAAGATCAACACTCCTAGTGCTTTCACTACTAGAAGCAACCAACACATCCTCTTTGCTTTCTCAAAGTGTGGATGT
This sequence comes from Marchantia paleacea, assembly GCA_014180765.2. Classification (NCBI taxonomy): domain Eukaryota; kingdom Viridiplantae; phylum Streptophyta; class Marchantiopsida; order Marchantiales; family Marchantiaceae; genus Marchantia; species Marchantia paleacea. The sequence continues at coordinate 1,733,617 of MUAA02000106.1, read as the reverse complement.
CAATCAAATACATGGGACGATGACACCCTCCAATGCAAATAAATCCTTGGCTGAGAAAATAGGAGAATGGACAAGAATCTTTGCCGCATCCAACATTGCGATGGATGCTACCTCAGATGATGTTGATGGCTAGGTCCTACTTGCTCCATCTCCAAGTACATCAACCATGGCTTGCATCCTCATCTCTCTAGTAGATTGTATAGGAGCCATGGATGAGGTATTAAATGACTTAGACAATGTGAATGACTGAGAAAGTCTAAGTTGTCGACTAATCTCCCCTCTTTGTGGATCCAACGTCACGGACACTCCTTTAGACTCAATAGTATATGTTGCACTACGAGTCATATCACATGATGTAGAGTCATTAGCTCTAGAATCTGATCTTTGTTGGGTTGTAGCCATACTTCCTATCTTCTGCTCCAATTGCTCTAGATGAGATGCCATGTTCACCTCATGAGTAGTCTCATGGATTAACACTTGATCAAGGACTGATCCTCTACCACCACCGTGCCATTTTGAACTCCTCGTTCTCTTCAAGGGATTGTCATGGCAACTCTTGTTGATCATAATTCTGGATGGAGATCAAAACATCGATCCATCATGTGATCATGTTTGTGACAATGCTCACATGATTTTGATCCAATAGGATCCATCCTTCTTGTGATGAGATCCACCACATGTCCAACACACCATCCAAAGAACTGATTATTGACTTAAAAAGGATGACAATGATCTTGATGCGACACCTTCATCACTCTGTCCGGATGGTCGAGACTATCCCACATGTCTACTATAACCACTTTGGGTTTGTGTTATAGACTGATAAGGTATAGGAGTTGATAAAGTTGGTGAATCCTTGCTGAACATAACTATCACCACTCTCTCTTCTTGCATGTTGAGCTCAATACTCTCAACAAGATAAAACAAAATGACACACATAGGTGATGTATTATGTAATAAGATGACATCTCTCACTCTACGTCTCAACTCCATGTCCAATATCCCATACCAATATTGGAAAGCTTGTGCCTCTGTCACCCCATGGGTAGCATTGATCAACCGATGCATTCAAGTATATGTCTTTTGGAGACTCTTCCAAGGCTTTTGTTGAAACTCATGCAAATCTCTTAGCTTGTTAGTCGTCACCCCTTGGTAGTCTCTTCTCAACCGTGCAAAGAACTCCAGAATAGGGTCCAAGGTTGGGACCTCTAAACTCTTCCCAACTCGACTAGCTCTGACTGTATCATTAGTGCCAAGTATAGAGGATGAACTTGCATCACTAAACACTATATTGGAAGTAATAGAGATACAGTTTGGAAACCAATATTGTCTCCAAAATTCAATCTCCTCATGGTGTTCACGCCAAAACTAATGATAATCATCCATCGGCGGACCTTCTAAATGCTGGAATAATCCATTCCAAGCCATAAACGGACTAAACAACATAGAGTTATGCATCCGTTGTAAATCACACCATGAGTCAAACTCATTTATGAAGTCATTTAACTCAATGGTATCAAATGTACTTGAATATTGTCTAGGACCCTTGCTGACCCTATAAATATTGTCCATGTCCCCCAACAACGATGTGGGTACACATTCCAAGATGTCACCAAGCTCAGCTCCGTCACTCTCTAACACAAAATCAGAGTCTTTTGTGAACCTCAAAGGCTGAGGTTGGTACCACACTCCGCTATGGATGCACCCAATGCTTACTCAAGTAGTCTCTCCCCCGGAACCTTTAGAGAACTCTATTGTGATACCATTGTATCACCTCAGTAACCGTACAACAACAGGTCCTCAAGTGAAATGAAAAATTGCAACATAAGGTACACGAAGCAACACAAGATGTTAACACAAGGGCAACCTGAAACTTGCTATCACCACAAAGACTCACTCATACCTAAGGAGAATAGGACCAAGTTGGATCCTACATCCAAGAAGTGTCATTTTACTGGATATGCTAGTGGTGTGAAAGGTTATAGGCTATGGGATCCATTAGCTTGTAAGGTGATTGTCAATAGGGATGTTTCTTTCGATGAGCTCATATCATTGAAAGAGGGGTAGATATCTCAGGCTCCCCGTACTGACAAGGGCAAATCTCCACTCACGGATGTTGTTGAGGGGGAGATTGATCATTATGGGTTTAATGATGCGCCACAAGGAGAAGCTCCAAAACAGATGGAGCAAATTCATGAACAACAGGAATTGGAGGAGCAATTGTCGTTGTTGAGCCTCAAGACACAACACAAAACAATGGAGATCAACTAGGACCATCTACTAGGAGATCATCAAATCGGATTAATAGAGCTCCCAAAAGTTATGAAACATGGGCTGATTCATCTATTCTCGAGGATCATGATATTGAAACTGAGAATGATAATGGCCATGCATTGATCTTGGAAGAAGAAAAACCTTGTTCATATAGAGAAGCTCAAGCCTCTATCAATAAGCTTGAGTGGGATATTGCTATGGAGCGTGAGATGCAATCGCTTGTTGAGAATAAGACTTGGGAGCTGGTGGAGTTTCCAAAGGGTCAACCTTTGGTTGATAGCAAGTGTACAAGTTGAAGGATAATCCAGTGGATGAAGAGAAGAGGATCTTCAAAGCCAGGTTGGTGGCTAAGGGTTTCACACAAGAGAAAGGTGTGGACTATAATGAAATCTTCTCACATGTAGTAAAGTATGCTACAATTCGTATGCTATGTGCACTTGTTGCAATCTTTGGTCTAGTTATGGATCAGATGGATGTTGTCACGGCTTTTCTATATGGATCTTTGGAGCAAGAAATCTACATGAGACAACCTACTGGCTATGAGAAGAAAGGTCAGGAGAAGTTAGTATGTAGATTGCTCAAATCTATATATGGATTGAAGCAAGCTCATATGCAATGGAATGCAAGGTTTGATGAATTCATGAAAACACAAGGATTTTCACTGAGTGTATTTGATCCATGTGTTTACATGAAGAAGGTAAATAATGAGATCTTTAGCCTCATTATTCTAGTGTTCTATGTGGACGACATGCTCATTTTGGCAAAGGAATAATCCGACGTCGATAGATGCAAGAGGCAACTGAAATCTGCATTCAAGATGAAGGATTTGGGTAAGTCCAAGAGGATATTGGGTATGGATGTTCATAAGGATTTGAAGAAGAGGAAGCTATGGTTAAGTTAGGGTAAGTACATTCAGCGTGTGCTTGACATGTTTAACATGGCAAACTCTAAAGGAGTGTGGACTCCTTTGGTGGCACATTTTAAGCTCTCAGCAGCTCAATGTCCACTTGATGCAACTGAGAGAGGAAAGATGTCGTCAATTCCTTATGACAAGGCAGTGGATAGCCTCATGTATTTGATGGTGTGCACTAGACCTGATATTGCTTTAGCTATGGGCAAGGTGAGCATGTACATGTCAAATCCAGGAAAGGTGCATTGGGAGGCTGTGAAGTGGATTCTCAGGTACCTCAAGAGTACTAAGGATTTTGGTCTTTTGTTTGATGGTTTATTGGACAATGCCAAATCCTTATTGGGTTACGTTGATGCTGACTATGGACAAGATCTGGACAAGAGGAAGTCTACAAATGGGTATGTGTTTACACTTGGAGGTGAATGTGTTAGTTGGAGATCTACCTTGCAGAAGTGCATAGCTTAGTAAAATACGTAAGTTTAATATGTAGCAAAGAACGAAAAGACAAAAGGAAGCTATTTGGTTGAATAGACTTATCACTAAGAGGGGATTGAAACAGGATGTTGTAAATCTCCATTGTGATAGTTAGAGTGCCTTACATCTTGCAGCAAATCAAGTGATGGATAGCAAGGTGAAGCACATCGACATCAGATATCACTTTATCAGAGATGCAGTTTCTAATATGAAGATTGAGCTAGTCAAGATTGACGGTAAACTCAATCCAGCTGATGCTTTGACCAAAGTTATTCCTTTAGAGAGTTTCAGGAGGCATTGTGCTACTATGCAGGTTTTGCATAAGGAGCACTAGTAGAGTTACTCTAGCAATTGTTTGATTCTTGTATATGCTTTACTCCTTCCTAGTTAGGCTACAGCTTAGTTCTAGTTAATCCTTGTTTACATGAGAGCCTATGCTTCAGGTTTCCTTCTAGGACTTCCCGCGGAGTATGTATATGGATAACAAGAGTTAGAGACCCCAAGACATGAGTCAAGGGGGAGATTGTTAGGAGTTAACTCAGGTCTTGAGTAACTTTGGTTAGTTAGACTAGGGCTAGTACTAGTATATAAGAATGTTAGCAGAAGCTCTATGTGACACAATTAGGGTATTCAGTAAAGTGACTTTGTGTGTTCCGTGGACGTAGCCTCAGTGAGGTGAACCACGTATTTCCTGTGTCGTCTCTTGATTGCATGATGGTTTCTCAATATATTCATGTTTCGGACCAACACATTCAAACCTTCATCCTCGTTGCATTCATCTCCTAGAATGAGATGCATTCACTCAAACTTAGAATAGATTTTCTTGAAATATGACAAACACAACTAGTTTACTAAGGCTGATGCATCTTTCGCAAGATGTGATACACACTGCTAAGAATTTCACTTTACTTTCATTGTCTTGGAATAGTAGGCTACTTGGTTTCCGTCCATGAACATGGTTCGTTGAGATTGAGACTTGATCAATTTAACACGTGTAATCATAATGCTTGAAATAAATGTCTCACTAAGAAGAAACATGGATAGTCTGACTGGTTCGAAAAGCTAATCTCACTATCGACAATACAAAGAAGCAGTCACACTCCAAACAACAAAGCAGCAACACAAACAAATGTGATGCATAAACACAAAGCAAAGATGGAGAAATATCAATCACATGAAACATAATCCATCTCAAAAACATCCATCAAAGGGGTCAAACCAATCCAACATGGAGTAACATAGCCTAAATAGGGCATTTAAAAACACTTAAACTTAGTTTTGGAGGTTCTCTGCTCTCTAGATCAATAATTTGACACGGTAATCCGTCTAGTTAAAGTGTTACCCTAAGTTAGTCTTTTTTAATTCTCTACCTAATGCAATTTTTTTCCGCAAACAGACACTGTTTGAAACTTTTGCATGACTTTGAAAATTTTCAACTCTAATTTCACACTCCTAAATATCAAAATTTTGTAATTCTGACACTGCCAACCTTGTGCATAATGTCTCTTTAGCCACACATCATACTTTATATCTTCTATCACTCCACCAAATTTCAGATCAAACGGACACTTTATGATAATCCTATAACTTGCCGCTCCTATTTTTGACCCAAAAACTTTGAAACACCAAATCTTGAACTTTGAGCACTTCTGTCCAAAATCTTTTTCAGCCAATCTTGATTTAGAACTCCAAGGTAATAATGAGCATTGACCCACTTTGTCAATTTTTAGCAGTGCTTCCATCCTCCAAAATCCTCGATTTGGATTTAAGCACAAACATAAAATATAAAAATTTGAAACTGATCACTCCAACTTTGAATCTACTCTACTTCTAGATCACCACCATGGCTTTCACTCCATCAACACCTTGCACACTCTACAACAAACAAATTGAAGCTTCCATAGATCAAAACACCTTCATCTCTTCAAAAACTCATAGTTCTCACCACATAATCCAATTTGAATATTTGAAGTAAACTTTCCCACTCTCAAAACGCCACAAAGACAGTTCACTCATAACCATAGCATAAAAAAGAGTTTACAGTGAGCCAAACCCACTTTATGCTTCAAAGATTTAAGGTTCTTGCATTAGTTATTCTCCATCATAGCCATACTTTCAAAGTCTCAACTTCAAAAACTACACCCCAAGAAGCTCTAATTCGAACTCTACCTCTTGAGCCATAGGTCTCCTAAAGGTATTGTTGGCCCTATCATATGTTGTAGGACATTTGTAGACCGTTTGACCTAGGTCAAACGGTCTACAAATAATAGGAGTATCCGAAGAAGCATCACCTAATGTGATTGCTTTCCTATGGATTGCACCAGCTAGTGATCTCTGTAGAGCAATGGAAACACGTTGCTATACAGTAAGCTAAAGAGAGTGATACCCCATGCCACATAGTATGGTAGGATTTCGCGCACTCCCTCACGAACATGTCGAAGTCGGAGTCCATAGCTCCATATAACTCCAAAGCTAGAGGGACAAAGAGGTGACCTCTCTGCATACATATACACTTGGAGACCTTGGTTGCTTCCGCTCCACTCGCCGCCCATCATGAAGGATGGGTGATCACCCCTCTGAAACTGTGTTTCTAGTAGGATCGGTAACCACCACATCTGCCACAAAGACCTGGTACTCCCGAACCTAGTAGAGGTATGCCCTAACCCTAGTCGACTGCAAGGCATACCAACGCTCTTTCCATGTGAGGTATCCATCCTCTCGCGCCATAGCAAACACCACATCCCTAATGACATCATGGGTAGCTATCCTCTACACTCCGATTGTGCAACGAGTCATTTGAACACATGTTGCATCTAAAGTGATACCAATTTAGATAGGCTAATAGCAACATCGCAAGCCAAGTAAGCATGTGGACAAACGGGAGATGACAAGTTATGTAATACAAGAACAATACTTGGAACTCAAAAGTGCAGCAAAAGCATGCCAATCAATCATCACAAGGGTATTGGCGAATGCAGAGATGCCACATAAGCATAAGCTCCTTTTGTTCCCACCGGTTTCGGTCTTTCGGCCGATGGAAGTGAGTACGCGAAGGCATGGCTGCAGGCCGAAAATGCAATCGTTCGATGTGTCAAAACCTTGCTCTAGATACACGAGGAGGTACTCAGGCAAGAAAACGAGGACATGGAGCGAACGCAGGTGAAAGGACGATGGCAGGTGTTGTCTGAAAATGTATAGTAAACGATCGATTGAGAAAAGGTTTTGAAAAGCTGTAGTTGGAATTGAGTGGGGTATGGCGGCGCCCAGGACAGGGGATGGGGCTGTACAGGGGCAGAAACGTTCACATTTTTCACGAAGGTACTTACGCATTTTTTCTCTGTTTCGTCTTTCTGTAGACTGGGGCTTTGTGTTTCCAAAGATCTTTTTCAGGTGTGCATGTCTTATGTTCCTACTCAGCTGCGGTGTTTGCGTCTAGGATGCCATACTTGCTGTATTCAAACTGTTGCGCGATGCGTCTCTGGACTGTGCACGGTGATTCATGCATCAAGGGTAGACGCTTTCCATGACTATGCGGTTTGAATTGCTGGCTTACACATGCTAGCATGTTGTTCCGTTACGATTGGTTTGTGAATTCTTTGCACGGTGATTCCAGACTTGCATGAAGAGTACATTGCGTGTGATGATGACCCTGCGGTCTACACTGCGAACCAGGAAATGTCACATTTTGGTTATGCTCAAGTTATAGATGCATGCTGCTCTGCGATATCTCGTTATTTATGTTCTTTGACTTGAGCTTTCGCAAATCATGTTGAACTGTCCATAAGAACAGATACAGTACTATAATACACTTCACTGTCTGTTTCGTTGTTATACCCTGGTTGTTTGACCGCAAGAGTAATCTTCGGTAGAACGTTCTTGTTGCGCAATAATTTCCTCATCTGCAGGACGTTTTTTGTAGTACAACCCGAGCATCTTTAACTAGATCAATATCAAAATGAGCCAAGAGCTTGAAAGCTGAACGATGGTGATGATGCGTTTCATGAGCATATAGATTAGGTTAGTGTAGTCACTGGCCTCGAAGTGTGTTTAAGTGAAAGGGAACATGGATTTATTACAGTCGTTCAACCTTAGCACCCTCGCCTTTGATGGACGCGGGATGGTCTGGGGATGGTATAGAAGAGGAACGCGTGAAGAAAGAGTTGTCAATTTTGAGAGTTTCCAGTGGAGTGGACAGATGTACTTGAAAGCAGTGACTTTTGACATAGACACTGTGCTGGGCGTGGATGATGAGAAGGGTTTGTTACCGGGTATAGGCCTACCGTAGGTGACTCTAGCAGGGCAGGGACCTACGCTTGACGGCATGTTTGTTTTCATTGAGGTGTTCTGGAATTCAGTTTATGGAGTGGATCAGAGATGTGGAGGTCAACAGATGAAGCTCTGTCCTTTGAAGTGAACTGTCATGTTGTTGCTTGTAACACCCTAATCTATGAACTACAGTTGGTTCTCCGTGAAGCTATTGTAATCAAACATTTATATGGCTACCAATGGTTATGCAGGTCCCCTTCAAACTCTCCCGGAAGATTCTCTGCAGTTCGGGCTCCATCGCGTTCACCATCACCTCGCACCAAACGTCTACGAAGAGCTCAAGAAGAAAGGGATCTGGAAAGAAACAGAGATCGGGATCATGGAAGGAGTCATGACAGGGACAAGGGTAGAGACAGGGGCCGTGTTAGGAATAGGGATAGAGAAGATGATGATAGGACGGTAAGTAGGGAGAAAGACAGAGGTAGAGAAAGAACCAGGGGCAATAGTAGGGAGCAGGAGAGACCCCGAGATAGAAGGGGTAGAGATAGACAAAGAGACTCCTCACCGGTGCGATCTCCCTTGCGTTCGCGGCATGAACGGTCCCTCTCTCCTAAGGATTCGCGTCAGAGGCGGCCCCCTTCGCCAAGAAGGTCACCACATCATCAGAGGAATTCCAAGCAGGAGCAACACATGAACACTGGAACCACAACTGCGGCGCGTGACGAGGTGTCCGGTGAAATCCAACCCTTTATGTGTGGTCAATGGCTCGTTTTTAAAAGTTTTTGTCTGACTTCAGATAGTAATTCTATGGATAGCTTCCAAATTTGAAATTGTGGCGCTTGTACTGTATGTCTTCTTTGGATATATTTTTGAACTGGAACTAGGGTGTACTTTTTCTAATAGATTTTGTGTTTTTTTTGTGCAGGGTGATGGTGATGCTGGGAAAGACCGAGATAGGTATTGGACCTCTTTAGGTGGTCCAACCTTCGTTACAGCTAGGTTTTCCAGAGTATCAATGGCACACTCGTCGTATTTATTTGAGAAGGCTAATGATGTCTAACCTGTGCCGATGGATTCCAGGGACAACGAGACTACTCCCAGGCAAGACGACGCCCTGTTCAAAATGAAGGAAATAGAAGCGGCTCTGGAGAAGGAGGCTAAAGAAAAGGTACAGAGAGTGCTTTCCAATTCATTGTCTCTACGGTTGGTTTTTGCCTGGATGTTTTTCGTTATGTGCCGAGAATATGTTGGGCCTCGTAAGTGCTGCAGTCATGATGTTTTTAATCTCGATCCTGAGGTCAATTCTTTGACGTTTGCAGGAGAAACCATCCTTCGAGTACTCTGGAAAGCTTGCCGCCGAAACTAACAAAGTGAAAGGTGAATTACAAGCTGTACTCATTAGTATTTGCCTGTCGTAGCCTGAAGACCATAGACCCCGTGCCCTGGTTGGGCGGTCCTAGTGAGAAAGGACGAAGAAGAAGAAGAACTTAGGGAAGATGGAGGAGGAGGAAAAGAGAAAGGACTGTTTGAGAGGGAAAAGGTTGTCCTTATTGACGCGGGTAGTTCAAAGGTTCCCAGTGTTAGGCAGGAAATTAATTACTAACTCATTCACCTTCATTTAGGGCCCCAGAAAGTATTACTCAAATGTATGGCAGCTTTGGGCTTTGAATCTAGGGTACTGTCTAGTATCTGCCTGTAATAGCCTGGACCATAGACCTGGCTTAGCGCTGCTGGTAGTTGCAGGCTAGAAAGAAGAAGTAAGAAGAAAGAAGGGATGAAGTGGGAGGTGGAAGAGGAAGGAATTTTTGAGAGTGAAGATGGCGTCTATCATAGTGGGATTTCCACTTATGAATGAGAATGAATAAATCTTTCCTTTATTCGGAGCTTTGAGTGGTCAGTCAAGAAACTTTTCACTAGTTAGTCCACCCGTAAAGTTTGTTGATTTGACTTAAGAAAGTAGCATTGGACTTTGAATAAGTCTTAGAAAGTCCAGAGTATGTTTCTGGTACCACTGGATGAGCGAGGTTGTGATATTCTGTCGCTCCCATTCCGTCAAAGGTGATGCATGTAACCAAATTATGGACAGTGTTGTCGTCTTCTACACCACACAGAGTGCAAGTAGCGGGGTGGTTCCTCATCTTGTGTTTGTCGCTAAGAGGTATGACTACCATCTGGTACTCGAACTTCAGCCTCGTGCCTAGTTACGGAACCCCCAGATAACATCGCTTGAAGACCACGGGTTAAGGAGCTGTCGTGGACTGGGAGAGGTCAGATTTATGATTTGCTTCCTCCGTGCTGTGTTTCTCTGACAGCCCAGTTAGTGCTTCCAAAACGGGTCCCGAAGAAGCTCGGGTATGAGCTCAAGCAATGCTGTAGAAGAAAGGCACCGTGTCATACCAGGCCTGTTTTAGGTTGTGGTTTTGGGGTTTTTATCCATCTAGGCAGGGTGAGTTGTAGAAATTATAGCTCACTTTATTTCTTGTGTTCAAACCCTAAGACCAGGCAAAACCGCGTTCATTTGTTAAGATTTGTCATTGTGAACCAAGTTTTGGCTCCTAGTCTTGTAGAAGACATAAGCAGCTGGGTCAAATACTTCTTACCATGGGATTGTTGACTAGTGGCTTGGTATATACCCTTTTTTTTTCATCCATATTCTTTCATTACAGTTTTAAGTATTTACAGCTTGTACGTTAAGGGCCTTTTTGTCGTTTCCCATTGTAAACCTTTACTCGGTTGTGCCGCTTGCCAGGTGTTACTTTGCAATTTACGGAACCTCCTGAGGCTCGAAAACCGAGCACACGGTGGCGTCTGTATGTATTCAAGGACGGTGAACCTCTGAATGGTTTGTCCATGTTTCTATACACTGAACTTATTCCTATATTGAGCTTAACGTGTGTCCTTTATAAGCAAGTTGGTTACCACCTAGGTCAGTTGTGTCTCACTTCATCCTGAGGTGATGTCAATATAATAGTGGATACGATATCTGTTGCAGATCCTCTGTACATACATCGGCAAACTTGTTATTTGTTCGGGCGCGAGCGAAGAGTTGCTGACATACCTACAGATCACCCTTCTTGCAGCAAACAACATGCCGTTATACAGTATAGGTGAGGGCTTCAAATTATTCAACAGGTACAAGATATGTAGCAAAAGATCCTGCAGTGTCCATGTCACTTGACTTTTATAATGCAGGTCTAGAGAAAAGTTCCTCAACTTTTCGACAAATTGCATTTACTCTCATTGGGATAAATCGAGCATGAAGAATGTTGAGTTACAGACATGACCTTGTTGCTCAAGGGTGAAGTGAATGTTGATTTTGAAAGTCCACTTATCCAGGTTAACTGAAAAGGAGGAAGCTAGCGGTACAACATCCAACAAAGTGAGGTACGATGCATCAGAATTCTGGTTGCTTAGACCTTGTATGTACGTATAATGTGCAAGGGTGTGCCACCAAATGCACAAATGCACAAATGTCAGGTTTGACGGAGAAGGTCGACTTCTTAACGAAGATCCTAGTTTCCTGCATTTCAGGGATCAATGTAATCCAACCTTGCTACAAATACAAGTTGATCAGTTAAATCTACTTTGCTGAAGTTTTGCACCAGGTTCTTATAATATCTGTGCAGATAATAAGGAGCAGGGAGAGATGATGATATTGAATTGTCGTTGGCTAAGCAGTGACGTTCATCTTCTCACCATTTGCCATTGTCATGACAGACCGTACCTTATGGACCTTGGAAGTACAAATGGCACATTCTTGAATGTGAGAAAGTTTGACCCATTTTTGTGTATTCCTTGTATTGCTAGTTTCAAGGAATTTTCAGAGAATCTGTCGAAGATTGAATCTGATATGACAGTAATGGGTGATGCATTGCCTTGAGTATGCCTTGTCGTTCTTAAAATGTAGCTCACCCAATGATTTTACGTTTTTCCTGGTATTTATTTACTCGTACAGCTGAATTGAAGTCGGAATGAACAAGTATCAGAGTTCTTTGTTTTTTACTAGTAATGGTCTTCCTGTCCAAGTAATATAGTTCTTGTCTAGTTTTCTCCTGGGCTGCATGGTCATCTGAAATTTTCGACTAGTTTAAACCGTGACCGTTCTTATTTCAGGGTGAGCGCCTTGAAGCTCAACGATATTACGAGATGTTTGAGAAGGATACTATCAAGTTCGGTAATAGCAGGTGCGGTCAGCATTCTTAACCTAGTCTTCGTCTACCTCTTATGTTTTCTTTTCTGCCATGGTCATCGAGTCCAGTTATTGTTTGGTCTCAATTACCTCCTGTAAGTAGTTAGATTCTGAGATTGCATGTCAGAATGTCTACTTTTCTCAGAGATAATTATGATTAATTATACATCGCTGTTTGTACTTATGGCTATATTCAGTCCCATAGCATGCTATGAACATGAATGTTACCTACCGCCTGGTGACAAATTCTGGTTCTTATTTTGTGTGGTTTGTTCTCATGTGCAGTCGGGAGTACGTGCTCCTTCATGAGCACTCAGCTGGTTAATAAGGGAATCCATCTTGCCAATCATATACGGAGAAAGATATCTAGAAATCTTCGGTTGAAACTTGGAAGTCGGTAAGTAACTGAGAAGTCGATAAGTAGTCAAGAATTAACGTGAGGACGATGAAAGTTACTGGACTTGACTTGCCCCTAAATGTCAACAGCTGACCGACAGATGAAGTCCTATCTTCCAAGTTTCACCGTTTCATGTTCTAATCGAGTGGTAGTTGAGCTCTTGTCCGACGGATGCAAGGAGTCATCTACGAGAGGCATGTTGTAGTCTGTAGGGTGACAACAGTTCTACCATCCTGGCTGTAATCTATTTGGTTATCGCTGGTTCCGTCATCAATCTTATGGGTCATGTGATCTATTTTTGAAATAGTGACGAGACTTGTGTATTCTTTTGTCAAGGACGGTTAACCAAGGACAGTTAACAATTTTGAAGTACTTCTCACCTGATCTTTCGTGAACACGCAAGACAGTGTACATGGATCAGTCTTGGGTGGAAAAACATTTTTTTAATGTCATGAACAGAGTCTCATTAATTTAAAGCGTGATGTGATCTGCAGTGTACTACGACTATCCGTAGATGTAGGACGTGCACCTACCCAGAAGGTCATACACATCGCAGTTCATTAATTGACGCTACTAAGCGCGAATTAGTCATGAGGAAGTAGGACTAAAGAAATGAGGACCAGACCTCGAAGGGCCTACGAACCATTAAAAAGCACTTATTAGATAGGTGTGGGCTTTCGTTCTCTTAACTTTTTTTTCGCATGGGTTTAACATGCAAGGGGACCGAAGAGTCCATACCTGGTAGGTTCAACCACAGGGGCTCAATATGAGGCATTAACCGTTGCATTGGAGCTGTCAAGCAACAGTGAGCAGGACAAAGACATGGTATAGCATTGTGTTGAAAAGATCGACGGACCCATGATCGAAGCCAGCACCCAAGGGAAGAACGTGTTTTTTTGAGGCTTGTACACTGGACAACTCTCTTAGCATTTCCAGAACAGAACACTGCATGCAAATCTGGGAAAACGGAAGGAGGCAGCAGCAGGAGGAGGCATCGGGATCAAATTCAGGTATAAGAGCCAGAACTGGAACATGGGAATGTAACAGGTTGCGACGAAATTTTGTGGACTTGTATATGTTTGTGAAAACTGAAATAGTTTGGAAATCATTTGAGTGGAAATCTCTCAGTGGAGAAAGGTCTAGGGTGAAAGGACTATATTTGGACCAACGACGGTTGCAGCCAATAGGGAAGAAGTAGTGGGTTGCAGTTTGACTCTTATGTAATGCGTTTTTTCATGTCATGGCAAACAAACAAACGCCGTCGTTAAAACACAAACGAGTCCTGAAAGAGACTTGCTAAGAAATTGCTTTCCAGAGTCACGGAATAACTGCAATTGCCAAAGGATGCGAAACATGTGTTGCTCCCTCACACTCTTCCATAATTAACTACTCGGTCTTTCACGGTTCTTTACATATCTATTTTCTTTCCTTTCTTGCTTCTCTCTCTCTAGTTTTGTACCTTTGGAAACTCTAAAATTATGTCTTGGTGTTAAGGCCAAAGGGATTGAGGACTTGGGAAGTTTGAAAGAATCAACCGATGTGTGAGATGACCTGTAGATGAACAATAGGAGTGGTAAAGATAATAATTGGAGGATGATATTTCATTTATTTATCTCTAAATCAAGTTTCACCTTTCATCTTAGTAGTAGAAGAGATGCCAAATAATGTTAGCTCCGGTTAGAAATTGCCGAGAAAAAAATGTTTTCTTTGATGCATTGTACAAAAATATGTATTCTCAAGACAAGACCAAAAAGTGATTTTAAGGAGTTAGTAGTTATAGTTTTTATGATTGACACCTAACCAAAGATTCGGGAAACAATTTAGTAGGGGAGTAAAGGTGATAACATAGTGGAAGTGAGAATAATTTCCTTTGTCTCCTCATTTTCCGGAGCAAAATATTCACTTCAAGCCAGATGTATGAATTGATCTGTCATCTGATGTAGCTCCATACACGAAGTACCTAGTTATCCATTCAACGTGGATGACACTACTCCACTAAGACTTGGTATGATAGCTACATCCCTTAGATCATGACTATCATGAGCATCCATGTTATACTTCAACAAATCACCAGGCCAAGTAACACAAGTACTGAAGGTTGCATCATACGCCAAACCTCCATTTGGTAAAGGTCTAGAATCGGTAATGAATTGTACAGGTAATCGATTCATTCGGCTCTCGACAGAATGCCAACTTTGCCGATAAGAGGATGTATCATCCCAATAATCAATGCTAAACCCCATCGGGTACAACACAGCCGCACCCACCAATACATCAGAGGACTCTGCAAGTGTAACCACAACACGTGCTCGCGTTGTAGAGCTATCCTTGAAATGATATGGTTGCACTTGCACAGTCAACCCCACCAAGGTGATGTATGGTGTCGAGGCATCACTAGAACCTCCAAGAGATGTTTGAATCTGAAATGTACATCTCTCCACATCGATCTTTCGCAAACCAAGACCAAACAGTGCATCCTTACCCAACATAAGGGGTTGTGCACCAGAATCCAACGACACGCGTTGAGGTCGATAAACTTTTCATGAAGGTCTGACCAAACAGAAAACACCACTCTTGTTATCCAACATCACCGAACTTGGTGACACCCTAGTACGTTCATATGACGGCCTTGCAGGTAACTCCTTCATTTGAGTGACATCAGCTTGTCAAGTTCCACTAGTAGCTGTTTTGATCCCAAGATCAACACTACTAGTGCTCACACTACTAGAAGCAACCATCATATCCTCTTTGCTTTAGCAAAGTGTGGTTGCCAATCGTAGTACGTTGAATGATGACATCCCCAACGCCAATAAATCCTTGGCTGAGAAAAGAGGAGAATGAACAAGAGTCTTTGCCGCCCCCAACATTGCGCTGGAAGCTACCTCAGACGATGTTGATGGCTGCTCCCTACTTGCTCCATCTCCAAGTACATCCACATTGGCTTGCACCCTCATCTCTCCAATAGGTCATCTAGGAGCCATGGATGAGTGGTTCAATGCCTCTGACAATGTGAAAGACTGAGGAAGTCTAACTTGTTGGCTAGCCTCCCATCTTTCTAGATCCAACTCCACTAACGCTCCTCTTGACTCAGTAGTATGTGTTGCACTACGAGTCATAGCAACTGCACATGGTTGTGTCGCTGCGCACATGTAATCCACAACATCTCCATCATATGATGTAGAGACACCAGCTCCAGAATCTGATCTTTATTGGGCTATAGCCATACTTGCTATCTTCTGCTCCAGATGCCATGTTCACCTCATGACTAGCCTCATGGACTAACACTTGAGTAGGGGCTGGTCCTCTACCACCACCCCTGCCATCACCCCTATCACCTTGAACTCCTCATCATCTTCCAAAAATTGCCATGGCAACTCTTGTTGATCGTAATTATGGATGAAGATCAAAACATTGATCCATCATGTGACCATGTCTGTGACAATGCTCACATGATTTTGATCCAACAGGATCCATCATTCGACCTTTAAGGCAATCCTTTTTGTGATGAGGTCCATCACATGTCCAATACACCATCCTAACAACTGATTGTTGACATGAAAAGGATGGCAATGGTATGGATGCAACACCTTCACCACTCTGTCCAGATGGTCCCGAGATTGTCCCACATGTCTATCATAACCACTCTAGGTTTGTGTTGTAGACTGGTAACGTGAAGAAATTGATAAAGATGGTAAATCCCTGCTGAACCCAGTAGTCATCACCCTCTCTTCTTGCATGTTGAGCTCAATACGTTCAGCAAGACAAAACACAATGACCAACGTAGGTGATGTCTCCTCTAGTAAGATAGCATCTCTCACTCTACGTCTCAACTCCCTATTTAATATTCCATACCAATATTGGACAGCTTGTGCCTATGTCACCCCATGGGTAACACTTATCAACCGACGCATTCCGGTATACGCCTCTCAAAGACTCTCCCCACTCTTCTGTTGAAACTCCTGCAAGCTTTGTAGCTTGTTAGTTCTCACCCCTTGGTAGTCTCTCCTCAACCATGCAAAGAACTCTAGAATAGGGTTAAAGGTTGGGACCTCTGAACTCTTCCCAACTCTACTAACTCCAACCGTATCGTCAATGTTAGGTACAAAGGATAAACTCGCACCTCCAAATATTGTACTCGAAGTAATAGAGATGTAATTTGGAGACCAATATTGTCTCCATAACTCTATTTCCTCAAGGTGTTCATGCCGGAACTCATGATAATCATCCATCGGCGGACCTTCCAAATGCTGGAATAATCCCTTCCAAGCCATAAACGGACTGAACAACGTAGAGTTACGCATCCGTTGTAAATCACACCATGAGTCAAACTCCTGAATGAAGTCATCCAACTCAATAGTGCCAACTATACCCGAATATTGTATGGGACCCTTGGTGGTCCCATAGATATCGTCCATGTCCCACAACAACGGTGTGGGTACACACTCCAAGATAACACCAAGCTTAGCTCCGTCACTCTCTAAAACCAAATCAGAGTCTTATGTGAACCTCAAAGGCCAAGGTTGGTACCGAATTCTGCTACAGGTGCACCCAATGCTAATCCAAGCAATCTCTACTCCGGAACCTCCAAGAACTCCACTGTGACACCAATGTATCACCTCAGCAACCGTACAAAAACAGGTCCCCAATTGGAACCAAAATCTGCAAGGTACCCGAAGCACCACAAGGTGTTAACACAAGGGCAACCTAAAACCTACCATCACCACATGCACTCACCTAGTCTACAGGTCTGCAAGTCCTGTCTCACTGGGGAAAAACATGTATAGTTTGACTGGTCTGCAAATCCAGCCTCATCATCGGCATCACATAGGAGGTCCAACACTCCAAACAACAAAGCACCAACACAATCTTTCCCTGCTTCCGAAGCAGCACCCAGCTATGAGTCTCCTTCCTTCCTAGATTGTATTGCTGGATGCGCTCTTCTATCCATATATCGAACTCGTGTAGATATATATTGGACAGTAGTGCACAAACAGGAAGTAGAGATGAAGGTATATCAATCACAAGAAACATAAAGAACAATACTCCATCTCAAAAATATCCATCAAAGGGATCAAAATAATCCAACCCGGACTCATATAGCCTCATAAGGGCATTTGAAAATACAAAAACTTGATTTTGGAGGTCTTCTACTCTAAAGATCGATAATCGATGAATAAGCTAATGCCTTAAACAACCCGATTACCAGTGCAATTTCCTACCTAATGCAAATTTTTTTTGGCAAATGGACACCGTTTGTAACTTCTGCTGGACTCTGAAAATCTTCAACTCTAATTTCAGACCCTTAAACGTCAAAATTTTACAATTCTGAATTGGGCCTTACATCTTTACCCTTGCGCGACAAACTTTACATCTTCTTTCACCCCACCAAATTTCAGATCAAACGTACACTATATGATAATCTGATAGCTTGTTGCTCGTATTTTCAACCCGAAAACTTTGAAACACCATATCTTGGACTTCAAGCACTTCTGTCCGAAATATTTTTCGGCCAATCTTGAATTAATGCCCCAAGACAACTATAAGCATCGACCCACTTCGTCAATTTTCAGCAACACTTTCTTCCTCAAAAATTTATGATTCGGATTTACACCAAAACAGAACATACAGAAATTTAGAGGCGAGTAATGACCTGGAGGTGTAGGCAACAACGAGAGCCTCTCCTGGAGCTGACGACTTCGCTTCCTGACTGGATGCCGGACGTTCCGTGAAAGTGATGAGCGCATGGTAGGCCTGCTTGTTCTCCTTTCATGGGAAGAATCGTCGTCTTCGGTGCAAGACTGAAAACGAGTTTGTAGAAACAAAGAGAGGAATATTTGACAGGGAAAGATGATGCTATGGTTGTCTGCTCCAATAGGAAGTATTCTCCGAATTCTCCGGTGGTGTATTTTTGTATCATCTGTAATCCTTCCAATCATATATGGAGCTAAGATTGATTTCGGATATCATCGTAACAGCCCAAATGGACCCAAGAACTGGGGTCGCTTGAAACCTGAATGGACAACGTGCAACGAAGGTCGACAACAATCGCCGATTCACATCAGGACCGATAGTGCGAAGCTGGACACCACTCTGATGGATAAGATCAACTTCAAATCGACTGTACTTCTAGATCACCACCACAAGTTGCACTCCATCAACGCCTTGCACACTCAACAACCAACAGATCGAAGCTACCATCGATCCAAACTTGCCAAAACCCCTTCAGCGTTCCAAGAACTCACAGTTCTCACCACAGAATCCAATTTGAGTTTTCGAGTAATCTTTTCTACCCTCAAAATGTCCACAAGCACACTCCGCTCATAACCATAACATAAAAGAGAGATTACAGTAGAGCCAAACCCACTTTGTGCTTCAAAAACTCTAGGTTCCAACACTAGCTACTATCCACCATAGCCACATTCTCAAAGGCTCAACTTCGAAAATTGCCATCCAAGGAGCCCTAAGTAGGACTCTACCCCTTGAGCCCTAGTACCCCTAACGGCGCTAACGGCAGTTCTAGTGCAAACGACGCTAACTGCACAACCGGCTCTAATCTAATCAGATCTGCTCCCCGCATACACGCACCTACCTAACTAGAGATGCCACTACATAAGTCGTGATTGAGCTATGCACTTATGCAAGGTAGATCTCCAACTAACGCATCCACCTCCAAGTGTAAACACATATCAAGTTGTAGACTTCCTCTTGTTCATATCTTGTCCATAGTCAGCATCAACGTAACCCAACAAGGATTTGGCATTGACCAGTAAACCATCAAACAAAAGACCATAATCCATAGTACTCTTGAGATACCGGAGAATCCACTTCACAACTTTCCAATGCACCTTCCTTGGATTTGACATGTACTTGCTGAGCTTAGCCATAGCTAGAGCAATATCAAGTCTAATGCACACCATCAAATACATGAGGTTGCCCATTGCCTTGTCATATGGAATTGACGACATCTTTGCTCTCTCAGTTGCATCAATTGGACATTGAGTTGCTGAGAGCTTAAAATGTGCAGCCAAAGGAGTCCACACCCCTCTAGAGTCTGCCACTATCTAGAATCCATACATCACCTTTGGTGAGTTACATAGGGCATAACTGTGGCTTCATAGTCCATTTTTGAGCAAGTCATCATACTCATCAATATCTTGAGCCACATTGGTCAAAGGAGGATCATTAGTCTTGGTATTCACACGACAATACTTCTTAATGTGACCACTCTTGTCACATTTCCAATAGACCACCGTCTTCATGTCTTGGGATTTATCCCTAGACTTGGATCTACCTCTAGATCTAAATTTCTTCCCATCCTTGTCATTCCGTGATTATGACCGTCCACGGGTCACATTTAGTACCGTACCATATGAAGAGAATGGTGTAGAATACATCATCTTCTGATGTAGATCATCAGTCAATAAAGCACTTACCACTTCATTATAAGTTATTGTTTGCATATCACAATGAAGTAACACTCGTGACAATGATTGATATGAAGTAGTTAATAAACTTAAGAGATGGACTGCATTTCTCTCATCGCTTATCTCCTCTCCAAGATTCTGAAGATCAATGATAAGATCACCAAGGCATCAATGTGATCTTGTATCTTCGTACCTGAATCTTTCATCTTGAAGCTCATCAACTTCAAAGAGGTGTACAACTTTTTTGACAACTCTTTGCGATGAAACCGTCACTGAAGAGCCTCAATGTCTTACTCATCAACTTTCTTCAAAACTGAAAGTTATAAATAGAGTATAAGAATACTCGATGCTTGCTCTTGAAGGTCCTTCCAGTCCTCTTCATTGAATGTAGAGGGTTTAGTCCTCAATGTCTTACCCAAACCGGAAACTTTCAACTTGCCCTTGACTTGCATCTCCCACACAAGATAGTCACCACACCCATCATATTTAACAATGTCAAATTAGGCTTCTCATGTCTTCATGACTACCATCTTGATCCGTCTGGCCCTGAACTCGTCCCTTGTGTCGTTCGGTCGTCAAATGTAACCTCAAACTTGACTTCTTCCCACTCATATGAGAAAAAATGGATAGAAATTAGTGCTTTAGTGGATGGGAAGAAAAAACTAGTGTAGGGTAAAACAACCGAATCACCGTTTCTTCCATGCCATTATCCAAATTCTCATAGCCAAGAACATAATAGATCGATTAGCTAGCCTTAGTATCATGCGTTCAGCTAAACGATTCACTTGCACATTCCATATGAAAAACTCCACCACTTCAGGTCACCGCCAAGTACCCAATGAATGTAAATCTACTATTAAATACGACCGGACTCCATTATAGTAGTCGATCAATCCAGCTCTCCCGTAACCATAGCTGCTTCTACTACAAGTCTCACTCGTTAACGAAGAGACCGCACCGAGCCATACTGTGTTGCTTTTGCTACTGTCTTACACCATTTTCCCCTGCCTCTCTTTGCCCTTTCCATCCCGACCACTACCATCAATAAACGATAGAAGGTCATGTATAGAACGTTCGTCCATGTGGCCATCATCGGCTGCGCTACTCTGACCAGTGGACGCTCCTTTGTTCTTACACCTTTTTTTCTCTTGCAAATCTCTCTGCTTTATCGCATATAGCTGGATTAGCAATCTAATGCGCGGATGATCGGTGGTAATTTTCACGGGCTCTAACTTTTCCTCCTCTGCGACTCCTCACTACACCCATTATGAATTGTGACTGCGGAAATTCATCCCTTCAGTTGGCATGCTCGTGACAATAAGAATCACACTCGTGCCCTATGGCCAACTTGGACGACAATGGGGCAATGTTTCGAGTACTTTCTTGACTAGACGAGGCAAGGGCAATGATCTCTTGTATTCAATCAATCCAACCAGAATTGAGCTGCCTCGCAAAGTCTTCCATTTCCCTGTTGAGTTTCTCTTTCATCTTGGGATCCAACCCGTCACATTCGTCATCGTCAAATTCAGCAAAATTGTATCCCAAACCCCCGTTAGTGGCAATTAAAAAATCTGTTAAGTCAACTTTCTTCATCTCAGAATCAATATGCTATGTAATTATGTTCACAACTCCGATAACTCATGTTGTGACGGTGCAATTCTTTTCAACAAGAGTTGCACATGATCCACCACAGGCTTCAAGACGTCCGCAGGTAAACCTTTCAAGATCTGCTTGAGATGAAGGACAACCTCCCCGTTCTCTTTCAAAGGCAAGAGCTGTTCGGCCTGACCTTCTGCAGAACCCACTCTCGAAACGTCCAACAGCGTGACAAATAATTGGAGGGGATTCATACCTTTATCTTGATAACATTATTCATCATGCCCAAAGAAGTATCCAAAAGCACGCCGGCTAAACTCGAGACGCAAGGCAAACTGAAGAAAAATAACTTCAAGCAATCCAAAGCAAGTGACTGTCAACCATTGAGGCATTCCAATAAGCCATGAGCAGAAGTTCAATTCACCCAGGTAATCCAACGACAGCAAAGAAACTAGCGGCACACCACTATACCACTATCTCCGCCTAGATCGACAAGAGGCCGAAAGGAGCATGATATGCAAGATCAAGAATTGCAGAATTTTTGGAGGCGCGTTCCTATAAGCCGCGCACGCACATAGAAATGCATGCAATCAAGAGTTAATATGAGGTTCACCTCAGTGAGACTACATTCACGAAACACAGAGTCACGTGATTGAATAATCCTAATTGTGTCATAGAGAGCTTATACCAGCCCTAGTGTAATTAACTATAGTCAAACTAACTAGAGTTACTCAAAACCTGAGTTAACTACTAACACACAATCTATTGAACTATCATGTTTGATCAATATCCATCCTACAGCAATCTTGCATACGTCACAATGAACATCAAAAGTCTCTCCTAACATTAGTTGTGCTAACATCGAGTATGTGGACAAAATACGCTTGAGGTCATCAAATGCTAGCCGGTGAATTTGTGTATATGTCCAATGTGTCTTAGGTTTTAGCATATCATACAAAACTAATGTGAATTTTGCATAGTCCGATATAAATTTATGAAAATAAATTCAAAATTTCATAAATGCTTGTAATAGAGGAATTGAAAATGGAACCTCCCACTCTAATAAAGCATTTACCTTGATCACATTAGCATGCATCCCTTGCTCATCAATCATACAATAAAGAAACTTAACATTCCGCTTCTTTAATGAGCAATTCTTCCTCTTGAGATATAGTTGATGAATATGCAACTTTTTCAAAACACGGCTTAGATCTTTCAAGTGTTGTTTGAATATCTAAGAGTAGATAATAATGTCATTTAAATCCACCACCACACTCTCATCCTCTTCCCTAATGAGCATTTCTTCCTCTTGAGATATAGTTGATGAATATGCAAATTTTTCAAAATAACTTAGATTTTTCAGTTGTTGTTTGAATGTTTAAAAATACATAACAATGTCATTTAAATCCACTACCACATTGTCATCCAACATATCTTGGAATATGTAGTTCATGAGGGTATAAAAGATAGCTAGATCATTGTTCAATCCAAAAGGTAACATGATATATTCATACATTGCATATATATTATAAATAATATTTCTTATGCTCATCATCTTCAACTATTCTAATATGGTAATATTCAAAGATCAAATATAGTTTGGTGAAATACCATTCTTATGTCAATCTATCCATCATTCCATCCATTATAGTCAAAGGATATTTGTTTTTCTTGGTGATCTTGTTTTGTGATCTAAAATCTTCACAAAGACGAATAGTACCATCCTTTTTGCTCACAAATAAAACTGAAGCTTCATAATGAGAGACGTTAGACCATATGTGAGCTTTGTCAAATAGCTCCTTGAGTTGCTTCTTGAGCTCAGTCAACTTGTCATTGGTCATACGGATAGATGAACCAATATGTAGTTTAGCTCAATCTACTAGATCAATATGGCGATCAAGAGAATGACGAGGAGGTAACCCAAGCAGCAATTCATCTGGCCACACATGTAAACTCTTTGAACAATCCCTCCAAGTATGAGTGAATTGTTTGTTCCTATAGATCATTAGTTAGTGAATGTGATGAGATAGTGGTCATATTAACCTTACCATGACCTCCTCTAGTTGTGTCTTTTGAGGCAATCAAACATTCTATATGAATACTCCAAGTTGCGTCTGTTCATTGGAGGCTATTAGCTAATTGCTTTGAGCTACAATGACAAAAAATCACACTCATTAATAAAAAATGAGCTATAACATATTCTAGCTCCTCTTGGAAAGTAAATAGAGTGGTAATATGTTGCAAGATGTGACAACAAGATGACCATCATTGATCGTTAAGGGACCCATGTGCTTTTGTATCAATGAGTTTGATTCCAATATCCATGATATACAATGGAGTATTGGACATGAACGTGCATAGAATCAAACTCACAAGATATATATGTCAATTCTATCGGTACCCTGTGCAAAAGTTAGCATAAAGGAGACTCTTCATAACCTTGAGTGGTAATCCCAACACCTATGTTACATTAAGGGCTAAGACATCCATATCTTCTCCGGTGTCCAACAAAAATCTTAATTCCGATCCTTGGACAATCACCATAATTTTTGACAATCACTTAAACACACAAGGAGGGGATTGAAGTACCATACAATTCACTACCTAAATTTGAATTCACTGTTGGATGTGTTGCCTCTAGTTCCTTGGTGCTATCATGGGTGGATATCTATTGTAGCTCTGCCATTTTGCTCTTGACTTTGGGATTACACTTCACCATAATTGTAACATATGGGGCTGGTTTCTTCCATCTCTAAAAAGCTTGAGTTTCCTATAACTTGGTTATGTCAAGTATGGCTAGCAACTTCTCCGGTGCTAGGTTATTTTCCTTTCTTGGAGACCCCTCAACATGTTGGTTGCTCTTACAATCTTCTCTAAGGTGGAATGTAGTACTTTTGATCAATTGTTACTTGTTTCCTCAAGATGACTTTCCATCTTTTGCTCATCATAGACTCGCATAGTGGATTGAGAGCCTCGAGTCTCTGAGCCCACTCATACATAAAGTCCAAGTTATCATGGTTTTACAACTTCTCAATTTCCATGCGTTGCTAGTATGAAAATCTTTCCTTGAAGTAAAACCGCTATATTCCAGGGTCAAATCATCCCACTTCCATCAAGAGAAATTGAAACTTGGTGATGTATTCCTCACTGATCCGGTCTAAGGCAAACAAGCCAACTCTCCCAACTTGATCTCTCGGTCATTGATGGTACTAGGCTATGCTTAAGTCTTTCTTTGAACACTCCTTAATCTAGCATAGGGGCTCCAACCTTTAGCTTGCCTCTCCCATTCAATAGTAGTGTACCATACTAGTGCATCACTAGTAATCCTTCTCACTGCTCACTCTAAAGTTGACCTTGGTCTCTTCTTCCATATCCATAATAGCGAAATAATTCCTTTTTCCCATTCGATAGTAGCATAACATATCAGTGCATCGCCAGTAATCCTTCTCACTGCTCACTCTGAAGTAAACCTTGGTCTCTTCTTCCATATCCATAATAGCGAAATAATTCTCCATTTCAATAATCCACATCTCAAAATCAGCTAGGTCTCTCTTCCCAAAAAACTTCTATCGTTGGTTCAAACAATCCTTTGCCCAGCCTTAACCTATAGAGGGATGAAGTCAACAATATGTACTTTGGTAGGGGGAATGTTGGGCAAATGTCTACTATTTATTCTCTACTTAGTCTAATTTCAAGGATCATTGCTCTATTAATATCATTTTTGCACTTTTCAGCATAGTCAACTATGCTTACAAGGATGTTAACTCAATGTCTTGAGATAAATGACAGTTAGAAAACTCAAATGAGACTTTGCACTTGCATGTTCGAGAGTCTGATACATTAGCTATAAAAACAAGAGAGTGACTCCAAACATCCACTAGCTAAGAATCTTAGTTCATGGAGTTCCTCAATCTTGTTTTAATACCAAATGTAATGCACTTTCTCCATCAAGGATATGTCATAGCACAAATAGACAAACGATTTCATTACAAACAAATCACTCCCAAAGACACAACATATCTTGGCTAAGAATTACTTTTCGTAGGCTTAGAAAATCCGCAATTGCTAAAGTACGTGAACCATCTGTTGGTATGTCACATACTTCCACCTGCCAAAGTGCTTAACAATTAACTACATAGTTCAATGTTTTGATCGGCTATTGGATAAGGATTATTCTCGGTTATATCTTCCCTTTCTTCTCTCTCAATTTGTCTCTATGTGTCTCTTTAGCTCTCTGCCTTTGTTTGTGGAAACCCTAAAATTATGTCTTTGTGTTATGGTCAAGGATTATTTTTTTATATATGACAATATCTTATTTATATTACAATTAAGTATTTGAGAAGGGGAAAAAGTCGAACGATGTGGATGGTGGATATACATGAATAACATGAGTGGTTCCAAAAAATGGCAGTGGGTTAAAACAAGTGAGTTTGTGACACTTAAGTATGATTTTAGTCATGCTTCATAGGTATTTTTGGGAATACCATAATCTTAGAAATTTCACAACCAATTGTTAAGACTTTATCTCAAATACATAAACCATGTGAGACAAATGGAATGATAAATACGATGAGTTTTTAATTGATAAGAGTACAATGAAAAGGTCAACCAAGGCCAAAATGAAATTACATCCATATATGCATAGAAAGATAGTTAATGTCTCTTGTTATAAATCACAATCCTATCTATTACAACTCTAATGTTCCATGCACACTATCATGGATACAAATGGGAGTGGAGAAACCTGAACATACATCCCCTATCATATCAATCTTCCACTCAATGGCTTAGGCTCGTTGTAATATTACACTAACTCATTTTTTAACATAATGTTCACAATATGATAAATGTGATATATGTCTATTGTTTTAACATAGATGGACACACTTGAGAAGAATATAATCTATTCCATGTCATGATATTCATGCATCTCTAAAGCTAATGGAATATAAATATGACCTTCATGTAAACTAATGTACTTGCAAAACATAGCAATAGCCTTAATCTATACATCCTTTCTAGTTGGACCATGAAATATAGTATATGTGAAGATATTGCACTACCACATATGTTACAATAGTAATATTTTTGATAACATGTATATATAGAGCTGAAAAAATCAGATCAAATTAAATAGTTATATTGACATTAGAAGTGTACCATGGCTTCCTCCAAAGTGCATGGTCACTCTATTGTGCCATTGCAAAAGCAACAAACTTAATAGCGTCATTAATGATTATCTTATTATTATTTTAGATTACGCGACCACTCTCTCTCTTTCCATGACAAAAAGTAATAAACGTAATGACATTATGATTGATTATCTTTTAATTTCTCTAGATTGCACGTCAAATCTAATGACATCATGAATGATTACCTTATGATCCCTCTAGATTGTGAAACCACTTTGTCGTACAATGGCAAAATTAACAAAGTAATGATGTCTAAATGATTATCTTATGAATACCCATCAAACATTGTGCCATATCCATACATGTGCCATCTTGAATGAACATGAATTCATGTGAAACTAGATCTTCATGGTTAAATATCATGGGCTTAAGTTACAAAAAAATATAGAGCATCCAAAGGATGAGAGTTGATCAAAACTTGAGCACCCTCAAACAAACTTTAAATATAGACTATTGAATTGTATTGACTAAAACTATTGTTTCTCACTCAAGATTAACTATGATAATTTATAAATGTAGTAGAGGTTTGAAATATGAGTTATCATAATCCATTTTTAACATATATCCACATAAACTCTCAACCTCGTAATTGATGAAAATAATAATCATGATAATAAAATGTTCTCAATATATCACACCAAAATCTCTTGTCAAATTGTATTTAAAAAATATCACAAGGAAAAAAAATAAAATACGTTTTTTTTGAAGCCAAAGTAGTCGCAAAGTTAAAAAATCTAAAGACACTAAAAAAATAAGATTTACAAGGTGATTCTTAATCTTTTGATTAACACTATTTAGACATTAACTTCTTTAATTAAAAAAAATTCATATAATTTTTCTTATCAAGTTTGATTAAGATAAATATTAAACTTCATATATAGTGTTAACATGATAATATCTCTTTCATCTACTTGAAATTTCTAGAAGCTTAAATATATTCCAATTAAAAATAATATAGTCAATAATTTTGATGATAGATTTAAAGATCATTATTATATTAAAGCAATGAAAAACTAATGAAGTCAAGGAAAATAAAATAAAATCTAGATATTCATGTCATGGAATATGATTTTCACAAAAAACAAAAAGTTCATGTCATAGATCATCCAAAAATTTTGAAGAATTATTTTTTTTATTCTTTCAACTTAAACATAACTAACTAAATATAATCATTAAATATATTATGAAATAAAAATCATAATTTATATAGTATCACATCAAATAAATTTAGATATATCATAGGTCATAAAGTGCTTTGAGAGAAAAATGATATTACATTAGTTATACTATGCATACAAAAAACTTATTATCTTTATTTGACATAATCTCTAGATTACATCAAATTTAGTTATTATAATTTTTCAAAGAAATTTATAACTTAATATTTATTGATAGTTTTTAGTAATTTAGCTTCTATTCACTTCATTAGGTAATTTTTTACCATTAAAATAAACTTTTTATACCAAAGGATATATTGTAAAGGTCATATAAAATCTACTTTCCACTCATACAAAAGAACAAAAATAGTAATTGAGTTAAATGTGAGATGCATACTTAGCAAAAACTTGACATACATCACTCTTGAAAATTCCTCACAATGTCTGAATTCTTCACTACTTTAAATTATTTAAATGTAGTTAAATTTCTTACAATGTGGTCTGCACACACACATTTTTTTAATTTATTCCACTCATTTGATTGATTCATCCATTAATTGGAATATTTGATCAATCCGTGTTGAAAATGTAAGGTTAATGCCAAGTTGGTTTGCTTAGGATGATAATTATTTCCAATGACTTATTGAAACAAAATTATTAAATGCTAAGATATCTTTTTTGTCGGAGAAATAAAAAATAAACATTCAATAATTCAACATCAGTCTCTGTTGTTCATATTTTTACAACAATATGGGGATAGATTTAATCCAAAGTAGATGTCAAGACTTTCTTGAGAGTAGATTAGTGGAGATATCATATGGAGAGTATGCCTCTGATGTGGTGATGCTAGTCAAGAAGTATATACATGACAATTATACATACATATAAAATATGATCGATATGCTATGCATATATATGAGGAGATCTTTGATGTGATTGGGTATGTAAAGCTTTTCAATACATTGGATTTACGATCAAGATATCATCGATTGCAAATTCAAGATGGGTTTAAATCCAAGACGGACTTTTGGACAATTGATTCTCATGGCAAAAATGTAATGTATCAGTGGAAGTTCTTACCGTTTGGATTGAAGAATACATCTATTGAGTTCCATATAGTGATGGATAGGATTCTAGCCGGACTTGATTGTGGCCAAGCCTATATCAGTTATATTCTTGTGTATAGTGCTATAGTGATGGAGAATGAAAAACATTTGCAAGAGATATTTCAGCATTTGATAGCTCATGGCATCAAGTTGCATCATGAAAAGTGTAAGTATTTTCAAGAGCAGATTGATAACTTAGGTCATACCATATACCTAGGAGGGTTGGGAGTTCAACAAACCAAGGTGGAGGAAATCTTTCGTATTCTGCATCCCTAAGATGTTAGTAGGATGCAAGTTTTTCTTGGACTTGCAAACTTTTATTTAGAATATGTGCAAGGATTTAACACTATTGCCAAAGCTTTGACAAAGATGACAAAGCTAGATCAAGAGCGGCATTGGGGAGATGAACATGAGAGAATTTTTGTTGAGCTCAAGGGAAGGTTGATATCTATCCCTATTTTCAGGAGACCAACGAGAGGTCGTCCTTTTCAAGTACATATTGATTTGAGTATGTTGGGTATCGGAGCCGTACTTACCCAATATGATGAAGAGGGAAAGGAGTTTTTAGTAGTTTATGCAAGTCACTCCAACAATACAAAGGAGTCATAGTATAGTTTTTACGAGCATAATGAATTTTTTCAATATTATGTAATCATGAAAAAATACGCAATATCATGATGGTTTATGTCGAAGATTTTAGTGGGTCATAGAGTGGATATGTTATCCTTAAACACGGAGAGTGAGGATGATTTGGTGGTAAGAGGAGATATCCATGATGATATGGTGGTGTAGAAGTATCTTTGTATATGTATTTTTGTGGGCATCTTGAGTCCCAAGAAGTGGGATTGAGTCATGCAAAGAGCTCATTGATTTAGAGGAGAAGATAGACATCTTCTTTGTATATGGGAAGATAAAAATATTCATGTTTTGTCACTTTTATCTCATAGAGTGCAATTGGTCATACATGTTCATGAGGAGTTAGGTCATTTTAGAATGAAGTGGACATATAGCTTACTTCAAAGTCAATATAAGTGGAGATGTATGCAAATTAAGGTACAATAATTTGTGGTCAGATGTATGGTATGTGATCATGTTTTTATATGATTCAATGCCCCTATACCACAGTTATATCCCCTATCAATTATGGGACTTGATTATTGTTGGAGCTTGGATTTTGCATAACCTTTGTCATTGACTATACGACATCATCGATATGTGTTGGTCATGATGAAGCATTTTTCCAAATTGCTTGAGTTGGTGGCCTTGCATAAAAAGTCAAATGAGAGAACAATTGCTGACTAGCCTAACTATTGCTAGCAATTTTTCTTTGCAAGTAGGTCAACTCTAAGAGAGGAGATCACTTAGCTTCCATGCTTAGTCAATATGGAACATCATAAGAGGTGTTGATTGATTAGGATATTGAGTTTTTGGATGATTTTCATACTTTATATGATAGAGCATTGATAGATCATCGTATCACTTCAAGAGATCATCATGAGGCTGATGGTCTAGTAAAGAGAGTTGTTCATATGGTGAAAAGAATACTAAGAAAGTTTGGCTTGGAGAAAAGTCATCTAGGAGACTATGATATCCATCTATAGTGGTTGGTCATGGATTATCGATTTAGCCTTAATGTCATTCTCACTGTACTTTTTATTATATGGTAGAGATCCAGACTTACTTGCAGCTATTCATTGAGAGTTGTTGAAGTTTTAGACTTGGATAACCCTGATGTTTGGATTATGGTGTATTCTCAAATGACAGAGTTCTTTTGTAAAATAATATCCATGGCATTTGAGAACCTGACTATTGCTCAACATAGAGATACTTTGCACTATGCTACCATTAGATGACGTGGATATCAAGCTTTTATTCAAAAATTTCATGTTGGTGATTATGTTTACTTGCAGCAAAGTGCCCCGACCACATTGGATGTTATTGCTTATCGCACGATTCTACGAATACATGAGGTTTTATCTTCTAGAGTTTTGGTATCAGAGGGTAGTGATGGTGTGATCTAGAAGGATCATGTGTGTAATTGTGTGTCATGTCATCTGCTATTATTGATCCAAGCGTGACAATTGTGGAGAAAGGCTTGAGATGTATGGACAAATTGAAGGGATGCATGAAACTTGAAGTTCATACAAAACTTGAGGTCTCTAGAATTATTGAAAAAAAGTATTATCAAGTAATGAGCAGGTGCTACAGAAGTAAAATTTCCTTTTGTTTTATGGACGATGGTATCTCCATGGCAAAATTGTGTGAGTCCACGGACTTGCAGTATGACTTTCATCGTGCAATGCTATGAGACTTCCAACGGGAGCCTACCATAGTGTGCAACGAAAGACCCTTCGCTCGGTTGTCCAGCACTGTAACCCGATCTTCAGTCATGATTGAAGCATATATTGTGGCACAAAAACAAGGTCACTGACAAATACGTGGTAACTTTCTCTTTTATCTCATTCCAATATTTGTTCAAATTCATTTTGAGCTTGATACACGGAATCTACAAACTACAGTATTCTGATCTACAGTTCAGTCTAGACCGATCGACCTGCCTTAACGGTGAAGGTCAGATCAGCATTCAGAACAATGGTGTGATCGGTGCAGTGAACTACACCCTTTGAGGAATTTGCTATGCTCTAATTGAAGCTTCGGAATTTATAGAAGGTCTGGTCATGTATTTTCTTCACAAATACTCCACAAGACCACCATTATTTCGGTTATCTTACTTAAGCTGTTTCTAATTCTTCTCCTTCCTACGGTCTGCCGAGAAATGGACTCTCTTATGTTACCTATCTATCGCCTGCAAGACATACCGCTCTCCTTGCTATTGCACTGGACCGGCATCTTGATGATGGGAAGCTCACTGGTGGCAGAAGCCTCGTCGTCATTGTTGTTTTGGGCAGATGAGAACTGAGTCACTCGGCAGTCGGTCGACAGCACAGACGAGCTCAGATACTTCTCGTCGCCGCCCATGATGGGCATGGGGACGTTGGTGTTAACTGTAGTCTTGTAGTTGGGCTGGTATGTCTGGCCCAGTACGCCGTTCACAGTTGATGAGAGGCGGAAGAAATTGAACTGCATCTGCAGGTGAGCGAAGCGGTCCTCGTCCGTGACCTGGTAGTTGTGCACGCGGCTCTCCTTGTCCGTGATAGGAACCACGTCCACGCTCAGGTCCATGAGCTGGTTGATGAGGACGTGGGCGCTGTTGGCCTCGTTGGTTCGCTCGATCACCACCTGCCCGTCGTACGAGGTCCAGATGGCGCCGTCATGGTGCGGGATGGTGAAGTCGACGCCGTCGTATGAGAAGGTGAACTGGTCGATGTTGTCATACCACGTTCCCACCTTCTTGGCTCCGATGGCGAGCTTGTGAGAGTCGAACATGATGCCCAGCCCTTGGACCCATGTGTAATCCCTGCTTCTGCCCACCGGTCTCTTCCCGATGAAATGCGCGTTGATGTGCAAATTGCGATCCGACACGATGCAAAAATCCTGATCCTTTTTCCCGTGGAAGTAGAACATCACTCCGTCTCCGCCGATGAATCGTGGGTCGTAGCAGATCGCTCCGAATCCATAGCAGTTGGGCTTTCTGTCTGCAATCCATAAAACACACGAGGACGTCAAATTTCACGCTTCATCTGCCTGCCTGCCTGAATACCTGAATGCGACTAGCCATCAAATGGACTGAGCAAATAAGAGAGTCAGCTTGTATAATTCTCACACGAGCTGCTCAAAATCTGCATCGAGTTACAGTGTGGAGCATTCACTCCTGGTCTTCCTTGATGTTTGCGGGAGTACTAGCTACGTACTTCACTTAGGAGAAGGCATGAATGAGGAGAACAAATTCAGTGATCGTCATCGAACAATGTCAAACTTCAGAGGGACCGCATTGACACTTACGCTTGCAGACGCTGTTGCAAGCTGCGCAATCCAGGAAGCATGCTGATTTGCCAGGGGCTTGGGTGGATCTCTTTTTACATTCCGGAGGACACGTGAGCTTGGTGCCTTTGCATTTGCCAGAAAGGCACCTCGCAGCTTCTGGACTTCCTGGCGTGCTCTGCGTCACCATCGCGTAGTCTGTCGATGGATCCACCGCCGGAGTGTCGGCATGGACTTGGAGTTCCAGTGCCAGGAAGACGACCACGAGACCGATCAGGCCGAGCAAGAGACGAGTCATGTTGGAAAATTCGAACTCTTCTTCAAGTCGAGGTGTGATGTAGATCTTTCTCTCTCTCAACCAGAGAGGAAGATCACGCACTCCTTCACAATGATCTTAGTCCAGTGAAGTTTTCGCTGCTGGCGTTGTTGTCGTTGCTTTGTTCATGCGATGAATTGCAAGACGAGGATGGCTCTTTATATGTGACTCTGTGGGAGAAGTTGACTTGCTTCTACAGTGGGTAGCAACCAGCTCCTTCCATCGGATCCTTCACAGAATTTGCCTGTAGGATTTTCAAGAAGCCGAGATTGGATTAATTTTACCAGATGACGGTAGTTCTGCACAAATTCCCATAAACGATTTCCAAAAATCATCTGGTGAGGTTAGATGCATTACAAGCCATGATGGCCAGGTTTGACCAGCACATTGTCAAGCTACTGAAAACTCGCAGCAAACACGTTTTGTGCGTCATTGAATTCAACCTTAGGAAGCTGGGAGGGAACAGTCTGGACGGTGCGTGTTGCCTGTAAGCTGAGGGAATGTCTACAGTCTCCGCAAAAGTCCAGATCTACATGTCCCCTGTTCACAGTGAGGGGATTCATCACTTCACGCAGAGGGAGGGACTTACGCTCACACGAATCTCCTCTCAGTCGTCCTCTAAAAATGTGGGTCGACAACTGCTGCTGCAAAGAGGGAAGTCATGCCCAGAGGGCCAGATCCGGAGTACCAGGAATAAGCGGCTCCTAATCTGGACGAACATGTTCACTAGTAAGTATATATATATGGCAACTAAATTTGTCCTCAATCCTTCCCGTGTTTCCTGTCGGTAGATCACCACCAGTATTTTCCAGATCTTCGAGCTGCAGCTTGAGAACGTCATCACTACAACGATAGCATTATTCACTATCCTATCTCAATCTGAACAGCATCCCCGCCGCTTGCTATGGCAATCGGACACCTCTTTCTCGGGTATACTTGTCACTCCTTGGCCTAAGATTCCCGGCAGTATAGCATCGATTTCCGTTGCTTGAGCACTGCTGGGGATGAGCAGAATGTAGCTTAGAGGGAGAAGACGACTCCGGATCCCTACTTCACATTTCTATCAATCTACGTAAACTCTGAATTTTTACTAAGAGGAAGGTTTCGAGCTGCATAATGAAAAATCATCCGAAAATGTCCACGCATCCAGTTGTCAGACCAGCTAGATATATGTAGATCCGTGAGGACCAGTGCTAATTTGATCATGTTTGAATGCACAGTTTGCTTAGATTTTGAATGTGATTTACTTATGAAGGATTGGCACTTTCATTTTCTCTCCGTTTGTCAATGAAGTTTATTGTATATGGCTGGCTACAAACAGAGAACAGTGCTAACTGGATTCAGTTCTTCAAATTGTCTTCAACGTGATACTATAACACGGAGGATCCGAAAGGAAAATATCTCACAGGATCGATCTAAATTTTCGTCTATTATCGTACAAGTCTTGGTCTCCAGTCTTCACTGTTGTTGCAGAGGTCTCTGGAGGACCATATTGAAAAATTACACGTCTAAGAACTTCACAAGAGATGCCTCTGTACTGCAGTTACAGTCCGATATTTTTGTGGGTGTGTACTTTGTCTACTGTCCAGTACTGGTTCAGAATGTCCACTCCACGCCTGAATGTCGGTCGGCTCTGAGCAATGTACGTGACCATGGTTTGGACTCTTCGGACATTGCAACAATCAATTACTACGTAAAACTACTACGAGCGAGCCCACCATGCAACGGGTACGTACTGTGGAACAACCACAGGAGGAGAAACATTCGAGTCAAAAGCTTCCATTGATTGATTGGTTGCATTTGAAAATGCCATCCAATATCCGGTTTCCAAAAGGCCTCGAGTGATGCCGTCCTCAACCGGAACATCAGATACGGCATGTCGCAAGATCCAGGCTCAGATTAGCTCGATGGGATATAATAAACCGAACCGGGTATATAAAAGTCTGAAACTGCTGTAGACTGGGCCCTGCGTGATTCACTTCCCTCGATGTTGGTGCTCGAGGTGCCACCTTGAGCTTAAAGTACTGGGTTTAGAAAAGCAAAGTTACAAAGTAAAATAACAAAAAGGATGGGAAGACCCATCAAAACGTACATCGATGAAACCAAACGGGTGAAAACGGGTTATAGGAAAGTAGATGGCAAGATTAAGATATGATCAAGCACCAGTAGGTGTATTAGGGAGAATGAGGCAAGATCTGAAGAGTGACATTTGGTTTAAAGGATTCCAGTTGACTCTTAGTTAAACTCATAACGCTTCATGAAGGCCAACTTGCGAATTCATTTCCAAAAGGAAAAATTCATGTAAATCTTAATGGCGGTATATAACCTCAATGAGGGCTTTCTTTCGTGGTTTCACCCGGTTGATTTATAGTTGACTTTGTAACTCTTACATGGATTAAACTGAAATTTAATCTGTTGATAGTTGACCATTTGATCTAGATATTTCAGATATGTTAGTTGTTGTATGACATATTTACCAGTGTGATACTATTGGGGCCTAGCTATGTTACCGGTTTGATTCCATCCTTTGATGCTTTGATGGGGTCTTCCTTGTTATTATACTTTGTCCCTTACAAAAAATTAAACTAAAGTGGTAAGATGTGGCTAGGCACCAATATCGGAAATATGTCACACTACATCTAAGAAACATCACCTAATATGATTCTCTCGTATGGATTGCACAAACTAATGATCTTTATATATAGGTCAAGTTGTGCTCCATGTAAGTAACATCGTGAAGCAAGAAAGTTGATTTTGTCATTTCAAAGGGGAGCTGAAACTTGGTCGTTGCTGTACTCGGCAGCGGGTCCATAGTTGAATGAATGTAGAAAATGTAGCACGGGTGGACATGACTTGGATTCGTCCTGACGGTTCCTCATTACATGTATGACATACAGTGATGTGGCGGCATGTACTTACAAGTAGCTTTGGTGGAGGAAATGGTCGTCAGTTGAACATTACGGTATTAATGATTCCAGCTCAAGGTCAGATATTTTGCGTGCAAGAAAGTCCAAGCCGTTTCCATGCATAACATTAGCCTTCCAGTGAAAATCACTTCAGACTTTGTGAAAGGCGGTTCCAAACCCCCTTTCAAAGAACGCCAGACCGGGCGGCAGAGTAGTTATTGTAGAGTACAGTTATAGAGTTATACTTTGCCAATCACGGAGAGTCTATGGATAATTTTCTTTATTTTTTAATTTGGATAATTGTATAGAGTCATATTAGTGATTTTATTATTTTGAGTGATATATGGATAGTGTTTTTTTTTTAAATCTCTTTTTTTTCCTTCATTGGTTTTATTGGGACATAGTTGAAAAATTATGTATATCAAAATAAAAATTTATGATTATTTTCATAGTTAGTAGTATCCCATGTGATGTGGGATGTCAAGGGGTTCTGGCTTTGTAGGTGAGAGGAGATACATGATGGAGTGTCATGTGTCTTTATCGTTCTCTTTGTGCTAGCTATAGTTTCATTTACCCTATGGAATAAACATGAACATGGGAACCTAGTCTCAAAATGCTCTAGAATAGAACCTGCATGGGAAGCTAATCACTCTCAAGATCTAATCGGTATACCTGTAGCAATCAACGAAGGAATCTATGTAATCGTATGTTCTCCGAAGTGACAAATATAGATGTCAATATGATTATCCTCCTCACGTGCGCATCTCAAGTGGTCCAATGATAATCTTTGTGCATCTTTTTTCCACGTGGGTGTTTACCCCATGTGAGATAAACAGACAATGACTACCAGACATGATGTATCACGCACCATTTTTGGCAGGCCCATGAATGGAAGTGAAGCTATAGCTAGCACAAAGAGAACAATAATGACACACAACACTACATCTTGTATCTCCTCCCACCTGTAGAACCACAACCCCCTAACACCCCACATCACATGGAGAAATGTTAACTATGAAAATCCTAAAATTTGAAAACACTCATAACTTTTTATTCCGATCTCCATAACTTTCCAATTAGGTCCCAATAGAACCAATGCAAGAAAAGAAAGAAATTGGAACAAAAAAAATTTGACCCATATGTTCAATTTGAGAAAAATCACTCAAAACTCACACAAAGTCCTACAAATAATAAAATCACTAATATCTATCTATACCATTTTCCATAGTGTTCAATTTATGTACCAATGGAACCCAAATTGAAAACCAAAGAGAATTATCTATTCACTCTCCATGTTTGGTAAAGCATAACCCTACAATATGCGAAGAAATGATCCCAACCTTCTAACATACTTTCCCTCTCCATATCTCCATACATAGTGTTGAAGATTTGAAGATACTGAACATGACTTTACAATATTTAGACATTGTGAGGTTTCTATGAAGTGTCGAATTTGATAGTAGGGAGGTGTATGGAACTAACCCTCCTCCCTTAACTCGTGCAATGTTATTTAAAATTTAGTATCAATATTTTAACATTATACAAGAGATGTAAACCATCATTTTTCAAACATGGGCTATATTTGGGAGAGACTTGCCCAACTTTCAACATGGTTAATCCTCTCTTTCAAAAGTGGAGCATTTCATGTGGATTTGTTTTAAGACTTACTTTACTCATATTTCCAACTGCAATCCTCAATTGAATAATAATTCTTTTATCTCACACTCGTGTGACATGAAGAACTCTGAGTAATGAGGCTAAAAAAATATTACATGGCGTTTTGAGTACCATTTTCAATTCAATGAAAAAATCCTCAATTTTCAAATGAATTTTCCAATTGAATTACTAAATTGGAGCATTTTTTTTATCTACTTATCAAGTTTCATTTGAAAGTAGACGAAATGAGATAAGTAGATGTAAAGCTACAATAACTTGTCAATGTATATCACGATGTAATAGTTAATCATTATCATATTTTTTCAGACTTCATATGCATCAAAATACTAGGTATATATCATGCTCTAGTAAACAACAATAGCATGATATGTGCCAAAATCTCAAGTCATAACGGCCAAATTGTTTCAATTATTGTTATATGCAAGAGATATTGGACATTTTCTCAAGCATATGATTACATAAATTTCAAAATCTAAATATTTTTTATTGAAGTTTGATGATTAATTTTCTTTTCAAAAAAAATTCTATTAAAATAAATACCACAAAATTTTATAAAAATTAAAAAAAAGTAATTAAAATTTTTATTAATGTGTGATTATTAATATTAATAATACAAAATAAATAAATAAATAAATTTATATTATTCATATTTTATAAAAAAATTATATGTTATTTTGTAATATTAAAATTTAAAATTTTTTAATATTTCATGCAGATTTTAATTTTTTGAAAATATTTGACATTCATGAAAGATTCAAATGATTGATATAAAGATTGTTAAATAGATTTCTACATCTTTTTTAAACATTAAGTTAAACTCAATTGAATATAAAAGTTAATATAATAACTGTAATGTAATTTTCATCAACTTTGTAAAACAATTTTTTTTCAAAAATATTTTTTGTTAAGTGTCATGTGGCGAGTGGTTCATTTGAGAATCCAAGGTATCAAAGATGTTCAATTCTCAAATGAAGTCAAAGACTTTGTGCATAATGCAGAGATATTTAGACAAGGTTGAAGAGTCAAGATGTAGTTCCTTGGACCCAAGGGGATTGTTTTATGAAATGTGATATAGATTATATGATTATTACTAAAATATTATCTTTCAAATATTTCAAAAAATTCTGTATTTTTTACTAAATCAATCATTTGATTTAAATTAAATATTTTTTCTAAGATTCAATTTTTCAAATTTTTTTAATTATATTTATCTATATATAAAATATGTCATGTGTTTTATGTTTTTTAATTTTATAACTCTAAAATTGATATTTTTCATTTTTATATTAAATAATTTGGATTTTTTTTTGTAATTTTTAAAAAATTTATATTTGTAATTTTTTTTTGTATGTAACAAAAATAAGTGGTAGTGGCTATCACGATTTTTTATACAAAATATGTATAATTTCAAATAGGATTTTAAAAAATAAGTTTATTGATACAAGCATAGATTTTTATTAACAATGATTCAATATTTAAATATAAGAAATTGATTACTTTTTCAACCTGATTACATAATTTTTATACTATCCACTGAAATATTTTTTTCATAATTTTTTTTGCGTTGAATTTATCAATTCAAATAAATTAGTACAAATTGGTTGTTTGAAACCTATAAAAATTTATCAAAAAAAATTAAATTTGGAGAGGTATCTATTTATAAAAATTGATAAAAGTATCAATTTTTTTTAGATAAAATATATTTTGATATTAAATTTTTTAAATGCATATATTTTTAAAATAATTTGAGTAAATAAAATAAAACATGGATTATAATGAAATGTTATAACATATCATTTTGAATTTCAAATATAAATAAATAAATAATTTATATTGAATATGCATTTTTTATTTAAAAGAACAAAAAATAGTGAAAAAGCAACAAATTAATGGGAAAATCATTCCCGTAAGCTACATGGATTCCTTGAATTATATCAAGCCTGTTCTTAATAAAAACAAGAACATTTAATTATAAATAATTAGTTTTTGTAATGTGATATAATTTTATACATTTATTATTATTATTTTGAAGTAAATTAATAATTTTCAAAAGTATTTGAAATTTACAAAAGTAATTGAGATATTAATTGTAAAATATGATTCATTCAATGTCATAGTTAAATTTTATTTATATTTTTTCATCTCGTATATTAAATTGATATTTTTTACAAGTTCATTTCAAAATTATGTCGATAAGCTGACTATCCTGATTGTAAGTCCTTGAGAGTAGTTCCCTGGTTGGATTTTCATTCATATAGTACCTCTATAAGTGCAACTGACCTAGAAATTGCACTAATCAAGCATACAGTAATTTGAAGCAATTTTTAATAAAATTACTAGGGTTGACACATCGACACAATAGTTATTAACAATTTCATACTTTACACATGCATAATAAATGCTGTTCATTTCTAAAGTTGTATGTGGTGAAAAGAAGTTAGCAAAAATTTTCCGGTGTTGCACCCAGACTTGCATTCATGGGGGGTTAACGTCATAATACGCTTAAAATGATTGCAATTAGAGAGAGTAGACTGTACTGTACTTGACTCCACAGTCAAAATCTGAATAATGGAAGTGGGACACAGTAACATAACAAAAAGGATGGGAACAGCCCATCAAGTAAACGTAATATGTGTTACAAGTGAATAAAGTGGACTACATCACATTCTACTGAAGTATCAAAGAGAATAATCATAAGAATGATTTGCATGAATACGCTCAAAACTCAACCGTATTATCTGCCGTATTTTCAAACTGGAGAGGAAACATCCTCAGCGACCCTTTGGCTCATGTTGTGACCATCATCTCACCCAACAATCAATTACTTCTCGCGGGATCTTTGTGATGTACGAAATTGAAGAAAAAACGGGCCGTGCGCGAATGGCACAGAACCCTCGGAAAGAAAGAAAAAGGAAAGGGCGAGACGGGGGAACAAGGAGTCGTTTTGGATAGTGACATGCGGCGTGACGTGGCGGGCCTACTGCTCAACAGCGGAGCTGTTGCGCGATTCGGAGTCAAAGCGCAACTGGAGCTCAGACCCCTCGAGGGAAAGACGAGGACGAGTCACCAGACCAGAGGAGCGACGGAGCGAGGGTGAGGAGCGCGACGGGGTCGCTCGTTCTGTATTCCCCCCTGCTCTGCAATTGGGACAAGTCGATCGATTATTTGCATCAGGAGCTTGTGCATGAGCCATGGCACAGGCTGCGGGTGGACACCCAAAACAGCCCGCCGTGCAGCAGAATGAGAGTTCACTTCTTTCCGATGTCGAATCTACCACGAGGTGGGTAGCTCGGTTAGTGAGTGAGTGGGTGGGTCGGTGGGCTTTTAGACCTGCACGATGATGATGGTGTTGTGGTTTTCTTTCAAGTACTTGTCGAGAATTGTCTCGGCTTCTCCCGGTTTGGGGTTTTAGGAGTCGAAGAAAGATTCGCTTGACAGATCACCTCGTGCCTAGCTAGGCCTTTGGAATGACGAGGATCGGTTTGAGATCGTGCGTTCTCTTCGAGTTTTGTCTTAGCCTTTTAGTTTTCTTTTCTTTACCTCGGATAGATTTCTCTTTGATTTTCCTTTTTGCAATATTGAAATTCACCATGATTTTGGTGTACTACTCCCTGTTTTTAACTTACGTCAGTGCCTTATACTTACTGCTTCAAGCATGAGAAAATGTAAGAGATACGATTAGTGAAACGAGGGTCCGGTGAAGCTGACCTTGGGTACCAACACTC
Organism: Marchantia paleacea; assembly: GCA_014180765.2. NCBI lineage: Eukaryota > Viridiplantae > Streptophyta > Marchantiopsida > Marchantiales > Marchantiaceae > Marchantia > Marchantia paleacea. Next base: position 1,692,126 of record MUAA02000106.1, on the reverse strand, counting down.
TTTAGCAGATAACGAAGTAATTCTTGGAGAGCTTAGTCAGAAATCGAGTTTGTTAAAAGTGTCTTCATATTATCACCTTCGTCAAACCAAAATCTGCAAGGACTTCTTTTTTCGTTTCGGACTATCTTAGGAATATGAATTTCCATCATCTCGGTGGAACGTCTCGTGAAGCTGTGAATAGCACAAACTCTGTTTCCCCCGAACACAGGCACGAAGGCTACAGAGGAAGGAAAACGAGTGAGAGGTGTGGTGGTGACGTTGCTTGAGAAGAGTAGCTTTGGTCAATTCCGCAGGCGGTGCAGAGTCTGGATTGACCAGTAAATTATCCGTATGCCTGTATATTGAGGTCGTATTCACCTTCTGAACATACTACGCTGAGATCCTTGCCTGATTTAATGTAGTAAGAGAGGGAAATTTAGACGGTTGACTGCCTGTTTCGTTGTGTCCATAAATATTGGTCGATGTTGCCCTCCAGCCCACAAAACAACAAAGGAAGCGGGGCTCTAAGAGAGCGAGCACAAGAAGCTCTCTATGCAGGGACTCCACGAAGGATTATTGGTAATGATGATGCAATTTTTGATCACAACAATCACAAGATCAAAGAAGTAAGCCACCTCATCATAACATGGCATATAAAGTCTGTCGATTTTCGCACAAAATCTTGTATATTTTCTTGTCAAGCAGGTATTGGGGTCACCATCACTTTTTAGATAACAAAGGATAGGTGTTACTTAGTTGGTCTTCATGAAAAACCTATACTTTCATTCAGATTTCGTCAGTATGATGAGTTACGCGTAGAAACATTTGTAAGAACTCAAATTGAGGTGTGTTTATTGTTGCTGATTGTTTCGGATTGACGCTATGTATGAGAATGCAGGATATAATAAAGATGATAATCCAGTATCTTCAGGACGAGGGATATTTTGCATCGATGATGACCATTCAAGATGAAGCTAATGTCCGGGTCAATGAACATCTTCGACACCGATCTCAATTCAAGCGCATCAAGACTGCAATAATGGGTATGAGTCACGTTTAGAGAAAATTTCGGTTCTGAATGATTCGCAAGAAGCTGTTGGGTTGTCCTTAGCTTATTCAGAAAGTGGTTACGTTATTGTCTGTCCAGATGGAGAGTGGTCAGAAATGGAGAAACTGATACAGAAAACACCCCTTAAAGATCATCAACATTTTTTGTACAATTTTTACAAACAGCAATACTTGGAACTTATCGAACAAATGGAATATCAAAAGGTAAATATCTGTCTGCTGTACAATTCTGCATAGTGGTGAAAGACGTTCAATAACTAGCAAGAGCTGTGAATAGCATTTGAAAATCAACAGACGGATTAACAGACGGATTGTGAACTTAACAGACGGATTTAGCTCTATGTTTTGAGAAACAATGAGAATTTCGATCTTATATTCCTGTCACCATGAGCAGGCCTTTGCACTTCTTACGAAGAGATTGAAGCCACTGGAGCACATGGGAAGTCTACATAACGAGTTCAAGGATCTTTGCTATTTGTTGACCTGCAAGTGCATCCATGATGCTCCTTTTTTCAAAAACTGGGAGGGTGTTGCTGCATCACGGTGAGACTGCTTCTCCACTGCATAACCGTGTTACTTACGACGCTGAGACCGTCTGCATACTACTTGAATTTGTATGAACCTGAGTTCTATTCTATCGTGCGTAATCTTCTTGGTGTATATCGGTCTATATGCCGGTCTGTAAGCTGGTTCGAAAGGTTTCCACGTTTGCCGTCTTTATCATGGTCTTAGGAAAAATTTCTGCATCGGTCGTAGGTGCATCCACGGTCTTCATTCGCATTCCGCCATATCTTCCGAAACTGGACGAAGTTGGATCATTTAAGCACGGAGTGTTTCTGCATAACAAATCCTGCTTCGGATCTCATAATATTTATCCACTTGTTTGCGCTAAGCTAGGTCTGGCCATAGGAATTACTGCTCAAAAACTATATCGTCTGCATCAGTCGGGAATCTGGGGCGTACGTTTTGAAATCTTCTTTGATGTCATCTGCGCCGGTGTAGCCTATCCTCAGAACTCAGCTTCCATCTATCATAACGAATGTTTCTTTCCTGTTGCCAACAGTTACATCGTCACTACCTTTGTCATCCAGTGAAGCAGAAACTTGGACTTGACAAACAAGGACATTTTACATGCAGATGAACGTGTAGTGACTTTGAGTTGGGATATGATTCGGCCTTTTTAAATTTTAGCTGAGTCCACGTCCCTTGCTTTTGCTAGAGAGAAGCTAGTGGAGCAATTTTCGTCAATGCTGGAGATTGAAAGTAACGATTTGGCAGGTACTGTAAGAATGAAGGTTCTACTCGGAGATACCAATATTGGTGTTTCGGGTAGTTTGAAGCTTTGGTTCAAGATTTATGACAAGCTTCATATGAGTACATTTTGTACACGTTTTAGTTTCTTTCAGTGACTGAATTGTATCAATGAAAGTTTGTGAGAAGTTGCTCCATGAGTCGATGGTGGCTGATACATTGAGCCGCATTATGTTCTCTACGTGCTACATTTAGTGGGATTTAAACTTGGAATGTTTTATGATTTCAGTAGCAAGGCAGGAGATGCAACAACATCGACTCTTGCATCTACTCAAACAGGCTGTGCGTTACCAGATAGAGTTCAGCAGATATCATCCCAAAGTTGTGCCAATTGTTCCCACGTAAGTTTTCTTTCTCTAGGGTCAAGGCGATTATGAAATTATGTTTACCTTTATATTGCTCTCTCTTTCTTCGCGCCCACCCATTTTCTCTACGCATTGAAGTATTATTGAGTATGAGAGATCTGTAAAATATTCACTGAATGGCGAGAGATGTGCAAAGTGTTTCGGTTAAGTATAGTGGCCTTTTTCGTTGCTTGGGCTTCTGTTTGCATCCTGTAGTTTTCGTCCGTTTGGGAGTAAGTTTTGTGACCTTGTCGGCGTTTGAAAATCTCGTTATCGAACGTAAAGTGTGAGCTTTGGTATTTGGGTCTTGTTAGTGTTCAGGGAACCCATTCATGTTCGTGTCCCGGCTGTCAAGTGTCCAAACGCCTGCCTAGAAGGATAGTGAGTGTTGATAAGTATTGGGTCTTTGGCAGGGCCAAGGTTGATGATGGGGGTAGCGGCTTTCATTTGGTGCTGGTTCTGGGTTGTGGACAGATTGCTGGAGGACTATTCATGCTTCGTACTACCGAATGCCCACAGAACCACTTTCCGAGGACATCGGAGTAATGTCAAGTATGTCTTCCCTAACAAAAGCTCATCAATTGTGAGAATCATTTATTCAATTTTCTAGAGGAGATAAGTGCATAAAGTCAGCTTCAAATTTTTTTCTGTTTTGCTTCTTGTTCTCTCATGTCGATATATGGATGTACAGGTGTGTTGATTTCGTTGGGGAAGAGGGTTCTATGCTCGTTTCCGGCTCAAGGTTAGTCTTTCCATGTTTAAGGAGGCTGTTATGTTGATACCTTCCTTTTAACGGGTTTACCTCTAATAAATCTCTGTGTTCCGTGAAATTTAGTTCGCTTTTTCAAACTTTTGTGAACACTAGTTTGTAGCCATCGTATTCTATAGTGGCAACGAACGTTATATGCAGGAAAGAATGTGGATTTCGTCTTAAGATGTAAGTAGAAGCCAAGGGGGTGCAAAGGTAGCGTTCATGCCTTCCCAAAAGAATAATTATTTCTGGACAAAGAGAATAAATCTTCCGGATATATTTTTCGTTCCCTTTAGAACGATAAATATATCTGTCAGTAAAAGCCAGTAATTTTTTGGCAAGACTTAATCTATGTAAGGTCAGGCCTTTTCGATCTCACTGTTTGTTGTTACATATTTCCTTGCTCACGTTAGAGCTCTCGAGATATCAATTCTGTCCATTTGTTTCCTAAATGCCTGCTTATCGCGATATGTGGCATAGAAGGATTGAACTTCTTTCCATATAAGTCATTTTTATATATTTATTGTTCTTTAGTCAAGATTACGAACGACATAATTATATAGTGCATAATGGAGCCAGTAGTTTTGAACATAGTAGCAAACGCTTTAGCATCTTATGATCTAGTTTGGGCGACCAGTCTCATTTGATCCATTTATGATCCTCTTGCCAGTGACAATATGGTGCGAGTGTGGGATGTTGAAGATGGTCGATGCTTGCATGTGCTTGGTGATGGAGACATTGGTGGTGGACATACATCTCGTATATGGGATGTGACATCAAGTACTAGCGGAGATCTTGTTGTCAGTGCGTCAGGCGATGCAACAATCAAGGTATCTATGCTTCTGACAGTCGTGAACATCTTGCGGGAAGTGTGAGCTGAGAAGAGAATATCAGCAGGGCCCCTTTTTTATTTATAAGTCGGTGGTTCTGATTACCTCCACTGTCTTGCACCCTGCAAGATGAGTGAAAGAGGAGGAACACCTTTGAAAGGTGAAGTTTGTTATAGGGGTTGCGAAGGAGAAGTAACGATCAAACTCAAAGAGCTAGCTCATGCTAGCTCATACAGAAAGTGTGTTAGATTTTTCAAATATGAACCGCAAAGAAAGTATACTTGCATGGTTGAGTTTCTGATAATAGTTCCGGGCTACACGGTATGTGGACTTTGCTTGTAGGTTTGGGATATCAGAGGCACAACCGATGCGGCCTGCTTAATGACTTTGTCTGGCCATGAGGGTGATGTTTATAGCGCCAAGTATCATCAATCAAGTGTGAGTAGTCGAGATTAAGTAGTTTTGATTGTGCTGTGATTTATGAGCCTACATGTGGGGTGTTTTCTTGGGTGAAGATTAAAGCAAGAACGACATGGTTGTAAATCCGTACCAACTTGTTTATCTTGACCACGACCTCTGTTAATGGCGAGTCAGTCAAGATGCTAGTGATGGTGATTTTTGTATTGTACTAATGTCACTCAAAGAAAGTGAGGTGTATAACTTCTAGTCATGACTGGTTGTTATCGACTCTGAGTTTGAAGTGTTTTGGAGCTAGGACTTTACTCAAGCCATTAAGTACATTTTTCGTATGATGTGTGAGGTCTTACCGCGCCATGATGCGAAGCTTGTGGCAGTACTGAAGTGATCTAGTTGTTCGCTGCACAGAACTACGTGGTCACTGGGGGATATGACAAAACTCTGAGACTTTGGGACGTGCGGACAGGAACTCTGCTAAGAACTTTCAGCGGACATAAATCTTCTGTATCTCGCGTGATATTTAATCCACTCGGCAATCTCGTTATAAGCGGGTGCGCATTTGTGTTTTTCCTTCCATGTATGGAGTGCGAACTACGTCGTCTATTGTGGAGTGAGACTTATGGTGAACATATTACTTGAAGATTGCTGAATTCAGTCATAGCAAAATTATTTAGCACGAAGTTCAGCGTCGAGTGTATTTTGGAATACTTTATCTGTTTCTGTCGAAAATCGAGCTACTATTCAATATGGCGGTAGCACACACCTAATGAAGATTTAAAGTGTATTTGAACTATAATAATGTGCTGTGACTATTGACACCAGATCGAAGGATAGCACGATTAAATTCTGGGATCTTGTTAGCGGCGTTTGTGTCAAAACATACAGCTCTCATCTAGGAGGTAAGCCTATACCATTAAAGATTTTATTAGTGATACAATCCGTCTGTATTCTTGGTCAACAATTTTCAGCCACTGACTTGGATATGGAAAAAATGTCACGTTTTTTTGGCAATTTCAAAATTCTCTCTTATTCTGTGTTTGTCATATTGTGAAACCGTAGGTGGTCAATAAAGTCCTGTATCTAACGGTATGTGACTTGATGACGCAGAGGTGACTTCTGTAGAGATGAACAAAGACGGCAGCCTGCTCTTGAGTGGATCGAAGGATAATTCAAACCGCCTTTGGGATGTCCGAGTGGTACTTTTAACTTTTACCTTGACCTAAGTAGCTTTGCTTGTCGCCTTGTGCTTATCTCGCTTGAATTTGCCAAAGGATGCTGGCCTTTTGGACGTGTAAATCCTAGGCAGTGATATGTGAGTCGTAAACTCAAAACTACGTGGTGGGTCTGGTATCGCAGGCAAGACCCATCAAGAGGTTCAAGGGACATCAAAATACGAGCAAAAACTTTGTCCGTGCAGGTTTTGGACCCGACGAATCCCTCATAGTCGGAGGATCGGAGGTTCTTACTTACCTACCGACTGATTCCGACCTTCATTCTTCGGTTCACGCGGTTATTATCAGTTGCTGACTTCTGTGAGGTGCTGATTCTTTGTTGCATTTTCTCAGGATGGTCTGATCTACATTTGGGATGCTACCACTGGAGAAGTTCTTCAACGTCTTGGAAGCAACAGTCCTCATAGCCATGAAGACATTGCCTATCGGGCCATCTGGAATGCTCATCAAAGTCTTCTTGTCAGGTAATGATGATTTTCTCATGGAGAGCAAATCTTATCGTTGATAGTCTATGCCGTCTGTTGTCCACTGGCAGCCGCTGTATTGAAACGTAACTATGTCATTTAGTTCAAGGCTTACACAATGTGGACACGAAGACCCTTAATCTGGTTAGGCTCTGGTATATTGTGCATCCTTCTGGTTCAGTCATGTGCTAGGTTATCCACACAACCTGAACCATAGAAAAGATGTGAAACTTTTGATCTTTCGAATTTGGGTTTCGTTATATGCAGTTGTTCACATGACTGCACGTTGAAGACTTGGTGGTATGACGAGAAACATCCATTTGATCAAGAGGATGACTTTTGACATCGAAGATGTTGATAACCTCCCGTCGACACCGACTGGAAGCCCAGTCTAAGCTCCCTCGTCCCAGCAAGTGGAGGAGTACATGCTCGGTGGTTCAGGAGATTCTCACCATGCCGACAGCAAAGTTTATGTGGACGAAGAATCCGAAAGTGTTCAATAGATATGTACAGAGGCAAGGAAACTGAACTTTATTTCTTCTGGAGTGGGTGATTTGTTCTTAGAATTTGCAGCAGATGTCTGTAATAGTAATCAACGATGAATTGCCATATAAGGGAGAGAGTTAGGTGCTGCTGCTACATCGAACGCAGTGGTGTGGGTTTGAATACAGGCGTGCTCAGAATTGTGAGTCTTGTGTTTGTGTTCCACCACAGACCCAGTGCTCAGTGGAGGCGGCATACTGTCTGCTCGATGAGAGATATCAGTGACCAAATTTGTTCAATGTCAGGATCACGTTCCAGAGTTGTTTTCAAGAACACTGAAGGCAGTAGTTGAACTTTTAGGTTACGTGAATCGAGATTGATTGACAGAACATCAAATATGGGAGAAGTAGTTGGAAAAGAAGATGGTGGTGTTAAAAATTGGTTACACAAAAAAAGTACCATGTATTGGAGGAGAGAAAATGTGGAGTCACCTGTACAGAGATTTATGCCCGACCTAAAAGTTGCGGGCAATGAAATGTGATGTGTGCTTTTTGTTACAGTTCTGAAGTAAACTGTGATCAGTATGTTACCAGATTCCAACGTTTTACGTCTTCCAGACAGACGAATGTTGTCATCGCTGCTTCGTGGGGTACGGATTTCCGGCTCCAAGGTGGAAGTGCACGTACATGGGTAGAAAGAGGTCGTTCATGTGGTGCGCCACTGCACCGTCCTCTTATGCCCCCGACTCCGATGGCACTTTTCCTCCCTTATTCCATCATTAGAGGATGAATCGACTTCTGTAAGCATTGCTCACAGGACGGCGCTGAACCCACAAATTCTACAGTTGCTGTAGTTCGTGAATGACACTGCGTGTATGTTATGAAGTCGTGCCATCCTCGCAGCTTAGTCTACAAAGCTTTGAATTTGCATTTCAAGGAATTCTTGGGTACTGTCAGCTCCCTTTCCTGCAAGAGAACTTTTTTCGGTGACACCAATCAAAGCAATTCGCTTTGATTGGTGACGGATGGAACGTTCTACCCTCTCATGACGCAAAGACTTGACATCATTTGACTTTACTATCAGTGACTTGGTAGAGATTAATAATCCGGCGCTGAGAAATAGGTCATTGTGTCAAAGGAGATTCCCTCCTATCTTGAAATGGTAGAATGATTAACTGTTTATTTTTTCCTTGTAAAGTAATAGTACACATGTGGTATTTTACTTGAAGTGAATGTATTGTCTCTAAACTTCAATATCATATACTCTATTTGAAAATTAAGGAGCATACTTGGGAGAGATAGGATTCGAACAATTGTAGAAAATCTTCTCCACATTTACATTGTGTTCTTAATGTCCCATTGAGAAAAAAAGGTCAGTTTACGCGCGTGTGTAAATTTTTATAATATATAATTTTTCCAAGACAAAAATATTCATATAAAGAATGCCCAAACTCAATAAGTAAAATAGTATTGAAGTCAATTTTTCTTTTTGTTGCAAGTATTTTGGGATTATTGAGTATCTTCTAGAGGAAATAGTTCAAGTTTATGAATATGATATGAATCAATATCTACTTTATGATATTATTTTATTTAAATGTTATGGTTATTTGTGAAAGTATCCAAAAGTAATAAAGGTTTTTGGAAAGTACCAAAACTTTTATGAATTCAAAGTATATAAATAAAAAATCATATAATAGTAGTAAATTTGTCATAGAAAATGTTGCAAAATTATGAGAAATGTACGTTATCATGAGATGGATTCCAAATTGTTTGGAAAATTGATATAGAATAATTTGGCAAGCATACTTATAATTAATGGATATTCAGTTCTTGCAATAAATTCTCAAATTTTATATTCAAAAAAAATACTTTATTTAATATTTATAATCTAATAATAATTTTAAATTAAAATTAAATTGAATAAATCTACAAGATTATTATATTTAAAATCTATACATGAATAAGTTATAATTGTACATTTATTGTTAATATGCATTATCATCACGATGAATGATATGATATATCACTATCTCATAAGCAAAAAATAAAAATACTATCTCAATTGAATACCTATTATGACAAAATGATATCATAAAGTTCAATATGCAAAAAACCAATGTATGGAAATAAATTTAAAACATATTAAATAAAAATATTCTTATATGTAATAAAAAAATTTAATTAATACATATTTATGTAAAATAAAAAATTTTTTAGTTAATTTTAATTTTAAATTAGTAAAAAAATAATTCTATCTTATATTATTGATAAATTTTTTATTTCCAGATTTATACATATTTATTAAATAAGTTTTTAATGTACATTGATCTTCTACAATGTTTTACAAATTTGTGTGAATTTTATCAAATCTTAATTATAGACAACACCTTGAAGCTATTTATTCAAATAAATTCACAAGTGAGATTTATTTCTTTGCAAGAAAACTAGGTTGAACACAAACTCTATAAACTTTTGACATATGGAACTATACACATCATTTATTACATGTGTTTATTTGTGTAAAATCATTATTGTCATGTTTATATGATTGTAGATTGACATTATTTATTTACACATGAGAATAATTTCCCAACCCCGAAAATTATTTTTCAAACATGTAAGCATGACATGTACAGATTTTCCATCAAGTGTAGAAATTATTGTTTTTAATAAGGTTCCGTACATTATTTATGGTTTCATATTAATATTGATTGATTCTGCCATAGATAGTTCAAAAAATTACCAAGGATATATCTATTCAATATCACATATTGCAATGTCCCCTCCTATAAAAATTGGTTGAATGAATACATTAATTTTCTTGGAGTAATCGAGATACTGCAATTGCTTGAAGTTCTCAATGCATTGAATTAGTATATTTAGGGTAAGAGAGAAATCACTGAAAATTTGAAAATTTTTTTGGCCTGAAGTTTTTAACCTTGTGATAAAATAATAATATTTTTCAAAAATGCATAATATGTAGGATTCTTTAAAAAAAAAATCATTAAAGTATCTCAAGTTGTGATAAACCCTAAACTCTTTTTGGATTTTTTTTGGCTCTTGAATCCTTGTAGGATCTTTGCTTACATAGTCCACAAAATCAGCTTCTTAAAAAACCTGTACTAAGGTTGGATCCACATGGCCAACCTTGTAGCTTATACGAAAAGGATTAAGTCCTAGGTGACTTGATGCTCTCCAGGTCATGATATGTCAAAGGTCCACAATCTATCCAATGATATTGTGTCGTACAACTCTGCTACAAGATCAAATATTCGCATCATCATACTATATCGACGTATGTTTGTGGAGCTGTCATCTTTGAATAAAGACTCCAACCTCCATGACATCACATTCAGATTGCAAAATTGCATATGCATCTCAATGCGTAACCTCATCTCTTGATTATTCCAATCTTGAAATCGTACTGAATGAACTCAGTTTAAGTATTTGGTCTCCCTTTCTGTTGGAACATTATGACTCTAAAAAATAGCCTTCTCAATCTTTCTTCCATTGAGAAAATATCGTCCACTTCAAATTTTTGATCTCGCCATCGTAAAATGATGGGTTTATATAGCCATTTCAAAGAAAGAGGTGGGGTGGAAAAACTTGTTATATACATGTTTTGTGTCATGAGTCTCTGTTACCCAACACAAGAGCCAATCATGTTTGATTCTGCAATTCTCCATGAACTCCCACAGAAGTTACTTCTTGTGTTTTGATTTCACTTTATTTACATGTCTTTCTATTCCCTTTCTTGCAAATTATATTTCTTTCTATATGTATATCTCTTTCTATCTTATTTGGCCCTGGCTTCATAAATCCTTTAAAATTTTTAATAATGTAAAAAATGTTGAATTTTATTTTTAAGGAAGTAGTTAATTTAAAAATTGTAGAGAAAATTAAACACTTACAATCGTTTTAGCTATCTCATTCATTCAAAAAAAATTTATTATTTCATTCGCACCAAAAATAATGTTGATTTTTGAAGCGCCTTACTTATTTTGAGTTCCCTTACATAGCAGCTTCAAAATAAGGGCATCTTTTGCGGCCCCCCCACTTTCTAGACAGTATCTAACTTTAAAAGGCTTCGTCAAAACCCTGTTCTCCAGTTGTTGTATCTGGACAGATCCGCAAAGGGAGAGAGCGGATCTCCGGTCCCAATAAGGTTAAGGAAGTAGTTAATTTAAAAATCATTCTCTTCATAGCTACCGGATATGTGTGTCTCTCTCTCTTCCTGTTTGTTTAAGTCTCGATCTCAAACTTCCGAGCAGTTACATCACATGTATTGTATCATGAATTTCCAATTGTGAGACATTCACTCTGTGCATGATGACCTCCTTCCTTTCCTGTCATTTCGTCCGCAACTTGCAGGGAATCATATCGAAGACTTGAGAAAAAGATCATTTGAACATAAGGGGAATACCAGCCAAGAGAATTGCGCGAAGTTTGTCGAGTTGTGACATTGTGATATATAAAGAAGCAACTTACAACGGGGTCAGCTTCAAAATCATCAATCTAGTTGAAAGAAATGAGTAACAAACAACGGCCTTCTAATTCACACAATGAATATTGAGCCACCATCAGAATTTGAAACCTCGAAACTGAGCTTAATGTTCAATAATTACAAAAATTAAACTTCAACCGTATCAGTCACGTAATGAACAGTCTGTCGCATGTGTTGTCCATCTTCAGAACCAGCCAGTTTCGCCATAAGCCTCGCTGCGACTCAACAACTGGCACTTGTAAAGAACAAGAGTGATAAGGTTTATTAATACAGACAAACCGAATGTTTTGAAGAGAGATGATAATCAAAACCCTCCATTTGAAAACCTCCTGCACAAAAAAAAAAAATGGACTACCGCAGTGTTCAAATTGTTGAGTATGGGCACGGAAAGATTCGGAAGTGAATGCATGCATCGACGTTCAAGTCCACCACCATGGAGGTTGGCTGGTTCCGAGACTTGGAGATGTTCGGATATTTTGTGACAGACTGGCAAATGAGGCGGTTTCACACTGGATGACTTATAATAAGAACTTCAGCCAGTGAGGGGCGAATCACGACAGAAAAGAGCGAGAATACAATATCATTGGTGGCCTCATTTGCTTCGACTTCTTCTCCAACCCTTCTGGGCGGTCGTATTGGAGTTGCCTCGAATTCAGAAGCAACTAAATCTGCAAGTTCTCTCGGCCAGGTTACAGGGTGTGAGATACACGCTGCATGTAATTCGGTCTCTCTTTCTAAACCTGTCTCTACGCATCATGAAGTGAATCTAAGATTCAATGTCCCGCTAGTATTGAAGAGTAGAAGCAAGCAACGTGATGCTTTTGAGCTGGACTTCGAAAACATCACGGTGGATATCACTTTTGACTTTCGTATGGTTCCACTCGCTGTCTCAAACACTTCAGTGAAGACCAGAGAATAGAAGTCAGACAAGAAGCTATAGATCGATTGTCTGTAAAGTGGGCCCATGAGTCACTAAAAGCCATGCAGCCATTGGTACCATTAATCCTGGTACCAGGTTCATGCTGCGACATATTCCTTCTCAACTCTCAATACGGCAGTCATCACTTTTGCATTTTCGAGAGATCGGAGGAAAGCATAGCACCTGCTGCATTTTATTAACATACTCCATCCGCTACAAGTTTTTGAACATACACTTGTACATTTTCTTTCGACCCAAAATGGTGCTGAAATATCTTGCGTAAAAACTAAATCATCAACGTTGTAGATGCCATTCACTACTGGACATTGTATTGCCCACTGACGTAATTTGCACTGGCCTCAATGCTCAATGCATCGTCAACGAGCGCAGGTCAACAGATAAGGCCTTCATCCTTCGCTCAACCTCATCCGGACCCTTTGAACATAATGGTTCAGGAACCGTTTGATGCGTGGTGACAAGTGAACCCGGTCTTCTGCTAATTCTGATTAGCGCGAGTATTCTACGACGTGGATCCAGGAACACTTCCCTACAAAAGCCTCTCACCTTAGGCAAGTAATCTGGCTGGAGAATAGCTTCCTTCAGTGCCAAATTGCTCATGAGCTTCTTGATTCGATCATTTGACGTGTGGTGACGCATATCCACATTGACGTTCTTCACTCCAGCCTTTTTGAAGACCCACAGCCTCCTATTGTCCAGAGACCAATAACGCCCTTCAAAAATCACCACTTTCAACGCTGGAAAGGAGGACGCAGAGAGATCTCCTCGAAGAATGGAATCCACTGCATTGTCGATCCTCCCACCACACCTGAAGACATTCTTAATCGAGTCCTGAGTAAACAGTAATGTATCAGGATTCACGCGCACAGACATGGCGACGCAGCTCTTCACTCACCTTTCCAAACGGTCTCAACTTTGAACACAATCGCTTCTTCTTAGAGTCCCAACTCAGCACCATAGCAAAACTCGCGGATTATGCATACTTCACAAGTCTTCAGACACCTTTTAATTTCGACCCCAATTGTCCTTGCTAGGATTCAATTGTGGTCTAAATTTTCATATTGTCCGTACTTCATTGATGAACTATCTTACTAGGAGATTAGTATTCTCCAGTACTCTTCAGAGACATCTTCTGGTGGATGAGTACTAGCTTCTGCGTATGGCCCAATGATTCGTCGCGAGAGGAGGTTTGCAGAGTCTTGCTATTGTCCTTGATCATGCCATCCTATCACGGTAAGAAAAAATATGCCGGTGACAAAGTCTACAGAATCCAAGGCTTTTAAGCTTACATGTATACGCTCCAACATCCAAGGCACCTTAGAACTCAGAAATGCATCTCACTGCTCAGCGTTACTCTAGAAGTTGGAAGAAGCCAGCAAAGATCAAAACAAATACTACAAGATGTAATGCACGTCTCAAAGCCTGTCCCAAATGTAGTCTTGTTATGCCGTAGTCGACTGTCACGGCAAAGACAACCAGTTTACGATTGCCGTACTACTTCTACAAGATGGCGGTGCATATTTATTTACCATTTAACTCGCCGACTCTTGAGAAAACTGCTGCAACGAAATCATGTAATGCTACGAAATTTCATTAAATTTTTCTTCGGCTCGAGACGAAGCACCTCATGGTAGATTGGTTGATTTAGAGCCAAAGTTGACTTCTACAACAGCACTAAACAAACTAGCTACAGGCGATTCACGAAGTCGCAACCATTCGACGGTTCTTGATTCGTACTTGCTGTTTTCAGGTGCCATTTCGCCTGGAGTTTTCGTTTCTTTCCGACGCGCGAGGGATAAGTGGTTTCATTTCAACCCTTCGACCCACATTTGCTAGACTTAATCGTGAATTCAGAGTGTAGGAATCAAACCACCTGAATGTATCGTCGGCCTCCAGGAACTTCGTCTCCCAGTCGACAACAACGAGCCCTTTCGGTGGGCGGTCAATTCAAGTCTCATTCCGTTAGTGGCCGGGAAGAACCAATGAAGCCGCACATGGATGAAAACAAAGGAGTAAAGATTGGGCTAGCTCTCAATAGCATAACAATGGGAAATATGTACAAGTGCACTCATATATCTTAACTATCCATGTCATGAGGTCTACATAGCATTCTAATAAGCATGAAACCCCTAGTAATGTAGGCTCTCGTGCCCTCTCATAAACATGGTAGAGTGACAAAGAGTTGACATCTTTACTTAACTCTATATTTAAAGACCTTGGGTTATATCTCTCCACTCCATGGATAATCACCCCCTCTAAATATATGATATATAACCACAACATTTGCAATAGTAACTAGTACTTCCAAACCAAATATAGATCTGCCCTAGACCGAGTAGACTGCAAGGCATAATAACACTCACTCCGTGTGAGGTATCCATCCTCTCGTGCCGTAGTAAACACCACATACCTAATGTCATCATGGGTAGCTATCCACTACCATTCTAATGGGAAAAGAGTCATATGGACCCATGTTGCATCTGAGGTAGTATCACACTCATAGGTAGGTAATGAAGATGTAAATGGGTGGACCAAGCCAATGTGGAACCTCATCGATGTAACAAAGGTAATTACTGCGAGTCGAAAAGTCATGATGCATGGTTGAGCCAAAATCCACGAGCAAGAATGTAGACGAGCCCTAGAAGTATGAGGAATGGTTAGATCCACTTAGAGAGAATGTAGAGCATGCTGAAATTGTTGGTCCATCAAGGTAGATTGTAAGCCAATCGGTGGGCAAAGTGGAAAAAGACGGGAGCTCATATCGTACCTTTGGGGGCAACACATCTCTCATATATTGTAATAGTAGTTGTAAAGGAAGTGACCCCTATCAGGGAGGATTAGGTTCTTGAAGATCATGAAGAGTTCACATCACTTGGTGAAAATCGTCTGCTTCAATTTGATAATTTTGAAATAATAACAAGATTTGAATGTTGATGATATTTATAGTGAGTTTGTAGCTAGAGCAATGTTTGAAAGTGTAGAGATGTTATTTTTTACGATGACGCATACTCATGAGAACATTGATGCATTTTTAAAAATTCATTTAGCCTTGAAGGGAAGAAATGAGTCTAAATCGATGCAGTTGTTGGTGGAGATATTTGATGCAAAGAAGATATATGTTATGCCATTCTTCATGCAAAAAGTTAAAGATTATGAATTATATGCCAAAGTTTTTTGCAAAGTATCAAAGTTCAAAGTTTTCCATGCTTTTTTTTATTCTTTAAGGGATATTGTGTATTTTTATCAAGCAAGAAAAATCATTAAGTTTTCATTTTTGCATTTCAATGGTAGATCCCTATGGAAAAAATTTAACAAAAATCAGCTACAAATTATGATTAAGTATAATCTATTGGTCTCATGAAACTTATCCCAATGAATAGTACATATGCAAAGTCAGTTGAGATTTTTTTTTACCTCAAAAACTATCTTGCATGGTTAGTGTTTTATAATTCGAATGTGGATTTTTATGATATTGATTTACTTATCAAGGATTGCGAAGGCGTCATAATTATATTTCAAAATGGTGTAGAATAAGAGACATAATATAAAATCATGGTAGCATATGCAAATTCAACAATGCATGAACTAGTGGTGGAAATGATTACCTTCCTCGTAAACTTGCAAAAGAACTAATAAAGAGAGAGGAAATATTTTTAGGTAATTTATGAAAGTAAGAAAATGATAGATTTGTTCCTCTCATGTACATACATGAGCAAAAGATGTTGATTATTTGACCAAATAAAGAATTTTCAATCAAAAATTACTTATGGGTTATCAAACCGTTAAGAAAGTGCAATTTTTCATCAAAGTTATACATTTTTCAATCATATGGATATTGAATGATGACAACTGAGATATCACTTGAAAAATGTAATTGAAGTTAACGATATAGCAAAAAATGATCAATATGAGTAAAATTCACAATATGATAGCAATAAAAAGTTGCAACATATTCATGTACATGATTTTTTATTTTTTTAGGTTTAAATGAGTTGAATCTACAACAAAATTAATCAAGATCAAGGTTGCAAGAGAATTTTTCAATCTAGTTTAAAATTTGTTATCTTGATATACTATTTCTTTGCACAAACTTATAGTGATCACTTATATTTAATTTATTTTTGCTTTAAAGTCATGTTTTAAATGTATAAAATATTTTGCTACAATCCCTCAATATTTAATATTAAATTTTATTATTGCAATATTTTTAATTATATATAAAAAATTTATTGATTTTACTAATTTGATTTTTTTTATTAAAAAAAATAATTAAAATTTTTGAAACTAAACTTGATTAATTTATAAACAAGAATTTTAAATTTGATTTTATAAATCAAATTGTTGGATTCTGTTATTGTGAATTTATTTTCAAAAAATAATGAATTTTATTTGAACTGAGATATATTATTGTTAAAAATTTAGTGCATTGGATTATTAACTTTCCATTTTAATTTTTTTAATATAATGATTAATTAATTTTTAGATTATAAAAATTATATTTTTTTATTATATTATATAAATATTTGATTTAAAAAATTTGTTATATTTAAACATGTTCATCTTGAGATTGATTGTTAAATATTTGGACTATTGTTAAGAAGCATTTTGTTCTTGTTATATTATTATTACACTTGTATTGTTTCAATTTGAATCCAAACATATGCACATCATAATCAAAATATGTTTTAAATTTTTTTGAAATAAATAATTTAATAAATAATTTGGATTTAATAATTAAGTTTACTTGAATTCATTTATTAAACTATTTAATATAACAATAATTATAATTTTTTAAAAATTATTTATTTTTTAAAAATAAACGAGATAATATTTTATAACTTTAAAAGCTATTAAAATCAAAAAATATTATTTTTTATAACCGAAGATGATTTTTAGAAAATGATAGTTATATAATTCACTTATATTGCATACATTTTAATATATATATATATATATATATATTCAAATTTTACATAATTTTTATAAAAATATTATATATTTGCAATTTTTATTTAAATTTAAATTAAATTTAAATTTTATAATTTTTATTGTTTAAATTTAATATATCAATATTTTTATTTTTATATTTTATATTGTATATTCAAATTTTATAAATATTATATCTCTTTTATTTTTTTATAAAAATATTTTTCTTCATGATTAGATAGTTCATTTTTTTGTATTCACAAATTTTCTTTTAAGATTTCAAGGTTTAACACTTTGTTAAGTATTGAGATGTGTTAACAACATGATTTTCATTTGGGTTCAAATCTCTAATATATGAATGTGAAATACTTATTGCTTTCTTCATTATTGTATCAAAACTTAGTTTGAATTGTTTATTTCTTCCATTTGAAAGTTCCCATATCAATTTTTCAATATTCCTATTTTCTTACTTGCAATTTTGTACTTTGTCCACACGAAAAGTATCTTCTTGTGAGAATATTTTCATTTCAATAAATACATTGATCAAGGAGGAATACTTGGAAAATCATCTCGTTTTTAGAAGTCATTTTGGAATATATTATCCATAATGTTAGAATAAAGTCATACCATCTTAATTTTTCTTTGAGTATGAATAATCTTTAGATGTTATTGGAATCAAGGATTTGGTTTCACCAATTCCAAATTAGTGACCTTGGGTTGGATGAAACCAAGGATGATTGGACATGGCTTCTTCTGCATGAATGTCATGCACATGAAATTACAATTCTCTAGATAAAGGTGGTGCCACAATTGAACGTGACGGTGAGTTTGAATGTTTTCCCTTGGCAAGATGTGCGTTAAAGTTTGAAAATTTTGATAGTTAATGAAAAGAAAAATCTTCATGTCAAAATATCATTAATAAGATTTTTTATCTTTTATTATGGACATGATTATTATTCATATGAGATGGAACATTTTGTTGGATATCAAGTTTGGGAGCTTGAGAAGAATCTTGCTTCTTTGTTGTGAATATCAAACATAATAATAGGTTGATAAGAAGCTTAGAAAATTTGAATGATCTTGTGAGTAAGACTAGTATGTCTCGTGAGGATTAATGATTGTATTTGTGAAAGAACGAAAAGCGTGTTGGCTTAAGAAATAATTCGTCTGTGCTGCTAGAACTATAACAAAATTTCAAGTTTGTCAAAATAATATATATATGGAGACATAGAGTCAGATTCACAATTTGTCAAAGTAATATATAGGTGGAGACATAGTGTCATATTGTGAATGTAATGAGGTTTTCATGGGCATTTGAATGTGTTCAAAAAATAAAGATTGCGTATTATTTGCATCTTGCAGTTGACATTTTCCTTGAAGTTCATCAATAAGTAGACATTTTTTTTGGGGTCAAATTTCTTACAAAGCATAAGCATTACAATATCTCATCTTGAGTTTAATGACACATGTTTTATAGTTCTGATTATGATAGAAATATCAATCACTGAGGTATTTTAAGTCTATTAATACTACTTGATAGGTTGAAAAATGTTGAGTTATGTGACATGTGATGTGTAACATCAGTTCTATATACATACGCTTTCAAAATAAATAATTAATATCACATGAAAAATATTTTAAAACATGGCTCTTTTCTAATAAAATTTTTTCAAAATTTTTCCAATAGGTTGAATATTTTTTAGAAATTTGCCACAACAAGGGTTGATTGAAGCTTCTTGTCAATTGTTATTGAGCTAATACTCATTCAAAAAATGATTTGATTTTTTGTAGGTGAGGTGTATCTTAAACTTCAATATTTTTTGAGTCTTATTTGACATATTTCTGTTTTAGAAGGGCAAACTTTTTTTTTGGATTTTGAGAGTTGCTTATGATAAGCTCAATTCACCTTGGATGTTGTCTAAAGGACTTTGCTTCACTCTAAAAAAACATGAGTGCAAGGATATATAAAGACTTTTTTGATCCTCGTGTAAGTTGCAACTCTACTTCTCTTCATCCATTCGTGTTTGAGTCAATAGTAATCTAAAATCTCTATACAAAGCTCATTAAATATCACAAGTAGACAATTATCTTTTGTTTAAAATTCTAGATAAAATTGAGTTTGGACCTCTTTATATTCTTTGTAAAGTTTCAAACGTGTTTTACTTTCAATTATCTTGGAACAATGCTCCAAACATCTACTATATCACAATATGCAGACCCCCATGTGTACAAATATTCTTGCAAATCTCAATCATCAATTTATAATGTCTTTAAATTTCACAAATACATTTTTCACAATCCAAGCTTCCGTCTAAGAAAGTTTTATTGATCAAAACCTTTGATAAAATAAGTTGTAGCCACTATCGTAAACTAATGATAACAATGTAATCTTGCAATTTTGACCGAGCACACAAAATTTAAATTTTCATTTAATATTCAAAATTCATCCAATTGAATTAAAATTTAGGTCTAAATATAAACTAGAGTTGTAAACTACTTCAATTCACCAAAAAGATCAACAATCATCAATTTACTCCATTTGTAATTTCACCTTACAGCTCTTGGCATGGGAGTTTTCTAACTCTACTCTTAAGTCTCTAAATGGTACCAAAACTTGTCAAAACCTTGGAAAAGTTGCGAAATTACCTTCATTGATCCAAACTTTATGGTCAATGAAAGTGAAGTTTTTTAATCTTGAGTATGCCAAAGTAGCATCATTCTAACTTAAAGCTTTAAACATACTCTCAACACACTACTAAGCCATAACATAGAAAAAATTAAATTGTTATTAATATAGGGTCAAAAATACAACTTGAAATCAAATAAATATGAATCAAAGTATAAACTATAAAGTAATATTCCTCGTCAAACTTCATAATAATTAACTCCCAATGATTTTTTTGGGATAAACAATATTAATGGATCAAAACCCATATGTTGAAAGTCACAACCATTATAAAGTTCAGATACATATTGTTCAAATTGAATCAAAATGTATATGTGTATATCGTAAGATCTCAATCTTGTAGTAGAATACAATGAAAAGAATAAATGATTATGAAAAGTTCATCACTTACAACATAAAATTATTTTTAGAGTGATATACCTACCATACCCAAAAATAATGGTAATGAAGACATTGGATGCTGATCACACATGGATTGGACATTGATACATCATGTTGTCTTCTATCCATGTTCCATGTTGGCTCTAATCAAATAATTTTTCTATTCCACAAACCGATGTCTCATATGTTCTCCATACCCTTTGCACCATGACCACTATTTATATTTGATAAAGATTCCAAAATAATATTTCTTGGAGCCTTATGAATATCCCCATCCCATAGAATCAATGTCAGGACTTATGTAGCGGCATCTCTAATTAGGTAGGTGCGCAGAAGCACATACAACAGTTAGAACCGGTTGTGCAATTAGTGCCGTTTGCACTAGAGTTGCCATTAGGAGTCATAGGGCTCAAGGGGTAGAGTTTGAATTAAGTCTCCTTGGAGGGCAGTTTTCAAAGTTGAGACTTTGAGAGTGTGGTTATGATGGATGATAGCTAGTGCATAAACTTGGCGTCCTTTGAAGCACAAAGTGGATTTGGCTTAAATATAATCTCTTTTTTATGCTATAGTTATGAGCGGAGTGTCCTTGTGGACGTTTTGAGAGTAGAATAGATTATTTTGAAAATTCAAATTGGATTCTGTGATGAGAACTGTGAGTTCTTGGAGCGCTGAAGATGTAAAGGCGAGTTTGGATCGATGGTAGCTTTGATCTAATGGATGTAGAGTGTTAAAAGCGTTGATGGAGTGCAGCCCGTGGTGGTGATCTAGAAGTAGAGTTGATTTGAAGTTGGTGTAATCGATTTCGAATTTCAATATTTTTTATTTTAATGTAAATCCGAATTAAGAATTTTTGAGGACGAAAGCCCTGCTAAAAATTGATGAAATGGGTCAATGCTTATAATTATCTTGGGGCAGTAAATCGAGATAGGCCAAAAAAGATTTTGGACAGAAGTGCTTGGAGTCCAAGATTTGGTGTTTTGAAGTTTTCGGGTCAAAAATAGGATCGGCAGGCTATCAAATTATCACATAATGTCGGTTTGATCTGAAATTTGATGCGGTGATAGAAGATATGAAGTTTGTTGCGTGAGGGCAAAAATATCAAGCACAAGGTTGACAGTTTCAGAATTGTGAAATTTTGACATTTAGGGGTCTGAAATTGGAGTTGAAGATTTTTAGAGTCCCGTAGAAGTTACCATTTGCTAAAACAAATTGCATTTGATAGCAAATTGAAAAAGATTAGGTAAAGATAACAATATATTCTATTAGAAAACCAACGTCTAATTATCGATCTGGAGAGCATAAGACCTTCAAAATCAAATTTTTGTGTTTTCAAATGCCCTTCAGAGACTATTTCAGTCCGGGTTGGGTTGGCTTGACCCCTTTGATGGATGTTTTTGAGATAGATTATTTTTATTGATGTTCCTTGTGATTGATATACTTCCATTTCTGCTTCTTGTTTGTGCATCACGTTTGTTTGTGTTGGTAGTTTGTTGTTTGGAGTGTTAGTGCTCATGTGTGCTGCTGATAGTGAGGCTGGATTTGCGGACCAGTCAGACTATCCATGTTTCTCCCCAATGAGATAGAACTTGCGGACATGTAGACCGGGTGAGTGGTGATGGTAGGTTTCAGGTTACCCTTGTGTTAGCCTCGGGTACCTTCTGTTACGGCTTCTGGTTCAAGTTGATGTTTCTAGTTCCATTTGGGGTTCTATCTTTGTACGATTGCGGAGGTGATACATTGGTGTCACAGTGGAGTCCTTTGGAGGTTCCGGAAGAGAGATTGCTCGGGTTAGCATTGGGTGCATCTGTAGCGGAGTGCGGTACTGACCTTGGCCTTTGAGGTTTACAAAAGATTCTGATTTGGTTTTAGAGAGTGACGGAGCCGAGCTTGGTGATATCTTGAAGTATGTATCCACACCGTTATTGTGGGACATGCACGATATCTATGGGGCCACCAAGGATCCCAGATGATATTCGGGTACAGTTAGCACTATTGAGTTGGATGACTTCATCTAGGAGTTGACTCATGGTGTGATTTACAGCGGATGCGCAACTCTTCGTTGTTTAGTCCGGCTTGGAAGGGATTATTCCAGCATTTAGAGGGTCCACCGATGGATGATAATCATGATTTCTAGTGTGAACACCTTGAGGAGATAGAACTTTGGAGACAATACTGATCTTCAAACTAAATCTCTATTACTTCATGTATAGTGTTTGGATGTGCGAGTTCATCCTTTGTACCTGTCACTAATGATATGGTTGGAGCTAGTCGAGTTGGGAAGAGTTCATAGGTCCCAACCTTTAATCCTATTGTTGCGTTCTTCGCGCGGTTGAGGAGAGACAACCAAAGTGTGAGAACTGACAAGCTACGAGTCTTGCAGAAGTTTCAACGGAAGACTGAGGAGAGTCTTCGAGAGTCGTATACCCGAATGCATCGGTTGATTAGTGTTACCCATGGGGTGACAAAGGCTCAAGCTGTCCAATATTGGTATGGGATAATGGATAGGGAGTTGAGACGTAGAGTGAGAGATGCTACCTTACTACAAGAGACATCACCTACGTTGGCCATTGTGTTTTGTCTTGCTGAGCATATTGAGCTCAACATGCAAGAAGAGAGGGTGGTGACTGCTAGGTTCAGCAAGGATTCACCAACTTCATCAACTTCTTCATCGTCTACAACACAAACCCGGAGTGGTTATGGTAGACATGTGGGACAATCTTGACCATCCAGACAGAGTGGTGAAGGTGCTGCATCCAAACCATTACCAACCTTTTCAGGTCAACAATCAGGTGTTAGGATGGTGTGTTGGGACATGTGGTGGACCTCATCACAAGAAGGATTGCCTTCAAGGTCGAATGATGGATCCTGTTGGATCAAAATCATGTGAGCATTGTCACAGACATAGTCACATGATGCTTAAGAAGTCTGAATCATTCCAATATTCAGACTTCTTCGGTGATAGGGGCTCGCCTTCAATTTAGTCCAGAAAAAAAAAGTTGTTCATCCTTTTGCTGTATGTCAGTCAGTAGTTCGTGTGTTGCTTCTTCGTATGGGTGAAGAGCTTCCTCTTCGTTCAAGTAAAATAAAGAGTCCCTTGAATGAATTTTGTTTTCTGTCTCAAGGTTTACACCAATTCTCTAAAACCATGTAGGCTTGGCATTTTCCACCGAACATATATGGAGTCTTTGACGACTTTGAGAAACAAAAACTTTTGCTCCATACAAATTCTTCATATCGTTGTTAACCATCCTTGTGCTAAGCGACCGATGGTGAATGAATGCGAGGGTAGAGATTGGCGGATACCGCGTCGATGGAGTTGACATGAAGTGCGTGAAGTTTCTTCTCATCTGCCAGTTTCATGAGACTCTTAGGTGGGAAACTGTCGAAGATGATATGTGTCATACTAGAGCCGCAAAGGAGGAAATTCTTTCACAGGCCCGAAGGTGAAAGTGAATGATAGCTTCAGGCTGGCATAAAAGCGCTGATAGGAATTTGTATCTGTAATGCTTAACAACATACATGGACTTTATGTGGCACTACGAAAGCAATCAGAGTCTACCAATGTAAAACTGCAGCACCTAAAAAGATGCTGAAGTCCGTGTTACTCGGCTCATGTGGTGTTGTGAATCCTTAGCACCATTCTCTGTTGCATGGCGAGGGATATCCTGGAAATTGACGCTTAAAGCCATACTTTCAACCCCAAAATTGCGTCCTGCAGCTGAGGAAAAAAAAACTCCATTGAGTTTTTTTTTTTCTCAATGCAGTTTGACTGATGATTCTGAATGAGTGGCTTGGGCATTTCTCTGGTGTGTGGCTTGTATAATCTTGGAATAATTACTGGGAACGCAAACATCTCTCTTGAAAAGTAAAAACTTCGTGCTCCTTGTCAACTTTTTATGAACTCGCTTTCGTGCAATGGATTTCATAAACCAGCAAGACACACCATAAATTTTATTTCTGAGACATCCATGAAAACAGTATATTATGGTACCGTAGTCGGCCCTCTTTGGGGACCAGCGAATGCCCTCGCACCTCCAATCTGCTCTGAACTTCTCTTTCTTTTTCATTTTTTATTTAAACCCAATGTTCTAGAAGCAAAGTTTCGCCTAGTAAGTTCAATTATTGAGTACCCAGTTACTCCATATTTCTTCTGGTAGTGTAGGCTTAAGAATAGTTATGGAGTATCTCTTCATAACTATTATAAATACCAAGCCCTCTATATGACATGCCACACCACCACACCACACCAAAAAACTGGTGCGGTGGTGGCTTGTTACACTTGACGCTGAGTTCAATAAGAAATCTATTTCCTCCGTTTCAAGGAAAGGGGAAATAACAGTACAGAGGTATGGCGTTACTCACAACCATGGTACAACTAGATGCATACAGATCAAACATGCCTTATCATTTAAAGCACAGAGGAGTGATGGTCATGGTGGACCTCTCTTTTGAAACAGGAATGTTCACTCAGACGTTGTCAACTCTGCAGAGACACACGTAAGCTCTATTCGATCTTGACGTGCTTGTGAGAGGTCTTCATTCGCACGCTTTTGGTGAATAATGCTGCGGACCTAATTTAGGTGTATGAAATCCATGGCCTTGAACTGCGTTACCAGACTCTGTCCTGTCTGGACTCTCTAGTTGCAAAGAGGAGTAAAGTTAGAGCACTCTCCTCTCCTCTCCACCACCAACAGAGGGAGTGTGCTCAGCCTGGTGTACCGCGTTCTTTTTTATCCCATTTTATGCGTCCTAATTATGAGGCTTTATGGGCTTGCATGCAGTCTCCACCAAAAGTAGTGGTCGGATGTGCATGTCGTTCGTGAGCAAAAATATAAAATTCGAAGGAAATATTATCCTTGAGATTATCATCACACATCACAATTCGCCGTGAAGGAATCTCTATCGTGTGTTATAGCTCAAGTAGGAATCGGTCTCAAACACTTGAGATTAGGACTTATTATCGTCATCATACTGGGCTTTCGCATTACAGCAAGTGTTGTTACTTTTCAGCTGGATACGAAACATGTTCTGATTTTGCATGGTACCAAGGTTGCTTAGTAGAAGACATTTGCAGCGCGGAGGCTTGACCATTTGAGCTTTTTGAGGCCTGACGCCAGCTTGTCTTCTGGGTTCTGGAAGACAAGTTGGCGTCAATAGATTTGGAATTTCCGTGTGAGGGAGCGAGCGACCAACCGACCAACCGACCGACGGACCACGCGTAACCGAGACTATTAGACAGAGGCGTGAGCTTAGCCGCAGGGGCGAATCGAAGGGAGGGAGATTCTGCGTAACAGCTCTAAAACTCCTTTATGATGATGAGCTTCTTATTCTACTGTTGAACGAATGGCACTCGCCCATTATTAAAGTAGACATTAATCACAAACGAAGCCTGCCGTGAGACTGAGCGTAAACTTTGACAGATTCAACGCAATCCATTTACATTTCACATCGGTCCTGCTTGCAACTGTGTACCGCAAGATAAGACTATTTGTGGAGAGTTTATTGATCATCCCCGTAAAGCTGTGTTTTGTGCATCTGATTTCAATCGCTCAATCGATCATATCGTCGTCTCCAGGAACGGCCATGCCAGTAAGAGAAAAAGAAAAAGAGAAACGGCTAAAGCCCCGCAACAAGGAAATTGCCAGAAGGACCACAGCTGGTATGATCACATCAGCCCTTAGGCCAAAACATATATCTTTAACTCAACAAATTGAACACCACAGATAAACTCATCTACCCAAACAAAGTAGACCTTCGACTGGAACAGTTGCAGCTCTAGCTTTTGACTCGTCTCCATCATGGCAGGGCAAAATCATGTCAAAATGATCGATCTACATCAGATTTAAAGCAGGCAGCTCAGCTCAGTTAATACATTCACGAGAATATAAGAATCCCGAGAACAAACTCGACGCAGCATCGAGGTCTGAACAAAAGCGGCTACTTCACGATAAGGGGTGGCCCTTTAGATGTAAGACCAGAGGGGCCGGAGAGGCACGAAAGAGTTCAGCTCAAGAGTTGATCAAAGGCCCAAGAAGATGTAGCCTCAAAATTTCGCTGCCTGTGGGTTTATATATCTCTGGATTGATTTGCTTAAGCACTCTTTCCCAGATGGGATTTCATCAGGTCCATGTGTACAGTCATATCATGAAGAGTCGTCAGAGCGTTGTTTTGTTCCACAAGAAGTTGGAACACCAGCCACCACTGGTCACCATCACCGATCAATGAAAGAATGGTTCGGAATGCATATCCACTTCCGGTATATATTCAAGTTGGCTAGTACTTGCCAACCACAATTAATACACCAGTGCGTGACCTCAGCTCACTAGCATTGCAAACTTGCAGGGTTTTAAAGTACACATACTTTGTTCCTCTGAGTTATTTACTCGCCCCGCCCACTGCACACTCCAAAGCCGGTGGAAATGAAGCAACTGAGCACCTTGTGGTTCATCGTAGCACTTCTGGTGCAACACTCTGCAACATCGGTCGTTTGCACCCGACCTCCATGTCAGGAACTACCATCCAATCTAAAAGGCGCAGAGACGTATGAACTGCGGCCCAAGGATGGTTATTTCACCCTGGTGGATCATGGCTCCACTGGTGCAGAGTTGGGAGAGCATTGTAATGAAAACTTCAAGGCTGTTCACCCCATGGACAGCGAGAGCGAGAGGGCGAAGGGTCGTGGTCTTCCCCACGTAGTAATAGGATCGAATTCAAAGGATACACTACAATCCCAGCAGTTGCAGTGGCCAGAGACCGAAACCAAAAAGCAAGAGCAAGGTGGAGGTGGCAGTCGTCGTGTCTCGAAGCCTGATAAGCTTGGGGACGAGGCTTCGAAAGATGTGGTGGTGACGTTGGAAGAAAAGCCCCTGCGTATGGAGCAGGAGAAGGAAAGGGAGAAGGAGAGGCTGGTGGTATTGGATGATGGCGAGAAGAAGAGGGGTGACGGTGATGATGATGGTGTTCCTGCTTATGTTCTCGTGAGGGCTCCCAAGATGGAACTAGTGTCTAAATCTCAGGACCAGATGGTGACTATCAGTCTCGAGACGCTGAACGGTCTCATCAAAGGCAGTCTTTTCCCACCTTCTGGTCCGAACATGGCTCATAACTGGTACATGGCAGACCTCCCTGAGCACAACATCTACAAAGACCCTGTCGCCGTCGCCGACCAGATGCTGCTTGTGCGCGTCGTGCCTGCTGACAAAAATATGCTCGACGATGCCTCAGCTGCAGCAGCTGCAGATGCGGATGCCCTTCCCGGTTTCCAGGAACTTCCAGATGGTACATTCCGCATCAAAGATTAAGAGAGCGAATTGATCCCTGGCCCCTGACCGAGTAAACCATCAAGCAGGTCAGAAGATCCAAACACATACATGCGTGTACCTCTGGATCGATCTGGTTATGAAGCTTCCAATCTTGTGCTGTGCTGGAGTCAAGATCAGCAGGGAGTCTGAGTAGAATACGAGCCCCAAGGACTGGTCCTCCAAGTTGGTAGGATTTTCTAATTTCGAAACTCAAACAGGAGACGAACCGAATGAATGCGCATCCGTAAGAAAATCTTGCGAATTTGAATTAATTCAGTAATCAATGGGACTGTCACGGCTTTGACTACACTATTACAAGTGGTGAATGTGAGGATTATTAGAGTGTTAGTCGCGAAAACAACGTCTTGGACAACGGTCGAATTTGAATAACCTTCTAACTCATTTTGGAATTTTCATTTGCATGAAAAACTAGACTTAGCGGAAAAAAACTATGAGCATGCGTTGTGATGACCATCTGTGACCAGTGATCGATTCGTGTGTAGTTTTTCACCTCAACGCATGTGCTGGAGTCTTGAGGGTTTGTTAGGTGAGCTGCCAGGATACATACACACACACACACACACACCTCATTAGATTCTTTTCTAACGTCGTTCAGGATATCATAGTCTGGCAGAAGGAAACCGAGGTTTGATATTTGCTTTCACGAGCTGGGATTCAGTGGAGCCGGTGAACCATTTGGACGCTTCGAGGACATAAAGGAGAAGAAGAAGTAGAAGAAGGGTCATAAGCTGGCCTAGATTTACCCTTGACCCTTGAAGGGTCCAAAGCAACGATAAATCATACAGTGCTTTGAAGAGATTCGAGAAGACCAGCGGCTTGAATTCAATTCAATTCAAGTCAGTCAGTTCAACTCATTTCACTACATGGAAGTGAGTGAAGGAACTTGGACGAGAGCAACTGTAACCCCAGCCGCAATGCTGCACGAACTTCTATAGCATGTAGATCTTTTCGAGGACTGTAGTGTTCACAGTGAAATGGAGTCCGGACTTGAACGACGAGGACATTAAAGGCGAAGAGCAGCACCAGCTCCAGCTACTGCAGTGCTGGCACTCATTGCTCGCAAATTGTATGTACACAGTTGGGATGGAAAAATGTCACAGATCATTTCTCTCCCCCGCCCCCCTCTGGACCTCAACCTGGACGCGCAGAGATTCTCGAGGGCTTTCCGATAACGTACCGGAGTCGCCGGCATTAATTTGGTAAGGGAGTTACGGTCCAAAAATGAGACGATATGAAAACGAATGGCAAGA
Organism: Marchantia paleacea; assembly: GCA_014180765.2. Classification (NCBI taxonomy): domain Eukaryota; kingdom Viridiplantae; phylum Streptophyta; class Marchantiopsida; order Marchantiales; family Marchantiaceae; genus Marchantia; species Marchantia paleacea. Next base: position 1,663,242 of record MUAA02000106.1, on the reverse strand, counting down.
GACGAACGAGGTCGGGTCCACATTTCCGCATATATGAGACCTGAGCGCAACAGAGAAATCCGGAACACTGACCGAGATTTCATAATTGTAAAATCCAGCACAAGTACTACCGTAGCAGTACCTTCGACAGAACGACTGTCAGTCCGACAGTCGTGATCCCAATCATCCACTCCGGACATTTGCACACAGTAGGTAGAAGAAGGATGTACCGAGACGATTCTAAATCCAATCTTTATACATGTGTAAAAATCTATTTGCGTACAGTACAAAACTTCTTGTCATATTATACAGTTTACACAGATGGACACAGTTGGTCGAGACTCGAGACTCGCAACTGCTCAAGTACGAAGGCTAGCAGAGACCTCGAAATATAGGCTTACATACGACGGCGACCCATTCCAGAGAAGGTAAATACTGGCATTTACTACACCTCATCATCCCGTGGGTGGGCTTATAGCTCTAGACCTCTGTACAGCCGAGGTCGCTACTCAGGCGCTACTCAGGCTCGGTCGGTCGATCGCTAGCATAGTGTAAATATCTATCTATCTATTTATCTACAGCTGCCATGAAAGAGCTGTGTGGTACTCTTCTCTTCTCACGTCGAGATCAAAATCGTGGAGCTCCGATGTTGGCTTTTTTTTGTCTCGGGGCGTATTTTACAACTCTGTGGAATGCTCTCCTGGGAAGAATACAAGCACCGTCGTGATGGTAGATGTGACGTGAGCTTCTTTTTCGTTCTGTACGAAGTTCATTTGCCAGTAGCTTGCTTGTTGCCGATTTATGCGCACAGATTCACGTTCCTGCATGTAACTGTCTGCCCGGTCGGGTCCGTAGCCATGCGAAAACTCGGTACACCTTCCTGGATCTAACATCTATAGGCCAGACTAGGGCAGCCTGAGTCTAGAAAATCGGGATCTCACGATCAATGAATGCGATCGATACGAAACGAGGAGAGTCAGCTCAATTTGGTGGTAGAGCTGGTGGAATCTAGGCAGGTGAAGAGCTCCTTCACTCACTCACAGTGTCACTGGAGGCAGTGGATGGAAGAGGGGAAGGATGGAAGGATCATCATGATTGACAATGAATTACAATTCTAAGTGTAGCTGGAGCTTCTCCACACCACCTCCCCTCACTCCACTGAATCCACTCCCGTCCCTAGCTAGATCCGCTGGCGATCCCGCATGGCCGTAGCACTCGTACTGCCGTCGCCACCATACCATTTCTGCAACGCAAATGATGTAAAATCCGATTCCCCTCAGATAGGATGAAATCCGCTCAGTATGCCGGCAGGCGGGCAGGCAGGGATGAAGAATACTCCAGCACTTTCAATGAATGAATTGAATCTGCGGGCACTTGTTTCCAGGAAGATGATGATGATGATGACGGCGGGGCGGAGCGGAGCGGAACAGTTGCAGCGCAATGCTGTTACCAAAGTGCGATAGAATTTCCTCCCCGTCGTCTTCTTACGGACTTTCTACAGGTGGTGGTGTATTATTGCTGGAGGAGGCGATCATGTTGCTGCTGAGCCCGGGTCCTGGGGGAGGGAGCTCGCTTCCTCTCGGAAGCATGCTGAAGGCCAAATGCTGCTGTTTATTACCTCTAGCATCAGCTTGCGCTGCTACTGCGGTCCCAATTTTAGGTCCTTTCGAAGAAATAGTGGTTGAGTTCCAGTCCGGGTCCGCGATCATCTCATGGGACATTTGCGGTGAAAGGCTAGCATCCATGTCTGTAGGACCCCCTTCTCCTCCTCCGCCGCCTCCTGCACCTGCTCCTGCTCCTCGTCGTAGATGAAGATTCTGAAGCTTTTGCGAACTTGGAATAGTGCGACAATGTACTGCGGAGATGGACGACGAGAGGATTAGGAGTGCAGTAGCAATGGCGTACAATATCATCATCCGCATAAGGCATGAAGTAGCAGCGGTTCTTCCTTCCATGGATTCGAATGATTCGCCGCCGTTATGCTTCTACCAATTTCCGACTCGGACATGCGATGCCAGCAGTAGATTGGATCGGATTGCAAGTCCGGTTGGCCCCCGGCCGTGGTCTCCCTCTGCTCCTGATTCCAGTGTAGATCAGAGGTCGCTACGACTCAATCTCGACACACCTTCCTTTATTCCAACGGTAGATAGACCACACTGCATGCGCGCGCGCAAAACTTCCACATTTCGCTCCCTATTCCGAATGGCGGTTCACAGAACTAGTGAGCACCAAAGAGCCAGACAGACAGACAACGCAGAGAACACACACACACACACAGACCTCTGGTCGGTCAATAATTCTACGTATGAATGGACGAGAGAGAGGCCGAGGTCCGGTCGAGTCACTAATTCTATGTTTGCGCTTGCGTGTGGAATGGACGAGAGAGAGATAAGTGAAGGAGGAGCTACGCCAAAAATTCGGCACACAGGTGAAGGATAGAGCAGTGGACGAGGATAAGTCAATAATTTGGCTTACATGTGCGTGAAGTAAGAGTCTCAAATGCCAAGTCTTTTGAGCCTGAGATAGGCAGACAGACAGAGATCGCGTTTACGTTGAACAATCCAGAGAATGGATGGCAGTGTGTAAGCGAGGCAAGGGGAGCGTAGTGATGGCGAAAAGGTCAATAAGTAGGGGGCTGACTTTCTCCAACGATGGAAGAGATGAGACGAGATGAGCGCGGCAGCAAAGAGGACACAGAAGCACCGTCCTGCCGACACACTCTCTGTCGCTGCGACATTCTCTCGCCACCCCAACTCCAAACCTCAAGGCTTAACGCCTCTGACCGACAGGACCAGCCTCCATCCACTGGTGGCAAGAAGGCAGGCAACGGACCAGAGACATGGTATCCTCCATCCGTTGCCAACTGAGACAGACCCTATCATGTGACCCTCCCCAGTGTCCCCAGCCCAGAGCACATGCAATGTCGTCGCATGCACGGTAGGAGAGGAAGGAAGCACACTCCAAAACAGTCGGAGCACGGTAAGAAGTGCGTGCGTGGCGTCGGCCACTCACCGTCTCTCTCTCGCTCGCTCCCTCTGCATTAGTACCGTTTCACGGCCATGGATCCCGTTGTTCCGTTCCGTCGACTTGCTTGCGGTGACACTGGACAGTGATGGCTCGTTTTCAATTCGTTTCCTGCCGACATGGATACGGATGGAAAACACAGACACGCATCTATAAATGCCATGCCACAGCAGCTCTATTGCGGGCCAGCGACGGTGATGTGGCCTCTAATTTGCGGCGGTGACTCGTCTCTCTTTACGACAGGTCATTCCTCCGTCCACATTCGAATCTTTTCACCAGCTGTCAGTGTGGCAGGCAAGCTGAAAGTATCTGATTAATTACTGCTTTACCTTAATCTTGGTCCTAAAACCCCGATAATAATGCGCTTCTTAGAAATTAAAATAAACATGTTGCCAATGGGGCGAGTAACTTACACCCGATGCCATACAATCCCCTCACTCAGTCACCAATTTAGCAATCGATTCGATCCCTACGACAGATATTACCTCCCTCGTACCCATATTTGACACCCGGAGCTCTCTCATACCCAATCTCCTCATACCCCAGGTGATTGGAAGTGGACGGGACCACCCTCTCTACCGGTGATGTTCTAATCCTCACGCCTCGTTGAACGTGGTAAAGTGATATTGTTCACGCACCCATTGTATATCCCATACAAGTCCAAGTCGACTTGAAATTGACCTAGAGTTTGAATGTGCTATCCAATTTTGTTTATGCAGTCTCCATCTCTCGGCCGTAGAATGATTTCTCTTGTAAATCTCTATCCTGCTTCCTGCATACGGTGTCTATACAACATCCCCCATTTCATATACACCATACATTTCCCGTAAGTTTATTGATTTCACGGGCACAAGGTGGAAATTAGAGTTCATGGTATCTCATATAATGGCGCATAATTATTGATGGGCAAAACAGCAGTCGAAGGGTACCGACCTGTAGAACTGCAATAGCAGCATTAAACATCTTTAGACGCGCGTGAATGTGAAACTTGGCTCCAACTTTTGATAGGAGATCCCACTCTTCACGGGATTCCATTGCAGCCCTGCATCCCGTGCGAGTAGTGTACAGTATCGTTCTCGTGTACTATATAAACCGGCATCAACTTTTCTTATATCTCACCTCAGGGAGGCGCGTAAAGTATACGTGGTTATGGCCAGTCTCCTGACCGTAGTGTTTGGGGATGGAACGGATGCCTGGCTGTGAGTCCGGCGGCTCCGCCTATAGGGAAGGGGAACCAACGAAACCACACACAGAAGCGTTAACCTCGTGACGTTTCTTTTAATGCTTGTCCCCCTTGCAACCGAGAGGGAGAGAGAGACAGGAAGGGAGAGGGGTCATACGGTCGTCAAGGTCTTACAAGCCTGCCGGATGTTACAAGCCAAGCCATTTGTTTAGAGCAGATCGTTACGCACGATCTGCTCTAAACAAATGTCGTACTGAGTTTCGACTCCAGTGTTGCTAAACCTGCTCCTTGGAGCCTCCATGATAAGAATCCCGATCCGCTTGGACAGTGGGTTTTGTCATGTCGATCGATTAGGCATTTGGTTCCATGGTGTCTAAAGCGGGAACCAAAAAACTCATGGTTTTTTTCATTTCGATGGATTAGGCATTTTTGTGTCTAAAGCGGGAACAAAAAGACTTAGTGAAGAATGCTCGACAAACACACATCTCTCTCCCTCTCTCTCTTAACGAATTTTATTTCCTACAATCACAACTCCTGAAAAGCGAGTCTGCTGCTTTTCTTCCTTCCTTCAGCAAGTGATTTGGTTCCCTTCTGAACCAGCACCAATACGTGCGATCTGAAAAGTTTAAAGCGGATTAGAATGTCATATATCATCAACACTCTGAACTGCATACTGTCACTAACTCTTCTGTTGTAAACCTTAACTTTTGGCAATAACTCTTTCATGATAAGCTATGATTTGCAGACTAGCCAGGTCGATGTGGAGCACTGGGAGCGAGAGTCGTTGGTGCCAGTAACGGTTATCAACCTCTCAGCAGCACACCCCAGATGAAGAGAAGTGAAAATGCAGCTGAATGAATGAATTCGAATCCTTTTCACCATTGAAAACAATATTCCCCTCTCCTTTCCCAACAACGTAAAAAGTCAATCATGTAGCCGATCCCTGGCTAGTCTTCAATCGGGATTTCTCTCAGTAACACTCAATCCATCTCGATGAATCATCTTTGGCCTCTTGCTACTACATGTAGAGTTAACATGTCAACAACCCAGCAGTGTAGTAACAAACTCAAAACACGATAATCAGGGAAAAAAATAAAATTAAGAATTTACCAAATCCCAAACAAATGAGTTGACCGTTTTGACTGGTAGATTTTTTGTTGGTCTATGTTCCTTTGTCCATCGACCAAAACATGTGCTCGTCAAGGTAGGCAACAATGATACATTGCAACTGGCAGTACGTGTCTACTGACTGTGCCAACTTTCACATGACAGCCTGAAAGGGGAGAGATCTCGTGGATTATCGTATAATCCAACCGATATTCCATCTTATCTCATTCACATATTGTACATTTTTTTGCCTCAACATAGAGACCAAAGACCTCGTGATCCTTAGAGTCCTTGCTATTCGAAGAAAGAGTATGCCAAGTTAGCAATCTCCATTGTTTTGTTTGTCATTTGTAGAAGCTGGAAGAATTTGCATCGAACCTGATCATCATCATCATCTTCAGTTCTTTACAAACTTTGTATAAAACTTTTGCAGACCTACGCTGGCTCTGAAACGCCTCTTTTGGAGCAAAGTTGATATTTGATTGTTGTTGAGCGAAAATGTCTCAGATTCTTCTGCATGCAAACTATCATTGCCATTGTAGGAATTTCAGAATCCATCAACTAACAAACCTGGGAAGATACTTTTGGACCAATGATGGGGACATTCTCATAGCACTGAAGTCGAGGATTCAGGGTTTGATAAAGAAAAAAAAGCTGACGTAGAAAATCTTCTGGGTTCCAAAAGAGGCCAATGATTTGAGTCTTGGTTATTTGTAAGACATACAGCCACTCTTTGAAGGTAATGGATGCCACTTGAATTTCGATATCAATGATGTATGAGAGGTGAACAAGTTTGGTTCGGTCGGGTTCCATTTAAATGTCTGGACGCAGTTGCAAATTGCTCTTTGATTCTTCAATTTTTTACAAGAATCTACAATGTGCACAAGTATCGTCCAGTAGACCGATGAGTTGTTCATATGGGTGGTTTCTATTAACAACGTACAAGAATGATTAGAATTCAAGATCTGATTTAAAAAATTTCGAAAGTTTAAATATGATTGCGACATTGGTAATGTGTATAAATATGCTTGACCACAAACACATTCAGGTTGTCACATCTAGATGAAGGTCTTCGGGATATTTCTCCTTCAATTAATAGATATTGTTCGCACTCTCTCTTTGAATATGAGAGAGAGAATCCTAGCCGGGTAACAGTCTAAATAACGGAAACCATTTCCCAAAATGCATCCCACACGATGTGGTTCCTCCTCGGAATCAACTAATGAGTAATGGATGATGACAATTCTTTATTCAATGCGATACCGCAATTCATGCAATTCTACATTGCATGAATGCTATGAAATCATATCAAATAGTTAGCTCTCCTTTTATGTATATGTTCTCACCCCTAAAACAAAGACTTTCAAATTTTCAACCACAGTAAAACACCATACATTATAACCTTATATAAGAAAATAAATACTCTTACCAAACACATTTTTTGTCAAGAGAAGAAAGCAACATATGTAAAGAATTGCCAACACTCTTCGAAATTGACTATTTGTGTCTCATGCTATGCCAATGCATCAACGGACAAAGATATATTTGTTTAGCCCAACTTTGCCATGAGATAACAATCATACAATGTCATGTAAAACCTCATAATACAACACAAAAACAATACAATCATTTGTGTGAAATTCAGATATTTTCATAACCAATTTTTTAAAAATATCCAGAGACATAACCCTCATTGGCTACCCCATACAACAAGATTGGTACATGAATAAACCTTGTAGTCATACTTGCACGACTACAAGCCACCCAAATTACGTGGGTGGATATTTTCTTCTCATAAAATGAAACCATTGGAGTATCAAAGAACAAGATTATTACTTTATGTTGCAAACCTTTGTTTTCATACAACGTCGTTTCAAACCAACTTCAGGAAATCTCACTCAATTTTATATGCCCTCTACTTGTCCATTGGTTCCACCCACTAATCTAATCATTGGAGTCTTAGCATTAGCTTATCTTTTATGGTTCAAACATTGATTGGTTTTCTCGAAGCTCATTATTTAGTAGGGGATTGTACATTTCTTTGGTTTGGATCTTTTTTGTTTCAGGGATGATTTGTAATATCTTTAGTCTATAATTTTGATGGAATCTTTTGATTTGTTATTTTACGTTTTCTGTGGCCTGAATGAAGAGATTTCTTTCGCATATGATGGTTTTTGATAGGATAGATTTTTTATGCAAGCATCAAAATTTGGTTATTTTTTCAGTAATTTTATTTCTATTGTATCCTTATAAAATATAATACATTATAGAGATATTTTTGTCTACTATATCATATATAAGGTTAAGAAGAAATTGGGGGCATTCTCCCTCAATTTTTGAGTACTACATCAATTGTTTCATACTAAGCTTCCATGTCTCTATCTTGTATATGTTGATAATCCACTTTGTAATAGTTTGAGGAGCAAGTGTGATGTTTTGAGGTATCATCATGTTTGTGTTTGTGTTCATGTGTATGTTTGTTAAGTATGAATCATGATTTCAGTCCCATTTTTTTAAAATGTGAGACAAGTAAAGAAATAATATCAAAAAAATATTCATATACATTGTAATGAATTTTTTGTACAAAAAATATGATTAATTCAAGCATTGGATTTAACATGAGAGATGAAAGATTCTGTATGTTTAGGATGATCATAATATATTAGGCTTTGAGTTGAAGGTATAGCACTTCAATATATTATTACAATATTTCATTTGTTGTTGTTTAGATAGCTTTGTAATGACATTTGTTAAGAGATTAAAAATATGTGTTTGATGGTTTTAAATAACCATGAACATTATGTTCAAATATAAAACTGAGTGTAACAATGTTAGAATAATTGTACATGGCAAAGTAAGTCTTCTTGATATACATCATGAGTTGTTAAATTCACTTTAATTTATTTATAAATGATAAAATCTATATTTTATTTTTAAAAGTAATTTTTTAATTAATTTAAATTAAATATTTAAATTTATTTGAAATATTTAATTTAAATATGATGTACATAACATTAACTTATTCTTGATGAATATAAGTTCAAATGATAAAATTTAATAAAGTTTAAATAGAATTAATTAAAATAAAATAAAAATAATTTAATGATATTAAAATTATATTTTATAAATAATAATATTAAAATATTATTATAATCAAAATAATAATATAAAAAACAAATAAAATTCAGTGATTTTATTTTGAAATATTAAAAAAATTAAAAACTAATCAATATAAATTTGATTTCTTTTTAATTTTAAATATGACGATATATAAATTTAATAATTAATATTATATTTATTTATATATTAAATCCTTCAAATTTATTATTTTGAATTTAAAGTTATAATTCTTATTTTTCAACCTAATTTTTTTATTAATTTAGTAAGATATTTTTTAATTATTTATATTTTAATATAAATAAATAAATAATAAATAAATAATAATAATTTTTTTTAAAATAATTTTTCATTATATATTTATATAAGTATTTATTGAGTTATTATTTTTATATTCAATGATTATTAATAATGAATATTTTATGTCTAATTCTATAATTATATAAACTTATATAAATTTAAAAAATATTTTTTTTGAATTTTTCTAAAAATATATATAATTTATTAAAATATTTTTATTATTTAAAAATTTAAAAATTATTTATTTTAAGTTAGTTATTGTGAAAAAATATAAATGATTTAAAATTTGATCGATTTAATTAATTCATTTTATTTTCATAGATATTTTTATTATTTATTAATAAAAAAATTCTACATATTTGATTTCTATTTTATTAAAATATATACAGTTTAAAAAGTATAAGCTTTTACATTCTAATGGTGTTTCTTGAATATTACATTTAAAGAATATTTGAGTCATTTTAATCTATGATTTATAAATTTAAATATAAAATCTGAAAAATGATATGTTGGTGAATATAATATTTCAATGTTTCATATAATATTATTTTGTAGTGAAAACAATACTTGAGTGTCATTCAAAGACAAGAAAAAAGTTCATTCTTCTTTGGACATACAACACATATTAAATTGCAAATATACCTCTTCTAGTACTAGACAAGAGTAATGGTAATGATGTTGAAATTTCAAATAATTTTTTTAAATTAAATTATTTTAAAAATAAGTACAAATCTTTGCAAATTTTATATAATTGATGGAGAATTATGCTTGCTTGTAACTTAAACTTATGAGCAAGATTATATAAAAAAAATCTTAGTACATAATAAGCAATTCAAAAACAGCTAAACAAAAAAAATTTGATAAAATCTTTTTCAAATTCATATCTCATCTTCAAATCACCTTTAGTGCATCTTCATGCATGTATATGCATTAAAGTCAATTTTAATGCCTTAACATTCAAACAAATAGACCTCTTTATTGAAATAAATGATTGAAGTCTTATGTTTGAAAATAAATTATTTTTTATTTTAAATAATAAAATTAACTTAAATTAATTTTTAAACATAAAAAACTACATCAAATAAAATAATTTTATATCACGTTATTGTGATTAAAAATATAAACATTAAAATAATAAAGTGATTTGATTGAGAAATAAATTCGTAAGAATAATATTTAAATTTATTTGTAACAAAAAATTAACATTAATTTTTTTTATAAAAAATTTATATTTTAAATAATACAAATTATATATAAACTTATTTATTTATTTTAAATTCATGTTGATAATATGATTTTATAAAAACAATATTTTTAAAAATATTTTATGGATTAAAATTTTTTAATTTTCGAAAAAAAAAATTTGACAAAAAAAAATGTAATTTCATAAAATTGAAATTCATTTAAAAAATTATTTTTTTAATATTTTGATTAATATTATATATAATCTTTTTGTAAAATCCACTAAAATAAAATTATTTACTTTAAATTATTTCAAATTAATTTTTTGTTGCAAATCATAACTGAATTAATTTAAAATTTTATATAATTTATTGTTTTATTAGACAGAAATAGTTAATTTACATCTAAAAAATTGAAAATTAAAATTTTTTAATCAATTTAATAAAATTTTTTATCATTTTATATTGATTTTAAAATTTTGATATTTAATTCATTTTTTAAATAAAAATCAAAATTCATTTAACTTTTTTTTGTGAATTAGTATGGATCCCCAACAATAATATTTCTTGTAAATGTAATAAATTTAAAATGAAGTTTTTTTGAAAAATAAATTTATTAAATTATTAAATTTTTTTAAAAAATCGATTTAAATAATAAATAAATTTGTAATTTTTCCTATCTCATCAAGATTTCAATGAAAATAACATTTTGAGCAGTATTTGATGTTAAATATTTTTATAAATATCATAATCCAATTACAATTGAATAGTTCAAAATCTTTTATTCATCATTTATTTTGTCAAAAATTGTTACAACATAGAATTTAAAACTATTTATGAAACCATATATTTTTATTTTTTTTGAAAGTAAGTAAATGAAAACATTAATATGACATGCACAATTGCCCACGTTAAGTTAATATTTAACATATTTTCCGTAAACTCTTATCTCCAATGTTTGTTGTTAGAGGTTCTTCCCTCTTCCCTCTAAACTGTTTTTATCTCCAATGAATGAAATTATGACAATCGTGAAACAAAAATAAGATATCCCGAGCATTGGACAAATCTTTGCAATTCACACAATTTATGTGTTTATATTTTATTGTTCACAAACACAATGAGCGAAATACCCTTGGATACATATTGATATTAGTTTGAACATGTTGATGAACTACTTAAATAATCACGTATATCTTACCCTTTTGGTCATTGGATTATCCTGATATCTAGAATAAAAATACATATAATAAACAAATAAATTCTAGTTAATACAAATACCCACAAAAGTCGAACTTCCTATGGGTGCATCCCTAGATTTTTTAACCAAAAGAACATAGATAGTGGGTAAAGACCCTTACTCCCTTTTCAATCTTATTACTAGTACTTCCTAACTTGGTGAAAGGAATTGATATAGTAGAAGTGACAGCCATTTGAGAATCTTCAAAACAGGAAATTGATGTAGTAGAATCCATGAGATAGTACAAGTTGACCAGATGAGGTATGAGGGTTAAGGTAGGGATTGGCGAGAGCGGAGAGTAGCTTAGGAGGACGTGAGTAGTTTCAGCCATTGTGAGGTTATACTTTCCCAAAAGTTGAGACTGAATAAACAATTATCTTAGTTTTTCAATTTTGATTTCATTGATACCTAAATTGAACACTATAGAGAATTGTATAGAGAAATATTAATGAATTTATTATTTTTAGGATTCATAATGATTTTTCTCAAATCCAAAAAATGGGTCAGGTTTTTTTTTGTATTCCAATCTCTTTCTTTTCCTAGCTTGGATCTATTTGAACATAGTTGGAAAATTATAAAGATTGGAATATAAAGTTGTGAGTGTATTTAGGTTTTAAGATTTTTGATAGTTACTATTTCATCATGTGAGGTGGGGTGTTGGGAAGTTGTGTTTTTGCAACTGGGAGAAGGTACATGATAGAATACCCTATGTCACTATCATTCTCTTGCTGCTAGCTATGGATTCACTTCTCCTTATGGGGCCACCGGACATGATGTATCATCGACTCTTTATCTCACAAGGGGTAAAGATCCACATGGGAAAGGTATGCATCCCAAGTAATTGGACCACTTGAAATGCTCATGTGAGGCCATCAATCACATCAACATCAGTCACTTCATGGATCACACATGCTACTTGAATCCTTTCATTGATCATTCCTAGTATATCAATTGTGTCGTGGTAGTGATTAGCATCATAGCCAGTTTCTATTATATGGCTTTTTGAAACTAGGTTCCCATGTCCACGTTTATTTCATAGGCTCCATATTGCGCTCCATGAAGAGGCTAGACGGGCTTTCCACATACTGCTTGATCAACTGACACATGATCTTGTGTTTGAGTTAACATGATTTTTATTTCTTCAACTTCTACAATAGTATCTACGTCATACTAGGGGGCGCGCTGAACATAGGAAGATGGCTGCTAGATTTCAAAGTTTACGAGCATGGAATTGGGATACATTGTAGGAGGACTCCATATGGGTTACATAGGTTAGGAGTCAAGTTCAACCACATAGTTCTTCATATTAAGCTTGATTGCGATAGTAGATGATTTTGGGACATGTTGGGAAACATAGCAGAGCCGCATGAGCCCTTCATCTTTTTTCTTGGCTTGTTTTACTAAGGAGACTATTTCCTTTTATATCCACCCATGGGTGAGAGAGCGTCATTAGAAGTCTTGGAATATCAGACATGAGCATTATCTCTTGATTCTCTATGCACATAACCAATTATATCCTCAAGAGGCTTGTCATTAATAGTTTATGAGCATCTTAGAGATTGTTTTCTTGCATATGATCCCTCTTGTGGTTTCACGGAGTTTTTCTACGTGGAAGCATCATTTGTAACAGGGGAGATTCCGTTGTGAGTTAGCCAAGTGCTAGTCGGCTTTTTGCAATGGAGAAGAACATTTGGACATTAATTGATTTCTATTGAGGAGTTCTTATTGTGTCTTGTTAGTTGTACTGTAGTCCTTTAGCGTTGTTCCTACTTCAAGTAGTAACTGTTTGAAGTCGCCACACCATGAGGTTGTGAAACAATTTCGTTAGACATCAGAGCACTCCTAAATATCCATCTAGATTGTTTTACTTTGTAGTTGAACATTGAGAATAATTTTAAAAGCGTCTCATATACATCCATCTTTAGAGAGGTTGGTGGATATTTTTCAAGCCTCATTCTTTTCGTTTTGTCCTTCTACGTTCACCTTCTTTTCTCTTCTATAAGCATGATTTTTCATAAGAGGGAGTCACCGCTTGTAATTGACATGGAGAAACTTTGGGGGAATCCCTATTTACCATGGTTCAATATGAAGCTATTTTATGTACTGATTTGGTCATGCCAGGTTGTGTGTCGAGATTCTAGTCATACCCCGGCACCATATATCACCCGGATGGAGTTGACTATGCAAATCCAACCAGATCATGTCATGGATAGCTCTACAACACGAGCATGTGTTGTGGTTACACTTGCAGAATCCTACGATGTATTGATGGGTGCTGCTGTGTTATACCTGATGGGGTTTAGCATTGATTATTGGGAGGATACATCCTCTAATTGGCCAGGTTGGCAATCTGGTATGGGCTGAGTGGGTCAATTACCTGTACGATTTATTACCGGTTCTAGGCCGTTACCAAGTGGAGGTTTGACATATGTTGCAGTCTTCAGTACTTGTGTTACTTGGCCTGGTGATTTGTTGGAGGGCAACATGGATGCACATGATAGTCATTGTCCAGAGGATGTGGCTATCATGCCAAGTCTTAGTGGAGTAGTGTCATCCACGTTGGATGGATCACTAGGTACTTCATGTATGCAGCAACGATAGATGGTAGATCAGCTCATACATCTGGCTTGGAGTGAGTCTTTTGCTCAAGAGAGGAAGGAGACGAAGGAAGTTATTCCCACTTCCACTATGTTATCACCTTTAGATACAACGCCTATTGTTTGGCAGTATCTAGAGGATGATATATGTGTGTTGGATCTATTTGGAGGGATTAGCATAAGTTTGGCTGTTGTTTTGCAGTCTTGCATACGAGTACATCGATACTTATATGTGGAGCGAGATGAGATTGCAAGAACAGACCTTGCCGTCAAATATTTTGTTGATGGGGGCGCAAGACCTTGCTCGGCATGGCACCATACATTTGGTTATTGATGGATGGCCATGTTAGGAACACACACTGATTGGTATTGGTCATAGGATACAAGATTCACGTTCTGGCATGTTTTGGGAGATGTTACGTGTGTTACGTTCTCTCTAGTCACAACAGACCTATTCTCTGGCATACATTTTGGAAAATGTTTCCTTGTTGGATGATCCACGTGCACGTGTAATGACGAGTGCACATCTAGTGCAGTCATGGATTGGATTAGCGGTATTGCTGGATGCAGCAAGAGTTGGATCTTGTGCACACCGTCCACATCTATGGTGGACAAAACTTCTTCCAAGGGAGGTTTTATTAGAAACATATGACAGAGTAGAGATGCCCTCATATCTCACAATGGAGAGTTTTTGGATGTGGGCCAATGGTCTATGATGATAGGACATCCATGGTTGTGGTGAACCTTGTTGGTCGGCCAAGAGCTGCATTACCCGTGTTGTTGAGTTACCCAGCTTCCCATGCTCACAGAGAGGGAGGACTTGGACTTGTATGGGGTTCTCGCTTGCAGCGGTTGGTGGAACGCAACGCTAAAGAGAGAGAGAGAGAGCTATGGGATTTTGTACATGTACTACAATAATACTTACATTGTTAGAAGCATCACGACGTCATGTGTTGTATCATGCTATGGACCTAAACTGTTTGACATGGATTGATTGTGAGCCTCAGATTGGCTAAGCAGAAACACATGCGGTCCACATGTGTGGCTGCAAGACCATTGGTAAGTGTTTTGCCTACCAAGACGGTGGAGTCAAAAGCTGGGGGCGAGAAGTGCCCAATATCTCATCCTTGGTCTTATGGGGATGTTAGAGAAGGACAAGTAGAGTCTTCTTTGAGTATGATTGGAGTTTTTTGCGTGGAGCAAGCGGTGGTTACCACTATATATCTTTGTGATACAACACAAGAGGTTACAACTAGAACATCATGAATTGTTCACACTGAGATAGTGGAGCATGGTATGAGAGAGCAAAAAAAGCTTTCTACTCAAGAGGTTATTGTTTAGCAACTAGATACTACGTCTTGTATCTCCAGTGGTTGGAGAGGAGATTTGGGATATTGAGATCGGTCCCAAAGTGACAGGAGAAGAAAGACATAGGGTCTGGAGGTTCCTGAGGAGTTTCAAAAACTGTTTTGCCAACAGTATGAAGGATTTAGGCTATTTGAAGGGACATGGTATACAGATTGACTTGACAATTGATGCACCAATCTTCCGTCTTCCCTATCGATACAGTCATATCGAGAGAGATCTTATCCAAAGTAGGTGTCAAGACCTTCTTGAGGTTGGATTAGTGGATATATCATATGGAGAGTACGCATCTACTGTGGTGATGCCAGTCAAGAAGGATATACATGGCAATTATACAAATACCTCTCCACCAATAGTGACTTTGAAGTAAGCTATATGCCCGCTTTACTCTAAAATGACCTAACTCCTCATGAGCATGTGTGATCAATTGTGCTCTCTAAGATGAAAGTGGCACAACATGAATGTTGCCATCTCCCCATAGTCAAAGAAGGTGTCTATCTTTCCATCTAAACTGTCAAGCTCTCTATAAAGCTCGATCCCGATTCTTTGCACTCAAAGTGCCCACCAAAGCACATGTTCGAGATATTCCAACACCATCATGTCATCATGATTGCCTCAGTTTACCATCAAACCATCCTCAGTTTCATCCAAGGATAACATATCCACTCTTTGACCCAAGAGAGATATCACATAGCTCTCAAGTGCCAACATAGTCAAAAAGGCATATGCATGCCAATTTGACATCATCTCCTCATCAGTATCACCGTGCCATCGAGCCTCGGTTTTGTCAACTTGATTTGTACATGGGTTTTGACTTAACCCACATGCATCACGGTTCATCACTCCAGGTATGTGAACAACCATGAAATCATACTCATGTAGGATAAGAGACCATCACTAATAATCAACCATTTCAATGGTTGATGATTAGTGATGAGAGTGAAGGAGTTTCCGAACAAATAACATCTAAAATGTGCCACCGTCCAAACAGCTGCCAAACATTCTCCTTCATAAGAACTATACTTTAACTCCACTGCATTGTTGGATCGACTTGCATAAACTACTACAAACCTCTTCCCCTCATCATCATGTTGGGTAAGCATTGCTCCCAAACCCAACATACTCCAATCAATATGTACTTGAAACGGACGACCTTTCACAAGTCTCCTCAAAATAGGGGTAGATGTCAATCTTCCCTTGAGCTCAACAAAAGCTCTCTCTTGTTCATCTCCCCAACGCTACTCTTTATCAGCTTTGTCAAGGCTTTGGCAATAGTGCTAAATCCTTGCATATTTCAACGATAAAAGTTTGCAAGTCCAAGAAAGGCTCGAACCCTATTCACATTAGAGGGTTGTGGAATAGGAAAGATTGCCTCCACCTTGGTTTGCTAAACTTCCAATCCTCTTGGATATATGGTATGATCCAAATACTCTACCTCCTCTGAAAGAACTTGCACTTTTCATAATGCAACTTGAGCAATCAGTCTCAAATACCTCATGTAAATATATCTTATGCTCCCTCACTGTAGCAGTATACATTAAAATATCATCGATGTAGACTCAGCAGTTGCATTCTTCAACCCAAATGGTAAGAACTTCAACTAATACAACACATTCTTGCCATGCGAATCAATTGCCCAAAGGCTATCTTGGCCTTATCCTCTTCTCGAATATACAACTGATCATATCTTGCTTGTAAATTCAATGTACTAAAAATCTTTGCATGCCCAACCACATCAAAGATCTCCTCATGTGTAGGCATAGCATATCCATCAGATTTTGTCTATCGATTGATAGATCGGTAGTCATCACACATGCGTTACAAACTGAGGTGCAATAGTTTGTGACGAGATGTATGGCATGTGATCATGTCCAAGCATCATTCAATGGCCCTACACCACAATTACATCCTCTACCGATTATGAGACTTGGTTATTGTTGGAGTTTGGATTTTGCACGACCTTTGCCATTGACTATAACACATCATCAATATGTGTTGATCATGGTGGAGCATTTCTCCAAATGGATTTAGCTGATGGCCTTGATGATAAATCAAGTGAGGGAACAGCTTATGCGTTCTTAGTTGCAGTGCTTAGTAAATTTGGTGCACCAGCGGAAGTGTTGACTTATCAAGGTATTGAGTTTTTGGATGAGTTTGAGGCCTTGTACGATTGATCGTTGATCAATCATCGTACCACCTCAAGAGATCATCTCGAGGATGATGATCTAGCAGAGAGAGTTATTCAAACGGTGAAAAGAACACTAAGAAAGTTTGGCTTGGAGAAAGATCATCTTAGAGACTAGGACATCTAGATGTCATGGTTGGCCATGGATTATCGATTTAGCAGGCAATCATCTCTAGCGTCATTCTCATCGTACTTTTTATTATATGGTAGAAATCGAGACTTACTTGCAGCTATTTGTCAAGAGTCAGCAGAAGTTTTGGACTTTGATAACCCTAATGTTTGGATTAGGGTGTATTCTCAAAGGGCATAACTCTTTCGTAGAGTAATGTCCATGGCATTTGAGAACCTAGCTATTGCTCAACATAGAGATACTTTGCGTTATACTACCATCCGAGGAGGTGGATATCGACCCTCAATTCACAGATTTCATGTTGATGATTACGTTTACTTGCAAAAGAGTGCACCAACCACATTGGATATTACGGCTGGTCGCACGATTCTACGAGTATGTGAGGTTTTACCTTCTGGAGTTTTGGTATTAGAGGGTCATGATAGTGTGATTTGGAAGTATCATATGCGTAATTGTGCGCCATGTCACCTTCCAAACATTGATGGTACTATGGATCCAAACCTGAAGTTGTGTGTGCAAGCTTGAGATGTATGTTATGTGGATCAGCTGGTGGAGCAGCCAATATGTTGACTTGCGATTCTTGTTTGATGGCATATGTCATGCTTGACACCTCCTCTCAATGTGCTGCCTAGTGGACATTGGAGATGTCCTCGATGCGTTTAACATGCAAGTAGGTTTGACTGTTATATGGTATGGATTGCATATAGATGACTAACGATGGGGCATTGTAGCACCCGGCCTCTTGATCTTAGCCCCACGAAAGGCATATGATGTTATGGACTAGATGGCTACCTTGTGTTAGAGGGACCTAACCGCCAATTAGGGGGACCATTGTGCTACACTTATATTGGTGTATGACAATCTATGTATTGTGATGTTTGATGTGACAGAAACATATGTTGTGATGCGATATGTATGTGCACGATAATTATCACAACTTATGTAGCGGCACCTCTAGTTAGGTAGGTTCGTGTATGGAGGAGTAAATACAACAGTTAGAGCCAATTGTGCATTTAGCGCCGTTTTGTAAGACCCAAGGTTGTACATATAGGATGGAATATGAGTATATCTAAATTGTGCCTAAGTCTATCTTAGTCATGACTATGTTTAGCTAGTTATAGTTAAGTTAGAGGAAAATATAGAGTAACTCATGGTGTGATAGATGAGAACAACTATTTTGTTATTTAGTAGGAATCAAGGAACAGATTCCATTACATTGGCATCTTGACTTTACTTGACTTGGACTAGTTTTCATTGGTTGGACTTGATGAAGACCATTAAATCTAGGGGTGAGATTGATTTGGCACACTAAAGTCAATTGGAGAGTAGTTGGGCTTCTAGAAGATCCAAGTGGACCAATTGCATGTTGCCATGTACCCTTTTCATTGGGGTTTGTGATCTCTATCTCGTTTAAACTTGGTAAGAGAAAATTACATGATGATTATTTATAATTACTAGGGTAAAATTCTAAGTAATATAAATAGAGAGGTTGAGAAACAACTTTCAAATTAGTTTTGAAAGAAGTGAATTTTGGGAGAATTTAGTTTTGTGATCTTAGTTTTGGAGAGAACTTATTTTGGGAAGCTTGGTTATTGGAGAAGTCATGTTTGGAGTGGAGCCTTGATTCAATGAAGACTTTGATCACCAAAGTATCCCTTCCTTTTGAGTGATATCTTACTCTTTGTGAGAATTTGCATCATGGAGTTTGGACTTTGAGAGTTTGTGTAAGAGTGTGCATTAGGGTCATGATCATAGGGTGGGAACAAGTCCTTCTAGATTCATGATGAGCTTCCAAAAAGCCATCGGAGGTAAACCTAAGTAAGAGTCATCCCGGAGGTCATAGTTCGTAATGGAACTGCCGTTAAGAGTCCTAGGGCTCAAGGGTTAGAGTTTGAATTAGGGCTCCTTGGAGAGCAATTTTTGAAGTTGAGATTTTGAGATTGTGGCTATGGTGAATAGTAGATAGTACGGGAACCGTGGATAGTAGCTAGTGTAGGAATAGGAGTCTTTGAAGCACAAAATGGATTTGGCTTGACTGCAATTTCTCTTTTATGTTATGATTATGAGCGGAGTGTCCTTGTGGACATTTTAAGAGTAGAAAAGATTATTGTGATACACTTGTGTTGGTGTATGATGATCTATGTATTGTGATGTGACAACGATGTATGTTGTGATGTGATATGTATGTGCACAACATATGACATAAGCTCCCGTCCTTTTTTTCTTTGCCCATCAATTGGACTAAAGACCTACAATCTATCTTGATGATCCAACAATTTTAGAATCACTCTTTCTAGTGGATCCGGCTATTCCTTGTACTAATAAGGCTCCTCTACGCTCTTGCTCTTGTAAGGGTGCAAGCTCATGGATCTTGGCTTGACCATGCATAAGGGCTTTTTGACTCATATCATCTACCTTTTCTACAACGATGAGATTTTACCTTGGCTTGGTCTACCCATCTGCATCTTCATTATTCACATATGAGGGTAATATTACCTTAGATGTAACATGGATCCATATGAATCGTTGCCTATTTGGAGGGTAGAGGATTACTATTTATGATGCCATTACGGATGTGATGTTTGGTATGGCAAGAGAGGATGGATACCTTACATGGAGAGAGTGTTGGTATGCCTTGCAATCGACTCGGTTAGGGCAGATCTATATTTGGTTTGGGAGAAGCATGTTATTATTGCGGATACATGTGACACAATTTTGGAGGGGATGATTACCCATCCTCCTTGATGTGCAACAAGTGGAGCGGCTACAGCTAAGTCTCCAAGTATAGGGGTATGTAGAGAGGTCACCTATTTGTTTCTCTATCTTTGGAGTTATATGGAGCTATGGATGCCGATTTCAACAGGTTCATGAAAGAGTACGCGAGAGCCTACCAGACTAGTCGATATGGGGGAACACTTTCTTTAGTTTATTGTGGAGCCTAAGTTAGGCAACGTGTATCCATTGTTTTATAGAGAGCACTAGTTGATGTAATCCATAAGAGAGCAATCACGTTAGGTTATGCTACTTCGTTATAGGAGACATATTGACCTAGATAGTTCAAATGTCTTAGGTGCATTATGAACTATTTTCCATTGTGATGCTATTGGGGCCTAGCCCCATCCTACCCCTTTGATTTCATCCCTATAAGAATTGATGGGTCTTCCCATCCTTCTTGCTATATTACTTGGTTTCCCTTCAGCTTGGAGATATGCTTCACATGTCAAGTTGAAGCATATCTCCAAGCTTGTGTGCACACTCTGCCTTGCGCCAAAACACTTAGAGCCATATTATGAGAAGAAGGATGTGTTCCACAAGTAAGCAGACTGAGAATAACGGCCAAGTAAAATAACATGAGAAGACTGAGAACGTGATGGCCCATGTTGCGACGCTTTACTCCCCGGACAGACCGACTCGGTAGTTCCCTTATGGCATAGGGAACTACCGAGTCTATAGGCTCTGCTTTTGATTATTTCCGTCACACGGTATTTCCAAGTACAATGCAGTAATCGAGCCAGCCAACTATCGAGTCAAAGGAAGGAACGATTCCCTCCCATCGTTCACGTGATCCCTAATCTAAAGTTTCTAAATTCGCAAAGCTCTGGAAAGATTCTCGAATAAGTCAAAGGCGAGAAGAATCATTCTCAAGTGGCCGAGATTCCTACCAACCCGACGCGCCTGGTGCAAGAACGAAGCCGTTGAGGTCATGGCTTGGAAGAGACTTCGGCGTCGATCAGTGGACACTCAGCGGTGGGGAGTGGTACCGCAGCGAAGCGAATGTCACAGCACATGACAGCCCGGCAAATGTGGGAAACAAGTTTACCACAAAACCATGTATTGGGATGTAAACAGTACAAAGCCCTCAATTCCGCAACATACACAGATGTTGGCGGCCTTCACCTTTTGACACGAATCAGGATACGGTTTCATTCAATTCATAGCATGGGAGGGAGGGAGGACACCTCTTTGTGCGGAATCTTGCCACTACCTTGTCGTTGGAAATTTCAATTTCGTGTCTGAATGAGACGGAGTGTGTAGTCAACTGTCCCCGCTGTCGTCGTATCCTTGGAACTTCACAACAGATTCGGTATCTCTTTCTTCTTTCTTTCGATTATCTTTCTCGAGTCGGCAACACACTTCGGGTAACTCGAAACCAAGCCCCTGGTATACCGAGTCCTTATCTGCAATCATGTAAATCATCAGTATCAGTCAAAATCGGAATGATTTACATTCCGATTTTGACTGATGCTGTAAGAATTTAAAGTGGTCGGTGAGTGTCAAGTGTGCTCATGACTTCCTCTCTTGCTCATCTTCTTGCATCTTCAGTGGATTGCAGTAGGTTGAAAATACAACCTTCGAGATGGTCGGCATCAACTGGTATTTTCTTATGACTGACTTCAGTAGGTATTCATGACACATCGAGACCTTGACTTGCGCCTCGACCTCAGAATTCGAATACTGGAGCCGGCGAAGTCTGTCAACAGTCTTACGGGGACAACATGTGCTACATCTAAATCAATACACTTTCCGGATTCTAGAAACTTTTGCAGGTTTTGACTGAATTACAGGCAAGTATTTAACGGCTTGGGGGTTCTCGTATCCTACCGTGCCCTATTATTATCATCTACTGTATTACGGTTGTGCACTCGGATTGTTTTCTACTGCAAATTGAAAAAAATCCGAGTTAAACATCCATACATGAAAATATATAAAATAGGATCATATGCAAACACAACTTCTATTGAATTGAATGTAGCTTACCGTCAGTGATACTTCTTTATGAATTATGTTGATAAATGCAGAATCTAAATAATAATGGATCAATCTGACTTACTTTTATTGTACAGATTAATCTTGCACATCTTTATAAAGTTTCACATGGAATTTTTTTAATAATTTCATGTTGATTCATTTATTTCAGTAGTAATATGTGTTTAATATATGTAAAAAATTTAAATAAGGATTAACATTTATTTTTTTATAATCAATGTAATTCTTTACTATTTTATCAAAGAATAAAATATATTTTTATTATTATTGCAAAAGATTCAGAAAGAACCTGCAAGAAGTATGAAATTGAAGAAAACAAAAATTTCTCCAAAATATAAACAAAATAAGATCTTTACTGCTAAAAAAGAAAACATTTTTTTGATGATTTTCCAAAAAAATCCTAATTTTTTTCAAATCCTATTTTAGAAATAAAAAACTATCTTGAATAATATTAAAATAGGAACATATATTTTATATACATTTTCATCAAAATTCTATGAAATGAATTATTTGCTTTAAAATATAGGTTTTGCTTTAAACCAGCTCACTAAAAAATCAAAATTTTTTTTTCATACAGATACTTATTCCAAATTTATTTATTAGAAAAAAAAACTACAGAAAGATTTTTAAAAACTTATAATTGTTTAACAGAAAATTTACAAGTCTTTATTATAATATCATCAATTCGTGACTGGATTCAAAAGCATAATATGAAAATATATCAAAGCAATGTTAGTTTCATAATTTTACCCTAAAATCTTGTATGATATTGCTGAATCTAGCCGTAGAATCCAAATCTGGACTCAAATGCTATAAATCTCGTGTCTATTAGAGAATCACTCACTATATATTTTGTTAGAGACTTCTGGTCAAGTGCAAAATAGGCATCCATTCACTAAAACTAAAATATTTCTTTTCATCTTTTTCAGGTATATCCTGAAAAAGGATGGTTGATTCACCACATGATGGTTTTAACAAAGGTTAGCAAACCAAATCTTTCAAAATTTCATGTGAGATTCTTGATGGCCAGCCCAGCAAGATGGAGCCCCGGATTTCTACTGAAAATTAAATATAAAAATCTTAAACAGACTATGTTGGAGCAATTCGTAAAAAATAATACAAACGTATGTGATGGTTATACTTTCTACCTAAAATTTGTCTTTAGAAATTTTTATCTCCGTTATTCAACGTGGGTTTCACACAAATATTACAATAAACACATGTGAAAAATGACGTGTACATTTTTATACACTTCAAGAATATACACAATTTGCAAAATCTATTCGCATAAACTTTTCATTTATAAATCCAACTTGGGAATGTATTCAAATCAACAGTTCCAAGATGATGCTTATAATTTTTTTTAAAATGAAAATTGTACAAAATTTTGTATTCATTATCTTATGTTTATGAAACATAGACTTTATAAGATCAATATACATAAATAATTTAATTAAATATTCTAAAAAATGAGATTGCTTTCAAAATTGTCTTTACATAGGTTAAAAATAATAATTTTAGTTTAGATTATGGAAAAAATTTATATTTTATATATTGAAATAAAAAAATAAAAAATAAAAAAAATATAATTTTTGGATATTAGAGTAGCTTAGATCAATAAGTTGTTACTCTTGGGGGAAAAAATTTAGGTTAAAGATATATGGGCTAGTCCATTCTCATTAAAAACTGTATGCGGTAATCGACTAAGAAGTTCTGTCGTTAGAATGATGTAAACAAAGAGTAATGTGTAAGTGTTTTCAATGTGTGGATTTTTTCTTGTAAATGATGACTTTAAATCCTAAATTGTTAGTACGGGACTGTACTAAATCTTTAGTGTGACGTCTTGAAATCCCTCATGTAAAGGGAATGATTTTAGCATATTCAATAATATGCCAAAATCATAAATAAGCACTACTTTCATTAGTCTTGGCCAATTTGCCAAGTCCATCAAAACCAGAAGCTGACCTGCTAACCATCGTATGGTGATGCATTGTCACCACGGACCCGGTGAACAAACTCTCTCTCCCAGTTTCGTGGACGAACCTCAATGAAGGAAGACGGCAGGGCCAGAGACCCCAATGGCCGTTAGACTCTGTCGGCGTAGCTGTGTCTGGTGAGCTATATGTTCTTTCCTATCAACTGCAACGTTCTACAGGCTAACACCGTAACCGCACGCCGTATCAGATCACTTCTGTACTTACAATTAATGTTCTGGCACGTCATACGCTCCCCCCTTGTATACGCAAGCGTCAAGTACTGAAGTAAATATTGCGTTGTCTAAGACCGGGAGAGTTGGGAAAGGAAGGGAGGGAAGGGGTGGAGTCCAAGTAAATCTATGAAAACCCCTCAAGCCGGTTGCGAGGGGCGAAGATGGGGAGCCAGGAGCCATTGATCGGCAGCAGTAGTGACGATTGACAATTATGAGAATTATTGGGCATTGAAGGATAAAGTTGATATTTTTAGGCCCCTTCTAGACCCGGGCACTTTTTTCGATCCAAACGCTAGTCTTGTGAAATTGTGGTGGTACGAGTACAACAGCAGGTGGAATATCTGTTCCCTCGATGATAGGTGCTCAGCTGTTGGGGCCCTCCGGTTACAGTAAGTGGGGGGCCCGGGATCGCCCGATGATTCTCCCGCAAATGCAAACCTTTCTGCTGAATCTGATCTTCCAATCGGATGCTCGACTCATGTTGTAGGGATTCTAGGGAAGTGAACACCGGAGTTAATGAAGGCCTGGTTGAAACCAATTGGAAGCTCAAATCCTCGGAAACTCTTTCTCGGATAGAGGAGGATGGGTCCGCCTTCTGGGAAAAAAGCAACAGCGTTGCAGCGAGGGAGAGAATGCCTGAAAAGCTGCTGCTGCTGTTTGTTCTGCTGCAGAGTCCACACCTTGTGAGAAAAAAGTCTCGCCAACATTGCGTTTGCACCTGTCCACTCGCAAGGGCCCATGGGGACCACAAAGTTCAGTTTGTTCAGAACTCTTAATTACATCGGCAAGTAGCTTCTGAGCTGAGAAGAGCAGGTGAGCTTTGGACGGTTCAGAGGCACAAGAGTGGAAAGCTTTCTCTCTCGTATTCTGGAAACGTCAGAACGTCGCCAAGTTTCTCAAAACTTTCACGTTTTCCACTTCAGATTTACATTTCTGCGTCAAGTATTTCAGGTTTTAGAGTAGAGTTTTACATAAAACTTCATCGCAAACAACGACTACTGTGAAGCGATACAAGATGGAATGCATTGTAGAGCTTGAGTCCATCATTGCTTGAGGTCGGAGACAGTTAATAATAACTAATTAAGGTGCAAACTTCTCGCGAGGAATAACATATTTTATTGTCCGTCCCTATCCTTACATTTTCTTATCAGTTCCCTTTTTTAATCAATCATCTCAGTTCTATCTTAGTTTTCACTTGCAAATCATATAGTTCATGTTGCCAAACCCATTTCACTAGAAGGAGAGGTCGTGTCTGATGAATGGAACTTAGCACAAATTAGGAATTTCACAAACAAGCTCTCGTTACACCATTTTATATGGAAATCTTTGGCTTATTCCGGCCAACACTTGAACGATGATCGTGATTGCTCGAACCTGGTTATGGCCTCAATTATTATTTGTTCTGTATGTCGGAAACGTAAGCAGCAATGGCGGTTCACCTGTATGTACTGTATTCAGTGAGTTATACAGTATATCTAAACTACCGTGACGATACAGGCCAGCCTCCAGGTGCACCGCCTCAAGTGGCATGCATCTGGCCAATGATGGGGATTCTCCGTAATTAAATTGGGATGACTGGTGTCATCTTCTACGACTAGATCTCCTAAAGATTCTCAAATGATGCGTAGGAGTTTCCCTAGTTCTTGTAGAATCACATCACACTTTGCAATGAATGTGGATGTGCATTGGTAGAAGTCAAAACTCCAAAAAGATTATTGCATGGAACTACAGTAGAAGGCGATCTGGAGATTGATTGCCTCATACGGACGAGGCTTTGACAATTATCTACCTTTTAATTTCTGGTACAGTATCCAGAAAAGTGGTAAGTCGCAGAGGCAAAAGAGGGCACAACAGATATCACGGTCAATGTCACTACGTTCTGTGGGAAGTGACTTCGCTTCCAAAAAGCTGGTCTTCCCGGGAAAGATCTTTGAAAGGTGAGAGGGAAATAGATCATATGCCTGTTACATTAAGTACCAGACATGTGATCTATTCTCCTCCCATCTTCCTTGTTGATTTTCCCCATCAGATGTCGAATATAAGCAATTTTCAT
This sequence comes from Marchantia paleacea, assembly GCA_014180765.2. Lineage (NCBI taxonomy): Eukaryota > Viridiplantae > Streptophyta > Marchantiopsida > Marchantiales > Marchantiaceae > Marchantia > Marchantia paleacea. Next base: position 1,636,808 of record MUAA02000106.1, on the reverse strand, counting down.
TTATCATTCGAAACTCGTTGACCTATATAAATCGAGTCAAAAAAGCATAAAAACCTGGGTTCCATTTGCGCATGTGCAAAGTGTGGCATTGTCTACATGAAGTAAAGGGTGCATGATCTGTAGTAATGCATTTACGTTTTCATGTAAAAAAGACGAAACGTATGTCTTTGACACGGCATCATGACTTTCATAAGGATTTAAGATCAAAATCTTACCAACTAGAAAAGGGAGGATAAATGCAAAAGTCCGAAAGCTTTGGAATTTTTCATAAAACCGGAAAGTTGATGAGGTCTTTCTTGGTGTTGCGTATTGATCTCATGCTCACGTTTATTTCTTCAATTCGAAATACGTTTTCGAATTTAAGACGTTCGGTACAATATGGTAGAAAATTCACGTGCTTTATGGTATCTCACTCGAATGCAAGTCAGTCACGACTTTGTGTAGATTGAGGCAGAGGTGAGATACTGAGATGAGTGGGATTAAGGATAATAACCTTCCTGGAAGTTGGGGTTGTTTCTCAGGAATGTCTCCTTGTAATTATCTCTGAAATGTAATCATTATAACGAATATGATCATTACAATACCACCGAGACTTGTAAAAGGATTTGCGTATCTAAAAGAGGTTGCTGTAGAGAATCTGTCCTCACCACAATCCACCGATTATGATTGAGATAGGCGTAATTTATTCCGCCGTCTCCACACAGCTGCACAATCATGTAATTATACTTACTAACGCTACTGTGAAGTATCAACAGTTTAAAACGTTTGGATCAACACGAAGTGGTCCTATCCAAAGACAGGTTTCAATGGCTTGGGTACACACTACGACGGCTGTACATCCCCTATGTAAATAAACACAAGAGGTACAGTAGTTTATAGGAAAATTAAGAGAACACCAGTATTAAACGTGGGTGGCACGACTGAAGAGGAGGGTACCTGTATGTTTGATTAAATTTTGATTTTTGAAATATCAAGAGGTCCTTGATCTTTTATTACCGGGTAAACCCATAATGATATAAGGAACGTCAACCTGGAGTATAATGGCAAACATCTAACGAAGTTGAGTGGGACGTAAAAGTTAATTTCTCATGGACGGTCGGTTGCCCGGAAGAGTGCATGTGACGAAACGAATTCATTTTTCATTTCGAAGCCTTTTCCATAATGGAGAGGATGGATGGTTTTGATGATGATATACAGTACAATATTTTCACATTTGATATGCAAAGACGAGCTGAGAGCCTTGAGTAAGTGAGTGAGTGGGTGCATTTAAGAGCAAAAGAGTAGTAGTAGTAATAGTACTCCTCTTCTCATCCCTCCTGTGGAAGAAGGGTTGCAAAGCTCATCGACTCAGTTGGCCTGAATGGATGTGTCATGGGGGCTGCCTTTCAAAGTGACACAACCACTCGGAGCAACTTTACGTTGCCGTGCACGGGAGAAAAGAGAAAAAGAAGAAGAGATTAAAAAAACCCAAAGAATGTTCAGTGGTAACTCCAAGAGTTTCGATGTGGTGTTTGACCGAGCATGACGAGACTGGTAGAGACAGAGAAGTGGAGACATGCCCTTGACGACTGGAAGATGGAGCCTTGAAAGAATTATACTGCGACGTGGCAACAGCGAATAGAGGACGACACGGCAGACGATCGTATGTGGGTATTGTATAGGAGATCAATCCTAAGAATCAGGCACAAAGCTTGGGCCCGCCAGACAGAAATGGTTTGTTTCAAGTACACAAACATCGTGACAGAGTACGGGCAGCGGAGGGGAGAGGAGAGGAGTGGAGGGGAGCAATATTGTAACAGTTGTGATAGCGTTCTCCCTGTTCTGAGACCGGCGTCATGCTGTTCACGTATAAGTGGGCTTTGAACTGTAACTTTGTGAGTTTGAGAAAAACTCTGTATGGTAATTTGTCCCCTGAAAACCTACTGGCCGATGTCAAACGGACCTGGTATCTGCCGCCAGCTGCTGTCGAGCGTGACAACTAACCATGTGAAACTCAATTCAATCCATAAAGCATGTCTCTCGGAGGAAATTATCTCCAGGAATGGTGTTCTAGGCGAAACAGCGGGACGGAGCGGAGGGAGTTACAGTATAAGACAAGTGCCTTCCATGCATTTTTTGCAGGAAGATAATGGCAGAGATGAAATGGTTGCCAGATTCTGCAATAACTCCAAATCGTTACGTTGCTTCCTTTCCTTTCCTCGACTTGGCCCTTGCCCTGCCCAGCCCTGCCTTGCCTCTCCCATCCTCTCCTCTCCATTCGCCGAATTGTATGCCTGTCTGGTGGATGCAGCAGCTGCCTCGCACTCCAAGCATTGAATGCTGGGGGGGAATGTTTTTGTCAAAAGCTGGCAACCAGCGCTCATTGCTCAATCCGTCCGCTCACGTCCTAACCATCTTCCTTCAAGACGGACTTATCCTTCTCCAATCCAACCAAACCCGACCGACCCAGCGGACTTTGGGCTAAACTAAGGGCTATAGCCAACAGCACCTTTCGCTCAAGCGCTTCAAGCCAAGCCGAGCGCGGGTTGGACTGGCCTGCAGACCACAGACCACGACTCGTTGCTTGCTTACTTCATTCTCAAGTCCACAGTCCAGGAGTCCCGGCCTTGTGAAGTTGTGAGTGAGAAAAAGCTTGCAATTACAAGGACTGAATTTTACCGGGGCCAGTCTCCGGATATGAGAACAGAAGAAGAGATGAGACCATCAGGTGCAGCAGTCGCCAATGGGCAGGCGAGGGATTCAAATCGCGCATTAATGAGGTTGGGAAATTCGTGCTTCAAGGGGCAGGCCTCGCAGGAGAGGGACGCTCAGTGAGTCAGTGAGTGAGTCGGTAGGGGGACTGTAGAACATACGTGAGAGACAGAATTTGAACTCAGTAGTAGTCAAGAACTGTATCTTTGGCTATTGATTGTTCGCACGCTGGATGGATTCGTTCGTGTGGTTTCGTGACAATCGGACGAAATACTCGTGAATCGATAGGTACTGCAGCAGCAGATTATGCGCTTAGTCAGGGGTTCGAGAGTAGAAGGGGACTGGGCTGGGCAGAAGAAACTGATCGAGCCAATAAGGCGAGCTGGTCGTTTGTCATGTTCCCTCGAGCAAGACAGTGTACTCCTCCCTCTCTGTTCACAGTTTGTTACGCAAACTACTCACCAAAGTAACTCATCCAACAATCTCCCATACACAGAAGAGAAGATCTTGTGCTCTATCCCAGCCCATCATCCTGCATCTCGCCCAACATGTATGTAGCTTACCCGCAGGGACGACAATGGGCCATATTTCCGGATTTCACGTCATGCGAGGTCAATCCTCGCACGTATAAGCGTCGGTTATTTATGAACAAATGAATTCCATTGATTCTATTCTAGCCTTCCCAAGGTTCCTTACTTCTCGTCGAGCTGGCCAAGAGTGGCATGGGGTACACAAATCGGAACACGAATAGTGACTTTTGCACGCTTCCATTCAGTCACAAGCTAGCTGTAGTACTTTTGACTTATGACTTACGACTCCTTCCTGCCTGCTGCCTTGGAATGCTGAAGCCTCGTCTCCCCGCAGCCAGCCAGCTAATCCACAGAATAATGGCTGAATGGCTTCGTTTGCAACCGGGCCACGACTGCTTATACAGTGAACGCAGATTGCTTGATGCAAGCTTCCCAGCTCCCTCCTCCAACATCAAACTATTCTCTCTAGCTTATCTTCCCCGGCGGTATTGAAGGATATGCTGGCATCGCATGGCACTGAGCAGACGTGAAATAGTTTCCAACAATCCCAACACTGCAGTGGTCTTTATCCCGAGGCTGGTACGCTGCAAGCACCAATCCTGTTCGATGGAGCAATCCTGATTCTGCTCCTGAGATCTAAAGTACACATGATTCGGTTTTCAGACAATTGCCATCGTCATTGCCCCACACACTCTCTCGCTGTGCGCAGTCTATGGGCCTGCAATAATAGGTCTTGCAAATTTCAGAGAACCGGGAAGAGAAAGGTGTTTATGTGTTATAATAAGAGCAGTGAGTGAAATAGTTGCAAAAAATCTACAGATTCTACAGATATTTTTTTTCCTGAACCTCGTGCTATTGTTGTACAAGCTTTGAAGAATCTTCAACGTCTAGAAACCTTGTCTTACTCTGAGTCACGCTACCACTGGCAGAACTCCAGAAACAGTAAATCGCGTCTTCTCAAGAACTAGCTCGTCGAAATGTGACAAATCAGACATCCGTAAACATCATATTTGCGTTCAATTGCCAAGGATAGTAATAAGTGCGCTGTGTTGATTCACTAAAAGTCTCGCTCAGTGGCAAAAGTCTCCACTCTGATAACGAAGCCTGTGCCCGAACCGGCATGACGGATTGAACCCCCCTGTAGTGGTCTTTGATCTTTATTAAGTTGGTAAGACATATTTTAAACAGAAGAATGGTTGTAAAGTGCAATACGAATAGAGTTCTGACTCTATCTTCGGAAACGCACCGTAAGTAATAAATTTGATTTTTACGCTTGAGATCGATCGAGCTCACTCTAGTATATGAATGTTACACACACTTCCCGACAGCCACGGAAGCATTTAGTATTTGATGAGTATAAGTAGCCTCTTTCTTTTTACAAACTGTCACTATATTCCTAATTTCACAATCGTCAACAAAATCGGTACATACAATTGACTCCAGCACTTCAGCTCCGGAAGTGTCTGTAGCTATTAGCAAGCGAGATCCATCCGTGCATCGAGTGCGTTTCTTTGGCAGCTCCGAAAACAAAACTCGACCCTATCGTCCATCGCACGCCTGGCCTGATCTGAGCTTAGACTTGTACACTCCACTCGGCGTTTCTCCTCTTGCTACTGGTATATGGTGGGGTTCCCTTCACAGCCTTTGAAATATGAAGCAGTCCACGGCCGGGTAGCTCCTTCGTTCATCTCTGCAGCTGCCCGCCGTATCATCTGTCCGAGGATCCAGCTAGTCGTTGATTAGATTTGATTCCGCTCGATTAGATTCGCAGCGAGGGTAGTCGTCGTCGAATCCTTGGCGAATTGCGCTCGAGCTTTCTGTCGGCCAGATTTCCCCATCTGAGCCCATCGACGAATTGCGCTCCCGAGTCTCCGACGCCAGACAGGGAGTGCACGCCTGTATTGCACTGCATGCTAATCAGAATGAGTGACTTCACCAACACCGGGCGGGCGGATTCGGATGGATGTCTTCAGAATCTTTTCCGGCTGGAGACTAAAACCACACAAGACTTCCTTCGTCTACGGACATGCATGCAAGCTCAAGCAGTCACCAGCTAGCTCTGATTCACGGGCTCCCCAAACTATTGCTTCCTGGACTGGGTCCTCTCGGCGGAGGTCGAGTGTTTCTCGGTAGCATTTGGAATGCGGGCGGCCTCCGGAATCGTCTGTCGCTTTCATCGCCCGCCGTCATTCCGAGATTTGAATCCTTCTGTGATTCCGAATCTAAACCCTGGTCCTGGAGACTTTCTGCATTGGTGGTGGTGGACATTTGCTGATGAGGTTGCTCCTGATTTCCGACGGTGGGAGAGTATGGATTCTGCTCTGGTACGCGGTGGGCTGGAGAGAGAGAGGAGGAGGGGTTTAGCAGTCGGTTGTCGTGGTTTTGAACCCAGCTCGAGAAGAGATGGAAGATGGAGGCTCCTGGCATCGGTCTGCTGCACGAAACTGAGGGAAGGTTTAATAGGAATATGAATGCAATGACAGCGCACAACCTCGTCCGTGCACAGCCAGACGTAGCCTTGATTGCCATCGCTGCTGCAACGTTGCGAATTCTAAAAAAACGGCGACGGGTGTTAGGAATCTCCGGCAAATCTGAACATAAGGAGCTGAGAAGAGCTCTCGGATGGCTGCGACATAAATGAATGCGGTGAAGGGATTCTCGATATGAATTCTCGGCTTCCGTCTGAGTGATTGATCGATTCACTGAGCCGAGAATGCTCCTACTCCCGCTGCTGCTGCTCAGGGGCCGTGGATTCGGAAAACCAGAGGGAGGAAAAGACTGGGAGTGAAGGGAAGAGGGCAACGAAGAGGTTTTAGAGAAAGTCTGGTCACTAAGACATCTCACAATGTAGGACACATCGTTTTAAGAGATCTGCCTGCTGCGCTTCTCCAGGGGGTTAACGACTTGGAACCGCGTTCATGGGAAGGTGGCCCAGGGCTGTCAGATGCACAGTGCCGATCATGGAGCGAGCTTGACTCACAAGACTCTGAGGCCACCGTGAGAGAGCTAGCTAGTGAAAGTGTTGTTTGCTAGCAGCAGCTCGGAGGACGTTTCGCAGAAGTGAAGGAGGATGATAAAGGTGAAGGTAAATTTCTCCCTCCCCCTCGGAAGAAGGGACAGTTCAAGTGTGAATCTAATTCTGAGAATTGCACCTCAGGCGGACGACGACGACGATGAGCAGGACGAGGAGGGGGAGAGGGAGGAGGGCCTGGACAGATAGATGCACTAGACGCCGATTCGATTCACGTGCACTCCCTCACGCTTCTCGTCTAGGGACAGTGGCACACCAGCAGCACGCCGATTCTCCCTGTGCTGATGCTGCTGCTGATGGTGATGGTGCCCGCAGCCAGCAGCGCGTTCCAAGTTGCTGCCGCGAGGCAAAGAAGGGGCATGATCATGTAGTAACTTGTAACTTCACTCGCTGTGTACAATGTGTGCCGTCTTTCCTTGCCGTTCATTGCCTGCGTTTCGTGCGCGGAGCTGTCCCCCAATCGTCCACCCGATTTTCCCGATTAGTTTCTTCTCTTCCCTTCTCTTCTGTTCTCTTCTCTATGAGTCAGTGGCACATTGTTACGTGTTGAGCTGAAGGGCATTAATGTGGATTTTTTACCCTCAGAGTCTGGAGCGCTTCGAGGTGGTAAAATTTCCCTCCGGAATGGGATGGATTGGGATGAAATGGAAGGGGAGGGGAAGGGCAAGGTGGGGACGGAGGAGGTCACTGTTGGAGAAGTGAAGTCGTCGCGAGTGAGGCCAAGCGATTCTCGGGCCAGAATAGCAACTGTCAGCCTAATGTTACAGACTGTAGGTGAGAGCCCATCGTCATCGGCTGCGACGTGCGCCTCCACAGCATCTCTCGCTTGTTGACGACGTCCAGGTCTGCTCAGCTGCATCTGCTGCTTGCTTGATGCGCCCCAAGCACCCAACAAGGACAGCCGGCCCAGTGCCCTCCCATCCAATGGAACCCGTCTCAGCGCTTGATGGTCTTGACATGGGGGAGCACCAACCTCGAAATCCGTTCATAGATCGCTCCTCCTTCCTTACATCACGGTGCTTTTCTCTGGAACACCTTATCGAAATGTCAAAGCCCAACTGACCACCACTGACAGCCTCTACTACTTACTCACTGCACTTACTCTCTCACTCTCACTCACTCTTTCTCTCCCAGTTTTGCCTTCGCAGATGATTCTTCCCCTCCCTCCTTCCTCCCCCGTCCTGCTACCCCAAAGTTCGTGCCCATCTGATCCGATGTTCTCTATTCCTTAGTTTACTTCGTTGGACTTTTGGGTCAGGCGTTCCAACCCTTACTCCATTCCTTCCGTCCTTTTCTACTCTGCCACCACGACCACCACCCAGCAGACAGTCACACATCGGTAGAAATAAGGCTTGAATGGACTCGATGGGTGCATCTGTGTCAACCCTTTCCCCGCTGCTTATGTAGGTATATGCCCGCTCGCTCTCGATCGCTCCAGACGGACGGGGCGGGACGGGAATGGAATGGAAGGTAGGGGATGGGAAGGACAGGTCCGAACTCTGAAGTGAAGTCTGGAGTCGAAACTTCCACGACGTTAGCAATGTAGCTCGTAAAGAGAGGAGTGGGAGGGAGAGACAGGAGACAGACAGACAGAAGCAGTCGACGACAACAGACGCAGTGTAGTAGTAGTAGTAGTAGAACTAGGTCCTGTACGGGGTGGGGGGACGGCCCTTTTGATATGGAGAATTTCTTTGATGGTGCTCCGGTTGTATTCTCCTTCGCCCGTAGAGATTCCTAGATTCGCCGGCATTTCCTCACAGCACTCCGTCGTCAACGGCACTCTCGGGGACTTCGCGCTCTTCTCATAAACCTCCTCGAGTCCTCGGCACGTGGCGCCACGATACCTCCCAGTCTTCCGCCTTGTGTGTCTGGACTCTGGTTTCGCCTTTGCAGCATCTTCAGCCGTCGTCAGAGTCAGCGCTGGCGCTGGCTTTGCTTTCTCTTACTCTTCCACTTCCCCCTCCCCTAGACTAGCATCGCAGTTCCCAACTCTGCTGTTCATCCCCAAAGCAAAGCGATGGGAGGAAAGTAAAGGAGAGGAAAGCGGACAGAAAGTGATGAATGTAGCAAAAGGGGGAACGGACAAATTACTCCTCTTCCTCGTTACCCCGCACCGCACCCCACCCCACCCCGAATTTCGATAAACACCAACACCACCACACTGCATTGCACTCCATTCCATTCCACTACGGGCCTACAGTGGTGATGCCAATAATCAAGCTCCACTAACTGGTCAATTCTTGTGTAGTCAGTAACCAGTAAGTATCCTCGAGCTGGCTTTGCTTTGCAACTACCTAACTTTGCTGCTCAAGTTGCTTAATGTAGCTCGCTCGCTCGAGCTGAACCGTAGGGAATCATGCCGACAGGATTACTCTTCGCTCTGCAGTAGTAGTGGTCACTGGTGAGTCATACATCCATGTACCCGACTCCACGATTATCGCTCATGAGAGACAACCTTCAATACCTTATCATGATTTTATCTTAGCGTTAAGGAACTTGTTTTATTACTGTACGATCGTTTCGGTGTGGAATGGAGCTGACCTCATCTAATCATTTTATGAGTTTGTTGAAAGTTTCGCTAAGTAATGAAGGTTAGTGATTACCATTATTCTGTTACAAGACTAGTTCCGGGAGATTCGAGCGTGCGATGTGTAGATTTATCGTCGCTTTCCCTTGCATACTGCATGCAGTGCCATGCATTCGATCGGTGTGTTGCCCCTTTCGCTTAAACACGCGCTCTGGGTCAAAATCACATGATAATGAAACGAACATTTTGGATTTGATAGTGATTTCGCCTCTGGTATGTATTTTTAATTTTTTTATGGATCTGAGAAGCTGATTTCGTTCTGATATCCGACATCCATTTGCATGGAGCAGTTGTGAAGTGACTTGTGATTAAAAGTGAATCACTTGTGGATGAAACTGAGGTCAATTGAGTTGGACTCCTGCATGAAGGTCCATCATGCACCGAGAGAAAAGCTTAGATGGGGATATACCACGTGCTAGGACGACAATAAATTGGCCAGACGCTGCTTCAAGGAGTATGTGTTCAAGTGTGTTGTATCATCTCGGTACGTGTTGCAAGTTTATAACGTCACTTTCGTTGACGTCTTTATAAGCATTGAAGGTTCTCTCTTTGGTATGGTGCCGACAAAAATGCGAGTAACCATTATATTATACTATAAAAGCATTAAGTTGTAACCGAGGTCACGGCGGAAACCTGGAATGGATTTAGCTCGCTTACTCGAGACCTTTTACAAGTACATAAGCAATGTTGCTATAAGGGACAACAAGTCTGAAGTTTCCAAATCTTCGCAGACGTTGTACAATATCGTACCTTATCACGGAATGTTTGATTCAGTGTCCATACATTTATAGAGATATCTTTCCTGCAAAGACGAAGTACGTATGTGTTGTCAACTACAGCAAGCTTTAAATATACTTCAAATGAATTGTTTTGAAGTTTATTTTTATATACATTCTGCATCCTCAAGTCTGAAATTCCTTATCTCGTAAGTACTAATTTATTCATCATTAACCACGAGTTTGACACAGACCTATTTCGCACGGCCCGACTCTTTTCCATCATCTAGCTGCTACCTATACGTCGTCCAGGTCCTCTGACTCACAAAGGTGAGCTCATTCACATTTACCTCACCTCCGACTGTTTTTGCAGCACTCCCTTGCTAGAAAGAGAGGACTTGTCCAGCCAGTAAAAAAACTATTCACAATAAATGATTCAGAATCTAACGACATTTATGTTGTCGAATGAAGTGGGTTAATTCGTTTGTGCTTGTAAATAATTCGGAGTATAATAGTAGTGCTCTCACAGCTCCAGCTCAACAAGACAATTCTGACAAACTTTGTTGCCTGACTAGTGCTCGATGACTTTACTTCATGATGATTATTTAGAATCTGATGTTGAAAGAATGGGTGAATGATATATATCTTGTGAGCTTGGAAATTATAGCATAGTATATAGCCACTGAGATTTTGAGCCTAAATTCCTGCTGCGATTATGATCCGACTATGTAAAAAGCAGAGCACAATCTAAATAAGGCTCATTCCCTTTTGCTTGTTTGATTCCCTCATCTGCTGCTATACTTTCTCCAACCAAAAGTTGGAGGAAAGCTAACTACCTGGTCCGTGGTTGTCAAGCCACAGAATCTGAATTTCACCATGGTCATAGCTTGTGTGTTGTAGCGAAGTTGGAGTACAAAGGACTTATTATCATCATTTTTTTTAATGGAATATCTGACCCGTCCAAGAAGTTAAAAAGAGGGTATCAAAGAGGTGGACACCTCCACATCTTTCGAATTCCAAATTAGTCATTTGAACGATGTCTCGACCTTATTGAACTTCTTGACTTCGCTGAAAATCTCATGGTATGCTTGCAAGCTTCTTCGTCTTGAGCTAGTCAAGAGATATTCTTGTGAGGAAAAGTACACCCTCCCTCATTTTATCGTTGATATGTGAATTTCATGCTCACCCGTGGATCCTTGTTCTTTCGTAATGCCCCAAATTCTAAACTTTTTTGACTTAACTGGATCTCACAAGCGACAACAGAGAGCTCATTGGAGACCCACCGGACTGACTTCACTACCGAACACCGTTTACAGCACATCATTCCATTCCCTTACCACGGAGATCAAATTATTTTCTGAACCCGTATCCATTTTACCATTGCAGTAGCATATAATTGTGGAATACTCATATGTTATAAGATGATTATGAGTTTTTCCTATATCGTTTTTTTAATCGCTTTTGATGATTATGATAAGCTCACTTGAGCCCCTGATTACATTTCTGTTAACAAATCAGGCTCGGTGAATGACATTCTTTTCCATCCTCTGATTTCTTTTGACTTCCACTTTCCTAAACTTGTCCTATAGTTCCTTGATAAATACTTAGTTCTGCAAGCTGTCAAAATGTTGGGGGCCTTATTCAAAACCTATAGTTTGGATATGTTATGGGAAATACGTGGCGCAACATAAGAGATGGTCATCCCTTATGTTGCGCCACGTATTTCCCATTCAAGGAAAATGAGAGAGGGGAACAACTTTTCATTTGTATTCTTCAGGTGATGTAACTCACCCATTAGAATTTTATTTTCTTGACTTGTCTCTGTTTAAAGCCCCAAAAAAGTGTCATTTTTCATCTATTTTTTTTAAACTTGACTTCTTCAACCAACAAGTGTTATACTTAAGATCAAGTCATGTACAATAGATAGACATGAAAGAATATTGTGAAGCTTTATGAGATAAATTGAAAATCTCAAAAGCGAGAGGTCCTGGAGGGTAGAATTTTAGACACTTGCAGATTTATAATTCAAATATTTTGTATATCAAAATTAAATGTATATACTACGTGAGACTTCATTTCTCTTTTGGATGGTAGAATGACATGTTTTTGTATCATGTTATTGTATATAATTGTAGTTATCTGGTGTTAGTTACATTATAAAACATTGTAAAATCAGCAACATATACTAATAATCATACCAAATGTAATATCTAGCACAAAAATTTTATGAAGTGATGAAAGATATGAATATGTACAATCATATTACATCCAATATGAGTTTTTGAATCTTTCCTTCTTCTTTCTTACTCTTTTTCAATAGATAAAAATGAAGAGCCATGAGAGATGGATTGTTAGATTGATAATGTGTAATTAGAAGGTTTCCTGACTTACCCATAATCCACTATGGAAATTCGGAAAAGTTGTCGTGCACATATATATCGCATCACAACATACATTCGGACGAAAAGATTCCACTGGAATTTCGGGGAAGAGAGTGCGAAGTCCGAGTGTGGAGGAAGTTCGAGCGCCGGTGAGTAAGAAGCGGAAGTTGAAGGAGATTGCTAAGCCGAGAAGCCAAGTGCCAAAAGTTTCGAGGCCTAAGGTGAAGGCATCCAAAGTCGATGGTGGAGAACCGCTCTCCTTAGTATTGCAGTTAGCCTAGAAACTAGAAAATATCGTTGTATATGTTCTCATGGAGTTGAACGAGATGGGACCAGATTACATCCAAGGATGGGATCCTCAGGAAGACGGTTATGTGGACCTGATACAGGAAATGAACCCCACCGCAATAGGGAAGAAGGACCTGTGATCTCCGGGCTGACTCTCACTCAGTTTTACAATGGCTTTTTAGAAGCTTATCATGAATCTAGAAGGACTTACTCCCACGCTTTGACCATGACCCTAACGCACACTCTTACACAAACTCTCAAAGTCCAAGCTCCATTATGCACATTCTCACCAGGAGTAAGATATCACTCAAAAGGAAGGAATACTTTGGTAATCAAAGTCTTCATTGAATCAAGTCTCCACTCCGAATATGATTTCTCCAATAACCAAGCTCCCCAAAACTAAAATCACCACACTATCTTCTCCCAAAACTAACTTCCATTGAAAACTACTTGAGAGGTGTTTCTCAACCTCTCTATTTACTACTTAGAATCTTACCCTAGTAATTACATGAAACGGCTTCAACTTGTCGTGATTCACCCGGTCAAAATATCGTCCTCCCAACTCCTTCAAATCGTTAGTAAAGTTTTCCCACACCTTGTGAACTATGAAAGGATCAAAGTACTTTGGAAGAAATTTCTTTCTTGCTCTCTTATATCTAATGGAGTCGTAAAGCATTACCCAATCACCTACTTTGAAAGTCTTCACCTTCTTCGTCCCAAGTCGATTATCATGATACTTCTTCTGCAATTGTTGAGCCCACTCCACACATACCATTGCCGCAGCTCGAGCCTCCTCCAACTCCAATAGTTGTTGACGTCTTGATTTGATAGATTCTACTCCATTCGTCCTCTTTAACTTCCGTTGGATAGTTAAGAAGGTCGTCAAATCAAATTGAATTGGAAGCTTTGACTCGACACCATATACCATACGGAAAGGTGAGTACCCTGTTGATGTCTTCCAAGTCGTCCGATACTCCCACAAGATAGCATGAAGCCTCTTGTCCCAATTTTTCTTGCTCCCGTCCATGTCTGCATCCTTGGCCAACATCATGCAAAGTGTATAGTTGGTTCGCTCTACCAACCCGTTAGCATTTGATTTGTAAGAAGTAGTCACCCGTGCCTTGATGAGAAATGACCTAGCATGGCTTGTATAATGCTTCCAACAAACTCACCACCTCTATCAGATACAATTTCTAGAGGGCATCCGAATCTAGTTTTTATCCTCTCGTACATAAATCTACCCATTTCTTTCTCACTAGTAGATTTTAGAGGTCTAGCTTCTACCTACTTGGTTAGATAATATGTAGCTACCACAATGAACTTGTTACCCCCATGAGTAAGATTCAACGGTCCTACAAAATCTATTCCCCATTTCTCAAAAGGACCTAAAATAGGAACTGATGTCAAAGGAGCGGTTTTCATGGACTTTTTAGCAAAAGCTTAACACACATCACAACTCTTGCAAAATTCCACACAATCTTTGAAAATGCCCTTCCAATGATAGCCTGCATGTAGGATCTTAAATGAAGTTACCTTTCCTGCAAAGTGTCATCCACATACCGAGCCTTCGTGAAACTTCTTCATAAGTTGAATTGACTCCTCCCTTCCAACAGCCCTTCTGAGTAGTCCATCTGCTCCTTGATGAAACAACACGTCCTCTATGATGGTATAAGGTTCACATCGCTTCACCAATGCATTCCTCTCCCATGAATGCATGCCTTGGGGAAACTCTCCCTCCGAGATGAAATGCCATATCCCCTTGTATTCAGCCGGTACCTTTGTTATGATGTCCATCATCAGCAAATCCTCATCTGGAAATGTATCATCCACTGGTTGATCTCCTTCCTCATCGTATGTTCGAGACATCAAATGAGCATTGGCATGGTTCTTACCAGGTCGATCCTCAATAATGTAATAAAACTCCGCCAGTAACAACTTCCATCTGGCTATCCTACCCTCAGCATTAGGCATGTTGAAAATGTACTTCAAAGCCTTGTGGTCAGTAACGATAGTAAATTTCCCTCCCAACAGATAGTGTTGAAACTTCTTGAGTGAGAAGATCACAGCTAAAGCCTCCCTTTCTATAGCTGAATAGTTTCTCTCAGCCTGCACCATCTGTCTACTAGCATAAGCAATTGGATGATCATGGTTATCATCATCTAAACTGGCTTAGAATGCATCCTATAACAATGTTTGATGCATCTGTGTAGAGAATGAAAGGTTTACCCCAATTTGGTTTGGCTAAAATAGGAGCCGTTAGCAACGCCTTCTTAAGAAGTTCGAACTCCACAGCTGCCTCTCCAACGCCACAGCTGCCTCTCTCATGCAATTGGTCCACTTGGATCTTCTAGAAGCCCAACTACTCCCTAATTGACTTCTAGTGTACTGTAAGACCCAGGGTTGTACATATAGGATAAAATGTAAGTATATCTAAATTGTGCCTAAGTTTATCTTAGTCATGACTATGTTTAGCTAGTTATGGTTAAGTTGGAGGAAAATATAGAGTAAATTTTGGTGTGGTAGATGAGAACTACTATTTTGTTGTTTAGTAGGAATCAAGGAATAGATTCCATCACATGGGTATCTTGACTTCCCTTGACTTGGACTAGTTTTCATTGGTTGGACTTGGTGAAGAACCTTAAATCTAGGGGCGAGATTGACTTGGTACACTAGAAGTCAATTAGGGAGTAGTTGGGCTTCTAGAAGATCCAAGTGGATCAATTGCATGTTGCCATGTACCCTTTTCATTGGGGTTTGTGATCTCTACCTCGTTTAAACTTGGTAAGAGAAAGTAACATGGTGATTACTTATAGTTACTAGGGTAAGATTCTAAGTAGTATAAATAGAGAGGTTGAGAAGCACCTCTCAAGTAGTTTTTCAATGGAAGTTAGTTTTGGGAGAAGATAGTGTGGTGATCTTAGTTTTGGGGAGCTTGGTTCTTGGAGACGTCATGTTCCGAGTGGAGCCTTGGTTCAATGAAGACTTTGATTACCAAAGTATCCCTTTCCTTTTGAGTGATATCTTACTCTTGGTGATAATGTGCATAATGGAGCTTGGACTTTGAGAGTTTGTGTAAGAGTGAGCAATAGGGTCATGGTCATAGGGTGGGACTAAGTTCTTCTAGATTCATGATGAGCTTCCAAAAAGCCATCGGAGGTAAACCTGAGTGAGAGTCAGCCCGGAGGTCACATTTTTGGTTCCGTTGCCGGGACCTCAATCTAGAAGAAGCAAAGATGTTTCGAATCCAGTTTCTTGCCCGTGAGAGCGCAACGATGAGAACTCATATGGAGAGGACCGTGGGGGAAGAGCGAACTTAGATCATGATGCATAGTAATGTACCATTTGTGTATCCGGTAGTATTATATGATAGCTTGGAAGTTATTTTGTACATTTTGTTTACTTAAGTGTTGTTTGGGATGAGGCGAGAGTACTATAGTGCGTATTTGGGAGGAACCCTTTATTTTCCAAAGTTTTTCTGAGAATTTTATTGATTTTAGAATAGTAGATGGGATACGTTTTGCACTTGAAATAACAGTCATATCATGTCTAGATCAAAAGTTATGATGTTTAGAATTTGCTAGGGTCCTGACGGGACCCTAGCAAGAAGAAGAAGAAGTTGGGAATGGATGATTTCTCCATTTCATCTACCCAACTCAAATACAACGTGGTGGAGGATGTGGGGAATCAAAAAGCCAATATAACTGTTGGCCAATTGATTACTCTAAATCCTACGATAAGAAAGGAGTTGAGGGCAAGCCTAAGCTCCAAAAGAACCAAGAAGCGACGATCCAAGGGGAAAGCTTCCATGGCGAATGTTGGAGTAGGAGTGGTTGATGCCGCTGCCTCGGAGGTATGCACTCAGGCTTTGAAGATTGAAGTACGCATTAATGGACGTGATGTTTCGGATGTACTAGTGGATGGTGGATCTGCGGTGAATGCCATGTCAGAACGTTTGTTGAAGAAGTTGGGGGTGAAGCTTTCAAGACCTTCCAACATCATTGTTGGGATGACCAACAAGCAAAAGGTGCGACCCATTGGAGTGGTGGACAAGGTGGTGGTAAGTGTGATGGGAGTTCAAACCTTGTTGTCCTTTCAAGTGCTTGAGGAGGCTAGCTACGACTTGTTGTTAGGAAGACCTTGGTTGAGGGCTATGAGGACAACTGATCGGTGGCATAAGGGTTACCTTCAGATAGGGCCGAAAAACATCAGTGAAGGTCCCTCTCACAAGTGGTGGAGGAGCAGTCTCGGACTTCGGATAGACCTACAGTGATTACTCGTAGTCCGAGAGTGAAGAAAGTGGCAGTTTTTCGAGGTTGACACCAACATGTCGATCGATGAGGAGACATCATCCGAAGATACCTTGGGCGATGATGTTCAAGTTCAAGTTCTTGCTGCAATGGATTTACTTCCTAGGCCGGGGGTGGTGAAAGATCCCGACAAGATGAAGATGAGTGAAGATGAGATAACTCGACGGCTCTCCACTCTCAAGTTTGGTCCCAAGGTTACTATGGAGGAGAAGTCAAGGTTCTTGGATATATTTCGAAAATATATCCATGTCTTTGCCTTTAGCTACAAGGATTTGAAGGAAGTAACCTTAGAAACTCATTGCATTGAGTTAGAGGAGAAGGCTCGTCGAAGCGTCGAAAACAACGTCGGATAAATCCACCAACGCCTGTGGTGATCAAGGAGGAGATCGACAAGCTAAAGGATGCGGGTTTCATCTATGAGGTAGAGATTACTATCCTTTACCTTTCATAGATGAGATTCTAGAGGAGGTGGCAGGTCATGAGTGGTATAGTTTTGGAGATGGTTATAGTGGTTATAACCAAATTCAAATTGCTCTGAAGATCACCAAAACCACTTTTACCACGCCATGGGGAACTTTTGACTTTAGGGTAATGCCCTTTGGTCTATGTAATGCTCTAGCAACTTTTCAGAGGTTCATGAACAAGGTGTTTGAACCTTTTATTTGGAAATTTGTGCGAGATTTTATAGATGATTTTTGTGTATACGGGAAGAAGGAGGATCATTTTGATCATTTGATCAAAATTCTACAACGGTTGGAGAAAGCCAAGGCCTCGCTCAATCCAGAAAAATGCATTTTTGGATGTGAGGAAGGTTTGTTGTTAGGGCACATCATCTCCAAGGATGGTATAGCGGTGGATCCAGAAAAGGTGAAACGCATTGTAATAGCACAGTAAGCACTATTCAGTCCGAATTCGTATAGATGGATTCGTTCCCAAGGGAATGAGGGATCAAACCGCACTAGCGAAGAAGGGAAATAAGCATTTAGACATCTTTCTAACTCTGGACTGCAGGGTCCGAAGAGCATTCACGAAGAAGGTAATCGGTTTAAACTCAATTCCTTCACAGACCCATCACATCACCAATTCCACGTATACGCCCAATAGAGTTCAGACAATTTGCTTTTTACTTCGGGATGGGGATCTCTCTCATTACAAGTTTGCGTCTCGGCGAAACACCTCCTAGAGTACTTCGATGCTGAGGCAGGCTCGGCTCGTGGGCCGAATATCCGGGTAACTTCACAGATATACGATTTAGTCGTCACAATGTCAGCCTGCAGACACCAGCTCCTCAAGTGTTCGTTCTACCTTGACTACAATTTGCAATCCAACAATTTGGACACTTGCAAAGATGAAAAGATCCATCACTTTATTTCCTACGACTATTTATAATGAATGTTCTAACTGCTTCTCCTAACTGTCAAGCTTACCGTCTCCTACACGGATCGCTCTCTCCTAAGTCTTCTACTCTGATCTAAGCCGCTCGATCGCACTTCCGCTGCTTGCGTGAATGCGTCAATTCTAACTTGCATTTCTGTACATCCGCTGCGATCTCCTGTCGATGAAGAGCCATGGCTTCCCTGAAATCCCGACCCAATGCCTTGTACATTTCATTCCTTCTATCCTTCGAGTCTCTAGGATTCTCCATCGTTGCCACCAACTGTTCTAACCGCTGCACTTCAACTCGGTCACACCGTGTGAACAGATGTTGCGCACATCTGTTAGCAAGGTTCTCCAGCTTCGCAGGTGCCTCCACATCCACCTGAATCAATCTTCGTTTTAAGTCCTGCACTGTCTCCCGAAGATGAGCATTTTCCTTCTCTACAAAATGGATCTTCGCACCCGAATACGACAGATCTCTTCGTAGGCCTTCTTCGCCTCTTCAACCTTCTTCTCCATCTCGGTTTTCTCCCTGGCCAGCTTGTCCACGTTCTCAGTCAACTCCTTTACCGTGATGGACTGATCCTCCTTTCCCAACGCCAGACGGTTCATCATTTGAATCAATTCCATATACCCGTCCGCTTGAGGGTCCCACCCTGGCATATACATCGGCCCTATCTCGTTCAACTCCAGCAATCTTTGGGACCATCACGACTTCAATTTCTGCGGCGGCAATTGCGATAGCGATGCCATGGGTTCTGCAATCTCCTTCGAGTCTTTCGACCCCGGCTTCACCGCCATCATCTTCGGTCGAGAGGACTTGGCCGGTCCTACTTCTTCTATCTTCTTCTTGCCTACATCTCTTCGTACCGCTAGAGTGGCACGGGGACTGTCTTCCACTACTCTCTTCCTCTTTCTCGATGTCCCAATCACCTCCAAGTCTGAGTCCGAATTAGGCTTGCTTTGTACCGCCGGTCTCATTTCTCCTGTTCTCTTCGGCTCAGGAGGTGCACTCGTGCATAGACTCCTTGTCGACCCACTGCTAGCACTGTCGATGTCCGCATCCAAGTCCGACAACCCACTCTCCAACCGATACAGCTGCCTCTCCTTAGACGTCAACCACTCCAACTTTGCATACAGGTGTACTAAGAAAGACGAGAGATAGACTTCACTCTTATCGTCTTCTCTTAGCTTCGTTGCCATGGTTTGCACATTCTTCGCAAAGATCTTTCCCCAGTTCACTCGGATAGTACCTCCGATGAACCCTTCCACGATCCTCACCTTATGCATACTCACATACGTTGTTTTCTGCAGCGAGAAAAGCTGATTCAAGGTGAGTGCCACCTTTCTTCTGAATACATCCTTGATCAAGTCGAGCTTGTAGCCATTCGTCCCCTTCCTCTCCCTAGGGTTGAACCACTTCCGCTCGTCGAAGGTGAACGCCGTATGCACTGCCGATCCCTCCCAATCGACTCCGCCTTTGTCCTCTTCGTGGTTGCGTCCTAAAGCCTTCGCCCATAGTCTCGTATCCCACTTCTCCGGATGCGCTCTGCTCCCAATTGCTGTCAGCGGCTTCCCTCTCCGGACTTCATCGCACAGCTCCGGGCACACATAATCCCACCGCCATGACAGAAACGCTCCACCGAGGTTCTTCAACCTCAGCAACTCCGCTGGAGTCCAATCCGCCATCAGAATGAGCGGTCGAATTCTCCCCATCGTTGCACTTCTTCATGCTAGAACTCCTCCGGTTCGACGCTTCGACATTGCAGCTAGCTTTTTCTCTCTCCGGCCGCTCGGCAAGTTCTTGGCATCAACTTTCTCGCGACAATTCCTCAATCCGCCGCCCAAATGCGCGCTTAAATTCCCTCGCAATGCACTCGTGTGAACTCCCCAATGGTATTCCTAGCTAACAACCATATATTCGGACGAATACCTTCAAGAGAACCCGAATATAACTCTTTATTCACAAAAACCAAAAAAAATCCTACTTATCCTAAGAACTATGCTCCTACACGCATCCTCGACTTACCTTTTCCGGTGACGTTGACCAAGTTGAGGCAGTTCCTTGGCATGGTGGGATACTATCGACGGTTCATCTTTTCCTTCTCCAACAAAGCTTATGCCTTGACGGTTTACATGAAGAAGGGGACGGATTACGATTTAATCCTCAAGGAAGGAGAGGCTGTTGTAGCGTTCGAACTTCTTAAGAAGGCGTTGGTAATGGCTCCTATTTTAGCCAAACCAAATTGGGGTAAACCTTTCATTCTCTACACGGATGCATCAAACATTGCTATAGGATGCACTCTAAGCCAGTTAGATGAAGATAGCCGGGATCATCCAATTGCTTATGCTAGTAGACGGATGGTGCGGTGAGAGAAACTATTCGAAGGATGAAAGGGAGGCTTTAGGCGTGATCTTCTCACTCAAGAAGTTTCGACACTATTTGTTGGGAGGGAAGTTTACTATCGTTCTCGACCACAAGGCTTTGAAGTACATTTTCAACAAGCCTAATCTTTGAGGGTAGGATAGCGGATGGAAGTTGTTCTTGGCGGAGTTTGATTACATCATTGAGGATCGACCCGGTAAGAAACATGCCAATGCTGATTTGATGTCTCGAGCATACGATGAGGAAGGAGATCAACCGGTGGATGATACATTTCCAGATGAGGATTTGCGATGATGGACATCATAACAAAGGTACCAAATTGAATACAAGGGGATATGGGATTTCATCTCGGAGGGAGAGTTTTCCCAAGGCATGCATTCACGGGAGAGGAATGCATTGGTGAAGCAATGTGAACCTTATACCATCATAGAGGGCGTGTTGTTTCATCAAGGAGCGGATGGACTATTCGGAAGGGTCGTTGGAAGGGAGGAGTCAATTCAACTTATGAAGGAGTTTCATGAAGGCTCGGTATGTAGAGGACACTTTGCAGAAAAGGTAACTGCATTTAAGATCCTAGATGCATGCTATCATTGGAAGGGCATTTTCAAAGATTGTGTGGAATTTTGCAAGAGTTGTGATGTGTGTCAAGCTTTTGCTAAAAAGTCCATGAAAACCCCTCCTTTGACATCAGTTCCTATTTTAGGTCCTTTTGAGAAATGGGGAATAGATTTTGTAGGACCCTTGAATCTTACTCCTCGGGGTAACAAGTTCATTGTGGTAGCTACAGATTATCTAACCAAGTGGGTAGAAGCTAGACCTCTAAAATCTACTAGTGAGGAATAAGTGGGTAGATTTCTGTATGAAAGGATAATAACTAGATTCGGATGCCCTCTAGAAATTGCATCTGATAGAGGTGGTGAGTTTGTTGGAAGCATTATACAAGCCATGCTAGGTCATTTCTCCATCAAGGCACGGGTGACTACTTCCTACAAACCAAATGCTAATGGGTTGGCAAAGCGAACCAACTATACGCTTTGCATGATGTTGGCCAAGGATGCAGACATGGACGGGAGCAAGCAAAATTGGGACAAGAGGCTGCATGCTATCTTGTGGGAGTATCGGACGACTTGGAAGACATCAATAGGGTACTCACCTTTCCGTATGGACAAGTTGAAGCCGTTTCATCGACGATCAGATTCTTTCACTCCGAGGAGTGAGTGAAATCTTGGTCAGGGGGTAAATGTAAGACCCAGGGTTGTACATATAGGATAAAATGTAAGTATATCTAAATTGTGCCTAAGTTTATCTTAGTCATGACTATGTTTAGCTAGTTATGGTTAAGTTGGAGGAAAATATAGAGTAAATTTTGGTGTGGTAGATGAGAACTACTATTTTGTTGTTTAGTAGGAATCAAGGAATAGATTTCATCACATGGGTATCTTGACTTCCCTTGACTTGGACTAGTTTTCATTGGTTGGACTTGGTGAAGAACCTTAAATCTAGGGGCGAGATTGACTTGGTACACTAGAAGTCAATTAGGGAGTAGTTGGGCTTCTAGAAGATCCAAGTGGACCAATTGCATGTTGCCATGTACCCTTTTCATTGGGGTTTGTGATCTCTAGCTCGTTTAAACTTGGTAAGAGGAAGTAACATGGTGATTACTTATAGTTACTAGGGTAAGATTCTAAGTAGTATAAATAGAGAGGTTGAGAAGCACCTCTCAAGTAGTTTTTCAATGGAAGTTAGTTTTGGGAGAAGATAGTGTGGTGATCTTAGTTTTGGGGAGCTTGGTTCTTGGAGACGTCATGTTCGGAGTGGAGCCTTGGTTCAATGAAGACTTTGATTACCAAAGTATCCCTTTCCTTTTGAGTGATATCTTACTCTTGGTGATAATGTGCATAATGGAGCTTGGACTTTGAGAGTTTGTGTAAGAGTGAGCAATAGGGTCATGGTCATAGGGTGGGACTAAGTTCTTCTAGATTCATGATGAGCTTCCAAAAAGCCATCGGAGGTAAACCTGAGTGAAAGTCAGCCCGGAGGTCACAGTACCAAGTCAATCTCGCCCCTAGATTTAAGGGTCTTCACCAAGTCCAACCAATGAAAACTAGTCCAAGTCAAGGAAAGTCAAGATAGCCATGTGATAGAATCTATTGCTTGATTCCTACTAAACAACAAAATAGTAGTTCTCATCTACCACACCAAAAGTTACTCTATATTTTCCTCCAACTTACCATAACTAGCTAAACATACTCATGACTAAGATAAACTTAGGCACAATTTAGATATACTTACATTTTATCCTATATATACAACCATGGGTCTTACAGACCTGTAAGACCCATATAGGATACATACATATAGGATAAAATGAAAGTATATCTAAATTGTGCCTAAGTTTATCTTAGTCATGACTATGTTTAGCTAGTTATGGTTAAGTTGGAGGAAAATATAGAGTAACTTTTGGTGTGGTAGATGAGAACTACTATTTTGTTGTTTAGTATGAGTCAAGGAATAGATTCCATCACATGGGTATCTTGACTTCCCTTGACTTGGACTAGTTTTCATTGGTTGGACTTGGTGAAGACCCTTAAATCTAGGGGGCGAGATTGACTTGGTACACTAGGAGTCAATTAGGGAGTAGTTGGGCTTCTAGAAGATCCAAGTGGACCAATTGCATGTTGCCATGTACCCTTTTTCATTGGGGTTTGTGATCTCTACCTCGTTTAAACTTGGTAAGAGGAAGTTACATGGTGATTACTTGTAGTTACTAGGGTAAGATTCTAAGTAGTATAAATAGAGAGGTTGAGAAGCACCTCTCAAGTAGTTTTTCAATGGAAGTTAGTTTTGGGAGAAGATAATGTGGTGATCTTAGTTTTGGGGAGCTTGGTTCTTGGAGATGTCATGTTCGGAGTGGAACCTTGATTCAATGAAGACTTTGATTACCAAAGTATCCTTTTCCTTTTGAGTGATATCTTACTCTTGGTGATAATGTGCATAATAGAGCTTGGACTTTGAGAGTTTGTGTAAGAGTGAGCAATAGGATCATGGGCAAAGGGTGGGACTAAGTCCTTCTAGATTCATGATGAGCTTCCAAAAAGCCATCGGAGGTAAACCTGAGTGAGAGTCAGCCCGAGGTCACATTTTTGGTTCCGTTGCCGGGACCTCAGTCTAGAAGGAGAAGAGATGTTCCGAATCCAGTTTATTGCCCGTGAGAGCGCAACGATGCGAACTCATATGGAGAGGACTGTGGGGGAAGAGCGAACCGAGATCATGATGCATAGTAATGTACCATTTGTGTATCCGGTAGTGTTATATGATAGCCTGGAAGTTATTTTGTACATTTTGTTTACTTAAGTGTTGTTTGGGATGAGGCGAGAGTGCTATAGTATGTATTTGGGAGGAAAACTTTATTTTCCAAAGTTTTTCCGATAATTTTATTGATTTTAGATTAGTAGATGGGATACGTTTTGCACTTGAAATAACAGTCATATCATGTCTAGATCAAAAGTTATGATGTTTAGAATTTGCTAGGGTCTTGACGGGTTTTGAAAGATAGCTCTCGGGAAAAAAGTGTACAGAGCTTATCAATTCGTGCAAGAATTGAATCAGGATTTGAAACTTTGCACGATTGTATATCAAGAGCTAAGCTACATGTGGGTCCAAATTTCGTTGAGAGATCATTTTTATAGAGAAAGTTATGATACCTGAAGTATAGGGGGTATAAAAGTGAGCAAAACTGCTTTACTTTTCAGATTTACTTTTTCCTTGTTTATGGTCATTCCGAGAGAGTGAGTGCATGAGTGTTTTGCATAGTGAGGATGACTTGACACTCATTGGAAAATGGGAGATCAACCTCTTTGGAAGATCCGGTTATCTAAGATACCTCAAGGGCTGGACGTGATTGTTTCAGCGGATTCGAACACGAGGGAGTTCAGAGTGGAGTTTGAAGAGAGGACACTAAAAAGTTCCCGAGAGCGAAACGTGAGAGTTGCTTCTATTGTGGAGAGGAGGGACATAAGCTTGTGAGTTGTCCTTTGAGGACCAAAGATCGGAGGTTGAGAGAGAGACGAAACGTGGGAGAGCTAAACCTTCATCAGGGACCATCATCTCCCCATGAATCCAAGAGTGGAAACTATTGTGAAAATTGTGGAGTGACCGGACTTCCCTTAGGACACGAGTGTAGTGGCGTGAAAGCTCTGTTGGAGTCACTAGTGGAGGGCTTTGAAGATAAATTGAGTGCAGATACCGAAAAGTTGAAATCTCCATGTGGCTCAAGTTCTAACTGAAGATGGAGATCATTTTCAGAATGATCGAGAAGATGTCGATGAGGGTAAGGCTCATAGTGTGTTTAGGAGAGGAGAGAGCCATGGCAATCTTGGACCAACCAATTCCGTTCATTTTGCCATTGATGAATTACTCTAGAATGGAGCTAGTTTTGTTTGTGTTGTATTAGGGAGTCCCGTATAAATTTCCAACAACAACGACAAAAGGAGTTGGAAATGGGGAAGCTTCCGGTGTTCTATGGGAGAGAGAAAGAAGATGTAGAATCTTTTGTGAGAGACTTCAAGAGGGCATGTATAGGAAACAATGAGAGAAGGAAACCCGAATGGGCTATCCTTTTTGCCCGACTTCTTGGAGGATTCTGCATTGAAGTGGTACAATGAGTACAAGAAGGAGCATGTGGAGGAAGACACTTGGGAGAGTTTGACGGAGAATCTTGTTGAAAACTTTCTTCCGGATGAAAGTTACGAGAAGCTGATGTGTGAAGTCACCTTTTTGAAGCAAGGAGAGAGTGAGAAGGTGAGATCATACGTAGAAAGAACGGAGAAGCTGGAGTCACGTTTTTGGTGTGGTGTTGAGAAAGAGTGGAGACGAGGTCGAGCCAACCATGGTGGGGATTGTGGCGATGTTGACAAAGAACTTCATTGGAGGTTTGAAGCCTCAGATTCAAGCAAGGTGAGATATGAAAAGCCCTCTTCTAAGGTTGAGGCTATTCGCATTGCTATTCGAATGGAGGAGAGCCTAGAAGACGATGATTCTAGCTTGGTGGCTAGAGAAGCATTACCACCTGTTGTGGTTAGAATGGCAACTCCTACTATTGTTGATGCGCCAGTAGTAAATTCTCCAGTGGTAGACTTGCATCATGAGTTGAAATCTATCACGTAAACACACTACGATCTCAAGATTAACGTAGTACAACTATGGGAGAGGAGGAATCTGAATGTAGGGGGGGATCTAGAGGGTATGGGAATTATCCTCCAAAAGGAAATCCACCACAAGGGAACTTCACAGTTTCATGCTTTAGTTGTGGAGGCCCTCATTTCCAACGGAATTGTCCTAATCCTCGACAACATGATGGAGTTAGACACAACAATTCTACTCCTGCTCCAAGTCAATCGAAGGATAAGGGAGTAGCGTCTATTGATGTGTTTCCTCATCAGTGCACGTTTGAGAAGGGAGAGAGCTCTATAAGTTCAAGAGTTGATATTCTTGCACACGAGAAGAAGAGAGCAAGATTTGCGGAGGAGTCCATCTCAATGGAAGATCAACCAAGCGGAGCACTCGATCCAGTGGTGTGAGTCAACCAAGAGCACCGAGGAAGAAGTTGGGAATGGATGATTTCTCCATTTCATCTACCCAGCTCAAATACGACGTGGTGGAGGATGTGGGGAATCAAAAGCCAATATAACTGTTGGCCAATTGATTGCTCTAAATCCTACGATAAGAAAGGAGTTGAGGGGAGGCCTAAGCTCCAAAAAGGACCAAGAAGCGGCGATCCAGGGGAAAGCTTCCATGGCGAATGTTGGAGTAGGAGTGGTGGATGCCGCTGCCTCGGAGGTATGCACTCGAGGCCAAGATTGAAGTACGCATTAATGGGCGTGATGTTTCGGATGTACTAGTGGATGGTGGATCTGCGGTGAATGCCATGTCAGAACGTTTGTTGAAGAAGTTGGGGATGAAGCTTTCAAGACCTTCCAACATCATTGTTGGGATGGCCAACAAGCAAAAGGTGCGACCCATTGGAGTGGTGGACAAGGTGGTGGTAAGTGTGATGGGAGTTCAAACTTTGTTGTCCTTTCAAGTGTTTGAGGAGGCTAGCTACGACTTGTTGTTAGGAAGACCTTGGTTGAGGGCTGTGAGGACAACTGATCGGTGGCATAAGGGTTACCTTCGTATAGGGCCGAAAAACCATCGAGTGAAGGTCCCTCTCACAAGTGGCGGAGGAGCGGTCTCAGACTCGGATAGACCTACGAGTGATTACCCAGAGTCTGAGAGTGAAGAAAGTGGTAGTTTTTCAGAGGTTGACACCAACATGTCGGGCCGATGAGGAGACATCATCTGAAGATACCTCGGACGATGATGTTCAAGTTCAAGTTCTTGCTGCAATGGATTTACTTCCTAGGCCGGGGGTGGTGAAAGATCCCGACAAGATGAAGATGAGTAAAGATGAGATAACTCGACGGCTCTCCACTCTCAAGTTTGGTCCCAAGGTTACTATGGAGGAGAAGTCAAGGTTCTTGGATATATTTCGAAAATATATCCATGTCTTTGCCTTTAGCTACAAGGATTTGAAGGAAGTAACCTTTAGAAACTCATCGCATTGAGTTAGAGGAGAAGGCTCGTCCCATGCGTCGGAAACAACGTCGGATAAATCCACCAACGGCCGTGGTGGTCAAGGAGGAGATCGACAAGCTAAAGGATGCGGGTTTCATCTATGAGGTAGAGAATTCTGAATGGGTTTCTCCTATTGTGATAGTCAAGAAGAAGAATGGTAAGCTACGTGTATGCGTAGATTACAAGAAGTTGAATGTTTGTCACAAAGAAGGATTACTATCCTTTACCTTTCATAGATGAGATTCTAGAGGAGGTGGCAGGTCATGAGTGGTATAGTTTTGGAGATGGTTATAGTGGTTATAACCAAATTCAAATTGCTCCTGAAGATCAGCTCAAAACCACTTTTACCACGCCATGGGGAACTTTTGCCTTTAGGGTAATGCCCTTTGGTCTATGTAATGCTCCAGCAACTTTTCAGAGGTTCATAAACAAGGTGTTTGAACCTTTTATTGGGAAATTTGTGCGAGATTTCATAGATGATTTTTGTGTATACGGGAAGAAGGAGGATCATTTTGATCATTTGATCGATCAAAATTCTACAACGGTTGGAGAAAGCCAAGGCCTCGCTCAATCCAGAAAAATGCATTTTTGGATGTGAGGAAGGTTTGTTGTTAGGGCACATCATCTCCAAAGATGGTATAGCGGTGGATCCAGAAAAGGTGAAACGCATCCTCGACTTACCTTTTCCGGTGACGTTGACCAAGTTGAGGCAGTTCCTTGGCATGGTGGGATACTATCGACGGTTCATCTTTTCCTTCTCCAACAAAGCTTATGCCTTGACGGTTTACATGAAGAAGGGGACGGATTACGATTTAATCCTCAAGGATGGAGAGGCAGCTGTGGCGTTCGAACTTCTTAAGAAGGCGTTGGTAACGGCTCCTATTTTAGCCAAACCAAATTGGGGTAAACCTTTCATTCTCTACACGGATGCATCAAACATTGCTATAGGATGCACTCTAAGCCAGTTAGATGAAGATAGCCATGATCATCCAATTGCTTATGCTAGTAGACAGATGGTGCAGGCTGAGAGAAATTATTCAGTGACTGAAAGGGAGGCTTTAGCTGTGATCTTCTCACTCAAGAAGTTTCGACACTATCTATTGGGAGGGAAGTTTACTATCGTTACTGACCACAAGGCTTTGAAGTACATTTTCAACAAGCCTAATGCTGAGGGTAGGATAGCCAGATGGAAGTTGTTACTGGCGGAGTTTGATTACATCATTGAGGATCGACCCGGTAAGAAACATGCCAATGCTGATTTGATGTCTCGAGCATACGATGAGGAAGGAGATCAACCAGTGGATGATACATTTCCAGATGAGGATTTGCTGATGATGGACACCATAACAAAGGTACCGGCTGAATACAAGGGGATATGGGATTTCATCTCGGAGGGAGAGTTTCCCCAAGGCATGCATTCACGGGAGAGGAATGCATTGGTGAAGCGATGTGAACCTTATACCATCATAGAGGACGTGTTGTTTCATCAAGGAGCAGATGGACTACTCAGAAGGGTTGTTGGAAGGGAGGAGTCAATTCAACTTATGAAGGAGTTTCATGAAGGCTCGGTATGTGGAGGACACTTTGCAGGAAAGGTAACTGCATTTAAGATCCTAGATGCAGGCTATCATTGGAAGGGCATTTTCAAAGATTGTGTGGAATTTTGCAAGAGTTGTGATGTGTGTCAAGCTTTTGCTAAAAAGTCCATGAAAACCCCTCCTTTGACCTTAGTTCATATTTTAGGTCCTTTCGAGAAATGGGGAATAGATTTTGTAGGACCCTTGAAACTTACTCCTTGAGATAACAAGTTCATTGTGGTAGCTACAGTTATCTAACCAAGTGGGTAGAAGCTAGACCTCTAAAATCTACTAGTGAGGAAGAAGTGGGTAGATTTCTATATGAGAGGATAATAACTAGATTCGGATGCCCTCTAGAAATTGTATCTGATAGAGGTGATGAGTTTGTTGGAAGCATTATACAAGCCATACTAGGTCATTTCTCCATCAAGGCACGGGTGACTACTTCCTACAAACCAAATGCTAATGGGTTGGCCAAGCGAACCAACTATACGCTTTGCATGATGTTGGCCAAGGATGCGGACATGGACGGGGAGCAAGCAAAATTGGGACAAAAAGGCTGCATGCTATCTTGTGGGAGTATCGGACGACTTGGAAGACATCAACAGGATACTCACCTTTCCGTATGGTATATGGTGTCGAGTCAAAGCTTCCAATTCAATTTGATTTGACGACCTTCTTAACTATCCAACGGAAGTTAAAGAGGAAGAATGGAGTAGAAGCTATCAAATCAAGATGTCAACAACTGTTGGAGCCGGAGGAGGCTCGAAGCCGTGGCCATGGTGCGTGTGGAGCGGGCTCAACAATTGCAGAAGAAGTATCATGATAATCGATTTGGGACGAAGAAGATGAAGATTTTCAAAGAAGGTGATTGGGTAATGCTTTATGATTCCATTAGATATAAGAGAGCAAGAAAGAAATTTCTTCCAAAGTACTTTGGTCCTTTCATAGTTCACAAGGTGTGGGGAAACTTTACTTACGATTTGAAGGAGTTGGGAGGACGACATTTTGACCGGGTGAATCACGACAAGTTGAAGCCGTTTCATCGACGATCAGATTCTTTCACTCCGAGGGACGGAGTGAAATCTTGGTCCGGGGTAAATGTAAGACCCGGGGTTGTACATATAGGATAAAATGAAAGTATATCTAAATTGTGCCTAAGTTTATCTTAGTCATGACTATGTTTAGCTAGTTATGGTTAAGTTGGAGGAAAATATAGAGTAACTTTTGGTGTGGTAGATGAGAACTACTATTTTGTTGTTTAGTATGAGTCAAGGAATAGATTCCATCACATGGGTATCTTGACTTCCCTTGACTTGGACTAGTTTTCATTGGTTGGACTTGGTGAAGACCCTTAAATCTAGGGGCGAGATTGACTTGGTACACTAGGAGTCAATTAGGGAGTAGTTGGGCTTCTAGAAGATCCAAGTGGACCAATTGCATGTTGCCATGTACCCTTTTCATTGGGGTTTGTGATCTCTACCTCGTTTAAACTTGGTAAGAGGAAGTTACATGGTGATTACTTGTAGTTACTAGGGTAAGATTCTAAGTAGTATAAATAGAGAGGTTGAGAAGCACCTCTCAAGTAGTTTTTCAATGGAAGTTAGTTTTGGGAGAAGATAGTGTGGTGATCTTAGTTTTGGGGAGCTTGGTTCTTGGAGATGTCATGTTCGGAGTGGAACCTTGATTCAATGAAGACTTTGATTACCAAAGTATCCTTTTCCTTTTGAGTGATATCTTACTCTTGGTGATAATGTGTATAATAGAGCTTGGACTTTGAGAGTTTGTGTAAGAGTGAGCAATAGGATCATGGGCAAAGGGTGGGACTAAGTCCTTCTAGATTCATGATGAGCTTCCAAAAAGCCATCGGAGGTAAACCTGAGTGAGAGTCAGCCCGGAGGTCACAGACCAGATGCAGAAAATTAAGCAATTGACAGAGTCAGTGGGACATCTAGAGAAGGAGAAGGTAGAAACGCAAAAGGAAATGACGGCAGCGAAGCAGGCCTATGGAGAGATATGCAAAATCCGGGGAGCAGAGTTGAAGTTCGTGGAAGTGGAGAATGAGAAACGTCGAATACAACTGAAGGAGGTGAAGTGGCAATTGCACGATGTCGATGTGGAGAGATCAACTAGATTAGAAGTTTTGGCAAATAAATGTACGAAGTATCTGTTTGCCCAATGTGACGAAGTTGAGGCTGATTGATTGGAGAAATTGACGATGGTGATGAACACTCCTTGCGATTTGAAAGAGAAGCGAAAGGAGATGTACAAAGCCATGGGTCGCGATTGTCATGAAGCGATGCGAGTTCATCAAAGGGAGATTGCAGAGGACATCAGAGAGTTGAAAATCAGCATTGATGCTTTTCCCTGGAGGGAAGAGATATCATCGAAGGGTGCAGCAAGATAGTTGTAGTCGGACGCGATCCGTGTAGGTAGCGATTCGGATAGGATGTTAGGATTGTGTATAAATAGGACTAGAGTAATTAGTGGATACATCTTCAATTTACAAGACAAAAACATGAATTGTTCATGTGTAGCCAGGGTAGAACGGAAACTCTCAAAGCCGAGCAGAGATCGTGGTGGCCTACCTAATTGGAGATCGGATTCCTGTGAAGATACCTAGAAATTCGTCCCACGAGTTTGGTCATTAAGGATTTTTCCGGAAGAACTTCTGCGAGCTTACGCCTGGTGAATTTTTGTCTGTTGTAATTAGGATCGCCCAATTTTAGTAAAGAAATTTTCTTTGAAATTTCTTAGTGCATTAATTTTCTGATGGGTTTTTAGCATGAACTAATGACACTCTTTTTACAGTGATCGTCCAGAGTTGATTAAAGAAGACTAAACTCACATATTCCCCACATGATATTCGTTTAACATCCCATTCTCTTGGGAACGAATCAATAAACACTGCAATTACACGTTTCTAATGTAAAGTGTATGTTACACTTCATAACTATCAACGGAAGTAAAAGAAGACAAATGAAGCAGAAGCTATCAAATCAAGACGTTAATAATTATTGGAGTTGGAGGAGGCCCAAGATGTGGCATTGGTACTTGTGGAGCAGGCTCAACAATTGCAAATGTAGTATCACAATAGTCAACTTGGGATGAAGAAGACAAAGACTTTCAAAAAAGGTGATTGGGTGATGCTTTATGACTCCATTAGATATAAGAGGGATAGAAAAAAGTTTCTTTCGAAGTTATTTGGTCCTTTCATAGTTCACAAAGATTGGGGAAACTTTTCTTACTATTTGAAAAAATTGGAAGTACAGAATTTTGATCGAGTGAATCATGACAAGTTGAAGCCGTTTCATTAACGATCAAATTTTTTCATTCTGAGGATGGAGTGAAATCTTGGTCCAGAGATAAATGTAAGATCTATGGTTATACATATAGGATAAAATGTGAGTATATGTAAAGTTTGATTAAGTTTATCTTAGTCTTGACTATATTTAGCTAGTTATGATTAAGTTCGAGGAAAATGTAGAGTAGCTCTTGAGAATAACTATTTTATTGTTTAGTAGTAATCAAGAAACAAATTCTATCACATGGAAGTCATAATTGAGATTCTCTCTCATTTGGTACACTAAACTCAATTGGAGGATAGTGGGGCTTTTAAAAGATCCAAGTGGACCAATTGCATGTTGTTTTGTATCCTTTCTCATTGGAGTTTGTGATCTCTATCATGATTAAACTTGATAAAAAAAAGGTTACATGATGGTTCTTTGAAGTCATCCAACATAATGGTACCATTTGTACTCAAATATCATATGGTGGCCTTGATGGCTTCATAGATATCGTTCATGTCCCCCTAAAATATGTGGGGACACACTCCAATCTAAGCTCTATCTCTCTTTGACACCAAATCATAGTCTTTTGTGAACCTCAAAGGCCAAGGTTAATACCACACTCTGCTACGGGTGCACCCATTGCTAATCTTAGTAGTCTCTTCTTTGAAACCTCCAGAGAACTCCATTGTAACTTTAGTATATTACCTCTGTAACTGTACAACAACATGTTTTCAAGTGGAACCAGAAACGGCAATATAAGGTACATGAGGCAGCATAAGATGCTAACACACATTCAACTTGAAACATACCATAACCACATGCACTCATCTAGTCTACAGGTCCGCTTGTCCTCTCTAAATAAGGAGAAACATTGATAGTTTGACTGGTCCATAAATCCAGTCTCACTATCGGTAGCATACAAAAGTACTAACACTTCAAACAACAAAACACCAACACAAACAAATGTGATGCATAAACAAGAAGCCATGATAGAGATATATCAATCACAAGAAACATAAATAACAATGCTCAAATTTCCAAAAATATCCATCAAAGGGATCAAACCAACCCAATCCGGACTAACATAGCCTTAGGAGTGTATTTTTAAATACTTAAACTCAATTTTGGACCCACATGTTTGTTGTGGAACATGGATGATATCTATGGGCCACCAAGGATTGTAGACGATATTTGAGTACAGTTGGTACTATTGAGTTGAATGACTTCATATATGAGTTTGACTCATGATATGATTTGTAACAGATGCGCAACTCTACATTGTTTAGTCTGTTTATGGCTTAGAAGGGATTATTTAAACATCTGAAAGGTCCGCCGATGGATGACTATCATGATATCTAACATAAACACCATAAGGAGATTGAGTTTTGGAGACAATACAACTTTCCAAATACATCTTTATTACTTCTAGTATAATGTTTGGTGGTTTGAGTTCATCCCATGGCATGGTGGTGGCAGATACATCAGTTAGAGCCATCAGTGAAAGTGTGGCTATGGTGGATGATAGCTAGTGCGAAAACCTGGAGTCTTTGAAGCACAAAGTGGGTTTGGCTTGATTGTAATCTTTTTTTAATGATATGTTTATGAGCGGAGTGTCCTTGTGGACTTTTTGAGAGTAGAAAAGATAACTTTGAAAACTCAAATTGGATTTTGTGTTGAGAATTGTGAGTTCTTGGAGCAATGAAAGTGTTTTGGCGAGTTTGGATTGATGGTAGCTTTGATTTGTTGGCTCTTGAGTGTGCAAGATGTTCATGGAGTGAAGACCGTGGTGGTGATGTAGAAGTAGAGTCGATTTGAACTTGATATGATTGATTTAGATTTTCTTTTCTTCTTTTTTTTTGTGTAAATCCGAATCGAGAATTTTTGACAGCAAAAGCACTGTTGAAAATTGACGAAGTGGGTCGATGCTCATAGTTATCTTGGGGCTATAAATTGAGATTGGCCAAAATTTTTTTTTGATAGAAATGCTTGAAGTACAAGATTTGATGTTTCAAAGTTTTCTGGTCAAAAATAGGAGAAGCATGCTATCATATTATCATATATTGTCTATTTGATCTGAAATTTGGTGGGATGATAGAAGATGTGAAGTTTGTCGCGCAAGGTAGAGAGGTCATGCACAATGCATGCAGTGTCTGAATTTCAAAATTGTGACGTTTAGGGGTCTAAAATTAGAGTTGAAGATTTCTAGAGTCCCGTAGAAGTTTCAAAAGATGTCTGTTTGTGAAAAAAAAATTTACGTTAGGTAGCAAATTGAAAAAGGTTAGTTTAAGAAAATCTCTTATACAAATATATTACCAGTGTCAGATTATCAATCTGGAGAGCAGAAGAGCTCCAAAACTTAGTTTTTGAGTTTTTAAATGCTCTTCTTAGTCTATGTCATTCCGGGTTGGGTTAGTTTGATCCCTTGATGGATGTTTTGGAGATGAAGTATTGTTATTTATGTTTCTTGTGATTGATATACCTCCATCTCTTCTTCGTGTTTATGCATCACGTTTGTTTGTGTTGGTGCTATGTTGTTTGGAGTGTTTGTGCTCCTGTGTGCTACCGATAATGAGGCTGGATTTGCGGACCAGTCGGACTATCCATGTTTCTCCCCAGTAAGACAAGACTTGCGGACATGTAGACTAGGTGAGTGCTTGAGGAGATGGCAAGTTTCAGGTTACCCTTGTGGTGCCTCGGGTACCTTTTGTTGTGATTTCTGATTCGAGTTACAGACCTTTTCTTGTACGGTTACGGAGGTGATACATTGATGTCACAGTGGAGTTTTTAGAAGGTTCCGGAGGGGAGATTACTCGGATTATCATTGGATGCAGCCATAACATAGCGGAGTGCGGTACTAACCTTGACCTTTGAGGTTCACAGAAGACTCTAATTTGGTTTCAGAGAGTGATAGAGCTGAGCTTGGTGATATTTTGGAGTGTGTACCCACACCATTGATCTGGGACATGGGCCATATCTGTAATAGCATGGGTATGCATTACCAAGTCCAAATTTGTATAGATTGATTCGTTCCCAAAGGAATAAGGGATCAAACCACACTAGCAAAGAAGAGAAACATGCATTTAGACATCTTTCCAACTCTAGAGTGTAGAGTCCGAAGAGTTAGTCACAAAGGAGGCAATCGATTCAACTCAATTGCTTCACACTCCCATCACAATATCAATTCAAGAGACAACAGCAAGTTGATTTCAATGATTATTTTACGTCGCGATGGGGATCTCTCTCATTACAAGTTTGCGTCTCGGCGAAACACCCTATAGAGTACTTCTGATGGCTACACACAGGCTCAGTTTATGGACGAATATCCGGGTATACGAATCAGTCAACACAATGTCAACCTGCATACACTAGCTCCTCGAGTGCTCGTTCTACCCTGACTACAATTTGCATCCTAACAGATTGGACACTTGCAAAGATGAAAAGATCCCACCACTTTATTTCCTACGACTATTATAATGAATGTTCTAACTGCTCCTACACAGATCACTCTCTCCTAAATCTTCTACTCTGATCTAAATCGCTCGATCGCATCTCCGTTGCTTGAGTGAATGCGTCGATTCCTAACTGCATTTCTTGTACATCTGCCACGATCTCCTGTCGATGAAGAGCCATGGCTTCCTTGAAATCTTGACCCAAAGCTTTATACATCTCCTTCCTCCTGTCCTTTGAGTCGCCGAGATTCTTCATCGTTGCCACCAACTGCTCTAACCGATGCACTTCAACTCGATCACACCGTATGAACAGATGCTGCGCATCTCTGTTAGTGAGGTTCTCTAACTTCGTAGGCGCCTCCACATCCACCTGAATTAGTCTTTGCTTTAGGTCCTGCACCGTCTCCCAAAGTTGGGCATTCTCCTTCTCCACAAAATGAATCTCTGCATCCCGAATATGGCAGATCTCTTCGTAGGCCTACTTCACCTCCTGGACCTTCTGCTCCAGTTCAATCTTCTCCTTGGACAACTTGTCCACATTCTCTGTCAACTCTCGAACTGTAATGGATTGGTCTTCCTTCCCCAAAGTTAGCCAGTTCATCATCTGAATCAAATCCATATACCCGTCAATTTGAGGGTCCCATCCTGGCATATACATCGGTCCCATCTCGTTCTGTGACCTCCGGGCTGACTCTCACTCAGGTTTACCTCCGATGGCTTTTTGAAAGCTCATGATGAATCTAGAAGAACTTAGTCCCACCCTATGACCATGACCCTATTGTTCACTCTTACACAAACTCTCAATGTCCAAGCTCTATTATGCACATTATCACCATGAGTAAGATATCACTCAAAAGGAAAGGGATACTTTGGTAATCAAAGTCTTCATTGAATCAAGGCTCCACTCCGAACATGACGTCTCCAAGAACCAAGCTCCCCAAAACTAAGATCACCACACTATCTTCTCCCAAAACTAACTTCCATTGAAAAACTACTTGAGAGGTGCTTCTCAACCTCTCTATTTATACTACTTAGAATCTTACCCTAGTAACTATAAGTAATCACCATGTAACTTCCTCTTACCAAGTTTAAACTAGGTAGAGATCACAAACCCCAATGAAAAGGGTACATGGCAACATGCAATTGGTCCACTTGGATCTTCTAGAAGCCCAACTACTCCCTAATTGACTTCTAGTGTACCAAGTCAATCTCGCCCCTAGATTTAAGAGTCTTCACCAAGTCCAACCAATGAAAACTAGTCCAAGTCAAGGGAAGTCAAGATACCCATGTGATGGAATCTATTCCTTGATTTTTACTAAACAACAAAATAGTAGTTCTCATCTACCACACCAAAAGTTACTCTATATTTTCCTCCAACTCAACCATAACTAGCTAAACATAGTCATGACTTAGATAAACTTAGGCACAATTTAGATATACTTATATTTTATCCTATATGTACAACCCTGGGTCTTACAGTTCAGCTCTAACAATACATGGACCACCACAGCTTCCAGCTTCTACGACAGCTATAACACCGAGGCCATGGGCTTTGCAATCTCCTTCGACGCTTTCGACGTTGGTTTCACTGCCATCATCTTGGGTCGAGAGGTCTTCGGCGGCAACTTCCTCCACGTTCTTCTTCCCTACATCCTTTTGTAATGGCATGGGGAAACATTACTCAAGTAAATTGCAATGTAAAGTTTGTTCCCAAGGGAATGAGGTACTTAATTTACCAACCAAAAAGAGGAATTATGCATTTAGTCTTCTTTAAGCCAAGCGAGACACAATTATGCATTGGCAAATTCGTTTACTAATAGATGGGGATCTCCCCTCTTACAAGTCTCAGACGAGGCGAAACACTTGTTGAAGTTCTCATGATCACGCTACGCAAACACAGCTCATGGCCGAATACCAGGGTTACTTCACAAGTATTCGGACCAATCTATGCTGATTCTTCGTTGCACTCAACAACTCCAACAGCGTTCGTTCTATCCTGTCTACAGTTTGTAGTTCAATCAAATTAAACACTTGCAAAATAAAAGAGATCCACGACTAGTCTACCTACTCCTATTTATATATGAATTCCTAACTGCCAAGCTAACCGTCTCCTACACGGATCGCTATCTCCAAAATCTACTTTGTCCTTCTAAGCCGTGCAATCGCACTTCCGTCCCTCGCATAAATGCGTCGATCCAATTGCATCTCTTGTACATCTGCCGCGATCTCCTATCGATGAAGAGCCATGGCTTCCCTGAAATCTTGTCCTAGAGTTCGGTACATCTAATAACATCGCTCCTTCGAGTCTCCCGGGTTTTCCATCACCATCACCAACTGCTCCAACCGCTGCATCTCCAAATTATCACAACGCGCGAAGAGATGTTGCGCAAACCTGTTGGCAAGGGTCTCCAACCTGCTTGGTGTCTCCACATCTATCTGATTCAACCGCCGCTTCAGGTCTTGCACTGCCTCACGAAGTTGGACATTTTCCTTCTCCACGAATTTCACTTGAGAACCCCGAATACGGTAGATTTCCGCATACTCCTTCTTGGAATGATGTATCTTCTTTTCTAGCTTGCCTTTCTATTTAGACAGCTTGTCCACATTCTCAGTTAGTTGACGAATAGTGTCAGTCTGGTCATCCTTCCCTAACGCAAGCTTGTTCATCATTTGAATTAAATCCATATATCCGTCGGCATGAGGATCCCAGCCTGGCATATACATTGGTCCCATCTCGTTCAACTCCAACAACACAAGTACCACCACAGCTTCCAGCTTCTGAGACAATTGTAGCACCAAAGCCATAGGCTCTGCAATTTCCTTTGACGCTTTCGGCCCTTATTTCACCGCCATCATCTTTGGTCGAGACGTCTTGGGCGGAACCACTTCCGCTACGCGCTTCCCCACATTCAATTTCTTCTTTGGGGGACTTGGCTGAGAACAACCTTCTTCTGCTTGTCTTTTCTTTGTCCTTACGAATTCCAGCGCTATTGTATCCGAGTATGAATCCTCCAACAGAGCCGGTCCTTCTAGTGCAAGCGTAGCTAGACCTCCAATACTTCGCGTAGACACACTACTGTCATTGTCACTTCTTGCTACAATGTCCGATAGACCGGACTCCAAGCGATATAGACGCCTTTCCTTCGGAGTTAACCACTCCAGCCGGCCATATAAATTCACCAGAAAAGAAGAGATGTACACTACACCCTTCTCATCCTCCTTTACCTTGGCAGCCATTGCTTGAACATTCCGTGCAAAGATCTCTCCCAGTTAACCCGAATGGACCCGCCTACAAATCCTTCCACGATTCTCACCTTGTGCATACTTATGTACGTGGTCCGCTGGGGTGAGAACAATTGATTTAGGGTGAATGCAACTTCCTCCTAAATCCATTTTTGATGAGATCAAGCTTATAGCCATTTGTCCCCTTCCACTCTTTGGGATTAAACCACTTGCGTTCATCAAAGTTAAACCCTGTATGCATCGCAAACCCTTCCCATTCCATGCCATCCTTCTCTTCGCCATAGTTGCGTCCAAGTGCCTTGGCCCACAATCTGGTATCCCAGTGTTCTGGCTGAGCGCGTTTCCCGATCGAAGCAATTGCCCTTCCCCTGCGAAGCTCCTCGCCAAACTCAGGACACACGTAATCCCACTGCCATGATAGGAAAGCTCCTCCCAATTCCCTCAATCTCAGTGACTCTGCCGGTGTCCAATCCGTTATTGGAATGAGAGGGCGAATCCTCCCCATCGCTGGTTTATGCATCATATGCACTCTCATCCTTTGTTGCCTTGACATCGAACTCTTGCTCAATTCCTTGTTTTCACTGAGTCGGCAGGTTTTTGGCACATACCTATATGAGCTCTCGATCTTCACGACAAACCGTTCACCGCCTTAACAATCCTAACGCCCGTTGTACTGCGCATCTCTCCAATTGTGACTTCAACTCTTACTCGTACACTCTTAATACAACATATTTGTAAGAATACACTCCACATTCCTCCGAATATAACACTTTATTCATAAAACCAAAAAAAATCCTATCAATACGTTTAAGTACGCTTCTACACCTTCCGAATTGTCAAAGTGGCTAGTGGACTGTCCTCCACTACTCTCTTCCTCTTGAAGTACCAATTACTTCAAGGTCCGAATCTGAATCAAGCTTATTCTGCACAGCCGGCCTGACTTCTCCAGTTCGACCGCTTATTCTAATGGCGGATTGGACTCTAGCGGAGTTGTTGAGGTTGAAGAACCGCGGGGGAATATTTTTGTCATGGCGATGGGACTACGTGTGCTTAAAGCTGTGCGATGAAGTCTGGAGAGGAAAAGTGCTGACGGCAATTGGAAGCCGAGCTCAACCTAAGAAGTGGGATGCAAAGTTATGGGCGAAGGCTTTGGGACGCAATCACGAAGAGGAAAAAGGCGACGTCGATTGGGAGGGATCGGCGATGCACACAACATTTATCTTCGATGAGCGGAAGTGGTTCAATCCTAGGGAGAGGAAGGGGACGAATGGCTACAAGCTCAATTTGATCAAAGATGTCTTCAGGAGGAAGGTGACTCTCACCTTGAATCAACTTTTCTCACCGCAGAGAACGACATATGTGAACATGCACAAGGTGAGGATTGTGGAAGGATTCATCAGTGGGACTATCCGGGTGAACTGGGGAGAGATCTTTGCGAGGAACGTACATGCAATGGCGACGAAGCTAAGAGAAGACGATAAGAGTGTAGTCTATCTCTCGTCTTTCTTAGTACATCTGTACGTGAAGCTGGAATGGCTGACGTCTAAGGAGAGACAGTTGTATCAGCTGGAGAGTGGGCTGTCGGATTTGGATGCAGACCTCGACAGTGCTAGTAGTGGGTCGACAAGGAGTCTAGGGACGAGTGCTCCTCCTGAGCTGAAGAGAACGGGAGAAGTCAGGCCGGCTGTCCAGAGCAAGCTTGATTCGGACTCATACCTTGAAGTAATCGGAACTTTGAGGAAGAGAAAGAAAGTAGTGGAGGACAGTCCGCCAGCCACTCTAACAGTTCGAAGAGATGTGGGGAAGAAGAAGGTGGAAGAAGTATGACTTGCGAAGACTTCTCGGCCGAAGATGATGGCGGTGAAGCCAGGACCGAAAGCCTCGGAGGAGATTGCATAACCTATGGCTTCGGTACTTCAATTGTCTCAGAAGTTGGAAGTTGTGGTGGTCCCGGTATTGTTGGAGTTAAACAAGATGGGACCGATGTATATGTCAGGGTGGGACCCTCAAGCATATGGGTATATGGAGTTGATTCAGATGATGAACCGTCTGGCGTTGGGGAAGGAGGACCAATCCATCACAGTGAGGGAACTGACGGAGAATATGGACAAGCTGTCCAAGGAGAAGACTGAGATGGAGAAGCAGGTTTAGGAGGCGAAGAAGGCCTACGAAGAGATTTATCGTATTCGGGATGCGGAGATCCATTTTGTGGAGAAGAATAATGCTCAACTTTGGGAGACGGTGCAAGACCTGAAGCGAAGATTGATTCAGGTGGATGTGGAGGCACCTGCAAAGTTAGAGAACCTCGCTAACAGATGTGCGCAGCATCTATTCACACGGTGTGATTGTGTTGAGACGCAATGTTAGAATGGATTGGTGGCGAAAATGGAGAATCCTGGCGACTCGAAGGATCGGAGAAAGGAGATGTACAAGACGTTGGGTCGAGATTTCAAGGAAGCCATGGCTCTTCATCGACAGGAGATCACGGCAGATGTAAAGAAAATGCAGTTAGGAATCGACGTATTCACGCAAGCAGCGGAGGTGTGGTCGAGCGGCTTAGATCAGAGTAGAAGACTTAGGAGAGAGCGATCTGTGTAGAGGCAGTTAGGAGTAGCAGTTAGAACATTCATTATAAATATTCATAGGAAATAAAGTGGTGGATCTTTCATCTTTGCAAGTGTCCAATCTGTTGGAATGCAAATTGTAGTCAGGATAGAACGAGCACTCGAGGAGCTGATATCTGCAGGCTGATATTGTGACGATTGAAGCGTGTATCCGTGAAGTTACCCGGATATTCGTCCACGAGCTGAGCCTGTCTGTAGCATCAGAAGTACTCTAGAGGATGTTTTAGCCAAGACACAAACTTGTAAAGAGAGAGATCCCCATCCTGAAGTAAAGAGAATTGCTGAAATCTATTTGTTGTGATTGTGAAATTGGTGATGTGATGGGAATGTGAAGGAATTGAGCTTGAATCAGTTGACTTCTTTGTGAATACTCTTCGGACTTTGCAGTCCAGAGTTAGAAAGATGTCTAAATGCTTGTTTCCCTTCTTTGCTAGTGTGGTTTGATCCCTCGTTCCCT
This sequence comes from Marchantia paleacea, assembly GCA_014180765.2. Lineage (NCBI taxonomy): Eukaryota > Viridiplantae > Streptophyta > Marchantiopsida > Marchantiales > Marchantiaceae > Marchantia > Marchantia paleacea. Next base: position 1,595,259 of record MUAA02000106.1, on the reverse strand, counting down.
TGGGAAGGAATCCATCTATACGAATTTGGACTTAATAGTGCATACCTGTGCTATTACATCAGTATTGCTAGATGCATCGAGAAGAGTATCTTGTGCACACCGTCTATGTCTATGATGAATAAACCTTCTTCCAAGGGAGGTTTTATTACGAGCATATGACAGAGTAGAGAGGCCCTCACATCTCATAGTGGAGAATATTTTGGATGTGGGTAGACACTCTCAGGTGATGGTCTATGCTGACAGGTCACCCATGGGAGTGGTGAACCTTGTGGGTCAGCCAAGGTTTATATTACCCACGTTGTTGAGTTATCTAGCTTCCCATCCTTACAAAGAGGAAGGACATGGACTTGTATGGGATTCTTGTTTACAGCGGTTGGTGTAATCCAACGCCGAAGAAAGAGAGCGAGCTATGGGATTTTGTACTTGTACTACACCATTATCTACATTGTGAGAAGTATCACGACGTCAAGTGTTGGATCATGCTATGGACCTGAACTGTTTGACATGGATTGTGAGCCTCGGATTGGCTGAATAGAGACGCATGCAGTCCACATCTGTGACTGCAAGACCATTGATAAGCTCTTTGCCTTCCAAGATGGTGGAGGCAAAAGTTGGGGGTGAAAAGTGCCCAAGGTTTCATCCTTGGTCTTATGGGGATATTAGAGAAGGAGAGGTAGAGTCTTCTTTTTTGCGTAAAGGGGTGGAGTTTTTTGCGTGGAGCAAGCGATGGTTACCACTATAGGCCTTTGTGAGACAACACAAGAGGTTACAGCTAGAGCAATAGGAGTTGTTCACACTGAAATAGTGGAGTCTAATATGAGAGAGTAGAAAACACTTTCTGCTCAAGAGGTTGTCATTTAGCAACCATATACTACGGCTTCTATCTCTAGTGTCGATGGAGAAAAGATTTTGGATATTGAGATTGGTCCCAAAGTGATAGGAGAAGAAAGACATAGGCCGTGGAGGTTTTTGAGGAGTTTCAAAAATTATTTTGAAGGGACATAGTATACAGTTTGACTTGACAACTAATGCACCAGTCTTCCGTTGTTCCTATCGATATAGTGATATGGAGAGAGATCTGATCCAAAGTAGGTGTCAAGACCTTCTTGATGCTTGATTAGTGGAGATATCATATGGAGAGTATGCCTCTGTTGTGGTGATGCCAGTCAAGAAGGATATACATGACAATTATAGACATAGAAGCATGTGTGGTGACTACCGCTCTATTAATCAACAGATAAAATCTGATCAATATGCTATGCGCACACCGGAGGAGATCTTTGATGTAGTTGGACATGCAAAGGTTTTCAATACATTGGATTTACGAGCAAGATATCATCAGTTGCGGATTCGAGTTGGAAATAATGCCAAGACAGCCTTTTGGACAATTAATTTGCATGGCAAGAATGTGTCATATTAGTGGTAGTTCTTACCATTTGGGTAATGGTATATTTATAATGTAAAATAACGACAGGCTAGATTACACAAAATTTTGATTTCTAATATAGCCTCTTAATTCAATGATGTAAATGCAAATATTTTTATATAAAACTAAAGTTTTTCCAACCATAGGAAGAAACATCATTCAAGAATTATAGTAAAAAAAAAAGGATCCAAAATAAAAATAAAAATCAAATAGAATGGGAATATCTAAAGTTCTTCCCATATTACAACTCCATAGTGATTGAATAGAAGAGGATAATTTTTTGGTGGAAAGACATAGGTACATGAGAACGTGAGAGGGTAGGTATCTCTAAAGATCAAGGTCTAACATATTCATCAATGAAATGAGACAAGAGAGGTGAAATGAGGATCACAAAAAGAGTGTGTCTGGTAGAAGTATCCCGAATGATAAAAAATCTGGTCAATGATCAATGGAGAAGTACACAAGTGAGTTTGAATTACAAAAAAATGAGTTCCTTTGCAAAAATTAAACAAATGCATGGTTGATGAAAAAGTAAAATTGTTGGAGACAAGGATAAAATGTATAGTTTTGAAAAAGGATAGCCAAATTTTGTATGCAACTTGTAACGCGTGTAATTAGTTTTTTCACTCAACTCTTAAACTACTACCTCTCTTATTTTCTTTCAACTCTTTTTCATCGCTGTCATTCAAGATAATGATTATAATGAATTCTCATCCGATTGCAAAAGTTCTAGCTCAAGCCATGTGTGCAAAGCTTCCAACACAAAAGATGACTATCATTTTTTTGTGAAATCCAAGAACTCACAGTTCTCACCAGAGAATCTAATTTGAGTTTTTGAAGTAATCTTTTCTACTCTCAATGCAAGTATTTATGATTGAAAAGAAAAAATTACACACAAAAATAATATGGATGATAGTAAGAGCAATTTTAAGCATGAATGCATAGAATTATAAAAAATTAAAACCAAATGTTCAAATGAATAGATTGTGAATGTATAAAAGGGTGATGGAGATTAAATTTGTCTTATGACTAAATGTGAAACAAACTACAAGTGGAGGAGGTGAATGAGTTGATGTTGATGATTTTGAGGACACCATTGACAAATTGGAAGAGTTGATGCAAGATTCATTAGTAATAAAAAGGTTGAAAGAAGGATAGAAAATAATGAAGAATTGAATTATTAAAGCTTATGGACATGAGCAAGAACTGATCATGTACAATTCAAAACATGAATGATGATTGAACCATGATAAGATTAAGCCAAGAAGATATTTTGGAAGCATTAGATGTTATGTTAAAGTGCAAAAAGGAACAAAAAATATAAGCAATAATTTGATGATAACAATAAAGTGGAAAGACTATAAAAGACATTAAGTTAAACATATGTTAAAATGAAATGCTAATGGTGAAAAGATTAGACAAAGATTGTTTTTGTTTTGTGATAAGAATGTTTGGAACAATACTCAATCAAAATATCGATGAAGTATTCTTGTCTTCGATGGATAGATTGACCTAAATGAGAAACGTGAAGTTGAAATTGACCTCAGATCTGATGACACCTCCAAGCATCATCACTATCGTCAAGATATAAGAAGGCTCTAGACATCAATATCAAAGATAAAATGTTTAGAAAATACCACGTGTCAAAACCAAATGCAAGCATATGAGGATGATAGGCTGCAAGTGAATAGATGGATAAAATTAGCAGTAATATTTAGGTCAAGATTTTTGATAATGCAAAGAAATATATAGGTAGAGATTTTTGGTAACGCAAATAACAATCTATTGCTCATTGCAAAATTCAGCTAAAGTTCATAGAGTGGATGTGTGAAGAAGGTATAGAACATGAAGTGGAGGGGAGAGCATGCAAAGGATGATGATTTTGCAAAGATAATAATGATAAAAATGTGCAACTGAAAAACCTTTCAATCAAATTTATACAAAAATATATACATGATTGTCAATATTAAGAAGCCAACAATGGACTCTTTCATGAAGAAAAAAATCCATAAAATGAGTAAAAAAGAGAAATGAAGACAAATTAGAAAAGAAAAAAATCATTGATTTTGAAGAAAAAACTTGAAAGTTAGCACAAAAGTCTTTATTAGTGCTTTTTGTTATTGAAATGGTAAGTGAGACAATGTTGTAAATCCCATGTTTGTTGATATCATATTGAAATTGGCATGAAATAGATTGGAATTGGCATAATAATAAAAATCCAAAGAAGTATTTAGGCTAAAGCTCTAAATTTAATTCAAAACTTAAAATTTTTAAATATATGCAAGTAAAGATTATGTGTTCTTGATAAAAAAAGAATTTTTATAATTGGAGTTAAATATAAATTACATGTTGTAATTTTTTTTTAATGTTATGAAATTTTTTTCATATGATAGAATGCAATGATTTAGTATAATCATTGTAATACAATAATATCGTTAAGTACATGAACAATAGCTTATGATTGTAATTTTTAAAAAAAAATTATAAATAACAAAGGATATTTATGTAAGTCAAGGATAAAAAGGTCGTTTTAAAAGATATAGTAGTATTATTGTCATAGAAATATATTTCAATTGGGCAGTTTTTAGAAATGAAATTGCATAAGGAATATCGTTACAAATGATGGTTAGTCAAAAAATTCAAAAAATATTTTAGTTATGTTAAAATTCTAAAAAATGATTCCATGCTAGAAGTTTTGATTGGTAGGTAAGTAGTTCGATTTTTGTCACTTTCAAGTAGAGACAAAAAAAAATGTTTTAATTTTATTTTCTTAATATTTGATAATATATATGAAAGTGTGTGGCTATTTTCATGTCATTCAATCCCTTTTTTTAAGTTATTTTGTTTAATATTTTAAATTAAGAAAAATAGGGATTTTTAAAAAATTGAATAAATGAACAAAAAAGCTATTTAAATTTTTAGATTCTGATAAAATTTGATTAATCTTTTTTGATTCTATCAATTTTTTATTTGATTGATGAGATAAGTATAGGTTCTAGTATATTCTATTTTATTTTATTTTAAACAAGTTTATTTAAAATTTAATCTTTGATCAATATCAATTAAGATGGACTACTTAGTATGAATTAGATGCATAATGTGGAACTCAAGTCTTCATTTTAGGAATTTATTGATTGCACCTTTGTGCATGACTTTAACAAGTATCGAATATCCTCTCTCACTTGGATAGGTTCTAGGGAGTAATTATTTTTGCAAAATCTTATGCAGAAAGGTGTAGTTTTTCAGATTATTTATATTTTAAGCTTTGTTTACTAACTATCCCTCAATAAAAAAGATTTAAATTTTTAAATATTTTATTCTAATGCAAAAAATGATTTACATCATTGTTACAAATTTTTTTGAATGGCTAGAACCTTTTTATTTGATTAGTGAAAAAATAATCTAAATCAATCAACAAACTCAAATGATAGCTTAATAAATTTGAAATAAAACTCATCTTTCTTGTTAATTTTTTTACTATTCATTCTCTATCCTTTTTTTTGTTTCCCCTCATGTATTCTCTTTGAATTCGAGGATAGGTGTAGTTATTTAATCAGCTGAAATCTCCTCAACTGTTTTACTATCACATCCACTTCCAAATTGAAATTTAAATTTTAAATCAATCATCTCAAAGAACAAATGACTCTAATCTCTCTTCTCTGTATTACTTTGCATTCAAAGCAACATACATGCACTTCCAATAATCTTCTTCATTTGTCCTCCCAAACTTTTTTCTTATGTTGCGCTTGATGTGTAGTGCTTAGTATCCATGTATCATTCCCAAAAATGTAAGCCTCATGGCTTTTCACAAACCTTTGGCTTTGTCCCACATTATCACGAACTCCTTATTCTTCAAACCCTTTAGTGATTCTTTAATCTTCTCGCAAAACCAGGTCCGACTCCAAGTTTTCTCATCGTCAATTCATCTCAATCTGCTCAATAGTTTTGTTGTTTCTGTCCAAAGCTGAAGTTGTAAAGATCTAACACGGGTACTTACGATTCTTCATGTGACGCACGTCAAGCCATACAACCTTCTAACAATCTTCTAGAACTCTCTTGCATGCAGTTCATGAATGAACTGCATGCAATAGCTAATTCATGATTGACTAAATTTCCCTCCTTGTATCCATTCTCTTGCCATCTCCTGGCTCGTCCATGCAATATGGTAGTTAATAATAATCCCGAATGTTTCATGAAAATCCTTTTGTAGCTTGTCTATTGGTTTCATATCATCAAGAACAAGTCGAACAGAAAAAAAACAACCATGAAAGATTTCTAGTAAGGCCACCTCAATTCATGTAGGTAAGCTGGACATGTGTGCTCCAATTTGCAACTGTATTCTTAAACTCCCTCATTCTGCCATCATATTGACAACGAATCTGGCACTCGCATTTTTTTAATTTTTTGACATAGTATTTAACCACATTCATCACTATCGCTTCCATTCGCTCCGTGTATCCAAGCAGACGCATGTCGCATTAATTCACCACATGCTCCTTTTTATGGGAGTTTTCCTACTTATGTGGTCTCACATCATGCTTAAAAAGTTCATTTACATGAGGCTCAGTTTTTAAATTTGAGCTACCAACATTTGCGAGACTACTGATTAGCCTTTGGATGAACTGATGAACTTCTCAAGCTCTTCTCTACCTAATCTTTCTAACCTGTTCTCTGGATGCATTTCTCTGCCTTTTCGTTTCCTAAATGGTGGGTCGTGACGTATTTTGTGCTTGTATATACATGTTCTAACAATAAGAATATCGGTGGTCTTGAAATATTTGTTCACGCAGCCGTGGTATATCTAGTAACAATCCACAGCAAATTGAATTCATCTTGAGTTTTGAATGTGACACCCAATTTTATTTTTGCGGTATCCATCTCTAACTCTCTATCATGTGTCCATGCTTCCTGCATACAATGTCTCCAGCGTTGCCATGGACTTCAATTTGAACGTTTTGTGTATGATTGAGGATCCACAAGAACAATAAAATAGATATTTGCACGCTCCAATTTGGTTTGGTGCATACTCCGGCCAACAACTCAAGATGTATCGATCAAAGAGTTATCAACCTCTGCATCATCATTTATACTAAAGATTTCTACCATTGCTATGGAGTTCAGCTAAAATCTTTATATTCAAGATGCAATGTGCTACTGATGCGCGAGTTTGGGCTCTGTACACTTGTATGCCTGTGTGTTTGAATAATAAAGATGTTAATGATGTTTTTGTCCTCAGTGCTCTTACAATTGTGTTCGCTTGCTTCTTCTCTATACTCTTCGCATTCTCCTGGTGAAGTGAATGAAGGTTCGGTTTTTCTCCATTGGGGTATGAGGGAGCAAACAGATGTAAGATTGGGTATGAGATAGCTCCGGATGTAAAATATGGGTATGAGGGAGATCATTTGTGGCTCCCCTGCTCTTAAGTGTAACAAATTCACTCCGTGAATCACTCACTGTCTTGAGAAGAGCTGACATCAAACCATCATTGCGTTCGTTAGGCCCGGAGTCCGGAGTCCGGACCCATCAGATCGCTGCGAGCATGATTCGGCATTTAACCCGATACATTTTTGTCTGTTAAAGTGGAATGAGCAGTTCAATGGGAATTCACGCCTTGGTCCTGTCCTGTAGATAGACCCTTCAATTCTTGTGAAGCAGACTGTAAACAAAGGAACGAGCAAACCAATGATAAGTGGCTACAGTTAAGGACCTTTGTGAAAGGTCACCGAGAGAGACTTAGGTCTTCTCTTTTCTATTACTTTGAAGCACTGTTCTCTCCGTCTCTCACCCAAAAACCGTTAAAGTGGCAACGGAAAATGGACGAGCAAATAATGAACGAAGGATTGTTTATTGCAAAAAACTCTTAGATTTCAGGTAGTCCCGATATCATATTCAGAGCAGCAGCAGAAATCTCTGCAACGCTCGAATTTTCATGACGGTGGTTTTTAACTGAACTCTGGCCCCGAACGGCCGCAGCTTCTACTGACGTGAAGCTGTGAACAATTGCTCCAGATTCGGTTCAGGTGAAATCCACTTTACTCTGCCTTGATCGTATCTTAAAGGAAGAGAGATATACTCAACAAAGTATATAAATTCTCCATACCAGGAGAGGAGTAATGTACATCCTCGGTTGGGTGGTCAACTTGCGCTGGGTTCAGATCAGAGTCTTCAGACAAGGTAAAGCCCTAGGGCAAGACCCCATTAGAAAACTGTACGAGCGATAGGACCGAACGAACGGAACGCACGGACGAGATGGGATATACTTGATTCCATAAACTGGATCAGTTGACCAACGATCAATTATTGCGGTGAATGCTTCGCTCTGCCTGATGTTCATTTGGGACGAATCGAAAGTATATTGGACCATGCGAACCACGAGTAATGTACGAATCGATCCACTGGAGAGGAAGCTTTCTCACACATACATCCGATACCTTCTAATACCTCCTGGCGAGGGAATCGAATCATTTCCATGTGCATGGCCACGATTGGTTTGAATCCATGAGGCCAATCGTTGGGCGGCTCTTCGAATGCTCAGCATTGTGCAGGAGAAAATCCTAGGTACTGCACTTGATGATACATATCCTCAAGAAGTACATCCGAGTGAGACTCGGTGAGTGTGGTTTGGGAAGATGTCCATTAAGGAACAAGATACGATGTAGAAGAACGAAGAAAATTGAGTCCAGAGATTCGAGTTGCATCTGTACTTGATTTCGAATATTAAAGTGTGATTGAATTGTTCATAAGACTGAATCAAACTGAGTTGCAGCTTGACCGTTAATGGCATCAATCAGTAGGGCAGCACCATATTAAATAATCTTTGTATCTCTCCTGCCTTTTCCACTTCCCATTGGTAATATGGCACTTACTTTGTGCATTTCTTGGATAACCACAACTGACTGTGATTATCTTTTTCTTTCATTCTTCCCTCACACTTTATCTCTTTTGATTTCGGGTTTTTCACTTATAGTCTTTGGCATCCTAGCCTTAGGGCTGCATCGCCATATGATTCACGCACATAAGAATGTTTGAAGAAATCAAACATGCTATTAATCTATTTGACTATCTTCTTTCCTTTTTGTATTATGTTTCCAAACATGGAATCTTCTAAAACAAAAATTTCTCTAAAGCGCCGGCAAGATTCCGTTCAACGCAGCATTGGTTTTTTCAATATTATTTTGCATTAAGTCCATGTATTTTGTTGTACAATGTTCAGCCTTTGTCTCCCATTAACTAAATACTGACTTTTCACTAATATTTCAGGAAATAATTTTACTGATATTGTCTTCAATGACAGGAAGAATTCAGACAGAGTAGGAAGAGATATTTATTGCGTTGGCACGTGCTTAAAATTGCAATTTCTAATTTTAATTTTTGATAACAGACTTAGTGTATTATTGATATTATGCCTCAGACGTAACCATGGAAATAGACTGCCCGTACTTTGGACGGCAGTTCCTGGCAAGTATCCATATTCAAGACAAAGATTAAAGTAATCAAAACCATGCACATGAGCTATTTCTAATTTTTGTTTTATCCAACTTCCAAAAGAACAAAGAGACTTAATTACATTTCTAGTTAAATCACTAAATTTTATATCCGACCACTTTTTTCACTAGATAACTTAGCTGTCATGATTGAAGTTCAATAAGGTGCAGTATTCATCCTGATGAAATTTTATGTGGAAATGTGCGCTAAGGTCAGGTCGCCAGGAATACCTGGTGAAAAATCACTTAATAAAGGGTATAAGTTTGTAACCATCGATGAGTACGAGAAAATTATTACTTTGTACTTAAGTCTAAATAATAAACTTACATAATTCATTCAGATGAAATTTCATCTAGATTCTTTGTAGCGGAAATATCTTAGTCATGGACTTACATGATTGAGATCTCAAACCAATTTAGTGTAGTTCAGTTATTAGTTCAGTAGTAAAGTATCTATATTTTCAACTTTCTTTCCAATTCCCACATTGGAGTCTTTGATTCTCGTTGCAATCATAGAAGGTCATAAGGTGTTGAAAATCTTTGGTTTGACCTCAGCTAATAATATTGTAATGAACTTTTAATCAAGGTGACACCACACCGGATCCAAGATGTCAGAGTACATCAAGGGAAAGACAAAAGGAAATTTAAACTTCTTCTTTGCAAAAGACTAAATGAGTGAAGAGGTCCCATGAATTTCGTGGCATATACTTCGTCATTTCTTTTTAGCTGGTAACAAGGGACAAAGTATAATAACAAAAGGGATGGGAAGACCCCATCAAAGCGTACAAGGATGGAACCAAGGATGGATTTCTTTTTAGCACATGGTTGACTTCAACTTGGAGCAATAGTAGTCTTACAAGTCGGGCTGAGATGATCCAAATAATCCATTTACTGCCACTCAATATATACACCAAAGAAAGAAAATTAGTGATGAAATCACTAATATTACGTAAGTTTTCACGTATGATTTATTCTTTACCGCATACAATGTCATATCTATCACCGACTCATGGAAGCATCAAATCTGTCACTATCTTTCTTCGTAGCGGCAAAGTCAGAAGCAAACCCGTTACCTCACGAAATTGATGTACAATTCGTTGGAAAGGAAAACTTCTTCTTTGGATATTTACATATGTCCATTATGAGACTTAGGAATCTTTGAAGAATAAAAGAATATTGGGCTAAACTGAAACCGGAATTCCCAAGATCCGACAGAGAAGTCGCGGGAAACGACGGATAAGGCGAAAAACCAAAGACAAAGACGCTGAAAATTGAAGCTAGACACAGTACAACAGAACGAGAGCCAGAGCTGGAAGGCAAATCGGTGATTCAGAATCAGAATCTGTTTGTACTTTTTGTGTTGAAGGTTGGCTTCCTTATGCCTTTGGCGGATCTTGATTTTCCACGATTTTATTTGTATTCTTTTTATTCAATGCCCAGCTGACCACGCTATGCAATAGATTGATCAGGTTGATTACTCAAGCACAGAAAACTTGATAGACATGGTGAAGTATTCTTAAATAGGAGGCAACAGATCAGAAGGCCGGTAGGCTAGCAGAGCTCAGGTGACATCCAGGAGTCATAAATTTGTTGCATAATAGCTATGCCCACATTATTCTTACTTGGACGATCGAAGGAAAATCGATATGCGGACTTAAAATGTCCGCAAATTCTGCATACCACACAAATCTTTCAGCTCAAATCGATTCAAATATTCTACTGTGAGCACGTGAAGATTTAAAGTCCTCTGAATTTGCCACTTACTAACCTGTATTTCATAATGGTTGCCTTGCCGCCATCTACAGAAGAAGGGAATGATTGATCGTAAAAAATACGAACTTTTCTGAATTTCCACACAAAAGGTAGGTGTAAATTTTGTCTATTCATGAGGTTTCATTCCAGGATCTTAGATTTATCTACTATCAGAAAATACATACTGCTCAGAAATTTCTGAGTATTATGGAACAACATCTATCAAGCACATGTCGTTAGCAGGTCTACCTTCTTTTTCTGTTTTCCAAGCGTAAAATTTCGCGTTGGCTTCTTTCATTTTGATACCACATTGATGAGCTCAGAAGCAGATGACTTTGTCAATGTTTATCCGAAAACATTGGAGAATCATGTTTAGTCCATCGAAATGACTAATCTTACAACGTGTGGGCTTTAAGGACTGAAAGGAGGAGAAACCGCATTTCTAGCTTTCCTACACTGAAATTGAAACGTGGGATGTCAGACCGATACAAGATCTGCTGAGCTAGAACACCTATATTGAAAAAAATGGTTGAACAGGAAAGCAGATGGACTGATTCATAAACTTGGTCCACTTTGATTGATGAGACTAGTCAGGAGCATAAATGTTCCATGCACATGCACGTCTCTCAAGTTAAACACTAAAAGTATGATTCAACACAATCTTCGAAACAATGGCGGAGTTCAAGCCGATGCTGGTATCTTCAATCGTTATTTATTTATTCTTCTGTGTATGGGATAGAGAAAGAAAACACTGTGGGCTCCCGTATAAAACAAGAGACTGGACAATGAAATCTGATAGCTATGTAGGAATGAAGACTACAGTGACAGTGTATAACTACAGAAATTTAATTAACGTGGAATTGAATGATGAAGAATATGACAGGATAAGAAAGGCTCAGTCAAAAGACCATGTGGTTCATCACTAGTTGAAGTGAGAGATACAGTATCGAAATCTGTTCACAAAATCAAATCAATTAATTTAGGAAGAGTCTGGAAACATATGATACTCTTAGATACCCATGAATTTCCGTGGGAGCTATTGGGAAATTCTCCAGAGAGGGAGACGTATTTCAATTCAGGATGACTTCAGCAGTTCGAAGTTCTCCAATTTCAGACCCATGTGTGGAATGTTCAGAAACTTGAGTGGACTTGGCAGAGACGTACGGAAACCGTTGTATATTTAGACTCTCGAAGCTTTGCACTCTCTTCTTCACAATCTGTCGAATAGATAAGAAAAGGTACAAGTCTCAGAAATTTCAAGGATCTAGACTGAAGGATAAGTCTCTCATTGACCATAGACCATCCATCGAAGTTCAGACTGAATAGGTCTTATTTTTCATTACTCTGACTGATTCTGAAGCATCATTGAGTAAAAATTGGGTTCAAAGTTGCTCAGCACGGTAGTTCTTGTTGTTATCAGTGATCTGGTCAACGTGGTCGGGTAAAAGAGCTGCAGAATATGGTGGTTCTTGATTCAAACAAAACCAGGTAACTGTGAAGAGAAACGATACTCACCTCTTTGAGTATCTTAAATCAATAGCCTGGAGAGATCAGCTGGGGATCTATGAAGCAATCCTATTAGGCCAAAGCAACAGACTGAAATATCTCCTGCTCCAAAAGACTGACTTTTTATACCGTTCTGATCAGCAGATATCTAGGAGCTGCAGTATGAAAAGATAACAACCAGAAGCTCTAGTGCACACTTCCAGAGTCTCGTTGTTAGAAGATTAGCACAGAACCCAGGATTTATATTTCAAATTCTGAACATGACTGCTTCTGATGATTCGTCAACTTCTGAAGCAAAATGTGATTAAAGTATTGGTCAGCTTACGTCAGAATCTGTGGGGCCTTAACCCCACAACAAGAAGTAGGCCTACAACTATAAGTATCAGAATTCAACATGTGATATTTCAGTCAATGAAAAGTACAATTTTCTGCAGGTCAGTGAGCTATCTCACCAGATTTCCAGTAATTTAGTAAATCAGCTCCTATACTAGTGATCACATAAGCTTGTGAAACGAGCACCATTTTTGGATAAGACTCAGTCGCTGGTTATTCACAAATGTGAGCCCAAGAAAAATTCTTCATATCTCTTTTGAATTGAACCTGATGCTATCCGGATCCAAACCGGTGACACGCACGAGCGCACGCATTAAAGCTCTCTACGTCGACTGTGTTTGCAAATTGTAAAGTTGATAAGCGCTTGTCCCTGAACATGACAAGTGGCCATTCCCACCCACGTGAGATGGGTGGGAATGACCACTTCTGAGCATTTTTCTTCAAATCCTGGGCCGGGCATCCTGATCTCATTCCAGGTGGTGGCAAAAACATCCAAAACCATTGGGACCACCTCTTTGTGCATTATACCTACAGCAAGCTGTGACGGAGATGACTAAACAGCACGATCCTCCTGCTTAGCAGGATAAGATCGCTGAAGATAAATGCCTCTTTCTGACAGCTGGTCCAAACCTAGAGGCTATTGATTCTTTTAGTGGCCGTTTGCAGTCTTCGTAACCATAGGAGAAGAAACAAGAAGAAAACAGGATCAAGGAAGTGGTTGTTTCTAAACTTATTAGACTATTCTTTTCGCATTGTGCATCTACTCGAATTTTTTAACTGAACCTTACAGTCAAGTATCTCCTTCTCTGGAAATAAAGCAAATAGGTGTTTGATAATGTGAAATCTTCGTTAAAGTATTTTGAACCCCTCAGGTTTCAACATAATATTTCCAACTAACATGTACATCAGGTATAAGAACCCATTATACATTGCCTTCTACTGAGCCAAAGCATACAATACAAATGAAATCATGCACTGTTAATTGTTTTCAACTCATATTTATGAATGACAGCTTTATCTGATACGACAATTTGGATAATTTTATGATTAAATATTTTATTCAAAAAATAACGGATAATATTAATTGGCATTACGGAATTATGGCATTTATTCATATTAGTGTTGAAAAAATAGCCAAATGTATGAAACTTTTTTAAAAGATAATTTTTATTTTCTAAAAATTTAAATTTTTAAATTTTTACTAATTTATCTTTAAATAAAAGAAAAAATTTATTGATGAAAGTAAGATCTCGTTTTTAACTATCATCAATGAAAGATTAATTATGACTACTCCATTTGTTCATTGTGAATATGTTTATATTAAAAATTATTGAACATCTCTATTTTTTATTTTGAATAATAATGGACATCAACCCTTGCTTATATATATTTTTTAGTTTGATATTTATTAAAAAAATTTGCAAAGGAAAATATAGTTATTAATTATTTTTTAAATAATAAATGATTAATTTTTTTCAAAATTTTATTGTTATATATCTTAAGTTGAATGATATTTAGATACTTACAGATTATGAAATAACACATTTTTTGATTATTGATCACCATCATCTCAGCCCAAAAATTGAAAAAAAAATCATAAAATTTTGTTATATAAATTTTTATGATTCAAAGACAAAGAAAATAAAAACTTTCACTATGTATAGACTTTATGACAATGTTGCTTATCCAAGTAGTTATTGATATCACTAGATTTCTCACTATATTCTAGCCACAATTCGTGGAAGTGTAAGACATGAAATTAAAATTTGAAGTGAAAAAAGTTATCTTTTAATCAAAGAATATAAATTTTTTAGTTAGGTTTCAATCAATGTTTATTGGTGATAGATAAGGTGTGCTACATATAAAAAAGATATTTTGTGTAGATTTGTATGATAGGTTAATTTAGGATTATCATCTTTGTGTGATAGGTTAATATTTGAGACAATCTTTATGATTCCAATATGCATGATGGATTTAGTACCTCTAATAACAATAAAATGGATGTAGGGTTTAGGGGTGATTCATCCAATTTTTCATAGATTTTGTATCACTGGTTTTTTTCCTTTTTTATGATTTGAAGTGAGAATCATCGTTGTAGTATGTGAATTCTATCAAAGTTATTTATTTATATTTTTTTAATATAAATTGTATATTTAGTAGTAGATTTTATACTATGATTATAATGGGTTAAAATGAAGGAGTCAATTGAAAGTAGATTTTTGACATGTACATAGGACCACTTCTATGGCAAGTGTATTTTCATGTCAGTGATTATTTTCATTTTTGCCATTCATTATAACAGTATAATTAGACATGAATATTTTCTTTAGATATTTAGTAATGTGATGTAAAGCTATGTAGAGTTTCACATGTGGCTTCTAGATTGATTCTCACTAATCATATATTCAAGAGAATTTTAAAATCCTTATGATCATAACCGATTTGCACATTCTTACAAACTCTCAAACCACAGAGAACCAAATCAGTTTTCATCTGAATTAATCAATAAATTTTTCACATCAAATTTTTTTATCAACTCGAAAAAAAATCTCACAATGAATACAAATAAGGTTAAATGTCATGAATTTTTTTAGATTTATAAAAGATTTTGTAAACAATATCAGAGAGCTGATTCGTAATCTCTCTATTTATACCATTTAGATTTTTACTCTAGTACGAAAGTTGATTGCCATGTGACTTTTTCTTATCAAGTTCAATCAAGGTAGAAATTATATTCCCAATGAAAGTCTTTACATGGTAATATATGATTAATCCATTTGGATCTTGAACAATCTCAAAAATACTTGCATTGACTTGGATGTATAAGTTAATTCTACCAATGGATTTAATTAACCTTATCAAGTCAAACCAATTCAAAACTAGTTAAATTAAGAAAAATCAAATAAATTCAAGATACATATCTCATGAAATATGATTTTTCATTTCCACAAAATAACAATATGGTTGTTCACATCCTCCATTCTATCTTATCATGAACTGCCCTATCTATTCTTCTAATTTAAATATACATAACTAAACATGATCATTATTAAATTAAACTCAGTCATAAATAAAAATCACACTTCAATCTTATATGAAATAATGAATTATTTATAGAATCTTTTTACAATTATTTTATGAAAGAATGAATATAATCTACCACATCAAATATGTAAATTGAAGGTTAATAGCATAATCCAAAGTATGACACAAAGTATCTCTATACTAGACAATAACTATGTATCATTCCAAGAAAAAATTTAACCTTTTGAAAACAGATCCTAATCCAAACATAAGAGTTATATAATTCCAAGACCTCATTTCACTCTTGACAAGTAATCTCAAAAAATTCTAAATCTCTACCATATTATAAAAAGTATGATGAGAAAGACAATCAAGATGTTTATTGGTTAACAAGTTAACCACCATAGCCGGATGTTTTAGTCTCATAGATGAACATTCATAATATTCATTTCATCATATAAAAAACTCTCTATGCTAAAGCATCAACCTTGCTATGATCTCATGAGATGAGATGATGATTAATCAACATTTGATCAAACAAAATTTGGAACTTCTCTCAAAACTTAATTATGCAATCCGTCAATATTTCTGATGATGAACCAAATTTTTTAACCACAAAAGCTAAGAAATTATAACATAAAGTGACCTACTAGATGACTAATATGATTGACCTACCATTTCTCATTAGGGTGAAAAAAATGATGCAGAAAAATTTATGCAAAATATAATTTTCAGATTGTTACGCATGATCCACTATCTAAAAAATAGATGTTTAGACAAGCATATAAAATGAACATGAAAAATGACAAGTGATACATATATGTTTTATTTATTTTTTTGCAAAATTCAAAAAATTAGTAATGAATTGAAAAATAAAACAAAAATTTTGTATAACATTTGGATACATTTGAAGTTATGATAACTCACATTGGTTAAATTATAGTTCATTATGTTATAATTAATGCACGATATCATATATTTAACCCATAGTAATCAACTTTTTAAAAAATATGGTAAAAAAAAATTGAAAAAAATTACATTCTTCTATCTTTTTTTGATTGTGCAGTTCCATGAATTGAACTATTTAGTTACCGTTGTTTGAAAATATGTAAAAAAGACAAAAATACAAGATATTTAAGCAATGATAACAAGATCATGAAAATGATTGGCTCAACCAATCAACACCATGTGCAACCATTTTAAGTATAGCAGAAAATACATGACAAGAAAGAAACATTTTTATGAAACTATGTTTCACAAATCTTATAAGCTCACATTATGATTCGAAAAGACAATAAGAAAGCATTTCCTTGATTAATATTAATGGGAGGACATAGTTTTTAGAAATCATTATTTGTAACTCTTGTTGAGAGATGACTACAAGCAAAACAATACCAACTCATGCGTTTAGCAAGCAGACATCATAAAAGGAAAAGTGATACCAATATCACTTCTAATGCTCTTGTTTCAAGCTAACGATGTTAAAGAAAACTCAAGTTCAGGATTTAAGAAGTTGAATTTGTACATAGAGAAGTAATATCAGAATCAAAAATTCTGATCCTTTAGTTAAGACATGATTACATAAAGTACATCTCTCTTCCAAGATTGACAAATTTTCTTTCATAAGAAGAAGAATGATACATGTTTAACTAATTTAGGTTCACTTGTTGGGATAATACTACAGTTTTTTAACCCCTTTTGAAGAGTTTGAAACAAAACATCATGAGAAAAAAGTGATACTTGTATCACTACATTGGATGCTTTTGTGGCATATGCGTAAATTGAAATAAAATTTGTTCAAAAATCAAAAGTTAAATTCTTCAGAACGGAGCTTGACAAACATGTCATGCATAATGAGAATCGTAATGAGATCATTAAAAGTTATCAAATTATTGAATGAGACATGAGAAAAATTTTATTTTATAAAAATTGATTGCATTTTTGGAAGTAATATGAAAATAAATGCATGTAAATACTTTGCTACTATTAGATAAACTAAGTTTCAAAAAAATCTTTTTCAATTGAGTTGTGAAGGTTTGAAGACCACTGTACCATTTCACGGAGTAATACGAGAACATGCTGTCGCATGGACATTTCTTTGTTCTGAGAACGCTTAAGCACCTGGCTGTAGAAGAGCCCTCGTGAACCTTGTATGAGTTGACAATCTCTTCTTCTTCTTCTCCTCAGCACTCCACATTCGAGTTCGTTACAACCAATAAAACTTCAGCAGAAGAAGATTATGGTATCCAATGATTGAACCAATAACTCTCGCCTAAACTTCACAAAAACAATTTTTATCTTTTTGTTCTCTCGGAAAAGTTTCATATGTTTATCTCCTCTAGATCTCTCAGGACAATTTTTGAGTTACACAATATATCACAAGGCAATATGCAGACCCCTGTGTACTAAAACCATCACACATCCCAATCCTTGACTCCAATTGCTTTCAATTTTCATGAAAAGTTCACTTATCATCCAAAATTCAATTGTGAAAAGTTTTATTGATGAAACTTTATGATACCAAAAGATATGATTGTTGTACTAACTTCGTGACATAAGTGCAATCATGCAACCCTGACTGTATATACAAACTTCAACCTATCACCCTATACTCAAAACTCATTCAATTGAGTCAAAATTTCAATCTAATCACAAGCCTGAATTGTAACTATATCTCATTTGAATGAGATCTCTAAAAACCCTCGTAGGATTCTCACTACATTTGTGTCATATGGGAAGTCCTTTCACTCCACAATTGTCATAATATATTTCACTATTGGATACATAGGGAGATGATGGTTCTAGTTGAAGGTTTAACTCTCGCAAGTTTCTTCTCTCTCTTAACCATCTATCTTTGGTCCTCAAAGAACAACTCACAAGCTTATGTCCCTCCTCTTCACAAAAGAAACAACTCTCACGTTTTGCTCTTGGGGAAATTTTCAGTGTCATCTTTTCAAACTTCACTTTAAACTCTCTTGTGTTCGAATCCGCCGAAACAATCACGTCCAACCCTTGAGGTATCTAAGATAACCGGATCCTCCAAAGAGTTTGATCACCCATTTTTCAATGAGTTTTAAGTCATCCTCACTATGAAAAAACATTCATGCAAGAACTCACTCTGAATGACCAGTAACAATCAAATCTAAAAAGTAAAGCAATTTTTTTCACTTTCATACCCCTACACTTTAAGGTATCATAACTTATCTATAAAAATGATATCTCAAGTAAATTTAAACTCATATGTAGCTGAGCTCATGATGAACTCTCATGCAAAGTTTCAAATTTTGATTTCACTCGTTCACGAAATGATGATCTTTGAAGAGTTTTCCCGAGAGCTATTTTTCAAGACTCATCACGACCTTAGAAGATTCTAATCATCATAACTTTTGATATAGATATGATCTGCGTGTGATTTCAAATGCAAAATATATCCCATTTACAAATCTAAAATTAATATAATTTTCAAAAACACTTTGAAAAATAATTTTTTTGTCCCAGAAATCCACTATATCCCATTCAACTCATCTCAAACAACACTTAAGTAAACAAAATATAAAAAATGACTTTCAAGCTATCATATATCACTACTGGGTACATAAATAATACAATACTTTGTAGCATGATCTCGGCTCGCTCTTCCCCCACTATGCTCTCCAAATGAATGTTCATCATTGATATCTCACATGCAAAAAATTAGATTCAAAACATTTATTTTCCTTCTAGATCTTGACAATGGAACCAAAAATATGACCTCTCGGGTGACTCTCACTTAGGTTTACCTCCGAAGGCTTTTTGTAAGCTCATCATGAATCTAGAATGACATGTTCCAATCCGATGACCATGCCCTAATGCACCCTCTTACGCAACTCTCAAATTTCAAACTCCATAATGGCAACTATCACAAATATCACTCAAAAGGAAGAGATCATTTATTGATGATCAAAGGCTTCATTGAATCAAGTCTCCAAATCCAAACATGACTTCTCAAAAACCAACCTTCCCAAAATAAAACTTCTCCAATATTAATTCCATAAATAATTTGAGAGGTAATTTTTAACCTCTTTATTTATTTTATTTAGATTTTTATCCTAATAACTAAAAATAATCACCATATTATTATTTCTTATCAATTTCAATCGAGATAGAGACCACAAACCTCAATGAGAAAGGATACATGACAATATGCAATTGGTCCATTTGGATCTTCTAGCAGCCCAACTATGCTCTAGTTGACTTTGGTGTACCAATATCTGTCTTACATTTAAAGTTACTCATCAAATCAAATCAATGAAAAACTAATCCAAGTCAAGGAAAGTTAAGATATCTAAATGATGGAATATATTTTTTGATTCATACTTAACAACAAAATTATCGTTCTTATCTATTACATCAAAAGTTAATTTATAATTCTCTTCAACTTAACTATAACTAATTAAACATAATCATGACTAAGATAAACTTAATCACATTTTAGATATACTCATATTTTATGATATATGTACAACCATTGGTCTTATGGTACATGATCACTACTAGTGGAATTTGATAGGTTTTCATTGTTAGATTGATGGAATTATCAAGTGAGATCATTATACAAAATTTTTAGGTGACATCAATTGATGTGAAGTTAGAGAACATGAATGGTAATTGTTGGGTTGAATATATAAAAGAAATATTAAAATCATTCCAAAACAAAAATAAATAAATTCACTAATATCTCTCTATAAATTTCTTCATAGTTCAAAAATAATAGAAATGTCTATTCATTTTCAACTCTTGGTAAAATATAACCTCACAATGACTGCAAAAACTAATCACACCATCCAAACCTACTCTCCCCTCTCATTCCCAAACATTCAAGCTCCACCACTATAATCCACCATAATAATAATGGATTAGACTTCGAGGTTTAAATATAAATACCAGGATTCTATGGAAATGGATAGAGCTACACTTAAAATGGGATGTGGAGCATGGAGTTGTTTGAAATCTTGGTGGCTCGTGTTGAACTGTGCAGAACATATCAACTGCTGATGTGTCACGAGGTCTAAGGTGCAATGCCAACTTCACTCAGTGTAATGCTCTGCGTCGTCGGTCATACACGTCATATGATGTCGAGAACCATCAGTACTAGGGGCCCGAGCGGGACTCTTGCCCGGCGGTAGTTGATAGACCACCGGCAAGGCAGTGCCAACGCATCAGGAGGTCGTAGTTTAGCCGCCGGACGTTGAGTGGCGGCCAAGGGCCACGCTCGTGAAGGTACCAGCAACGTCGGCGACCATTGCCGGTGTGTACATAATTCTCACCGGCGAAAACCGACCTTAAGTCGTGTTTTTGTTTCGTCTTTCCTCTTTTTGTTTCAACGTTAACAATGATTGTCATTATTAAGGTCCCATTATTGGATTTTAATAGTAAAGACACAGTAAAATAACAAAAACAAAAACATTATTGGATTTTAATTGCACGAAGAAATAGAAATCTACAACAACACCGTGCACCGATGCAAATGCACCTCACCGGCAATATAACTCACGTCGAACGTTACAGCACAGACACTTCTGTAACTCGGCCTTCCGCATGGACGAACATAAGCTGTCCGATAATAAAAGCCTTTGAAAGATAATAACATACGGTCTAGATAGGTTTGCAGAAATAGGTTAAATTGCCAGGGACCACCAATATGGATGGAAATTATACCAATACGTCACGCCTCACGCCCAAGCAGTGCCGGTAGATTGGTGCTTATGACCGACCGAGTTTGTATCTCAGTACAGCAAGACCTGCTTGAACATGCCTCGCAGCGACCGTCAAGACTCTCGGCTTACGGCGATCAACCGACCTCACGGAGATCGACCCCGTCAGGTCAATCAGCGACGTTGGCAATCTATGCAACTAACCGGCAAATATGACGGCGGGTCATGGATCGATGCCCATTACCCAGACGGCCAGGCCCCAAAGAACACGAGAAGAAGCGGATTGCCTTCCGGATTACGGAGTGGACTGGAGTCCGACCGGACGACCTTTCGTCGCCTTCACCGGTCGTAGCCTGCCCTGCCCCGCCCTGCCCTCGCCTGCCTGGTGGCTTGGGCCCGCTGGATGCAGAGTTGAGGATCAGAGGATGATCCTGAAGTCGTCGTCGAGAGTTCCACAGGAGCGCCATTCAACCCAAATGCTGGAGCCTGGATCTTCTGCACATGGGTTTGAAAGTGTGTGTGTTCTTTTCCTGTGTAGGCAGAGCCGTTCCGAGAATCCAGGAGAACAACTCATGGCTTCCTTCTTTCCCCCAAAGTTACCCCGAACTTCGGAGGTACTTAGAGTCTTAGACTCTTCGTTCCTTCCGAATAAGCATTAAGCACGCAGGCGTTCAGTCATATGATTGAAATGTCACTCGTCCCGTTCTCCCATTTGACAAGGATTGGGGGATCTTGTGAATACGCATTTTGACAAAGGCATGTCATATCCAGATTCCAGATTCAGCTGATGACTACTGCTGCTACAGGGTCACAGGCAATTCAGAAGAAGACTGCAGCGATTCGGTCTTGGAAACCCCCGGAGTTGTTTCACCACACTGGGGTTGACTATCACAATGACCATACCGGTCACTGGTGGAAAAATCCATGAAATCATACTCGGCACCTGTAGATTGATTCACATAACGGATACATCGGTACGGAATCGAGGCCATAGAAGCCAGTGTCAGCTTTGAAAACCATGACATTGTGTATTACAACCTCTTCTAAGTTACTACAACAGTGGGGTTCCCACGCTTCACTACAAATGCAATACTTGATATATACACAGCTGCAGCTGTGTATGTAATGAACTATGAAATATATGAAATAAATGATGTGGGACATTTCAAGAAAAATTACGAAAACCCATTATTGTAAGCGAAAGCAAATGCTGAAGTATTTATCAATTTCACTACACTGTAATCTGTTCGCTGCTTGGCGTGGTAGCCGACGGGATTATAGTCAGTCGTGGGAGGCCCGGGCCCACTGTAGAAGGTACGCCCTACTTTAGAATCGATCAGGCGAGAAGGAACCGGACAGTCCCAAGTCCGCAAACTAAGCAGAGGTCTTTGAAAACAAGTTTTCTGCCTCAGCAAGTCCGGTGCAGAGCAAGCCAACACAGAGGGTCGTACTTCACACAACCCAACAGACCTCCTGCCAACTCTGGTACGACACGTCATCTGAGAGAGTTGACGCTTTGACAAGTATTCGCTTGATAGACTCAGTTAAAGCTATTTCTGATACCGTTTCACTCTGGCAGATGTCATTCTTCTGTTACTATGCTATTGGCATCATTATCTGCAAGAAAAGAGTAACTCTTTTTGAAAATTATGTGAGAAGGGTTCAATTATTAAATTTTTATTTATTAAATAATATGGAAAAATAACATGATGAACCTCAGCTGAAAATGATTTACTTTATCCTATAGTGTTGTAGAAAGTTTTTTTTTCTGAATTTTCATGGTAAGAAACAAATCATTTTAACTACACAAAATTGGAAATTTTTCGATAGTTATTTCATTCCGAAGGATGGATAAATATCATTATACCTCGTTGTATCCCTTCCAAAATCATGGTCATATATGAAATTTATGAAATACTTGGCAAAACCTTGATGTTGAGGGATGAATAACTAAAGAAACTTTTGCATATGCGTGATTCGTGAATTATGGACTGGGAATCGAATAGAGGAATAGTTGAGCTGTTCGGAAGGCAGAGCAGAAAACCAACGTCTACTCCACGTGTATGTCACACTGCCAACCGGCAAAGCAGGATAAACGATTGCTGCCGACGACTTGATCCATGGGTCGTTGGGCTCAAGGGCCACTTCTTCCTTCCTCCCTTCAACACGCCCGGTCTTGGCTGGCTGCCTGGAAACGGCATCCTGCTGCTACTGTAATTTCTTCATGGAACCTTTGACTTCAGTCTCCATTCATACCCGGGCCTGCCGACCTTCCCCAACTCCCAGGCTCGGCTAGGCTCTCCGTCGGAGGCCATCGTAATGAACAGGGATTGAACACTCTTGTCAATCATTGACTTCAAAGTATGCGTATGTGCACCTACAAGGCCCCACATGTACTTCACATTCAGCACCGGCTGTTAGAAGGTTGCTCCTTCCCTTCACAAGTCGCGAATTTCAAGTAACACGACTTTCTACTCTACGAGCACTAGATCCATGCTGGCAAAGAAGGATCAGCAGCCACTTTCGATGGAAACCCGAGCGAGCAGCTGTGTCCGGAGTATGGGCGATGCCCAAAGCAAAGAGCTTGAAAACACCTCCATGTCTGATCATGTATCGAAGGCGGTTCCCTACTGCCGCCAACTGATCCTCTAAGATGGAGTCAAAACGCACCTCCTATGTGAAGATGCCCTCCATTTATAATGGACATGCACCCAAGCAGAGTCAATATGGCAGTGGGCCTTGCGATTATTCAAACCTACTTTTCTATGGGCACGAAATTGGAGACCAAGGGTACAACATGCATTTCAGAGAGCCAAACTCCCAAAGCACCTTATAAGCTGTACAAAGTGGTGGGAGTGCCTCTAAGGCAGCACCATCTGGTTCTGGTTCCTGTGGATAGGACGAAACTTCAGAGTCTTCACACATGCTGACAGTACAGCAAGAGCAAATCAACACAAGATATGACATCGCTTTTAGTTCTACAACCGAGCGGAATGGGACAAAAGTTGCTTCCCGAATGAGTGGCATGGAAACAACCGAACACAAGCACAACTCCCAAAATTCCACCTCAATTGGAGAATTGATAGTCTACAAATCTTGATACAACACTCCAGACTCTCATTTCCCAAATGTCCGACATAAAACAAGTCCTTAGACGGGGAAAGCATCATAGAATTAGACACTTCTTATTTGCAAATTCAAATGCAGATCATTTTCCAGTGCTACAAGTTAGTCAGACTTAGGTATTACAAGCTCAAAGATGCAAAAGTGCTCTCGGAGCTCCTGCTTCTCTTTTTGTACTAGTTACATTGGTGTCTGTCCCCGCTGGCTCTCATTTTCTTGGCGCGGTTGATGTTTCTCCCGCCTACCTTTACACCTGCCTGCTGGTGGGTGTGACGGTCACACCAGTGACCCACATTTTGGGAGGTGTGTCTTTGTTCTCCTTTGCCACCTATTTCTAGTATATTTCTGGTTCTCCCATTACAGTATCGGAGGATATATGTTGGGCGACCTTGTCTTTTACGACTCCCAGCCTTGGCCACGACGTTTAGCGCGTCCTGTCGTGCCGACAGAACCGGGAGTACTAGGTCACAAGAGAGTCGAAATTAATTGAGTCTACCATAACGAGAAGTGACCTGTTCGCTGTCTCTTCCCGGCAGAAGGAGTAAGAGCGACCGGCATGCTCACGAGAGACACTGTTTCCTTTCTTTCATATACGATATCAGAGTTTGAGAGGACGGGACGCATCGACTTTGTTGGTCACGTCGCCCAGGAAATTTCCATAGGACTTTGACAAAGTTATCTACATTGATTCTACAGCGTACAGTTACCGTGAAAACGCTTCGATAATTATAATATTGTTGTCAAAGCTTAGTTTAACTCTATCCGTTTGAAATTCGAATGTGACGTTTCAATTTCTACCATATTAATTGAACCAGTATCTGATAACGTCTGCCAGACACAGTCCCGTACACACCGTATGGAATGCATACAATTCATAACCGAAGTTTGGTTGTTTAAATCCGGGAAAAAATTTGAAGGATGAAAGATCAAGACCTGTGAGAATATAATTGCTTGTCATATTTATCATATCGTGCTACAGCGTCAATACTGTGGGTTCCAACGTCTTGTGCGAAATCTATTTTGTTTGCTGCAGTTCGATTTGTTCCTTTACTGGTGAATTCAACTCAGTCCTCGGATAAACTGTGGTACAAAACATCGCAGCCAAGACAAAGGGAACCTACTTTGCACATTTGTGTCGAGGGATATTATATTTTGGAAGAAATAGATCAATTAGTTTGAAAGGTGGTTTAAAATGGAGGAATTACATTACACTATGGATTTAACTAAATTTGTAACCTACCGGCAACATTTGTTGTGCACTCAAAAGTAACGATGTCAAATTAGAAAAATACAGCGTACAAGGGTATGGAATGTATTCATGAGCTTTAAGGATTTAACATGTCCACAGATGCATGTGCTTCCTCCAGCCTTGCATACGTGACTACTGAAAACATTCACGTGTATGCGAATGCATGTCTGCCTTCCTTGTTTTGAATAAGATATTTGTAACCCACACAAACTCGACAAGTACTATGATCATCATATCACATCACATCACAAGGTGGTGCAAAATCCTACTGCTAGAAAAAATGAATTGAGGTCAAAACCTCGACTGCTACAACCCCCACCTTGTGGTTCTATAACATGCTCCACGCATTTTGAATGCTTTCATGTCAACGGGAAGAAGAAGAAGAAGAAGAAGAAAAAGTGGAATGTAATATTTCCTTCACTTTTGTTGATACTTTTTTCCCCTCCGAGCTTGCTTGGAGACAGTTCTCGGTGATTCTTGACAAGATGACGCATGACAACGAGAAGGTAAAATAAAATAAAACAAATTCGTCATGGTTTTAGTTCGAGCTGCTTCTATAGTAGACCGCATTTTGGAAGTCAAAAGGTTGACAAACACACGCACAACCTGTACATTTATTTCGGTGTACAGTCGGCACCGAATGCAAAGCAAAGCAAGTGACTTCTCCGTGAAGTTTCGACTTCAAACACGAAGAGCGTAGAAACATCTCTGGATAAAATGGAAGTAAAAATAGACGTGAACAGCCATTCTTAAATAACTCTAAGCGTGGCGTAATCACATATCGCCACGTTCAAGTCAACGTTCAAAGCTCCAAACCGCTCGTGTGGGAGGACATTCTTTACTGCCTCAAAAAAGCACCTAAAGAAAGTGGAAGGTTTCAGCCCTGATCTGGAGCCTAATAAAACTTGATTATTTGAATACGGTAATCACGTGTGGGGTCTCCATTATGAAAAGGCCGAGATGAGGACAGCGAGGAGTGAATGGCTAATGACAAATACATTTGTAAAACCCTCCTTCCCTTAGAAATATATGTACACCCGACTCGGTTGGGTCTCCTCAGCCAGCACCTTGGCCACGTGGCAAAACTTAAGATGTCCGGACAATGTAAACCGTTGTTGTTGGGGACTCTCTTAAGGTCAGGAAGAGTAATCATGTTAGACTATGTTTTTTTCCATGTTCGTAGAATATTTGAACTAGATAATTTTAAAAAATGTTACGTTGGATTATAGTTTTGTTAAGATGATTTGGATATTTTAGATATTATAATATATTTACTAACGGATGATATTAGAGTCTAGTTCATATTATCTGTTTAGTTCATCCTCGTATGATTCGATGGGTTCTTTCTATCACAACCGTTATTTTATTGTGTCTCATCCGTTTCTTACGTTGTGCAAATTGAGGTTCATGCGATTACTTAGTCAAATCTAGACACATGAGATATTAAAGCAGTCAACTGCGGTGGTCCTGGCCCCGGGCTCCGGCGGCATAGGCTGGGCGCTGCTCCGGCCTCCAAGGCTGACCACCCCGAAGTGAATACCAGGTTCGGTGATAGTTCAAGAGCGGAGTTCAGCCCAGGGGAGAGAATATCGAATCCGTCGAGTGGTGGGATCGACGATCCCGTGGGTGAGACTACCAAGCGGCCCCCGCGCTGGTGGGAGGGAGGTCGGAGTCGTAGTCGGAGGGACGGATTGAAGGTCGGCTTGTTGAACAGATGCTGACAACTTCAAACTTGCGTGACAGGAACAGAAAGTTCGAAGTTGGTGCCTAATTCAATTCGATTAGCTCGCGAGGCAGCGAGGGACGGGAGGGGGCCCAGGGGGCTAGAGTGGAGGCGAGCATTTTATAATGCCTTGGGTGAGACAAGCTCTTCCATCCAGTCACCTTGTCCAGACCTATCTTGTGCCTTCCTCCCCACGCGCTTTGACTCTAGCTTCGTCGTTCTCAAACTGCTTCGCACTTCTATATATCCATTCTCGGCCATTCGCTTCTCAACAACAGTATTCGTGTCGCTGGTTCACAGTCCTTTTCTCTCTCTTTCTCACTCTGGGTCTGGCATTCAATCCAATTGTAAGTACACAAAGATCTTTCACATCGAGGAGTAGTAGATACATAAATACATGTTCATCGGTGCATAGTAGTAGCAGCATCGAGGGGAGGAAGAGGTCGATCGTTTGCAGAATTGGGTCTGCACCATTAGGCGTTAGTGCCCTGAGAATGGTTTTTCCCAGGAAGCTTCTCAATGTCACGGTCCCTTCGTACTTTATGTGCCCTATTTCGCTTGATCTCATGAGGGATCCGGTCACGCTCTGCACAGGAATGACCTACGATCGGTCGAGCATCGAGAAATGGCTCGACGACGGGAATCTGACATGCCCGGCCACTATGCAGTTGTTAGACACCACGAGCCTGATCCCCAACCATACCTTAAGGCGTTTGATTCAGGAATGGTGCGTCTCGAATCGATGCAATGGAGTAGAAAGAATCCCCACCCCCAAATTGCCGGCCCAGCCCGAGGAAGTGAAGGCAATGCTCGAGGACTTGAAGTCTGGAATTAACGTTCATGACACTGTGAAAAGGCTTCGCAGTCTCGCGAGGGAGAGCGAAAAAAACAAACGCTGCGCTTCAGACGCCGGGGCGGTCCATGTTTTGATCAACCTGCTCACCATGCCAAACACGGAGTGGCCAGAAACCGAGTATTATTCGGCCGATCGCGACTGGGTAGAGTTCACAGAGGACGTTCTGGCCACCATCGTGCTCATATCCAACATCGAATCGTCGAGAGGCTCGGTGGTAGCGGGGACCAAACAACTCGCTTGCATCTGCTGGTTTCTGCGTCGGGGTAGCATAGAGTCGAAGGTCAACGCCGCGGTGGTCCTGGAGAGCTTGGCGAGCAACAGCGAATTCAAGAGCGCCCTGTCGGAAATGGAGGGAGTGATAGAATCGTTGGTGGGTCTTTTGAGGGAGAAATTCTACCCTAGAGCTGTCAGGGCGAGCTTGAAGTGCCTCTTGGCCTTGTGCGCCACCACCAGGAAGAATCGAATCAGGGCAGTAGAGGCAGGCGGAGTCGCGGCTCTCGTGGAGTTCCTCCCTGAAGCAGAGGGCCGGGGAATGCTGGAACGCGCTCTGAAAATTCTCGAGTTTTTATCGTCTTGCGCCGAGGGACGAGAGGCAATTAGCGATCACGCGCTCGCGATCCCAATGCTGGTGAAATTGATTCTGAGAGCTTCCGAGGCCGCCATCGAGCACGCGGTCGTGATCTTGTGGATGGTGTGCGAGTATTCGGTGAACGCCTCGACCGCGCGGGATTCCGCAGTCCAGGCCGGAGTGATCACTCGTCTTATCCTACTTTTGCAGACCGAATGCTCCAAGAGGACCAAGCAAAAGGCCATCGAGTTGTTGAAGCACCTCCGAGACATTTGGAGTCAGTATCCGTGCAGTCCCGGGAACAAGGCACTATCACGCATCGCGCCCTTCTGAGAAACCGAACTCCTCATGCGTGATTGATTTCATGGGATGATTTTTCGGGAAAACTTGTACAAAGTAAAGGGGCCTCTCGTTAGCTACCGGAATAAAGTAGTTCTTTGGTTGTGGCCCAAAGAAGAAAAGGTTGCAATTTAGGAAACATTCATTGGCTTCATATCTCGAGGCCCGTAGAGTTTTAGAACCGCGGATATTCTGCCAACATTGCGAATTTAGATAGTCAAAATTCCCCTGTACCAAATTTGGGTGAAAATATTTTTCACTTCGGATGAGGTGAATCCAGTAGCATGAATTTGTCGAACACCCCGAAGCTACAACATAGCATGGACCGATGCCGAGACTAGGTTTTATATGCACACTATATCTGCTTTGTATCATATGTAACTCGGTCACACATTGAAAAGAATTTTTTGGGGAGGAGTGACGGAGATTGTTTCTCCCTCAGCTTAACTAAAAGCATCACCAATGGTATGAAGCTTGTACGATTGTTCTGCCAACTGCCTCACGTTTGCTCTTGATACCGTGGCATTGCACCGATCTAGGTCAGTGTCACCGCTTCGCTCCTCATATTGGGAAGCTGAAGCTTTCTTCTTGATTTCATCAGCGGATTGAGATGTGTACGAAAGCCCCCTCCAGGCGTTTTGAGCAGGTCTGGCTGGCTAGATATCTGCAGGTGCACACATAAAACGCGGACGCGGACAGGTGAGCTCAAATGATAGTGTTGTAATTCTTCTGATCTAGACTCGTCTTCCCCGATGGATTGAGAACATCGGCCATCTCGAGTCGCGGAGAAGGAGCCGGAAGTGAGTGGGCTACGTCTAACGTCGTTGAAACGCAGCAGTGTTTGTCAAACTGGACACTAAAGTTGCATCCTATATTACCAAGATTTGTTGTTTTTGCGAGTTATGGTGGCAAGTTCATCTAATTAAGTATTTAACTAACTAACTATGAAGGCGGTTACCGTACCTCGCCAGGCAATTTCCTGGGCCAAATTTTCTGGTCTGTATGAAAATGGTTTCAATCATTCGGGCTGAAACTACGTAGAGTAGTCGGACGCCGTGGAGCGGTCTACTTGACTGCACGCTTTGTCGAACGAACGAACTTTGGACCAACCGTGTAACGGTTGGTTCGTGCTCCAGAACTGCCCGCATTGCGTGGTAAAGGTTATTTGACAGCATTGCAGACATGTCTCGAGAAATCTAGATTGGTTTGAACACGGTCAATCTGAGAGCGGAAAAGGAGCAAAAGGCGAATCCCTATCTGCACTGCTGCAGCAGCTTTTAACGAAGAAGTTGCTGAACTTCGCTGCGCTCCTGCCGCTGCTTTCCTCCTTTGCAGTGTATTTCACGCTTTCCTTGAGGGCTTGACAAGCTTTTCCATGTTAGACCTGGCCTAGGCCACTTTAGTCTCCTCCTGTGCAGCAGCAGCGACAACTACATTCCTGGTGGTCGTTCACTAGTTGGTCAAGTTTACCACTACAGAGGTCAAATTCACCCGGCCGCTTTCGCTACTGCTTTCTTCAATTATTTGGGCGCACGTACGCATTTTTCTATCCCTGTGTCAGCTATCTACTGTTTTCCTGGATTCTCCACATCATTCTGTGTCATTCCACATCTTTCCAGTGCACAAAGGGGGTTGGGTCAAATGAGCAGTTAAGCCTTCACAGTGTTCAAATCAGCTCATCCACTTGGATGTAACATTGAAGTTCAGCTTGGACTGAACTTCAATGTTACATCCGTAAGCGAGCAGATAAGAGTTTATTCAAGTGAAAATGTCTTCAATTGCTTGTTGCAAGAGATCCTCAGAATCGTCCGTCTAGGAAACCTGATCGTCTGGACTGATGAAATCTTGCTGTCGATTGATTGACCTATTCACGGAGCCCCCAAACCCAGTCAACGACATGGGCAAGGAAGGAGCCTTCAGTTTGGCGTGGAATTCTGCACAGGAAAGAAGCAATATGAAGAATTATGGTGTAGAAAGTGGTGGTTGTGTCGAGTGTTAACGAGACGATATAAAGCCCCATCAACTTCGCTTTATACACGAGGAGCAATGGCACGATCGGAAGAGCAAGAAAAAAGAGCCTCCATTTTCAATGAACTATACAAATGGCGGCCGGTCGTCCTCGCCATGCATGCACTCGATCGTTCAACTTGTAGAACCTCCTCCAGAGTCCAGACTTACTAGTAGCGCCTTCTTCTTCTCTTCCCCTGACTCTTCTACCGCTTCTCGTTTAGAGTGAGCATATGAGACTTTTTCAGGCCAGTGACCGCCGTCCCAGAAGCTATTTGACCGTTTCAAAACGCTTTTGAAATTTGACATCATGCTTCGGCCCAGCCAGCCACTCTCCAGTCCTTGACCGGGCACTTTTAGCAGACTGTGGTACCACTACGTCAGCTCAAAGACAAACTGGCATGCAGAAGCCATGAGTGAGACCAGTTACCCAATCGATGATCCTCGATGGGTTTTATCTCTTGACGAAGGGAGAACCACTTCTTCTCGTTGCAACTCATAAACCCTTTTAATAATGCTTCAATTATCATAATGTCAATGGAACTCGTGAACAGGCTGTTTCCATCGTACCTATCATGTTACAACGGTGTATGGATGGTAGGTCTTTTGACCCAGTCAAAGCCCAGCCCGACCCGACGAGGCGTACGCTCACTATCTGTACCGACTTCAAATTTCACTCCAGATGTTCATGGCCGGATATTTGAACATTTCCTGCTCAGCCAGGAGTTCGGGAACAGTTGGAGAATATGAAGCCGATCAACGACTATTGCCATTCCCGAAGTGTGGGGGAGGCAAAGCAGGCTTGGGCTAAGGCTCTGACTCGGGCTGGGGGACTTCCAGCGTGCCACCGAGACCATCAGAGTTTCTGTTGCAGGTCGGTAAGAAGATATTGGACGAATGCAAGGAACTGGCTTTGGCTTACACATCAAGAAAGTTGTCAATTGCAGCCGTCGTGAAGTGAAGACTTCTACAGAGCTTCAAAAGTCGCCAACTTTAGACGAACTCGCTCAGTGATGGCTCAGTGCGTTATGACAGTTTACGATAAGTGAAGAGAAGCTTGTAATGCAATAGGAACGAGCGTATGAATGAAGGTTTCTGAGAACGCTTTGGATTTGACAGTATTTCGGTCGATCTCCTTGGTTTGACAGGCGAGCCTCCCCACAACGTGCTTCGAGACAGGCGTGGCCGAGGGAGGGAGGGAGAGATTAGATTGGTCTAAACATCGGTATCTTTTAAGATCCAATCGGACGTTTGAGTAGCTACCTGCAGTTGCAATTCTGTTTCTCTCTGCGAGTCATCAACAGTTCCATTGCTGCTTCAAACCCGACTCCCGGGCACCAACTAGTGCCGCGGATATCACGGGGCTTGTGTTCTAGAAAATAATAAACAATTTCTCGTCAGCCGTGCATATTAAGGAGTTTACGGCATCAACCTTTCACAGTGGCTTGAACGGAAACCAGCCTTACTGCTAATACTTCGTAATCACCTTTGACATTGTCTTTGAACAGAACCGGGGAATTTATGCTGAGTGCATTGTTATCAGCCTTCAGGCCACCTGATCTCGAAAGGTGTGAATTTTCTTATTAGTATCACTGGTCCAGCAGCCCCAAGGGATCAAAGGCGCCATCTTTTGAGGATCCTCTTACCCTGCTGCTGCTGCTGCTGCCCAATATCCCCTTCCTTACATGTGCATGCATGTCATAGCTTGATGATACACCTCCATAAGCAACACTCATCAAATCTTGGAAAGAAGGGCACTTCACTGGAGCCAATCATTCACCCACTGACTGACTACTGATTAACAAGAGCAAAGTTTAACTGTATTGCACATCTGGTAAGGGAAGACAGTGCTAACAGACTTCGGTCAGCAATCACTCATCCATTACGATGGAAATGTGTACACATAAGAGTTGAAGAGTTAAGCTGCTGGATGACGCGAAAACAAGTTTCTGTGGTAGCATGGTCGTAACTTGGCACGCTTCTCACTCATGTTCTTTTCCTTATGTTGAAACTGACAGCCTTATTGCGCCATATAATGTCACCATCAGGTGTTCAGGATCACTATTTCATCATTGACTAATCTCGAGACACATGTCAACACGAAACTTGAGTTCTAGGTACTTTCATCCGGTTAACAACGCCTCCCTCATTGGCAAACATGTGGCCCACTGTGCACATCTTTGCTTACACACGGCATGCCCTAGTTATGCACATCTGCACTCCTCTCATATGCTACCTGAGTTTGCACTGCCTTCCAGACCTAGCTATCTATCTATGTTTTATTGTTACTTAACTTTTGGACTTGATGAAAGTATAGGATGCCCTAGTTATGCACATCTGCACTCCTCTCATATGCTACCTGAGTTTGCACTGCCTTCCAGACCTAGCTATCTATCTATGTTTTATTGTTACTTAACTTTTGGACTTGATGAAAGTATGGGATGTTTAACCACAGTTTTCAAATTATATTATACTCCAAGCGAGAATAACATGTTTACTGATCCGGCATCTTATTTGCTGACGTTGTGTACCAAACACCAAAGGCAACATCTAAATTTTCGGATAGTTGCGATCAAATAAGTCTGGTGGGCCAAGCCTGAGATCAGGTATGTTGTGCTGCTGCTATATACGGTAGGTCCAGTGTGAGTTCCAAATAGAATAGGCTCACATCTGCATATGTAATGCGGTTTCCCAACTTGCTTTACACGACAGCAAGGAGTGCGAGTTTTTCCCAAAGTCAACATGTACAAGTTCCCACGTTCTCGGCCCTGAACCAATTAGGACCTCGGACAGTTCATGCACCACCTTATGTCCCACAGAAGTGCTTAACAAAAATATCAAATTTCGTTAAAAGTATTGCTCGTACTTGCCATTCATTCTAACTGTTGAGACTTGTACACCATTGCGCAGAATGAGGAGATGATATTCACATGATCTCTCTGTTTTGAACTCTCCTTTTTCTACGATATAAAGCATGATCTCAACAGCGTGACATCGTACGCATGGAGGGGATTGGTGACTTGGTCTTAGGAGGAGAAAAAGTCATCTGCCTGATTGTCTGAAGAGTGACGGCAATTGACGGTATAAAGCAAGACTTCACATCATTGTAAATCATAAGCGTTTGGCTTTACAAGTCTTGCACGATCTTGATTGATCTTCATTATTATAATCTATTCCCTCGCTAACAAATCAATGAGACTTGACATTCTTCTAGATTATTATAGAAATTTATATCGTACAGTACTTTTCTCCGGCTAAAATACATGATAGTAACCGGAAAACATCTATGCAAAATCCAGATGTTCATATAAGATAGCATATGAGAACCTTTTTAAGCTCAAGGAATAGTAAAAAGCCACCAAAAAATATTATATACTTTAATAATAACTTCAAGTAAAATAACAAAAAGGATGGATCCATCAAGTCATACATGGATGAAACGAAAAGGGGTAACATGGGGATAGGCATTAATATCATCACAATGGGAAATATCATCACCTAAGATATCCGAACTATAATATCAAAACTATCTAGGTCAAACTGTCTACAAACAACATGAGCATCCAAAGAAGCATCACCTAACATGAGTGTTTTCCTATGGATTGCACTAGCTAGAGCTCTTTGTAGATCAATGGAAACATGTTATTTAAAATAGGCTATACAATAAGCTAAAGAGAGTGATAACCCCTATCAACTAATATGGTAGGCTCTCGTGCACTCTCTCACGAACATGTCAAAGTCAGTGTTCATAGCTTCATATAACTCCAAAGCTAGAGGAACATAGATATGATCTCTTTACATACCCCTATACTTGGAGACATTGGTTGCTACCACTACACTTGCTACCCATCCAGGAGGATAGGTAATCATCCCCTCTGAAACTATGTCACGCGGATTGGTAACCACCACGTTTGCAATAGTAACATGATCCTCCCAACCCAAATATGGGTATGACCTAATCCTAGTAGACTTCAAGGCATACTAACACCCCCTCCATATGAGGTATCCACCTCCTTGCATCATAGCAAATACCACATCCCTAATGGTATCATGGGTAGCTATTCTCTACCCTCCGAATTATAGGTCTGAAACAAGAATACACAGAGAAACACATGCAATCAAGAGTCAACACAGAAAATACGTGGTTCATCTCACTGAGGCTACGTCCACGGAACACATTGAGTCACTTTACTAAACAACCCTAATTGTGTCACATAGAGCTTTTGCCAGCCCTCTTATATAGTAATACCAGCCCTAGCCCTAATCTAACTAAATAAAGTCAAATTAACCAGAGTTACTCAAGATCTGAGTTAACTCCAAACAATCTCCCCCTTGACTCATGTCTTAGGGTCTCTAACTCTTGTTATCCATATACATACTCCGCGGGAAGTTCTAGAAGGAAATCTGAAACATAGGCCCTCATGTAAACCAGGATTAATTAGAGTTAAGCCGTAGCCTAACTAGAAAGGAGTAAAGCATATACAAGAATCAAACAATTGCTAGAGTAACTCTACTAGTGCTCCTTGTGCAAAATCTGCATAGTAGCACAATGCCTCCTGAAACTTTCTAAAGGAATAATTTAGTCAAAGAATCAGCTGGATTGAGTTTACCATCAATCTTGACTAGCTCAACCTTCCTATCAAAAAATGCATCTATGATAAAGTGATATCTGATGTCAATGTGCTTCACCCTGCTATCCATCACTTGATTTGCTGCAAGATGTAAGGCACTCTGACTATCACAATAGAGATTTACAACATCTTGTTTCAATCCCATCTCAGTGATAAGTCTATTCAACCAAATAGCCTCCTTTACTGCTTCATTCTTTGCTACATATTCGGCTTCCGTAGTTGGATCGAGCTATGCACTTCTGCAAGGTAGATCTCCAACTAACGCATCCACCTCCAAGTGTAAATACATACCCAATTGTAGACTTCCTCTTGTCCAGATCTTGTCCATAGTCAGCATCAACGTAACCCAATAAGGATTTGGCATTGTCTGATAAATCATCAAACAAAAGACCATAATCCTTAGTACTCTTGAGGTACCTAAGAATCCACTTCACAGCTTCCCAATGCATCTTTCCTAGATTTGACATGTACCTGTTCACCGTGTCCATAGCTAGAGGAATATCAGATCTAGTGCACATCATCAAATACATGAGGCGGCCCACTGCCTTGTCATAGGGAATTGACGACATCTTTTCTCTCTCATTTGCATCAATTGGATATTGAGTTGCTGAAAGCATAAAATGTGCTGCCAAAGGAGTCCACACTCCTTTAGAGTTTGCCATGTTAAACTTGTCAAGCACACGCTGAATGTACTTATCATGACTTAACCATAGCTTCCTCTTCTTCAAATCCCTATGAACATCCATACCTAATATCCTCTTGGATTTACCCAAATCCTTCATCTTGAATGCAGATTTCAATTGCTTCTTGCATCTATCCACGTCGGATTGTTCCTTTGCCAAAATGAGCATGTCAACCACATAGAGTACTAGAATAATGAGGCTAAAGATCTCATTATTCATCTTCTTCATGTAAATACATGGATCAAACACACTCCCTGAAAATCCTTGTGCTTTCATGAACTTATCAAACCTTGCATTCCATTGCCTAGGAGCTTGCTTTAATCCATATAAAGATTTGAGTAATCTACAAACTAACTTCTCCCGACCTTTCTTCTCATAGCCAGTAGGCATTGTGCAAAATTATAAATTTTTTATCATTGAGTTTTGTAAATAATTTATGTAATATCTATTTGACATATTGTCAGCTTAATTCTAGTTAACTCTTGTTCATAGAGCAAAATCTACATTCTTAGTTTTATTATCTAGAACTTACCACTTAGTTACATATAGATTGCAAGAATTGATGATCCCTTATTCTAGAGTTAACAAGAAGTTTGTAAAGTTAATTTTTGTCTTGCTAATCATAATTAGTTTAACCATGATTGGATTAGGCTAGTTAGATTAATTATCTCTTAGCATATATATATAGGGCTGCACCTCGGAAAATTCAGTCGATAGATTTTCACTATGGATATTCATGTATTTTGATGGATGTGAATGTAATCTATCGGTGAACCACGCATATTTTGTGTTTGTGTCTTGTGTTTATTTCATTGTTGATGTGATTGCAAAAATCAAAATCGATGCTCACAAATCATTTATAAATTTGGATGGTTTAATCTTTCCTACTCTCATTAGATGTTATGGCTGATCCCACGATTTTACGAGTACGTGAGGTTTTATCTCTTGAATTTTGGTATTGGAGGGTCGTGATGGTATGATTTGGAAGAATCATGTGTGTAATTGTGTGACATGTCACCTTCCAAACATTGATGGTATTATGGATCCAAGCGTGACAGTTGTGCATGCAAGCTTGAGATGTATATTATGTGGATCCAATATGTTGATTTATGATTCTTATTTGAGAGTATAACATATGACACCTCCTCTTAATGCGGTATCCCGTGGACGGTGGAGATGTCCTTGATGCATTTAGCAGGCAAGCAGGTCTAACCATTACATGATATGGATTGCAGATAGGTGACTAACGATGGGGCATTGTAGCCCGGCCTCTTGATCTTAGCCCAATAAAGGGCATATCATGTTATGGAATAGATGGCTATCTGGTGTTAGAGGGACCTATCTGGTGTTAGAGGGACCTAACCGCTAGTTAGGGGGGACGATTGTGGTACACTGGTGTTGGTGTATGACTATCTATGTATTATGATGTTTGATGTGACAACGATGTATGTTGTGATGTAATATGTATGTGCACGATAGCTGTCACGGCTTATGTAGCGGCATCCCTAGTTAAGTAGGTCTGTATATGCAGGAGCAGATACAGCAGTTAGAGCCAGTTGTGCAATTAGCATCGTTTGCACTGAAACTGCCTTTAGGGCCGACATCACCGTTATGAGTCCTACGGCTCAAGGGGTAGAGTTCGAATTAGGGCTCCTTGGAGGGTAGTTTGAAGTTGAGCTTTTGAGAGTGTGGCTATGGTGGATAGTAGCTAGTGTGGGAACCTTGAGTCTTTGAAGCACAATGTGAATTTGGCTCGACTGTAATCTCTCTTTTATGCTATGGTTATGAACGGAGTGGACTTGTGGACATTTTGAGAGTAGAAAAGATTACTTCAAAAACTCAAATTGGATTATGTGGTGAGAACTATGAGTTCTTGGAGCGCTGAAGATGTTTTGGTGAGTTTGGACTTATGGTAGCTTTGATCTATTGGCAGTTGAGTGTGCAAGGGGTTGATGGAGTGCAACCGTCTGTTTGCGCCGATGGGTTATGAGGGGAATCTTACAACACAAAACTTCTATTTTGATATGTCGATTTTATCAAAAATAGAAATCCATTCACGCGCTTAGAGAAGATGCCACGTTCAAACTCGTCTCCATTGGTATCGTGACAGTGTTTCCCTTGTAGGTGGGGGATTGAAGTCTGTTGCACTCGTAAACATAAACTGGTTATGCTCTGTGAAGCAAATTGTTGTGAGTATTTTTGGATCCGGAGACAATTCAACATGATAAAATATGAGTGTATCTAAAGTGTGACTAAGTTTATCTTAGTCATGATTATGTTTATCTAGAAGTAGAGTCGATTCGAAGTTGATGTTATCGATTTCAAATTTCTGTATTTTTTATTTTAGTGTAAATCCGAATTGGAAATTTCCGAGGGCGGAAGCGCTGCTAAAAATTGACAAAATGGGTCAATGCTTATAGTTATCTTGGGCATTAAATCGACATTGGCCAAAAAAGATTTTGGACAGAAGTGCTCGAAGTCCAAGATTTGGTGTTTCAAAGTTTTCTGATCAAAATAGGAACGACATGCTATAAGATTATCATATAATGTCCGTTTGATCTGAAATTTGATGGGATGATAGAAAATATATAGTTTGTTATGCTGGGATAGAGATGATTAACACAAGTCTAACAATGTCAAAATTGCAAAATTTTGACGTTTAGGGGTTTGAAATTGGAGTTGAAGATATTAAGAGTAGTTTCAAACCGTGTCCATTTGTAAAAAAAAAATTGTGTTAGGTAGCAAATTGAAAAGGCTAGTTTATGACAATGCCATATATAATTGGATTATCAGTGTTAGATTATCGATCTGGAGAGCAGAAGACCTCCAAAATCAAATTTTTGTATTCTTGAATACACTTCTGAGGCTATGTTAGTTCGGATTGGGTTTGTTTGATCCCTTTGATGGATATTTTTGAGATAGAATATTGTTATTTATATTTATTATGATTGATATACCTCCATTTTTGCTTCCTATTTGTGCACCACATTTGTTTGTGTTGGTATTTTGTTGTTTGGAGTGTTAGTGCTCTTGTGTGCTACTGATAGTGAGGCTGGATTTGCTCATTAGTTAGACTATCCATGTTTCTCCCCAATGCAACAAGACTTGCAGACCTGTAGAGTAGGTGAGTGCCTTTGGTGATGGTTGGTTCAGGTTGCCCTTGTGTTAGCACCTTGTGGTACCTTGGGTACCTTCTATTGCAGTCTTTGATTCAATTGCTCTTTCTGGTTCCAGTTGGGGACTTGTTTTTGTTCGGTTGCGGAGGTGATACATTGGTGTCATAGTTGAGTTCTCTGGAGGTTCCGAAGGAGAGACTTCTCGGGTTAGCATTGGGTGCACCCGTAACAGAGAGCGGTACCGTCACCTATGGGCTGACTCTCACTCAAGTTTACCTCTGATGGCTTTTTGGAAGCTCATCATGAATCTAGAAGGACTTGTTCCCACCCTATGACCATGACCCTAATGCACACTCTTACACAAACTCTCAAAGTCTAAACTCCATGATGCAAATTCTCACCAAGAGTAAGATATCACTCAAAAGGAAGGGATACTTTGGTGATCAAAGTCTTCATTTAATCAAGGCTCCATCCCAAACATGACTTCTCCAAGAGCCAAGCTTCCCAAAATAAGGTCTCTCCAAAACTAAGATCACAAAACTAGCTTCTCACAAAACTCACTTGAGAGTTGATTCTCAACCTCTCTATTTATACTACTTAGAATCTTACCCTAGTAATTATAAGTAATGATCATGTAACTTTCTCTTATCAAATTTAAACGAGGTAGAGATCACAACCCCAATGAAAAGGGTACATGGCAACATGCAATTGGTCCACTTGGATATTCTAGAAGCCCAACTACTCTCTAATTGACTTTAGTGTACCAAGTCAATCTCGCCTCTAGATATAAGGGTCTTCACCAAGTCCAACCAATGAAAACTAGTCCAAGTCAAGGAAAGTCAAGATACCCATGTGATGGAATCTGTTTCTTGATTTCTACTAAACAACAAAATAGTTGTTCTCATCTACCACATCAAAAGTTACTCTATATTTTCCTCCAACTTAACCATCATTAGCTAAACATAGTCATGACCAAGATAAACTTAGGCACAATTTAGATATACTTACATTTTATCCTATATGTACAACCTTGGGTCTTACAGTATCAACCTTGGTCTTTGAGATTAACGTAAGACTTTGATTTGGTTTAAGAGAGTGACGGAGCTAAGCTGATAATTTGGAGTATGTATCCACACCATTGTTGTGTGACATGGACGATATCTATGGGACCACCAAGGGTCCCTGATGATATTGGGGTACAATGGCATTATTGAGTTGGATGACTTTATACAGTAGTTTGATGCATGGTGTGATTTACAGCAGATGCGCAACTCTACATTGTTTAGTTTGTTTATGGATGATTATCATGAGTTCCATCGTGAACACCTTGAGGAGATTGAGTTCTGGAGACAATGTTGGTCTCCAAACTACTTCTCTATTACTTCCGGTATAGTGTTTGGTGGTGTGAGTTCTGTAAGACCCAGGGTTGTACATATAGGATAAAATGAAAGTATATCTAAATTGTGCCTAAGTTTATCTTAGTCATGACTATGTTTAGCTAGTTATGGTTAAGTTGGAGGAAAATATAGAGTAACTTTTGGTGTGGTAGATGAGAACTACTATTTTGTTGTTTAGTATGAGTCAAGGAATAGATTCCATCACATGGGTATCTTGACTTCCCTTGACTTGGACTAGTTTTCATTGGTTGGACTTGGTGAAGACCCTTAAATCTAGGGGCGAGATTGACTTGGTACACTAGAAGTCAATTAGGGAGTAGTTGGGCTTCTAGAAGATCCAAGTGGACCAATTGCATGTTGCCATGTACCCTTTTCATTGGGGTTTGTGATCTCTACCTCGTTTAAACTTGGTAAGAGGAAGTTACATGGTGATTACTTGTAGTTACTAGGGTAAGATTCTAAGTAGTATAAATAGAGAGGTTGAGAAGCACCTCTCAAGTAGTTTTTCAATGGAAGTTAGTTTTGGGAGGAGATAGTGTGGTGATCTTAGTTTTTAGGGAGCTTGGTTCTTGGAGATGTCATGTTCGAGTGGAACCTTGATTCAATGAAGACTTTGATTACCAAAGTATCCCTTTCCTTTTGAGTGATATCTTACTCTTGGTGATAATGTGCATAATAGAGCTTGGACTTTGAGAGTTTGTGTAAGAGTGAGCAATAGGATCATGGGCAAAGGGTGGGACTAAGTCCTTCTAGATTCATGATGAGCTTCCAAAAGCCATCGGAGGTAAACCTGAGTGAGAGTCAGCCGGAGGTCACATTTTTGGTTCCGTTGCCGGGACCTCGGTCTAGAAGGAGAAGAGATGTTTCGAATCCAGTTTATTGCCCGTGAGAGCGCAACGATGAGAACTCATATGGAGAGGACCGTGGGGGAAGAGCGAACCGAGATCATGATGCATAGTAATGTACCATTTGTGTATCCGGTAGTGTTATATGATAGCCTGGAAGTTATTTTGTACATTTTGTTTACTTAAGTGTTGTTTGGGATGAGGCGAGAGTGCTATAGTATGTATTTGGGAGGAAAACTTTATTTTCCAAAGTTTTTCCGATAATTTTATTGATTTTAGATTAGTAGATGGGATACGTTTTGCACTTGAAATAACAGTCATATCATGTCTAGATCAAAAGTTATGATGTTTAGAATTTGCTAGGGTCTTGACGGGTTTTGAAAGATAGCTCTCGGGAAAAAGTGTACAGAGCTTATCAATTCGTGCAAGAATTGAATCAGGATTTGAAACTTTGCACGATTGTATATCAAGAGCTAAGCTACATGTGGGTTTAAATTTCGTTGAGAGATCATTTTTATAGAGAAAGTTATGATACCTGAAGTATAGGGGGTATAAAAGTGAGCAAAACTGCTTTTACTTTTCAGATTTACTTTTTCCTTGTTTATGGTCATTCCGAGAGAGTGAGTGCATGAGTGTTTTGCATAGTGAGGATGACTTGACACTCATTGGAAAATGGGAGATCAACCTCTTTGGAAGATCCGGTTATCTAAGATACCTCAAGGGCTGGACGTGATTGTTTCAGCGGATTCGAACACGAGGGAGTTCAGAGTGGAGTTTGAAGAGAGGACACTAAAAAGTTCCCGAGAGCGAAAACGTGAGAGTTGCTTCTATTGTGGAGAGGAGGGACATAAGCTTGTGAGTTGTCCTTTGAGGACCAAAAGATCGGAGGTTGAGAGAGAGACGAAACGTGGGAGAGCTAAACCTTCATCTGGGACCATCATCTCCCCATGAATCCAAGAGTGGAAACTATTGTGAAAATTGTGGAGTGACCGGACTTCCCTTAGGACACGAGTGTAGTGGCGTGAAAGCTCTGTTGGAGTCACTAGTGGAGGGCTTTGAAGATAAATTGAGTGCAGATACCGAAAAGTTGAAATCTCCGTGTGGCTCAAGTTCTAACTGAAGATGGAGATCATTTTCAGAATGATCGAGAAGATGTCGATGAGGGTAAGGCTCATAGTGTGTTTAGGAGAGGAGAGAGCCATGGCAATCTTGGACCAACCAATTCCGTTCATTTTGCCATTGATGAATTACTCTAGAATGGAGCTAGTTTTGTTTGTGTTGTATTAGGGAGTCCCGTATAAATTTCCAACAACAACGACAAAAGGAGTTGGAAATGGGGAAGCTTCCGGTGTTCTATGGGAGAGAGAAAAAGAAGATGTAGAATCTTTTGTGAGAGACTTCAAGAGGGCATGCATAGGAAACAATGAGAGAAGGAAACCCGAATGGGCTATCCTTTTGCCCGACTTCTTGGAGGATTCTGCATTGAAGTGGTACAATGAGTACAAGAAGGAGCATGTGGAGGAAGACACTTGGGAGAGTTTGACGGAGAATCTTGTTGAAAACTTTCTTCCGGATGAAAGTTACGAGAAGCTGATGTGTGAAGTCACCTTTTTTTGAAGCAAGGAGAGAGTGAGAAGGTGAGATCATACGTAGAGAGAACGGAGAAGCCGAGTCACGCTTTCGTGTGGTGTTGAGAAAGAGTGAGACGAGGTCGAGCCAACCATGGTGGGGATTGTGGCGATGTTGACAAAGAACTTCATTGGAGGTTTGAAGCCTCGATTCGAAGCAAGGTGAGATATGAAAAGCCCTCTTCTAAGGTTGAGGCTATTCGCATTGCTATTCGAATGGAGGAGAGCCTAGAAGACGATGATTCTAGCTTGGTGGCTAGAGAAGCATCACCACCCGTTGTGGTTAGAATGGCAACTCCTACTTTTGTTGTTCTTTGCGCCCGGAGTAAATTCTCCAGTGGTAGACTTGCACCATGAGTTGAAATCTATCACAGAAACACTCGCTGATCTCAAGATTAACGTAGTACAACTATGGGAGAGGAGGAATCGAATGTAGGGGAGGATCTAGAGGGTATGGGAATTATCCTCCAAAAGGAAATCCACCACAAGGGAACTTCACAGTTTCATGCTTTAGTTGTGGAGGCCCT
Organism: Marchantia paleacea; assembly: GCA_014180765.2. Classification (NCBI taxonomy): domain Eukaryota; kingdom Viridiplantae; phylum Streptophyta; class Marchantiopsida; order Marchantiales; family Marchantiaceae; genus Marchantia; species Marchantia paleacea. The sequence goes on along the minus strand of MUAA02000106.1, from coordinate 1,551,349 downwards.
CATTTCCAACGAAATTGTCCTAATCCTCGACAACATGATGGAGTTAGACACAACAATTCTACTCCCGCTCCAAGTCAATCGAAGGATAAGGGAGTAGCGTCTATTGATGTGTTTCCTCATCGGTGCACGTTTGAGAAGGGAGAGAGCTCTATAAGTTCCAGAGTTGATATTCTTGCACACGAAAGAAGAGAGCAAGATTTGCGTAGGAGTCCATCTCAATGGAAGATCAACCAAGCCGGAGCACTCGATCCAAAGTGTGAGTCAACCGAGAGCACCGAGAAAGAAGTTGGGAATGGATGATTTCTCCATTTCATCTACCCAAATCAAATACGACGTGGTGGAGGATGTGGCGAATCAAAAAGCCAATATAATCAAGCCAAATTGATTGCTCTAAATCCTACGATAAGAAAGGAGTTGAGGGGAGGCCTAAGTTCCAAAAGGACCAAGAAGCGGCGATCCAAGGGAAAGCTTCCATGGCGAATGTTGGAGTAGGAGTGGTGGATGCCGCTGCCTCGGAGGTATGCACTCAGGCAAGATTGAAGTACGCATTAATGGACGTGATGTTTCGGATGTACTAGTGGATGGTGGATCTCAAGCGGTGAATGCCATGTCGAACGTTTGTTGAAGAAGTTGGGGATGAAGCTTTCAAGACCTTCCAACATCATTGTTGGGATGGCCAACAAGCAAAAGGTGCGACCCATTGGAGTGGTGGACAAGGTGGTGGTAAGTGTGATGGGAGTTCAAACCTTGTTGTCCTTTCAAGTGCTTGAGGAGGCTAGCTACGACTTGTTGTTAGGAAGACCTTTGGTTGAGGGTCGTGGAGGACAACTGATCGGTGGCATAAGGGTTACCTTCAGATAGGGCCGAAAAACCATCGAGTGAAGGTCCCTCTCACAAGTGGCGGAGGAGCGGTCTCAGACTCGGATAGACCTACGAGTGATTACCTCGTAGTCCGAGAGTGAAGAAAGTGGTAGTTTTTCAGAGGTTGACACCAACATGTCGACCGATGAGGAGACATCATCTGAAGATACCTCGGACGATGATGTTCAAGTTCAAGTTCTTGCTGCAATGGATTTACTTCCTAGGCCGGGGTGGTGAAAGATCCCGACAAGATGAAGATGAGTGAAGATGAGATAACTCGACGGCTCTCCACTCTCAAGTTTGGTCCCAAGGTTACTATGGAGGAGAAGTCAAGGTTCTTGGATATATTTCGAAAATATATCCATGTCTTTGCCTTTTAGCTACAAGGATTTGAAGGAAGTAACCTTAGAAACTCATCGCATTGAGTTAGAGGAGAAGGCTCGCCCAAAGACGTCGAAAGCAACGTCGATAAATCCACCAACGGCCGTGGTGGTCAAGGAGGAGATCGACAAGCTAAAGGATGCGGGTTTCATCTATGAGGTAGAGAATTCTGAATGGGTTTCTCCTATTGTGATAGTCAAGAAGAAGAATGGTAAGCTACGTGTATGCGTAGATTACAAGAAGTTGAATGCTGTCACAAAGAAGGATTACTATCCTTTACCTTTCATAGATGAGATTCTAGAGGAGGTGGCAAGTCATGAGTGGTATAGTTTTGGAGATGGTTATAGTGGTTATAACCAAATTCAAATTGCTCCTGAAGATCAGCTCAAAACCACTTTTACCACGCCATGGGGAACTTTTGCCTTTAGGGTAATGCCCTTTGGTCTATGTAATGCTCCAGCAACTTTTCAGAGGTTCATGAACAAGGTGTTTGAACCTTTTATTGGGAAATTTGTGCGAGATTTCATAGATGATTTTTGTGTATACGGGAAGGAGGATCATTTTGATCATTTGATCAAAATTCTACAACGGTTGGAGAAAGCCAAGGCCTCGCTCAATCCAGAAAAATGCATTTTTGGATGTGAGGAAGGTTTGTTGTTAGGGCACATCATCTCCAAAGATGGTATAGCGGTGGATCCAAAAAAGGTGAAACGCATCCTCGACTTACCTTTTCCGGTGACGTTGACCAAGTTGAGGGCGCCTTGGAATGGTGGGATACTATCGACGGTTCATCTTTTCCTTCTCCAACAAAGCTTATGCCTTGACGGTTTACATGAAGAAGGGGACGGATTACGATTTAATCCTCAAGGATGGAGAGGCAATGGCGTTCGAACTTCTTAAGAAGGCGTTGGTAACGGCTCCTATTTTAGCCAAACCAAATTGGGGTAAACCTTTCATTCTCTACACGGATGCATCAAACATTGCTATAGGATGCACTCTAAGCCGCTTAGATGAAGATAGCCATGATCATCCAATTGCTTATGCTAGTAGACGATGGTGCGTGAGAGAGAAATTATTCAATGATCGAAAGGGAGGCTTTAGTCGTGATCTTCTCACTCAAGAAGTTTCGACACTATCTATTGGGAGGGAAGTTTACTATCGTTCTCGACCACACGGCTTTGAAGTACATTTTCAACAAGCCTAATGTTTGAGGGTAGGATAGCCGGATGGAAGTTGTTATTGGCGGAGTTTGATTACATCATTGAGGATCGACCCGGTAAGAAACATGCCAATGCCGATTTGATGTCTCGAGCATACGATGAGGAAGGAGATCAACCAATGGATGATACATTTCCAGATGAGGATTTGTCGATGATGGACACCATAACAAAGGTACCGGCTGAATACAAGGGGATATGGGATTTCATCTCGGAGGAGAGTTTCCCAAGGCATGCATTCACGGAGAGGAATGCATTGGTGAAGCGATGTGAACCTTATACCATCATAGAGGACGTGTTGTTTCATCAAGGAGCGATGGACTACTCGGAAGGGTTGTTGGAAGGGAGGAGTCAATTCAACTTATGAAGGAGTTTCATGAAGGCTCGGTATGTGGAGGACACTTTGCAGAAAGGTAATCGCATTTAAGATCCTAGATGCGGCTATCATTGGAAGGGCATTTTCAAAGATTGTGTGGAATTTTGCAAGAGTTGTGATGTGTGTCAAGCTTTTGCTAAAAGTCCATGAAAACCCCTCCTTTGACATCAGTTCCTATTTTAGGTCCTTTTGAAAAGTGGGGAATAGATTTTGTAGGACCCTTGAATCTTACTCCTCGGGGTAACAAGTTCATTGTGGTAGCTACGCATTATCTAACCAAGTGGGTAGAAGCTAGACCTCTAAAATCTACTAGTGAGGAAGAAGTGGGTAGATTTCTATATGAGAGGATAATAACTAGATTCGGATGCCCTCTAGAAATTGTATCCGATAGAGGTGGTGAGTTTGTTGGAAGCATTATACAAGCCATGCTAGGTCATTTCTCCATCAAGGCACGGGTGACTACTTCCTACAAACCAAATGCTAATGGGTTGGCGGGCGAACCAACTATACGCTTTGCATGATGTTGGCCAAGGATGCGACATGGACGGGGAGCAAGCAAAATTGGGACAAAAAGGCTGCATGCTATCTTGTGGGAGTATCGGACGACTTGGAAGACATCAACGGGGTACTCACCTTTCCGTATGGTATATGGTGTCGAGTCAAAGCTTCCAATTCAATTTGATTTGACGACCTTCTTAACTATCCAACGGAAGTTAAAGAGGAAGAATGGAGTAGAAGCTATCAAATCAAGATGTCAACAACCGTTGGAGCCGGAGGAGGCTCGAGCCGTGGCCATGGTACGTGTGGAGCGGGCTCAACAATTGCGAAAGAAGTATCATGATAATCGATTTGGGACGAAGAAGATGAAGATTTTCAAAGAAGGTGATTGGGTAATGCTTTACGATTCCATTAGATATAAGAGAGCAAGAAAGAAATTTCTTCCAAAGTACTTTGGTCCTTTCATAGTTCACAAGGTGTGGGGAAACTTTACTTACGATTTGAAGGAGTTGGGAGGACGACATTTTGACCGGGTGAATCACACGACAAGTTGAAGCCGTTTCATCGACGATCAGATTCTTTCACTCCGAGGACGGAGGAAATCTTGGTCCGGGGTAAATGTAAGACCTGTGGTTGTACATATAGGATAAAATGAAAGTATATCTAAATTGTGCCTAAGTTTATCTTAGTCATGACTATGTTTAGCTAGTTATGGTTAAGTTGGAGGAAAATATAGAGTAACTTTTGGTGTGGTAGATGAGAACTACTATTTTGTTGTTGTTTAGTATGAGTCAAGGAATAGATTCCATCACATGGGTATCTTGACTTCCCTTGACTTGGACTAGTTTTCATTGGTTGGACTTGGTGAAGACCCTTTAAATCTAGGGGGCGAGATTGACTTGGTACACTAGAAGTCAATTAGGGAGTAGTTGGGCTTCTAGAAGATCCAAGTGGACCAATTGCATGTTGCCATGTACCCTTTTCATTGGGGTTTGTGATCTCTACCTCGTTTAAACTTGGTAAGAGGAAGTTACATGGTGATTACTTGTAGTTACTAGGTAAGATTCTAAGTAGTATAAATAGAGAGGTTGAGAAGCACCTCTCAAGTAGTTTTTCAATGGAAGTTAGTTTTGGGAGGAGATAGTGTGGTGATCTTAGTTTTAGGGAGCTTGGTTCTTGGAGATGTCATGTTCGGAGTGGAACCTTGATTCAATGAAGACTTTGATTACCAAAGTATCCCTTTCCTTTTGAGTGATATCTTACTCTTGGTGATAATGTGCATAATAGAGCTTGGACTTTGAGAGTTTGTGTAAGAGTGAGCAATAGGATCATGGGCAAAGGGTGGGACTAAGTCCTTCTAGATTCATGATGAGCTTCCAAAAAGCCATCGGAGGTAAACCTGAGTGAGAGTCAGCCCGGAGGTCACAGTTCATCCTTTATACCTGGCACCTATATGATACGGTTGGAGCTAATCAAGTTGGGAAAAGTTCCGAGATCTCAACCTTTAACCTTATTTTGGAGTTCTTTGCACGGTTGAGGAGAGACTACCAAGAGGTGAGGATTGACAAGCTACGAGGCTTGCATTGTTGAGAAACCGACTCTTCATGAATCACTCCAAGAAGAGGAGAGCACACCAAAGGGACAAGAGAGAGTGTACAGGAATGAGATGGAGAAGGCTTCGCCTTTCCCTGTATATATAGGGTGAGTACAGGAAAACCCTAATCTCGGGTTAGCCCTAAACATATCTGTATCATCGGTACGTAACAACCCTAGATCTACAGCATGTAGTCATCAGGCACGGATCGACCTATATCAACTAGATGAGCTTGGGATATTAACACTCCCCTTCAAGCTCAAATGTATATCCTGAACTCCTAGACAATGTCAAAATTTAGCAAACGACTCTCTAGGTAAAACTTTGGTGAAGATATACGCAACCCCGATCTCCCATGTATATATCTAAGATCTACTACACTTGAAAGGACCTTCTCGCTAACAAAGTGATAGTGCACCTCAATGTGCTTTGTCCTAGCATGAAAAACAGGATTGTTAGCTAACATCATGCTACTAACGTTATCAGCTAGGATAACTGTAGGACTGGGATAATCTACTCCAATATCGAAAAAGCAAGTAACTTGACCAAACCGCTTCACAAGTGGCATTCATAGCACCACGATACTGCGCTCTATGGAAGACAAGGCCACGGTCGGGTTGCTTCTTAGAAGCCCGACTCACGGCCGCACTCCCAAATCCAAACGCATATCCGCATTGTGGATCTCATGTGAGAAATATCTCCTGGCCAATCAGCATCGGTGTAGCCATGCAGGTTCAGCTCACCTCCAAATCTGTATTGAAGTCCAAAATGAAGTGTGGACTTCACATAACGGAGAATCCACTTGACCGCCATCATATGCGATACCCGTGGAGCATGCAGAACTGATCGACTAGACCAACAAAGATAGCTCAAATCCGGTCTAGTGATAGTCGATAAATCAAACTCCCAACCATCCGTCTGCATGGCGGGGATCCGCAAGTAACTCTCCATCCTCTAACTCTAGCTTTAGACCTTGTTGGAGAGGAGTGTCAACTGGTTTACAGTCAAACATCCTGAATTTCTTAAGCTTATCTAAAGCATATTGGCTTTGTACAAGCCAAGTATCCTTTCCCTCTGTAATATACTCCACACCAAGAAAGAACTTGAGATATCCTAAGTCTTGTATCTCAAACTCGAACATAAGATACTCTTGATGCAGGAAATCATCTCCTCATGGTTCCCAAAGGACAATAAGATCATCTACGTAGATGGAAATCATCACTACATGAACTCCTGATCTCATGCAGTATAGCGATGAGTCGGAATGACAGACTACAAATCCAAGAGATATGAGAAAGGAATTGATCTTCTCATACCATGCTCTCGGAGCCTATTTCAAACCATAGAGGGATTTTTTTAACTTACAAACACGGGAAAGAAACTTTGGATCTTCGTAACTAGGTGGTTGTTGCATGTAGACTTCCTCGCCGAGATCTCCATTGAGAAAGGCGTTCTTGAAGTCCATTTGATGCATTCGCCATCCCTTGTTGACAGCAATAGCAACCACTGAACGAATCGTTGTCATCTTGGCAACTGGACTAAACGTCTCTTCGTAGTCCACTCCATACTGTTGTGTGTAGCCCTTGGCTACCAATCTGGCCTTGTAGAGATACCGTACCATCCTAGTTACGCTTGACCTTGAAGACCCATTTGCAACCAATCGCTTTCTTTCCTTGAGGTAAGTCCACCAACTCCCATGTTTGTTGGTGACGAAGTGCAACAAGTTCTGTCTCCATGGCTTCAATCCACTGATTTTTGTGCATCGCCTCCTCAAGCGTACTCGGTTTTGACTCAAGTAGAACGTGAGTCATTTATGCATGATGATCAACAAGGAAACTTCCATGCATAAATCTCTGAACCGGATGCCGAACTCTCTTAGATTTGCGTAGTGCATTATCAAATGTACTGTTTGTCTCCCCTTGCTTCGGATCTGAGGTACTTGCAGCGTCGTTTTGGGACGCTTCATCCGACGGATGAATATCGGTAATCCGTGGTGAGAACATCATATGTTGCAAAATAACATGATCCTCAAGACTAGAAGTCGGTCTGGATGATGCTCGATGAACTTCATCCGTAGCAGCTCCAGGTACAGTAGACTCAACTCTAGACTGTGTGACTCCAGAAACTCCACTTTGTAAAGGTACAGTGGACAATGAACAATCACATGTGCATACCAAGATTGCAACTCTTCAAATACAACATCTCTACTTATATAGAATTGCCTAGAGGAAGGATTATAGCATCTATATCCTTTCGTATCTAAGGTATATCCAAGGAAAATACATTTCTCAGCTTTCGGATCTAGCTTCTTGCGCTTCTCATCCGGAATGTGTACATAGTATATACATCCGAAAACCTTCAAGAAGGAGTAGTCAGGCTTGTGACCTGTAAGTACCTCCATCGGGATCTTGTTGTGAATTGCTGCAGTCGGAGTTTGATTCATCAAGTACATCGCAACGGAAACAGCTTCTGCCCAGAACGGTCTATGCAGGTTCTTCTCGTTCAACATAGCGAGGCGTGAATTACGCTATGTGACGATTCTTCCTCTCCGCAACGCCATTCATTTGTGGAGTATAACCGCAAGTCTTAACACACTGTGTGTCGTATGCCATGCTTACGTGGGTAAGTAGTGAATTCTCCTGAGAGATGTAAAACTCGCCTCCTCCATCCAAACGTAGACAAAGGATAGATTGTCCGCTTGTTTCTCCACCAAGGTGTGGAAAGTCCGGAAAGCTGACAACACATTTGAAGAGCTCTTGCTCTTAAGGAAGTAAACCCAGGTGTAGCGAGAGAAATCATCAATGAAGGACACGAAGTATTCAAAACCAGATAAACTTGGTTGAGAAGAAGTTCATACATCTGTGTGCACCAACTCTAGAAGTTTGATCATTCTCCTACCTGATCCCTAAAAGGGTTGTCTAGCTTGCTTGCCGAACCGACAAGCGGGACACATTTGGTGGGCTCAGCAAAAGTGAAGTTGGGCAAACCTGTGACTAGATATGAACTCGGAAGAGTCTTCAGTTTCTGAAAGTTCATATGCCCAATTCGCTTGTGCAAAATATCTATGTCAGATACTACAAAGCCACTTTCTGTAATGACAGGAGTTGGTCATTTCTTATTTTTAATCGTAGCATCTAGCTTGAATGCAGTCTACCACTCACGCTACCTCGAGCTACGACAAGACACGTGGAGTCTTCAACAAAGCATCCATCTTTGTTGAAACACACTTGGAAACTTTGTTCTACCATCTGTCCTACTGATAACAGATTTCGAGTCAGAGTAGTAACATGTAAAACGTTCCGATTCCAGAAATATTAGATCCTAGAATATCAAGCGGAATTTTACCCTTATGCTTGATCTCGTGCTTCATATCATCTCCAATCACCATGAACTGAGAAGTCTCCACAGTGTCGAGCGACGCAAATCATTTTTGATGCGGCGTCATATGACTGGTAGCTCCGGAATCGATCACCCAATCAGACAAAAGTGCGAAAGCAAAGATAACTCGTGTGTGTCACAATGAGTAGCTGTTCTTCAGCAACTACATGGCCCTGTTGGCCCTAAGCGCGCATATCATTCTGACACTTGTAATAATCTTTGGCATAGTGGCCATTCTTGACACAGAGTTGCGGTGTTAACTCGCCTTACGGCGGTGGCGCACTGGGCTTCGTTCGGGCGCCTTGTTCCGCAAGGCGACCTCTACCACCACCATATCTGGCTCCTCTACCTCGACCTCCAAAACCTGCAAAAAACACACCTTCTTGCGGGCTCGAAGAAGCCCTAGCACTACCCAGCATTCGCACTTCTTCTCCCAACATCATTGGGACTTGTTCGTCGAACTTCGGAAGAGGTTCTCTGGTCGAAATTGACGTAATGAACTGCTTGTACTCGCGGCGCCCTGCAATGTCGCACCAATAATCACAGTGGGATCAAGTTGAACATTGACCGATGCTAACTGATCTGCCATTTGCTTGATGTGATTGACGTAGTCACTGACACACATCGAGCCTTTCTTGACCGTATTGAATTGTTGCATCAACTGCAGCTTCCGAGCTTCTGTTTCCGAATGGAACATCTGTGACAACGCGTCCCAAGCTTCCTTGGGTGTGTTACAGTCTTGAATATGACCGATCATCGAGCCTGAAATCGTGAGCGCAATGTAGTGGATGGCTTGATATGATCGCTTTCTCCACTCACGCAATGTCTGCTCACTACGAAGATCACCAACAACCACGATTGGTGCTTTCTCCTCCCCGATCACAAGCCCCCATACCCTGGCCTTGAAGGAAGGCCTTCATTTGAAATTTCCACATTTGGAAATTGTTCTTGTCAAGTTTCTCTCCAGTGATCATACTCACGGATTCTGCCATGGTTGTGGTCACGAGCGGAAATCAAGACCCCAACACGGCAAGTATCTGCACAGACACAAAAGAAACACAAAGAACACCTCCGCAACTACGGTGGAAAAATAGCTCCTCTGCACCTCGATCAAGAAACATACAAAACTCCAGAAACCGGTGAAATGCGCATGTCTTGACCCGCAGACGAAGAAGGAAATTTGTTCGTGATTCTGCGCCTGCACAATACATAAGCGAAAATGACAAAGAAAGCTCGGATTGAGCTGAAATTTTTTGTGGCAGGAGCTCTGACAGAGGCGAGCAATGATTTGTAGAGCTGAGCCTTGGCTTAGCTAGAAACCCTCAAACCTCTAAAAAACTTCGTTTAGGCCTCCAAACAGCTCCTCAAAGATTTTGGAAAGGTGATAACTATCACCAACAACTCCAAATCGCACGAAAACTTCATGGCTACCAAATTCAACCATTCAACAACTACCTTTTGGGAGTTGGGCGATCAGAAGTAGGTCGAAAATGATCATTTTGATCTCCAAAAACGCGATTGAAGATTCTGAGAAAACACGAAACGGTTCCCCAACAATCTAATCGCTTCAGCAGGACAACCTCCAATTCTGAGGCACACTCCTCACTGATCTCCAACACTCCTCTATGTCTAATCTACAAAACTAATGCTCCCATCATGCTCTGATACCATGTTGAGAAACTGACTCTTCATGAATCACTCCAAGAAGAGGAGAGCACACCAAAGGGACAAGAGAGAGTATACATGAATGAGATAGGGAAGGCTTCGCCTTTCCCTGTATATATAGGGTGAGTACAGGTAAACCCTAATCTCGGGTTAGCCCTAAACAGATCTGTACCATCGGTACGTAACAATCCTAGATCTAAGGCATGTAGTCATCATGTCATAGAGACTCTTCGAGAGGCGTATATCCAAACGCATTGGTTGGTCAGTATTACCCATGGGGTGACAGAGGCACAAGCTATCCAATATTGATATGGGATATTGTACATGGAGTTGAAACGTAAAGTGAGAGATGCTACCTAACTACATGAGACATCACCTATGGTGGCCATTGTGTTTTGTCTTGTTGAGCATATTGAGCTTAACATGTAAGAAGAGAGGGTGGTGACTGTTGGGTTCAACAAGGATTCACCAACTTCATCAACTCCTTCACGTTACCTATCTACAACACAAACCCGTAGTGGTTATGGTAGACATGTGGGATGGACACAAAGATGGATCCTGTTGGATCAAAATCATGTGAGCATTGTCACAGATGATGGATCGATGTTTTGATCTCCATCTAGAATTACGATCAACAAGAGTTGCCATGACAGTTCCTAGAAGAGGACGAGGAGTTCAAGGTGGTAGGGGTGATGATAGAGGACCAACCCCTACTCAAGTGTTAGCCCATGAGGCTAGTCATGAGGTGAACATGGCATCTCGACTTGAGCAGTTGGAGCAAAAGATAGCAAGTATGGCTATAGCCTAACAAAGATCAGATTCTAGAGCTGGTGCCTCTACATCATATGATGGAGATGTTGTGGAGTACATGTGCGCAGCGGCACAACCATGTGAATTTGTTGTGACTCAAAATGCAACCCATACTACTGAGTCTAGAGGAGCGTCCATGGAGTTGGATCTACAAAGAGTAAAGGCTAACCGACAAGTTAGACTTCCTCAGTCTTTCACATTGTCTGAGGCATTGAACAACTCATCCATGGCTCCTAGACGACTTACTGAAGAGATGAGGGTGCAAACCAATGTGGATGTATTTGGAGATGGAGCATGTAGGGACCAGCCATCAACATCGTCTGAGGTAGCATCCAACGTAATGTTGGGGGCGGCAAAGACTTTTGTTCATTCTACTGTTTTCTCAGCCAAGGATTTATTGGCGTTGGAGGTGTCACAATCCCATGTACTACAATTGGTAACCACATTTTGCGAAAGCAAAGAGGATGTGCTGGTTGCTTCTAGTAATGTGAGCACTAGTAGTGTTGATCTTGGGATCAAAACAGCTACTAATGGAACTTGGCAAGTTGTTGTCGCTTGAATGATGGAGTTACCAACAAGGCTGGCATACGACCGTACTGTAAGACCCAGGGTTGTACATATAGGATAAAATGAAAGTATATCTAAATTGTGCCTAAGTTTATCTTAGTCATGACTATGTTTAGCTAGTTATGGTTAAGTTGGAGGAAAATATAGAGTAACTTTTGGTGTGGTAGATGAGAACTACTATTTTGTTGTTTAGTATGAGTCAAGGAATAGATTCCATCACATGGGTATCTTGACTTCCCTTGACTTGGACTAGTTTTCATTGGTTGGACTTGGTGAAGACCCTTAAATCTAGGGGCGAGATTGACTTGGTACACTAGAAGTCAATTAGGGAGTAGTTGGGCTTCTAGAAGATCCAAGTGGACCAATTGCATGTTGCCATGTACCCTTTTCATTGGGGTTTGTGATCTCTACCTCGTTTAAACTTGGTAAGAGGAAGTTACATGGTGATTACTTGTAGTTACTAGGGTAAGATTCTAAGTAGTATAAATAGAGAGGTTGAGAAGCACCTCTCAAGTAGTTTTTTCAATGGAAGTTAGTTTTGGGAGAAGATAGTGTGGTGATCTTAGTTTTGGGGAGCTTGGTTCTTGGAGATGTCATGTTCGGAGTGGAACCTTGATTCAATGAAGACTTTGATTACCAAAGTATCCCTTTCCTTTTGAGTGATATCTTACTCTTGGTGATAATGTGCATAATAGAGCTTGGACTTTGAGAGTTTGTGTAAGAGTGAGCAATAGGATCATGGGCAAAGGGTGGGACTAAGTCCTTCTAGATTCATGATGAGCTTCCAAAAAGCCATCGGAGGTAAACCTGAGTGAGAGTCAGCCCGGAGGTCACAGTATCAAGGTGTCACCAAGTGCGGTGATGTTGGATAACATGAGTGGTATCTTTTGTTTGGTCGGACCTTCAAGAAAGGTTTATCGACCTCAACTCATGTTGTTGGATTCTAGTACTCAACCCCTTATGTAGGATAAGGATGCACTGTTTGGTCTTGGTTTGCAAAAGACCGATGTGGAGAGATGTCCATTTCAGATTCAGACATCTCTTAGAGATTCTAGTGATGCCTCGGCACCATACATCACCCAGATGATGTTGACTGTGCAAGTGCAACCAGATCATGTTATGGATAGCTTTACAACGCGAGCACATGTTGTGATTACACTTGCAGTGTCCTACGATGTATTGGTGGGTGTGGCAGTGTTATACCCAATGGGGTTTAGCATTGATTATTGGGAGGAGGTAGCCTCTTATCGGCCAGGTTGACAATCTGACGATGTCTGAGTGAGTCAATTATGTCTACGATTCATTACCGATTCTATGTCTTTACTAAGTGGAGGTTTGGCGTATGTTGCAGCCTTCAGTACTTGTGTTACTTGGCCTGATGATTTGTTGGAGGGCAATATGGATGCACATGATAGTCCTTGTCCAGAGGATGTGGCTATCATGCCAAATGTTAATAGAGTAGTGTCATCCACGTTGGATGGATCACTATGTACTTCATGTATGCAGCTACGACAGATGCCAGATCACCTCATACATCAGGCTTGGAGTGAGTCTTTTGCTCCGGAGAGGGAGGAGACGAAGGAAGTTATTCCCACTTTGTTGTCAACTTTAGATACAATGTCTATTGCTTGGCATTATCAAAAGGAGGATATATGTGTGCTGGATCTATTTGGAGGGATTAGCTTAGGTTTGACTGCTATTTTATAGTATTGCATACGAGTACATTGATACTTGTATGTGGAGCGAGATGAGATTGCAAGGTGCGTCTCATTACGCCATGTGGCATAGTTGGTGCGGAGATATCCGGATCTTCTACCAGTGTTGGTGGTTCAGGGATATCAACATGCCTTGTCGTGAGATATTTTATTGCTTGCGACGCAAGACCTTACTCAGCATGTATAACAACAAGGGTACATAGTTTAGGATAGTTATGTAGTGATTAGGTTTGTTCCCAAGGGAATAAGGGATCCAAATAGACCAACAAGGAAGAATAGAGGCAGTTTACTCATCTTTACACAGCTCTAGACCTCTCAGTCCGAAGAGCTCTACAAATAGGAAGCTTACAAGTCCTAGTCTAGACAAATCCCAAATCAATCAGTCAGAACAATGTTTACAACACATTGGTAATCATGTGAATTATTCCATACGATTTTACTAAGTTGGGGGATCTCTCTTTTACAAGTTGAAGTCAAGGCGAGAGGCTCGAAGAAGTACTTGTGATGTATGAATCACTGCTACAGCTCATGGACAAACACCCGGGTAACTTCGCAGGTGCCACTCTAGGCTGTTGACACAGGTCACACATCAGATTTGCGAGTTCTCTTTCTACTCTGACTACAATCGTGGTTCAATTAGAAAAACACTTGTAAGAAAGGAGATCACCTTCTCTTTATTCCTACGCTTCTTTATACAGATTCCTAATGCCTACTCCTAAATGTTACCTACACAGATCAACTTCTCCTAATCCTTCGTGAGCTATCTATTTCGCTCAATTGCACCTCCAATTCTTGAGTGAACGCGTCGATTCCTTCTTGCATCTCTTGGATGTCAGCTACAATTTCCTCTTGATGCAGACACATCGCTTCCCGGAATTCTTTTCCCACCGTTTGATATATTTCTTTGTGCTTCTCCTTTGAATCCCAGGATTCTCCATCACCTCTTCTAACTTCTCTAATTGCCGTGACTCTTCCTCATCACACCGCACAAAGAGATGTTGTACGCACTTGTTCGCCAAGGTCTCTAATTGAGCAGGTGCCTCCACATCCACTCGGTTTAACTGTCGTTTTAGACTCCTCACCATCTCCAGGAGTCGCAGATTCTCTTTCTCCACTATCTTCATATGCTTCCTAATTCGCCTTATTCGTAAGAAGACACTTCGTATTCCTCTGAATATGACCTTTTATTTCAAGAAACATAAAAGATTCCTACAGTCTTCGCCAACTATGCCCCTACAGCATGGCACCATACATTTGATTATTGATGGATGTCATGTCATGAACACACACTGGCTGGCAATTATCATGGGCTACATAATTTACGTTTTGACATGTTTTGGGAGATGTTACGTGTGTTACGTTCTCTCTAGTCACAGCAGGCCTATTCTCCGACATACATTTTGGAGAATGTTCCCTTGTTGGGTGATCCACTTGCACGGGTGATAACGAATGCACATTAGATGCGGTCATGGATTGGACCAACGGTATTACTAGATGCAGCAAGAGTATGATCTCGTGCATACCGTCCACGTCTATGGTGGACAAACCTTCTTCCAAGGGAGGTTTTATTACGAGCAAATGACGGAGTGGAGAGGCCCTTACATCTCACAGTGGAGAGTATTTTGGATGTGGATTGACACTCTCAAGTAGTGGTATATGCTGACAAGTCAACTATGGTAGTGGTGAACATGTGGGTCAGCCAAGAGCTGCATTATCCACGTTGTTGAGTTACCCGGACTCCCATGCTTACAAAGGGGGAGGATCTTGACTTGTATGGAATTCTAGCTTGCAGCGGTTGGTGGAATCCAACGCTTAAGAAAGAGAGCGAGCTATGGAATTTTGTATCTGTACTACAGCAGTACCTATATTGTCATAGGCATCACGACATCAGATGTTGGGTCAGGCTGTGGACCTGAATAGTTTGATATGAATTGTGAGCCTCGGATTGGCTGAGCAAAGACGCATGCTGTCCACATGTGTGACTACAAGACCATTGGTAAGCTCTTTGCCTACCGAGATGATGGAGGCAAAAGTTGGGACGGGAAATGCCCAAGATCTCATCCTCGGTCTTATGGGGATGTTAGAGAAGAAGAGGTAGAGTCTTTTTTGAGTATGGTTGGAGTTTTTTGGTAGACCAACGGTAGACCAATGGTTTTTTGGTAGACGCTTGCTCCAACCATACTAAAAAAAGACTCTATCTCTTCTTCTCTAACATCCCCATAAGACCAAATATGAGATCTTGGGCATTTCCCGTCCCAACTTTTGCATCCATCATCTCGGTAGTGGTATACCGTAGTGTCTACGCAGCGTAGACCGTAGTGGTTACCACTTGGTGGTAACCTCTACGGTGTCGTATGGACATTGCTTTACTCCGAGAACGCCTGAGCGTCTTGCTGTAGAAGAACTCTCTTGGCCCTCACGCGAATTGGTATTCTCTCTTTCACCTCCTCATCACTCCATATTCTAATTCGTTGCAAATCCCAATCCTTCATTCCAATTGCTTTCAAATTTCACGAGAAGGTCACTCATCACCCAGGCTTTAACTGTGTAAAGTTTTATTAATCAAATCTTTTGATAGCAAAAGTTATGATTGCCTAACTAACTTCAAGATAATTAGTGAAATCTTGCAACTTAGACTATATACACAAGATTCAAACTAACACTCCGTACTCAAAACTCATAAAATCAAGCTAAAATTTTGATCTAAACACAAATTTGAGTTGTACGCTACATAGCCATTGAATCTGATTTGTCACATCCCTCACGCAACACTCAGAATTGATCCAAACACTCTATATGGTTCAAATTTTACTCTCCAACTTCAAATCACCACAATGGAGTGATAATTTTCTCAATCGTCTTCATTCTTGGGCATAAATGGTAGTTTTTCCTGTCAGATCCCCAATCATTCCCTCCAATCTCCAAATTTCCTCTTCGAAGGCTGCCAAAACTCCTCAAAACCCCAAAGATTTCGACCAAGTGTACTCATTGGCTCAAATTCCAAGACCAATGAGAATGAAGAGTGTCATTTTGACCTCTAGTGGGGCCAAATTAGCCACATAATAACTTAGAGCTTTACAACTATCCTTAACACATAACTTAGCTATCATATAGACAATATGAATTATCACTAATAAAGAGTCAAAATAACAATTTGAAACAAGCTAAGTATGAACTTAACAACAAAAGGGACCGGGGAGTTTATAACTTGAGAATAATACTCCTCGCCAAAATTCCTAACAATCAGCTCCCTATGGCTTGCCTTTGGTAAACAATAGTGATGAATTGGAACCCGTGCGTTGAAAGCCACCACTACTTGCAAGTTTAGATGCATAACGCATATATCAAATCAAAACGTATACTGTTAAGTCCCAGGTCGCGCCATAGGAAACAATTGGCAGAATGAACAGGTCTGGGGAGTTTATCATCTCTTGCATAAAGGTATCTCCAAAGTGATATACTAACCACGCCCTAAAGTGATCGTGATGTAGACACCGGATATTGATCACAAATGGATTGGGCATCGGTATATCTAGAGGATCATATTGTGCTCTATCCATATCCCACGTTGGCTCCACTTTGATCTGATAAGCTCCTTAGTCAGCAAAGCAATGTTCTAAACCTCACCCATGCCCTTGCCACTCCAACCACGCTTTATATCTGATAAGGCCCATAATAATATCTCTTGGAGTCTTATCCACATCTTGACCCTAGAAGTCAATCCAACCGTGGGCTCTTAACAGCCTTACGATGAGCCGTCGGTCGTCTTAACCTTAAATATCATCGTCATCTCAACAGCTCTAAAGACGACACATGTCATCATCTTCTCATAGTAGTCGTGTCACAACATGACAACAGACCTTTATGATACAACTCAAGAGGTTACAACTAGAGCTTCTGGAGTTGTTCACACTAAGATAGTGGAGTCTGGTATGAGAGAGCAAAAAAAGAATTCTACACAAGAGGTTGTGGCTTATTTGTTTGAAAACTCCTTCACTCTCAGCATTGATCATCAACCATTGAAATGGTTGATGGAATCAGACAAACTTACATGAAAGCTTGCACGATGGGTTCTTATCCTACACGAGTATGATTTCACATTAGTTCATAGACCTAGAATGGTGAATCATGATGCTGATGGGTTAAATCAAAACCCATGTATAAGTCAAGTTGACGAAAGGCTTGATGGCATGGTGATACTGATGAGGAGATGGTGTCGGGTTGGCATGCATCTGCCTTTTTGAGTATGTTGGTGCTTGAGAGTTATGTGAGATCTCTCTTGGATCATAGAGCATATATGTTAGCCTTGGATGCTGAGATTGAAGACGGTTTGATGGTGAGACATCCATGACGACATGGTGGTGTTGGATAATCTTCGTACATGTGCTTTGGTGGGCACTTTGAGTGCAAAGGAGCGGGATAGAGTTTTACAGAGAGCTCGACGATTCAGATGGGAAGGTAGACATCTTCTTTGAATATGGGGAGATGGCATAGTTCTTGTTGTGTCACTTCTATCTCAGAGAACACAATTGGTCAAACATGCTCATGAGGAGTTAGGTCATTTTGGAGTAAAGCGGACATATAGCTTACTTCAAAGTCACTATTCATGGAGAGATATACAAACTGAGGTGCAACTGCTTGTGGTTAGATGTATGGTATGTGATCGTGTTTGAGCATCATTCAATGCCCCTACACCAGAATTACATCCTCTATCAATTATGGGACATGGTTATCTTTGGAGCTTGGATTTTGCATGACCTTTGCCATTGACTATACAACATCATCGATATGTGTTGGTCATGGTGGAGCATTTCTCCAAGTGGATTGAGTTGGTGGTCTTGCCTGACAAGTCAAGTGAGGGAAAAGCTTATGCGTTCTTAGTTGTTGTGTTTAGCAGATTTGGTGAACAAGCAGAAGTGTTGACTGATCAAGGTACTGAGTTTTTGAACGAGTTTCAGACTAGGTGTGATCGAACATTGATCGATCATCGTACCACCTCAAGAGATCATCCCAAGGCTAATGGTCTAGCATAGAGAGTTGTTCATGCGGTAAAGAGAGAACTACAAAAGTTTGGCTTGGAGAAAGGTCATCTAGGAGACTAGGACATCCAGCTACCATGGTTGGCCATGGGTTATCCATTTAGCTTGCAAGCATCTCTAGCATCATTCTCACCGTACCTTTTATTACATGGTAGAGATCAAGACTTACCTACAGCTATTCGTCGAGAGTCAGGTGAAGTTTTGGACTTGGATAAGCCTGATGTTTGGATTAGGGTGTGTTCTCAAAGGGCAAAACTCTTCCATAGAGTAATGCCCATGGCATTCGAGAACCTTGCTATTGCTTAGCATAGAGATACTTTGCGTTATGCTACCATCCGAACAGGTGGATATCAACCTTCAATTCGCAGATTTCATGTTGGTGATTATCTTTACTTGCAGCAGAATGCACCGACTACATTGGATATTATGGCTAGTCGCACAATTCTACGAGTATATGAGGTTTTACCTTCTGGAGTTTTGGTATTGGAGGGTTGTGATGGTGTGATTTGGAAGGATCATGTGTGTAATTGTGCACCTGTAACACTGAAGGCAATGACTCCGGAATGACTTCCAAGATGAGAGATGTCTTCTCAAGACCTCTCCTTGATTTATACACTGTAGGACTAGAGGAGTCCGAAATCCAAACTATGCCACATGGCTAACATGCGTAGGTTGCATGTTTTGTTATCTTATCCTACCCAATTCCTAACAGACGTCTAGCACACAATCTGATCCACCAATGCATGGTAGCCACCTCGTCATTTACCTTTTTGCTTTTTGGATAGTGCACATCACTATCTTGTCTTTTTGTGATCTAGTGACCACTCTCCGCTTTGGCTAAACTAACTATGACTAACCAAGATTGGTTACAGCACCATATCACCTTCCAAACATTGATGGTACTATGGATCCAAGCCTGGCAGTTGTGTGTGCAAGCTTGAGATGTATATTATGTGGATCAGTTGGTGGAGCAGCCAGTATGTTGATTTGTGATTCTTGTTCGAGAGGATGGCATATGTCATGTTTGACACCTCCTCTCAATGTGGTGCCCAGTGGCCGGTGGAGATATCCTCGATGCGTTTAGTAGGCAAGCAAGTTTGACCGTTACATGATATGGATTGCATATATGCGTAACGATGGGGCATTGTAGCACCCGGCCTCTTGATCTTAGCCCCACGAAGGTCATATCATGTTATGGACTAGATGGCTACCTTGTGTTAGAGTGACCTAACCACCAATTAGGAGGGTGATTGTGGTACACTTGTGTTGGTGTATGACAATCTATATATTGTGATGTTTGATGTGACAGTGATGTATGTTGTGATGCAATATGTATGTACACGACAGCTATCATGGCTTATGTAGTGGCATTTCTAGTTAGATAGATGTGTGTATGCAGGAGCAGATACATCAGTTAGAGCATGTTATGCAATTAGCACCATTCGTACTGGAACTGCCATTAGGGCCGACATCATCGTTAGGAGTCCTTGGGCTCAAGGGGTAGAGTTTAAATTAGGGCTCCTTGGAGGGCAGTTTTTGAAGTTGAGCCTTTGAGAGTGTGGCGACGGTAGATACTAGCTAGTGCATGAACCTTGAGTCTTTGAAGCACAAAGTTAGTTTGGATCGACTGTAATCTCTCTTTTATAATATGGTTATGAGTGGAGTGTACTTGTGGATGTTTTGAGAGTAGAAAAGATTTTCATAGAGAAAAATCTAGTTTCTTAGTTTTTTCTTCTAGAACTTCCCACTTTGCTACATATAGATTGCAAGAATTGATGATCCCCTATACTAGAGTTAACAAGAAGTTTGTAAGGTTTATTCTTGTCTTATTAATCATAGTTAGCTTAACCATGATTGGGTTAGACTAGATAGATTAATTATCTCTTAGCATATATATATATATGACCGCTCCGACTGAAAATTCAGTCAGTAGATTCTCAGTATGGACACTCATGTATTTTGATGGATGTGAATGTAGCCTATCGGTGAACCACACATATTCAGTGTTTGTGTCTCATGTTTGTATCATTGTTGACGTGATTGCAAAAATCAAAATCGATGCTCACAAATCATTTTGAAATATTTATATATGCTTGTATGTGATAATTTTGTTTACAATTTCCAAAAAAAATTTGTATATATGTCATTGTATATCAAGAAATAATTTTTTTAAATCAATGTATAAAGTTTGGATATGAATGTAATATAAAAATATAAAACTTAATCTCTCATTTTGTTCGATTGCTAGTTTTTCATCTTAAACAAAATAGTTGGTCAATATGAACAATTCATATTTCTAGCTTGCTTGTTTAAAAAAATTTAATAAAAATAACAAAGATTACCATGAATAATAACAAAAACAACATGATTTTTTATTTCTAATTCAAACATTATGAAATTATGATCAAATCTGAGTTGATTCAGAAAAATGAATAAAAACAGTAGGAAGAATAGAAATAGATTTGATTGATTGGACAACAAAATCTTGTTTGAAAAAATGGACAAAAAAGCTAATAAAATATAAAAAAAATTGCATAAAATAATAAAAAAAAATTTGAAAGCAAATAAATAAGATTTTATCAAAAATATAAAAATAATAAAAATAATATAAAATAGATGGAATGGATGAACTTTGGTTAATTTTGCCATATTTTTTAGTTGAAATTTATTGAGGTCAATTGAAATGGATGGATATTTTTTTTAGTCAAATTAACTTGATCTATCCAAACAAGCTGCTCTTATTATTATTTAAATAAATTGAATTGAATCTTTTTATTTGGATATTTAATATAAAATAAATAAAATAAACTAACAATATAATATTTATAATAACTTTTAATTAAAATTTATTGGCTTTGTTGAAATAAATGAATAAAAATATTGAATGGATGTAACTTAAGCATTTGAAAAATATAAATTTTTTTTAGTTTGAATTTATTTAATATTATCCTAAGCAATGGATGAATGATATATAATAAACAAAAGAATCATATGTGTTTAGTTGTTTGATCTATTATATCAAATTTCGTGCATGTGCTTTAGGGTTTCAGCTTTAACCCCTAAACCCTAAACCCTTCACACAATCATTCTTGAACTTTCAATATATGTCAATGTTCCAAAATCACATATTATACATAATCATAGCATACAACTATGGATACATCCATGAGTTTTACATATTTCAAGACCTTCGAACAAGATAACATATAAGAATTGACTTTTTGGTATATAAGCATCATAATTAATAAGACACATAAGGTGAAAGATGCATGAGTTTCAAAAAAACACACAATCATCTACTTTCAAATGTGTAAGCAACAACATCAACAAGCCACATATGATGATAAAACTAAAACATCAACCAAGAAAGACGATATGTCTATAGTTCAAAAGGCCTCATTTCCCAAACAGTTGACAAAGATATAAATTTTGTACTATTCAACAATTAGACTTTGTAAAAAAATTAAATAAAAAAATTTATAATCCTCCTATGATTTTTTTATGTTGAAGATATAAAATTAATGATTTTTTGTTAATTTTTTGTAATGACTTGACTTTTAAGTAAGTTTAGTGAACTATTTTAAATTATGTAGAATATACATAATTATAAAATGATTTAGTTGAAATGAGGTAAATAATTCTTTCATGTCACTGATTTAGATTGACTTTCCTTATATAATACAAAATTTTGTCAATTTTGTAAACCCTTATAAAGGGTAAAAATTCTCAATTTTAAACATAATAGTTCCTTTTTTGCATTTGAATTTTTTTAATTTTAATAATACTTGTTAGTTTTGATTCGTCCTGAAAATATTTTCTTCTAATAATTTGTAGGTTTGATAAAGTGCATTACGATTAAAAAAAATCACCTTCTTCATATTTTTTATCCTTGCCTAGACTTTGACATAACTATATGTTAGGAACTTATGAGAGGCAGACATTGATGGATAAACATCATGAACCTTATTTCCATGAGATTATATGGTATGAATTTTCTCTTAAGGATCAAACTTACTTAATTTATTCATTTCAAGCCTTGTCCCAAACTCACTATTATAAAAAATACAATCACCATCATTATCAACATGACATTAAAGTCAACATAGACAAAATCAAAAGTCAAGAAATAAAGATTACCAAATAGAATTCATAAAAATTAGTAAAGTGCACTTTTTGATTTTTAAGAGCTCTTTTAATTCTAAATTGACATGTGTGTTTTGCAAATAAGAATTCAATATTCATGAAAATCAAAAAACTTTACCTCCTTCTTCATTTGAATAAAATTATTTTCACAATTTAAAATACACCTTACGGTATATATGATCGCTGACAAGCTTGATGTGATAACTACTCTAGTCAATCATGAATCTTAAATTTATCTTTAAAACAAGATAAAGTCATTTTCTATTAGATCTTCATAACTTCCATATGTTCTTCAGTACTTCATGTTAATTAATACTCATGGTGAAAGACAAACACTTGTTTTATCTACCACGGTCACACCAATCTAAATAAATTTTAATGTTGGCACAAGTAAATTATAAGTCATATATCTTAAATCATTGAGCAAATATCTATCTCAATCAAATACATATAGATTATCTTGATTCATCTTTGAAAAAAAAAATTCAAAAAATTATATGACAGATATACTATAATATATAAGATTTGTCTTTACTCATCATTCTCACTATTTATGTGACGGTAGCTCTAGTTAGATACATGTGTATGTAGATAGAGTCATTAGAGCAATATGAGACCTACGTCATATGGAAAGCTTTTGAAATAAATTTTCATTCACTCTAATTTTCAAAGTTGAATTTTGAGGAGTCTAGCTATGATGAATAATATTTAGTGTAGATTCATGGAGTTCCATCAGCTTAAAATGGATTTGATTTCATTTGATATTTTATGTTAAAATAATAAGCAAATTATCCTTGTGGATATTTGAATCTATAAAATATTTTTTTTAATATAGTTTTATTAGTGTATGATAGTTTAATATGATGTGATGTTTGATGTAACAAAAATGTATGTTGTGATACAATATGTATGTGCAGCACGTAAATATTAATAATTATTATTACTTGTCAAAATCAAGTGTTTAATTAATATAAAAAATTTGAAAAATTTTATTTAAGATATTATGGATAAATCTAATATATTTTATAATTGTTTTTATTCTTTTTAATTGATTTTTTATTTTTAATTATTTCAACCAATTTTTTTTGAAAAAATATGAGTAGTTTTCCAATGGTAGTCATGAACCTTTAACAAAGAAACATAACTAATTCTAAACTAATTTTACATTTGGTTATAAGATTATTTATATTTATTTGATTTTTTTGGTAAAATTTTTAGATTTCAGATTTTTTTTCAAAAAGAATAGAAAAGGCTTAAAACATGTCTTTTGATATTTTATTATCTTAGATTTATATGATTTAGACAATATCATTGAGATAATGTATATCATGCTTCATATTTTTGAGCTTGAGAAGTGATATTGCTGTATTTATTGTATATATTTATAATTAAAATTAGTTATATTTTTTTTACCTGTATGCCATATAGTTAATTTAGATTTTTTAACATTCATATATTCATGCTCATCTTCTAAGTTTGTTACATTACAAATTAAATCTCTTTCTAGTCAAATTTCAAATTTTATTTCAAAATAGTGAGATCTATGTTTCCCTCTTTATGATTCAAAAAATTGTTATTATATTTAAGTTTTATAATATATGTAAAGATAGAATTAAAATATACATTATTTATATCCATCTTTCACACTTTCATGTGTAGCAATTACAATAATAAACTAATTTCTAGATATTTTGAAAAAATGACTAAATGCTTCTTCATAATTAATCTCATCTTATCTAAAATAACCTTTTACAACAATTATGATTTTATATGTACTTAAGGTTCTATAAAAAATCATTTTGATCTTGTAGAACCACTTGCAACAGTGCATTTATCTTCATGCATTTAACTTCATGAAAACAATTCAACTTTCAAATTAATTCTTGATTCAATGCTGTAATCTTTTTTTATATATCTTGTTATTTCCAAATATTTTTCACTTCTTTCTTAAATTTGATATCTTTTTTTGCTTCATCGATCATGTATGCATAATGTAAAGTTTAAAAATCCTCATTTATCAAACTCTTAATATGATATTTAACAATGAATAATTTTATTGTGACGTATGGAGTACTTTAACATGCAAATTGTGGTGAACTACTTGAGACTTATTTAATTTACTCCAACTTTATTCCACCAAGTGAGGCAAAAGATATGTAAACTTTCTCTACAAATTTTCCTTTTTAAGATTTTAAAAACATTCTTGATCCTGCAAAATAATAAATAAACTTATAATTTTTATATTTGATAATTAATTAATATTTTTTTAAGTAAATTAAAAAATGATTTGATCTTGTAAACCATAATTTTTATTCATCAAATTCATCTCAACTAAAAAGTAGTAGGATCTCAACATCTTTATATTTTTAAATTAAAAGTATATAAAGCTATATTTTTTGTTCCTCATCATCTAACTTTTTTCTTTTCCCAGCAAATTGTGCACATAACGGACACAATTAAATATATTGAAAAATAAATTATATAATTTTTTACCTATAAATTACTCAATTGAGATTTTATTTACTATTATTGTTGTTAGAATTATATTCATCACCATGTAATCTTATCCATCAACAACACAGCTTAAATAATAACATCCAGCCAATATGACATATGCATGGCATTGTCATTCAATATTATTTTTGCATAATTTATAACACATTGATTTTTTTTATAATTCTATACTCTTCAAAAATATAGATTATTTTTATTTACTTTTATAGAAGCTAATTTAAAAATTCATCAAATTTAACAAAAATATATATTATATTTTCCATTATATTTCAATTTTTTTGATGCATTATTATATTTTTTTCTTCACAAGACTCTAAATTCCTTGCAAATTAACAAGATTGTTAACAAATATTTACAAATATACACTTTAAACACTGATTGATGAAGAAAATTATGTATCTCTTTTAAATCAAGTTATTTTCAATTAGATTTTATTGATGAGTAAGTGTAGATATATTTGTCATTAGAGTTCAAATAATTAATGATTTTGATTTTAGATAGTTCATATTTTCTATCCTCTTGTGTCACACATCAATATTTGAATTACATGCCACGTTCTTATCATACACTACATTCATTTTAATATTTATAAAAATATTAGTTTTAAATATATGTCTCATCATTGTATAAATGGCTACCAATGTCTCCTAGTGTATGGATTTGTTCTTCTAACCTTGGAATTATATAGAGCTATAGATGTCCACTTCGACACGTTCATCAGAGATTGTGCGAGAGTCTATCATACTCTAGCACTACCATACTAAACAACATGGGTATTAATGTTTTTAATATATTATTTAACCTATTTTAGGCATTGTGCATATGCCGATCCATCATCAAGCACTCTTGTCTTCATCCTCAATGCTATGATGTAAGGCTGTCCAAGAATCAATGGGTATGATGTAGAGTCTTGCACGTCTACATAGAGCAATAGCGGATCCAATCTATAGTAGAGGAATCATGATAGTTGATGCTTCGTCGGATGCTATGTACACCATTTTACCTAGATAATTTGGACAAACTTAGGTGCAGCATGACATATTTCCCATTGTGATGCTATTGGGGTCTAGCCCCATCCTACCCCTTTGATTTCATCCATGGATCTTTCCATACTTTTTACTATATTACTCAATTTTCCTTCTTTATGCTTTACAATTAAAAATAATACTGCTTATTGCATACTCATTTTAAGGAATTTTCACACTTTCCTTACAACAACGATGGTATACATTGGTGTAGCTATTGCTATATTAAAGTTCATCATATCATAAACAAACTTGCATTAGGAATTTAGTGCAAGTTCATAAATATAACATACACTAATAATGCTTATGTATATGGATATACATTAATATTCTTTTACATACTTTTAAAAAAAATCATTCCTGAGAACTTATGTACTTGCTACATGTTCATGTACTCTTGGAAAACAATGCTAAAAACTCACATACTATAATCAACATCATATAAATCATACATAAAATATATTTTCATACACATGAGTAGTGATGTATTCAATCTTATTCAAACAACGATATCAAAAGATACAGTAAGAGCGTGAGAACCATATAAATGATTACATGTGCAGGAGTGATTACCAACCACAATGGTAGTTTGGTTGTACCCATTATAACTATGGAAAC
The DNA here is from genome assembly GCA_014180765.2 of Marchantia paleacea. NCBI lineage: Eukaryota > Viridiplantae > Streptophyta > Marchantiopsida > Marchantiales > Marchantiaceae > Marchantia > Marchantia paleacea. The sequence continues at coordinate 1,524,948 of MUAA02000106.1, read as the reverse complement.
TACGAACCATGTTCTTACATCCATCACTCCACCAACCAAACCTTCCCAACTTAATGTGGTTGTTGCTTTTACCGCAGTTGACCGATAGTCATAGATACGGAATCGCTTTGTGATCACACTAAACATTCAATGACTGTCAATACAAGTGGAGTATCACCGCCTGTAAAAAAACTAGTAATTTAGGACGATGGACCCTATCCACCACTGATTGTTAATTTTTGTTGTTTACGATCTCTAGAATGAGGGTGTATTATGACATAATTTCTCAATTTATTCACTCAGTCGCTTTCATCCGATCTGAATCATAAGTGACAGACAACATCAATATTCACTTAGCTATTCACATTTTTTTTCTGACGTTAAATAAATCATTTGAAATTGAATTTAATGTGCATATGTCCAAACTTATTGAATAGTCGCAGTGGATGTGTTCCATATACTCAGTACATGAAAAAATATAGATATAATTCTTCCTCGGTATTCAATAAAATAAAAAATGTAGAGACATATATTTTTATTTTATGTCTAGAAAATTGATCATTTTGGAAATAATTTATCACATATCATAAATTCTAATCTAAAGTGGCTTTCATGTGTGTATTCCTTATCCCGTGCACCTATGATATGCAGTTTGGAAGAACCTTATATTCTTTATTCTGATAATCCTTCCTTCATTCTCCATGTGCTTTATTTACAGCCTTTGAATTGTGAACAGTAAGTCAATGAAACTGAATTCGTGAGCTACTGTCCAGAATTGAAACACTGAACTTGGAATTGTATAAGCATATGACTAAAACCTTATTGTTGGCAAGAAGTTCATGTATAATCGCTGGGTAAGGTGGTGGACAGAATAAAATTCATTATGGGATTTCAAATAGAGCGATTAAAAAAAAATGGGAAGTGGATTTTTTTTCCATAAAACTTACCTATCAACCCATAGTATTTTTACGGATTATTCATGTGGGTTCATAAATATTACATAAGTAAATCCCGTACAAGATTTCTCTTTAGAATACCCCGAAACTTAGGAAGCAAGTAATACATGAAATGGGATAAATGAATAAATTTTTTTTACCGGAATAGTAACTTGACCATAAAACTTATGGAATTACGTATTTATGAATCATGCTAACTCCAAAACCTGTTACGGACTGCCAAAAAGGGTTAAGGGTGTGTTTTAAAATTCCATATTAGATCAGTAACATGATTACGGAGGTAACATTGGAGCTAGCCCCATGTTACATTTGATGGGGTCTTCCCATCGCTTTTGTTATTTTACTGTGTCTCGTTACCTGTTTCATTACGGAGAATAAAGGAGGAAGAGGAAGCTTGTATTTTGAGCTGACCATTGGAAAAGCCAACTCCAGGGTAATTGTTCGTATGGTACAGCTGTGGAATCTCTCTCGATTTTGTCCGTGCCCATACAAACATGAAGTATGTACTGAAACTCGTCGAAGAACCCAACCAGACACAGTAAAATAACAAAAAGGATGGGAAGACTAAACTCGTCGAAGAAAAAACGTAGACGCAGTAAAATAACAAACTCGTCGAAGATAGAATCATAGAAAGCATGCAATACAAAGCATTAGGCAAACCTTTACAGTCATAGCAATGTTTACGTGTCGCGGGTGGCGGGTGGGCGGCTTGAGTGGGATGCATTCATTTTTGCGGCGGGTGGTCTCCCCCGCGCTCGCCCTGCACACGAGCAACTGAAATGGTACCGTCATGATTCAAGATACAGATCACCTGTATTATCTTCTGTACGTAGTTTCATACCTACGTTTGAAAGTTCTATTATCATATCATCATTTACTTTATGTACGCTTGTCAGCTTTTCATTATACTATCCGAAATGGCATCCGATCATTAACGGATGAACTTAAACGTACACTCAGTTGATGTTTGAATATCCGCTCCTTCCGAATGTGCAAAACGTTTATAATCCCAATTCTCACTGTCAAAAGTCAAAAAATTCTACACAACGAGAAAATTTGTGAAAATGTGAAAATGTACACAATACTGATACTTTATAAACTTTGACAAGTGACCTTCAAATAATATCACTTCTGCACGCATCGCATTTTTTGGAATTTTTTTTTCCACTTTTTACCAGTTGATATCAAAGAACGAGTGCACTGAAATGAATGATGAAAGAGCGTTGGTTATGCACGGATACTTTCTGTACTCTACTTGTCGCTGTTCCTCACTTCTTTTTTCCTCCTGTGCAGCAGACAAGTAGATCAGACGTCCTTGTCTGCTGTACCTCGCAAGAAACTGAACTGGCCGCGTTTGAGTATGAGAAATCAGTCCCCCAAATCCGAGGTTAGATGATGTGATAGCGACATCGTCCAGATGGGAATCTTCCCGGGAGCACAATCTTAAACTGTTTATGTCGAAAGCGACAAGAGGGCCAACAAGAAAAGAACTCCTGTTCTTTTCTTGTTATACCGAGGCAATGGCAGAGGAGATCCTGTTCAGTAAAATAGCCGACCACCACATGCTAGATGTGCTAATTTGTGAAGACGTGGCCACATTGGCTAAACCACAGGCACAGATTAGAACTTGTTTCGAGACAGGCCAAATCGAGGTTGTTTTTAGAGGCTTCCATGCTCAGCGCAAAGCCAAGACACTACGAGACACGCGTGTTTATTCTAGACATGAGCTCAATGAAAAATGTCTCCACCCTGCTCAGGGTATTGCAAACCTTGTACGTCTATTGGCTACAGCTACGATCAGGTGCTGGAAAGGTCCACAGGTCGTATAGCTAGCTCCCTCACGAGACTACAGCATTCCAGTGAAAGGATAAACTAAACTCTCGAGTGTAGGCCCTCTAAAGGACATGTGGGGCAACAGGTTACAGATACCCTCTGAAACACTATAGTGAGGGAGGAAGATACCGTACTCACGAGCCAACTCAGAGAAGATCTACTGGTTGTATAGAGAGCCATGAGTGAGGAAACTTGGTTGGTTGGCTCACCAGTTGCATAAAGGTAGTGAAACACGTTTGTGTGGAAGTGGCCTATGAGTGTACACCCTATCTACCAGAATCTGCACACATTTACAACTACATGTCCCATCCACCTGCTTGGATATGTCTTCCACTGTGTTGATACCATCCCACGACCTTAACACTCATGGAAATACACTTCCGGTCTCTTAACACTTTCTTTACCTTATCCGTCAGAGGGCATTATGCATTTTGTTTAGATACGTGCTTCTTTTGTAGGGCAGTTTAACACCCATTTTGCATTCTCTGGGATCAGGTCGATGGCATATCAAATCTGCTCCTGGCCATGGACCAACCAAAACAGTCCGTGTATTTTCTACACTCCATACCGTTTGTGATTAGACTGACATGCCACGTAGAGCTCGAACCATTACGATACACAAGATAATCCGGCTTTCTGACAAGCCAAATCTGTCGTCGAAAACTGCATCGGACGGGCTGAATGGCGCTGAAATTGATGGAGATCGCCGAAGGTATTAAGTGGGGAATAATACCAGTATTTACTGCAACAGAAGAGTAGTGTCAGCCCAGGAGGAGGCTGAGAGGAAGTGATCCTAGAAATAAACAAGTTATTGAAAGAAAACAGACACTAAAAGAGAAACACACACACTCACATACACTCCACTGTGTCACACGAGCATGACCACCGGTTGGTCGCTCTTGGCTCATGTCCTCTTTTTGGTCGTCGTTGACCATGCCGTTGGAGGGGCCAAAGACTGGACTGGACTGGACTCTTGCATATGAAGATCATACTCTGCAGTCTGGCCGGCTTTGGCTGGGCCTGACTTGTTTAGGCTGGGGTGGGGTGGTTTCGCACCTCGACTGGGCTGGGGGAGCAGGTAAATTGCTTGTAGGAGAAACCATTGGAGAGGACGGATGAAGACCTGAATTGACTGACCAGGGGAGAAGGCCAAGAGGGAGCGGGAGGTATATCGTGCAGATAAGTAGATGATGAGCGTAGCTGAGCAGAGGGCAGATGGTGGAATGGGGTCTGTGGGGGATGATTAGAGGCGTTGTTGGGTTGGGGTGTTGCGGTTGTGTAGGCGGGGGAGGGGGAAGGGGCAGTGTTTCAACGGTGCGAAGGATGCCTTGTCGAAGAGCCCGAACCCGAACAGGGCTTTGCGACAAACGCACGTAGGCTATCTATGGTTGGGTTTACATTTAACAAATGCCACAACTCTCCCTCCCTCCTCCCTCGTCCACCTTACTCGCCCTTGCTCTTCTCCCGGGTTCTCCGAGATCCCATCCCCGACGACGGTCTTCTCCTCCCCTTCCTCCTCTTGTTTAGGGATCACGGAAGACTTTTTCTCCAGGGTCACATCACTTTGTGAGCTTGTTTGTGTCTGTAGCATCTGACTTCGTCACTATTATTCCTCCTCTCCCCACTTGGGTATCTGGGTACTGCACTGCACATCCGCAAACTCTGCTGCTGCTCTAGGGAAAACTCTACCTCACCACCTCCGTTCCAACAGGGCACTCTTTCGTTCGAGAAGACGAGGTCTTGTCAGCGATACTTCGCTCGCTCCCCCACTCCCGTTCGAACCTTAAACTCGGTTGGCTGCGTATGTACAGTGCTCATATCTTTACGGGTCGAGGGTCCAGGGCCCCACAGTCCACACTCTCTCGTACCCCGACCAAACCAGCTTATATTGCATCGTGGTGCCTGCGATTGTAATCACTGAGCAGCGCCGGAGGAATAGCTGGTGGGTCTAGTAGCCAAGGAATGTTGGGCTTTGTCGAGAAGGTAATGAACGCTTTGCAGTGGTAGAAGTAGCAGCATGTGCGATGTGGGGCTGTGGGGTTTGAACTGCGCGGGCTTGTGAGTGTCCGATGGAGCCGTGTTCGGTCGATATACATATGGGCGCAACTCGCCGCTAGATAGTATCGGAGATCCCTGTCACCGTGTGGCACCGAGCTCGAGCTGAGTACTGCACTGACATCGTCTGTGCGCGCTTGCATTTCTTGCGCGTCGATAGAAGATAGATAGACATTCATTCTGACGATTTGGTAGCTTGGCATGCGTCAAGATGAAGGAGTCTGACAACACCATGATGAAGGTCAGTCGGCTGGCATCTGGTAATAGTTTGAGCCGGGGCAATCGATTCGCGGAGAGAATGTCTCCCAAGAAGCTGCAAGTGGCCAAAATCTCCATCCCTCCATACTTCAGATGCCCCATTTCGCTTGATTTGATGCGAGATCCCGTGAGTCTGTGCACAGGTGTCAGCTACGACCGTTCCAGCATCGAGAAGTGGTTGAGCGATGGGAACAACACATGCCCGGCCACCATGCAGGTTCTCGACAACCACGATCTCATACCCAATCACACTCTGCGCCGATTGATTCAGGAGTGGTGTGTGGCAAATGCGCCCAAGGGGGTGGAGAGAATCCCGACCCCCAAGCAACCGGTCGAGCTTCAGCAAGCGAAAGTCATGGTGAAGGACATCAGTGAAGGATTTATGCAAGTTGAAACACTCAGATTGCTGCGGGGCCTTGCCACGGAAAGCGATAGGAACATGCGTCTACTGCTGGATGCCGGTGTAGTGTCCGCCTTAGTTTCAATCATCAGCTCTGAAGTCAAAGCTCCCGGCGTTCTGGACATTGTGGATGGTTGCGAGGAGGCCCTGGGTCTGATGTTGGCCTTCTCTAATTGTGACCAAATTAGACAGTTAGCTGCGGAGCCCAAAGTGTTGGACAGAATATGCTGGTTTCTCTCGGAGGGCAGGCTCGATGCGCAGATCTACGCCGCGAGCATTTTGGAGAGCCTCTGTTCAGGTGACGAGGATGTGAAGCTGAAAGTGGGATCTACGGAACGCGTGATGGAAGCGCTTTTGAGTCTCCTGTCGGAGCACCTGAATCCCAAAGCTCTGTGTGCCAGTTTGTCATGCCTGCTCACAATTTGCTCGTTGAGAAGGAACAGACTACGGGCCATCGAGGCAGGGGCTGTGCCATCTCTGATCGAGCTGCTTCTGGCAGATACCGAAAGAAGCGTCACGGAAAGAACTCTCTCGGTTCTCGAAGTGTTGTGCATGTGTGCCGATGGGCGGGCAGCGGTGGTCAAAATCTCCAAGGCAATAACTGCAATTGTAAACACTTCGCTCAGAGTGTCTCAGGCAGCCACAGAGCGAGCTGTATCGGTTTTGTGGTCTGTCTGTCACCATGCGCCAGAGAAGAGGTTTCTGAGCGCCACTGTGGAGGCAGGGCTTTTCTCCAAGCTTTTCCTGCTCATCCAGAGCGAGTGTCGTCCCGCCACCAAGAGGCAAGCGAGCGAGCTGCTCAAGCTTCTGCGTGAGACTTGGGAAGAGTTTCTACCGTACGTACCGAATGACCACGGGCTGCCTCACATTATGGCTTCATGAATGTCTCGGGCATTTGAGACTTGGCCCTTTCTGCAATGCAGTTGTAGTATATTGTTGTAATACATTTCCTCTTGAGTGAGGAATTCCTCCCAGTTTATGGCCAGAGGCACAGCAGCTCGGTGTGTGCTCTGCAAGATTCTTTAGCTAGCTGCACAATTTGGCCTCTGTTTTTCCGTCAGGAAGGATGACAGTTTTATTATAGCTTTGACGATAGTCGAGTGTAAACTCGTAGGAAAGTTGAATACAAGGCAAGAATAAGCCTTTCATTTGTACACATACAAATCAGATTGAAGCAATCAAAGTTCAATCTTTTTTGACAAAATCAAGCCAATTTACAGGCGGACAAGATTACAGCTAGTAAAACTTTGTGCTTGCCCCCACATCTAGCTACATGTTCTGAAGAGCGTTTACTCGGAGAAGCTTGCACTGATGGGTTCATGTATCATTTAAGAATTCTTCTTTTATGGATCTTAGAAGTTTACTTTGGTTGTATGTTTAAGTGCCATTCTCGTACGCATGAGGAATATGAGACTGTAGACACGTCGCAATTTGATACCCGCCCTTTGAACACTGAAAACCTGCTCTGCGTGTACCTCGCTAGTCGTGGACAGCGCAGCATCTGCATCTGCCTTTCTCGAATTCCGGTCGCCAGATTCAATCTGTTTGTTATGCTGAGTGTTGTAGGATATCGTGCTGTCAACACTCACTCACTCACATCAGACGCAGTCTTCTTTATCCAGATGTACCGCGTTTAAACCTCCTCACCTCTCGCTCCAAACGGTTGGTTGGTTTGACGTTATAAGCTAGAGGCTGGCACTCCTGTGATAAACAGCAGAACGAGGCGAAAATGGGCAGGGAAACTGACGACGGGTAGCTACATACTTTTTCATGTTCGCGTACGTACAGGCGAACAGTGCCTGGGACGACAAATCATTGATCTCTTGACAGCCGTGATCGGGAGCGAGGTGGTTGTCTTTGTACCTGTTCGGCCTGCCTTGGGGTCCTTTTGACTGCGAAGACTAGTCAATCCTCCTCGGGGACAAAGTGCAGAGCGAGAGGCAGAGGGAGAGGTCGGGGGTTACTGAAGAGCGGAGTGGGTGTTGGTGGAGGCGCCGAGCATTCCACATCTTCGCTTTCTCGCCGCTTATACGCTGCCAAGTAGCACTCAGTACCTTTTCTCCATCAAGGCCGTTCCAAATTACTCTCGCGAATAAGTACTCCTTTGACGATTCCAATGTCTTTGCGGAATCCCTTGCACTCTCTTTCTCTGTAAGCTTACAGCTAGCTAACCTTTTCACATGGAAAGAGCTACCGATACCCACGATCGCAATGTAGGGAAGTAATGGAAAGCCGTGTCGCCAAATATCTCTGCAAGAGCATCAGATCTGGCTCTGCCTGGCGTCGTCGCTCTGAGTAATAACAGCCTCTGTGTTGGTGGCATGGATGTGCGGGTGATACTACTCGACTCTGGAGTTTGGACTATTTAGCCCCACCGAGAACTCAAATGTGCTCGGGAGGATATTTTCACTACTCGGAAATTTTCCACTAGATGCAAACGGGCAGTGGAAATTTACGCAATTCTGTAGGAAAGGCAAGTTCAGTTATTTTACCCTATTATTTAATTTTATCATTAGTAAAAGCTTTATCCAGTATGTTTTCGGCATTTCAAAATCTGAATCGTAAATTTGAGTTTTATAATTTGGAAACGTACTGAAGAATGACGGACGCTCTCTACCGCCGGTCACAGCTCTAGACAATGGCGTCGGAAATTACAGCTCACTAGCTCACTAGCTCCCTCTCTCCGTCCGTCCGTCCGTCCTTCAGGGGCAGAGACCAGTAGTACTGTGATGAACCCATCGTGGAGCAGCAGCACGGGACTCGGGAGTATTTAGAAGCAGGTGCCAGACGTACGGGCGGGATGGTTCCGAGAAGCTGACTCCTCGAGTCCTCCTTACACAGACACATGATGTCAAGGACTACGGTTGTTTAAAGCGTTCACAAAAGGAACGCAACGCAGTATTCAATTGTAACGACTGCGATAATCTCCGGGGCGAGCTGGGTGAGTACTGGCCCGGGTGACCCACCATGTGGAATCGCGTGATTATCGTCAGATCTGCGCTGAACGCATCCCGTCAAAGCACTGGATGGGAGTGATGTGCTGCCCTGCCCTGCCCTGCCCTGCCCTGCTTGTTTACAGTACAGTACTACCATATGTACCATTACCTTTCTGGAAGGGCTTCCGGGACGACATAGAACTGCGTTCGACGAAATCAAACCGGCAGCGAGGTTCCTTAGCTCACGTGGTTGTAGACTGTTGACCACGTAGCTCCATAGATCCGGTGGACCGATGAGGTGTTGTTCGGAGGCTGATGTAATCACAAAACTACTCGGCAGTGCAAAATACGCAACACTCGGTTCGAATGATGACCTCGCGCAGGAGCCAATGGAAGCGTATCTGAAACTTTTTTGTATGGATTTCGTGTACGGCCCGCGTCGAGCTTTAGATTTGTTTAACGTGCAAAGGTGAAACAGCTCGTCATTGCCTTCGTAAATTTGCCAATTTGCTCGCTTGCCGGCCCTGGCCTTGGCGGCACAGTTGCCTCGTTACGAGATCTAGCACTGAACTCTTAATGTATATACAGTAGTCGTCATGACAAAACCGCGTTGTGTACCGTATGCTGCAGCACTCGAAAGGAGAATACGTACCCTGCGAGCTGAGCTTCACTCACTCTCTTGACTGCGGTCTTCGATTCGAATACATTCTTACAAATTGCTGCTTGCAGCCGTTGGGGAACATATGACCGGTACGGTACGCCCCCAGTACAAAGCCGGCTAACAGTACAACAACAACCCTCCTGCCCCCTCGAGCTTCAGGAACGAGACTACCTCCCTTCACTGACGGGAATACGACGCACTGAATGCCGAATGTCAAATCTGTCATCGTGGTCGGTCGGTTCGCAATCGAAGTCTCCGGATGGAGCTCGATGGGATGGACTTGTCCATGCTTTTGTCAGCCGAGAGGATTGCTTCTGTTGGGGCTGAACCGTGATCACGGACATGTACAGTTACATGGAGATGGAGATAGAGATGTAGGAAACGATCGACAGTACCGACAGAGCGAACTCTGCGAAGATTCGTCCGAGGGGGCCAACGAAGAAGCGGAATTGACTGGGTCTCGGTCCACGATCTGTTCCGTTGGGCCGGAGACGGAAATGAATAGGAATCTGACTACTTCGTTCTCATATCCAGTTACCTCTTCGCTCTGCCGGGCTGAGACAATCTTCTTTTCTGCCATTTCCAGAAAAACAACTAACGCCTGTTGCTTCTTTCCGTGGACCTCTTTCCAGCCAGTTGGAAATTGGAAGCACTGCTTATCGGAGAGGTACTTTCCGCATGTTATACTGCAGTATTTCTACTTCCTTCGTTATCGCTTTTTTATCAATAACGACGGGGACCAACGAGGATACGATCTGTCCATAGTGTGACTTGGGGTGGTCGATAAAAAAGCTCCAACGAAAATAAATAGATACTAATGCAGAGTTCCATGCAGAAGGGTTGTGGATACTCGGCAATGCCAACCGGCAGGAACTGAGACTTTAGCTTCTCTTCGGAGCCCTTGGAACTAGGAGCAGGAGGAGGAGTAGGCCACCCCTACATTTGGGCAAATGGGAGGTCAAGGACTCATGTTGCCAGGGAAGGGAGGGGAGGAAGCGAGGATGGGAGAGGGGGAGGGCAGGGCGTTTCTGCTGGCGACAGAGGGTTCTGTTCTGGCTATAATAAGCCGCAAACAGTGTCGGACATTGACTGCTGACACAAGGAGGAGGAGGAGGATGGAATTGTCTTCTTGTCGTTTTGTTCGGCTTCCCTCGTCATGCTCTTGTACACCATGTCTTAATACTCCCCGACCCGAATCAGCAACAATCTGCCAGAATCTTGCGAACAAGACAAATTTCCCCAAATGCATTCCCGGACGGACGTCCTCACGGACCTCACTCAAAGGTCGCTAGCTAGCGACAGTCTGCAGTCAAACATCGACTCATCCGTCCATATCCGCAGCAGTTTCAGTTTGTTTTATTCTCGACTCCGTCATCTAAAGTTAGCTTACCGTAGTCTGTCCTTCCTTTCTCCCTTCCTTGCTGACTTCTCTTTTAACGTCTCACGGCCCCTTTGACATCGTCAACGTCCTCAGCGCTTTGAAGCTTGAACAACGGGAAGCCAAACGGAGAACGCAGAGACCGCGGAGAGAAAGGGAGAGCCAGTGAGTGAGACTGTTCGCTACCCGTCAGTTGTTAGTACAGCCAATCGCGTCAGGCTACGAGTTACCGAATTACCGTAATGAAGGTGAAGAAGTGCGGAGCAACGAAATCCGTCTGACATGAAATTATACACTTCGAAATTCACACACACACACACACACACACACTCACTCACTCACTGTTATGCTTATGAGTCATGACGCAGCAGCAGATCAAATTCTCGAACGCAAGTCTGCGGACTCAAGATCATCACAGGGATGTCGAAGTTTCTAAACAGACTTATCCGCTGCGCATAAATTTATCGACCAAAGTACCCTGAAAATGCCTAAGTACTCTACAAATACATTTACCGTACATTTAGGGCAATCTAATACAGTATGTTGACGAGAAACCTCCACGACGGTACAAGTTCTCGCTCTTTTACATACCCACATGCACGGCATGGCTTGCATGCGGCCCTGGCTCAGTTGTACACATTTTTCCTTCATTCCCTCGTGAAGGGCACATCATTTCAATCCTACACGCACTAGATTTCCCATTTCATTTGACCATGTATTGGCAGTGGACTGTTTAGTGCAGTACATTGACATTATCTTCCCTTCCGCTGTGGGCACTATTGTTCCCACAAATCCATGGCTGACACCTGTGGTTCGGAGCGAGGCAGTACGGTGCAGTTATGTCGTGGCCACTACTGATAAAGGTTGGGCATGGAAGATTTATGGCCGGAGCTACTTTGGCCCCTCCGAATTTCACCGGAGCAAGCCTCCATGCATATTACGAGATAATGGTTTAGTCATGATGCTTTTGTCCGGCATTTGATCTGCCCTGGATCAGTCATTAGTTTTACTTTCCGCGGCTCCTCTGTTGATGCGATGCGGTGCGCCATGAGAGTTGATGCGGCTGCATCACATGACTTCCACTCCAAGGCACGTTCAAGATTGGCATCCGAGACGATGATTTAAAATCATTACCTCGAAGAAATAAATCGTCACCTAAAACTCGTTGATTTAGTTCGTCTGAGTGCATTCGGGGAGCGCCTAGTTTGTATTCAGCCTTGGTGAATAGAATATTCAATATCTTTCAATGGGAGTGTACCATACCGGGCGGAACTGTTATCATTCTCTTCAGGTTTCTATAAAGGTAAAGTGTTTTCCTAACTCTAAACAGAAAAACCATTACTTGGTACAATCTCGTTAGCTGATAATTTTTTCGAATGTTCTATTATTTGTAGATCATTTAATTTAGATAGTTCAAATATACCAGATACTATATGATATATTTTCCAATGTGAAGTTATTAGGGCTAGCCCCATGTTACCTATTTGGTTCAATCCTTGTAGGATTTGATGGGATATTTCCATCCCTTTTGTTATTTTAACTTGTCTCGTTGGAGAGCGAGATATTTATGATTATGCACACGTTCGGGCGAGCTTACACAAGCAGGTCGAGTGTTCATCCCTCCCACTTATTATCCAGATCTAGATCCAGTCCATTATTACTGTGAGTGTGGGTAGTCCCCATCAACTGGTAGAGCAATCTGCTGCTACGAAAGTCGGTTCCAGAGTCCAGACTACAGGACAAAGGCCTTCTGGATCCGTTGATAACACATGCACTACTTTGCCCGCATCATTTGAAGTAGCGTCAGACGTTGGGACTAACAAATATTTCTCCACTTCAGAGAGGCACCATAACTGCTTCGTATTGTAAATCGACAGTACCTCTGGAGGTTGAGAAGATGCCGTTTTCATGACGGGTTTGGGATAGGTTTGATTTCCGAAGTGAACCGGTGTGAATAAATCTGTCTTGTGTGTGCATGTATCTTGGCTTCAAAGGGGTTGTACAAAGGAGCATCGTGAGTGACCACTGAGAAGTAGGCCCCCACCACTAGGAGGTCAAAAACCTCATGTGTGTCGCGCATGTATGTTGACCCAATTTTCAACCCGACGATAACTTTCATGTGAGGCAGTCAAACCTGCTTGTGGTAGAGAGCATGAAACACATCTGCGTTATTTAGGAACTTCGTTCAAGTGTTGAAAGCATCCTTGGATGCACACACTTGTCCTGGTCAGACGGGATCATTCGCCTTTGTCAAACAATATGTTAAATATCTACGATTTGTTCTTTTACATATGAGAAACATTGAATTTTGTTTTCTTCTTGTTGAATTTCATTCCTTTCTTTTTGCTTCAAGCTTTGAACATGACAACAATTTGGTATGCTAGAATGGAAGTAGAATAGATATCTCTTTTCCAAGATCTCAATCCTACATTCTCCCAATTTATCCATTTTATTTCCCCTCTACTCTCAAGAAATCCTCATGATTAATTAGAACTATCCACTCCACTTTGTATAGAGCCCGAGTATTCAGTTCTATAAATGGAAAAGATGTTTCATTTTTTTATACTAACTTTGAATATCAGATTGCATTGATAGTTTGAAATGTAATGGGGAAATAACCCTGTTTGGGAAATTTCTATGAGAATCTAGGTATGGTTATATTCAATTATATAGGTTAACATACAGTTTTACATGGACTTCAAAATAATAGAAGGCGACAGTCAGTTCTTATAATTCAGAAAATGTATAAATCAATCATAACAATTTTTGTGTAACCCTCAACTTTTTAGTGCACTAAAAAGTTTACCAAGAATAAAGCCAGGTCAGTTTTAGCCAGAGTACTATTCCAGATCGTTCTAACGGCTCCATCTTTTCACACCCGCAATCATAGTTTGGAGTTCTAGCAAATCCATGTAGGCGGTATTTTTTTAATTTACTTTGACGTAAGTAATGTGTTTGTGGATTTGAAATGTATTTGGATGGTTTGCGACAGGTTATTATCTTGATTTGCATTTTTTGCTAAAATTGTATGAAAATAATTACAATTTTTACATATAAATCAGCAATTTGATGCGAGTTGAGATAATTCATTTTGAAGGTGAACTGTTACAGTAACGTTTGGGGAGTTGGTTTTATAAACAAAAATGATCGCTTTTATCATTCCATATTATACAACAGAAAAATGTGATGCAGAATTTCTTAAACATGAAGAAGTTGGTTTTATTAACAAAAATGATCGCTTTTATCATTCCATACTATACAACAGAAAAATGTGATGCAGAATTACTTAAACATGAAGGAATAAAGACAGTAAATGATTGGCTTTCTTGCCATAAATGGACTAAACGGTTGGATTTACTCTTAGGTCATGGTTAACTCTAGTTAAGCTGTTATTCTAGTTAGATGGTGACTAGGGTTAGTTGGCACTACTATATAAGATGACCTCTGGAAGCTCTTTGTGACATGCTAGAGTTCATTCTTACGGAGCAATTTAAGAGAACGAAAGAGAGTTTAAGATCAGTAAAGTGATTTGTGTGTTCCCGTGGACGTAGCCTCAAGGAGGTGAACCACATATCTCTTGTGTCGACTACTTTGGTGCATGTGTGACTCATTGTTTGCCATCTCGGACCAATAATTTGTATCAGAATAGTTGACAGTCTTTGGAACAAGTTTGTTCATTGCGGAAGCTGGGATAGAGACCTAGAAGCTTTGTTGAGATAAATTCGAATATTTCATGGATTCTTGCCACATTGAGAACTGATAGATTGAGCGCTTTAGAGAAATTAATGTTCGCTTCTTGCGATGAATCAAAGCAGAGTCCGTCTTGGTATCCATCCTAGATGTAAGAAATCAGATTGAAGTACTCAAAGGTTGTACATCTTGGAGGGAGGCCGATCGCATTGCATCCCGTCGTGGAGCCCACTCTTTGGCAAAGCTTGTCAAGCATGAAGGCCATGTTGAAATAATAGTAGACAAAGGTGATGTTGATGCCCTCGTTCCACCCCTTTGCGCTCCGTTTGTTGAAGAAGGACCTATATCCTATGAACATAAAGTGGAGAAAGGTGCGGCGTTTGCTTTAGGATTACTCGATGTCAAGCCGAAACATCAACATCTGAGAGGGGATTCAAGTGCACTTCTGTTTTTGGTTTCTTTGTTGGTGTGAAAGGTCTACTCATCAAATGCACACGATATGAATGGTGTTGTCCAATGGACTGCAGATGCCATAACCAATCTTGCGAACAAAATTACAAACATCAAGAGCAGAGTGAGGACTGAGGGTGGTATACCTCATCTCGTTGAGCTCTTAGAGTCAACCGATATGAAAGTGCAACGTGTTGTAGCTAGTGCCTTGCGCATGCTTGCGTTCAAAAATGAGGTGAATAAAAATCATATTGTGGAGCAAAATGCTCTTCCAACATTGATTTTTATGCTTCGATCATAGGATGTTTTTGACATCCATTCTGTATTGACATTGATTGGATTGAGTTGGAGAGAGCTAGCGACAGACTACTCGTGTATTTCAAGGAGGAGAAGGGGAGTCCAATTGTGAAGTAAAGTGCAATATGTTGTCAATGATAAGTGCATGGAGTGAAGCTAGATGTTACCGATGAACAAAAATACAGTAATCATCTGCTCTAGCTCGTGTTCTGCTAGTGATTGAATGTGAAGCTTTCAAGGCATGTATATTGTGCGGAGGAACAACAGTAATAGTCATTAGGGTTTGCTGTGATTTAGTTTCCTCTTTGGTGTACATTCGGTTGATAAAATCTGCTAGCAATTCTCATCTTCTTGCCACTTCTCGGCTTTGATCATGTATTGAACTTTCCTCTTTTTTGAGCTCTATAATTTTTTTCCTTCTCGTACACTTGCACCAAAATCTACGAGTCGTCCAATTTCATGGATTTGCTTGTGGTTTAGGGAATTTACCCATGATAAATTTCCCATTTTTTCTCAAATGAGTGGGAAAGAGTCAAGTTTGGAGGTTTTATTTGATGACCGAACGACATGAGGGACAAGTTTGCGGGCAAGACGGGATAAGATGGCAGTCATGAAGATTGGGGGAGCTAGATTTGATGTTGCCAAGTACGATGGATATTCCGATTATCTCTTATGGGAACGTCAAGTAAAGGACATGCTCAAGGCTAACGGTTTCGGAAAATTCTTGAGTCCCAAGATCAATTTGGTGTCAGAGGACGATTGGAATGACATGAAGAAGATGGTTATACTAGTTGTGACATTACATCTACAGCCACATGTAATCAAGCAATTGGGTGATTATGTGGACTGTGTTACTCTCTTTAAGAAGCTCCAAGGGAAGTACCATCAGAAGGAGTTGTCAAATCGCCTCTACACATCCTTGAAGCTGATGAGCTTCAAGATAAAGTACAATAGGACCAAGATACAAAATCATATCGATGCGTTCAATAATCTTGCTGTGGATTTATAGAATCTTGGTGAAAACCTGAATAATGAGAGAAAGGCTCTTCACCTATTGAGTTTTCTTCCTATGTCATATCAGTACTTGTCACCAGTATTATTACATCGTGATAGGAAGACCATCACCTACAATGAGGTGGTGAGTGCTCTACTGACGGCCAATCTTCAGTAGAAGATGATGTTACCTTCTCAACCATTGACTTCTTCAATAACTGCATTGAACGTGAATCGTGAAAAATCTCAGAAGCGGACAAATGGTGAGGAGAAGAGATTTAAGACTAGATCTAAGTTTTGCCATACTCAGTTGGAAGTATGGCAAAGCTGGCCACCTCAAGGGAGATTATCGTGGCAAAACAAGTGAGTCTTTTTCAGCCAATGTGGCAAAAAAAAACAAGGAAGAAGATGAGGAGTACTTGCTTGATGATGACTCTGCTCTATGAAGCCAACGGTATGTCCTATGCACTTCATATCAAAGGAGAGATGATGATTGGATTCTAGATTGTGCTTGTTCATACCATATATATTACATGCGAGAGTTTTTCAGTTCTTACTCAATATTAAACGGTTTTGTTCTGATGGGGAATGATCACCCCTGTCAAATTATGGGTATTGGATCTGTTTAGATTCAGATGTTTAATGGTATTGTGCGCATATTGACTAATGTCAGGCATAACCATGAGATGAGAAATAACTTGATTTCTCTTGACGTGTTAGACACAAATGGTTATCAATGGGAAGTAGTCAATGGAAAGTAGTTGATGGTCTACTTTGAGTCATGACTAGAGGAAAAATTATCTTGAAGACAAATAGGC
Source organism: Marchantia paleacea (assembly GCA_014180765.2). Lineage (NCBI taxonomy): Eukaryota > Viridiplantae > Streptophyta > Marchantiopsida > Marchantiales > Marchantiaceae > Marchantia > Marchantia paleacea. The sequence goes on along the minus strand of MUAA02000106.1, from coordinate 1,508,244 downwards.
ACAAGAAACAATATGTGCTAGATGGCAATACTGTTTGTAAAGAAGCGCATGTTTCTAGATCTCAAGATGAGATTAACTACTTGTGGCACTTACAACTAGGTCAAATTAGTGAGAAGAACATGTCCGTTCTTCACAACAAAGGCTTCGTTTCTACACCATGGTCTAGTAGTTTAGAATTTTTAGAGCATTATGTACTAGGGAAGCAACATCGCGCTGCTTTTGGCATTGGAACTCATAGTTCCAAGGTAATATTTGAATATATATATAGTAAAGTGTGTGAGTCATCCCCTACTCCCTCACATTCTGAAAAAGTGTACTATGTATCTTTCATCGATGATTATTCGAGATTTGTATGGATTTATTTCCTATATTAGAAGTCTAACATCTTTGTCACTTTCAAGAAGTGGAAAGCTATAATGACATAGATAGTCATTACTAAGGCAAATTGCAGTGGAAAGGTTCATTCCCAAGAGAATGAGGTACTCAACCAACCAAATAGGAAGAGGAATTAACATTTAGACTTCTTTATCTACTCTGAATTGCAGAGTCCAAAGAGCACAAGGACTCTTCTAAAGTCTAGTCCAATCACTGTCAATTCCACCAATTCACAAGACACAGGTATGCGTTGGCAAATTCGTTTATTGATAGATGGGGTGCTCTTCTCTTACAAGCCTGAGAAGAGGCGATACACTTGCTGAAGTTCTCTTGAGTGCACTACGCAGACACAGCTCATGGACGAATACCAAGATAGCTTCACGGATATTCAGCCTAGTCTATGCTGATTACTTGTTGCACACACCAGCTCCGCAAGCGCTCATTCTACCCTGGCTACAGTTTGCAGTTCAATCGAATTGAACACTTGCAAATAAAAGAGATATGTGACTACTCTTCCTACTCCTATTTATACATGAATTCCTAATTGCTATGTCTAACCATCTCCTACACAAATCGCTCTCTTTGAAATCTACTCTGCCCATCTAAGTCGCGCAATCGCACCTCCACCTCTCGCGTAAATGCGTCGATCCCTAACTGTATCTTCTGAACACATGCTACGATCTCCTATCGATGAAGAGTCATGGCTTCCCCGAAATCTCATCCCAGAGCTCGATACATCTCCTTTCGCCGCTCCTTTGAATCTCCCTAGTTTTCCATCACAGCCACCAACTGCTCCAACCGCTGCACCTCTACAATGTCACAACGAGCAAACAGATGTTACGCACACCTATTGGCAAGGACCTCCAACCAGCCTGTTGCCTCTACGTCCACTTAGTTCAACCGTCACTTCAGGTCTTGTACCGTCTCGCGTAAATGCAAGTTCTCCTTCTCTAGGAATTTCACCTTGGCACCCCGAATATGGCAAATCTCCGCATACTCTTCCTTGGACTGATGTATCTTCTTCTTCAACTCGGCTTTCTGTTTGGACAGCTTGTCCATATTCTCGATCAACTAACGAATGGTGTTTATCTGATCATCCTTCCGCAAAGCGAGTCGATTCATCATCTGGATTATGTGCATATATCCATCCGTCTTAGGGTCCCACCCCGGCATGTACATTGGCCCCATCTCATTTAACTCCAACAACACCGGGATCACCACTACTTGCAGCTTGTCACGACTTATGTAGTGGCATCTCTAGTTAGGTAGGTATGCGTATGCAGAGCAGATACATCAGTTAGAGCCGAATGTGCAGTTAGCGCCGTTCATACGGGAACTGCCGTTAGGGCCGACAGCGCCGTTAGGGGTCCTAGGGTTCAAGGGGTAGAGTTCGAATTAGGGCTCCTTGGAGGGCAGTTTTCGAAGTTGAGCCTTTGAGAGTGTGGCTATGGTGGATAGGAGATAGTGCGGGAACCTGGAGTCTTTTAAGCACAAAGTGGGTTTGGCTTGACTGTAATCTCTCTTTTATGCTATGGTTATGAGCAGAGTGTCCTTGTGGACGTTTTGAGAATAGAAAAGATTACTTCAAAAACTCAAATTGGATTTTGTGGTGAGTACTGTGAGTTCTTGGAGCACTGAAGGTGTTTTGGCAAGTTTGGATCAATGGTAGCTTCGATTTGTTGGCTGTTGAGTGTGCAGGGCGTTGATGGAGTGTAGCTTGTGGTGGTGATCTAGAAGTAGAGTCGATTCGAAGTAGATGTGATCGATTTCAAATTTTTATATTTTCTATTTTAATGTAAATCCGAATCAGGAATTTTCGAGGGCAGAAGCACTGCTGAAAATTGACAAAATGGATCGATGTTTATAGTTCTCTTGGGGTATTAATTTGAGATTGGCCGAAAAATATTTCGGACAGAAGTGCTCAAAGTCCAAGGTTTGGTTTTTCGAAGTTTTCCTTTCGAAAATAGTAGCAGGCTATTAGATTATCATATAGTGTTCGTTTGATCTGAAATTTGGTGGGGTGATAGAAAATGTAAAGTTTGTCGCGGGGCATTAGGGATGGCAGGCCCAAGGCTGACAGTGTCAGAATTGCAAAATTTTGACGTTTAGGGGTCTGAAATCGAAGTTGAAGATTTTTAGAGTCCCGTAGAAGTTTGAAACAATGTTCGTTTGCAAAAAAAAAATTTGCTTTAGGTAGCAAATTGAAATAAGCTAGTTTAAGTCAAAGTCTTCTACATATGGATTACCAGTGTTAAATTATCGATATGGAGAGCAGAAGACCTCCAAAATCAAGTTTTTGTATTTTTAAATGCCCTTCTAAGGCTATGTCAGTCCGGGTTGGGTTGGTTTGACCCCTTTGATAGATGTTTTTGAGATGGAGTATTGTTCTTTATGTTTCTTGTGATTGATATACCTCCATCTCGCTTTTAACCTTTGTGCATCACGTTTGTTTGTGTTGGTGCTTTGTTGTTTGGAGTGTTGGAGCTCTTGTGTGCTGTCGATAATGATGCTGGATTTGCGGACCAGTCAGACTATCCATGTTTCTCCCCAGTGAGACATGACTTGTGGACTTGTAGACTGGGTGAGTGCCTGTGGTGATGGCAGGTTTCAGGTTGTCCTTGTGTTAGCACCTTGTAGTGCCTCGGGTACCTTCTGTTGCGGTTTCTAGTTCCAGTTGGGGACATGTTTTTGTACGGTTGTAGAGGTGATACATTAGTGTCACAGTGGAGTTCTCTAGAGATTTTGGAGTAGAAACTGCTCGGGTTAGCATTGGGTGCATCTGTAGCGGAATGCGGTACCAACCTTGGCCTTTGAAGTTCATAGAAGAATTGATTTGGTTTCAGAGAGTGACGGAGCTGAGCTTGGTGGTGGAGTGTGTACCCACACCGTTGTTGTGGGATATGGACGATATCTATGGGGCCACCAAGGGTCCCAGACAATATTCAGGTACAGTTAGCACTATTGAGTTGGATGACTTCATCTAGAAGTTTGACTCATGGTGTGATTTTCAGCGGATGCGAAACTCTATGTTGTTCAGTCCGTTTATGGCTTGAAAGGGACTATTCCAGTATTTGGAGGGTCCGCCGATGGATGATTATCATGAGTTCCGGCGTGAACACCTTGAGGAGATAGAGTTCTAGAGACAATATTGGTCTCCAAACTACATCTCTATTACTTCGGGTACAGTGTTTGGAGGTGCGAGTTCATCCTCTGTACCTGGCATTGATGATACGGTTGGAGCTAGTAGAGTTGGGAAGACTTCAGAGGTCCCAACCTTTAACTCTATTCTGGAATTCTTTGCATGGTTGAGGAGAGACTACCAAGGGGTGAGAAATGACAAGCTATGAGGCTTGCAGGAGTTTCAACGGAAGATTGGGGAGAGTCTTCAAGAGGCATATACCCGAATACGTCGGTTGATCAGTGTTACCCATGGGGTGACAGAGGCACAAGCTGTCCAATATTGGTATGGGATATTGGATAGAGAGTTGAGACGTAGAATGAGAGATGCTACCTTACTACAAGAGACATTACTTACATTGGCCATTGTATTTTATCTTGTTGAGCGTATCGAACTCAACATGCAAGAAGAGAGGGTGGTGACTGCTGGGTTCAGCAAGGATTTAGCATCTTCATCAACTTCTTCACGTTACCAGTCTACAACACAAACCCGGAGTGGTTATGGTAGACATGTGGGACAGTCTCGACCATCCGGACAGAGTGGTGAAGGTGCAACATCCATACCATTTCCATCTTTTTCAGGTCAACAATCAGTTGTTGGGATGGTGTGTGGGACATGTGGTGGACCTCATCACAAGAAGGATTGCCTTGAAGGTCGAAGGATGGATTCTGTTGGATCAAAATCATGTGAGCATTGTCACATACATGGTCACATGATGGATTGATGTTTTGATCTCCATCCAGAATTACGGTCAACAAGAGTTGCCATGGCAGTCCTTGGAAGAGGACAAGGAGTTCAAGGTGGTAGGGGTGGTGATAGAGCACCAGCCCTTACTCAAGTGTTAGCCCATGAGGCTAGTCATGAGGTGAACATGGCATCTCGACTGGAGCAGAAGATAGCAAGTATGGCTATAGCCCAACAAAGATCAGATTCTGGAGCTGATGCCTCTACATCATATGATGGAGATGTTGTGGAGTACATGTGTGCAGCGACACAACCATGTGCAGTTGCTATGACTCGTAGTGCAACACATACTACTGAGTCAAGAGGAGCGTCAGTGGAGTTGGATCCACAAAGAGGGGAGGCTAGCCGAGATTAGACTTTCTTAGCCTTTCACTCTGTCAAAGGCATTGAACACCTCATCCATGGCTCCTAGATAACCTATTATAGAGATGAGGGTGCAAGCCAATGTGGATGTACTTGGAGATGGAGCAAGTAGGGACTAGCCATCAACATTGTCTGAGGTAGCATCGAGCGCAATGTTGGGGGCGGCAAAGACTCTTGTTCATTCTCATGTTTTATCAGCCAAGGATATATTGGCGTTGTGGGTGTCATCATCCCATGTACTACGATTGGCAGCCACACTTTGCGAAAGCAAAAGAGGATGTGCTGGTTGCTTCTAGTAGTGTGAGCACTAGTAGTGTTGATCTTGGGATTATGACAGCTAATAGTGGAACTTGGCAAGCTGTTGCCGTTCAAATGATGGAGTTACCAGCGAGGCCGGCATACAAGCGTACCAGGGTGTCACCAAGTTTGGTGATGTTGGATAACAGAAGTGGTGTCTTCTGTTTGGTTGGACCTTCAAGAAAGGTTTATCGACCTCAACACGTGTTGTTGGATTCTGGTGCACAACCCCTTATGTTGGGTAAGGATGCACTACTTGGTCTTGGTTTGTGAAAGACCGATGTGGAAAGATGTCCATTCCAGATTCAGACATCTCTTGGAGGTTCTAGTGATGCCCCAACACCATACATCACCCGGGTGGGGTTGATGCAAGAATGCAACCGATCATGTCACGTATAGCTCTACAACGCGAGCACGTGTTGTGGTTACACTTGCAGAGTCCTATGATGTATTGGTGGGTGTGGCAGTGTTATAGCCGATGGGGTTTAGCATTGATTATTGGGAGGAGACAGCCTCTTATCGGCCAGGTTGGCAATCTGGCGAGGGCCGAGTGAGTTGATTACCTGTGCGATTCATTACCGGTTATAGGCCTTTACCAAGTGGAGGTTTGGCGTATATTGTAGCCTTTAGTACTTGTGTTACTTGGCCTGGTGATTTGTTGGAGGGTAACATGGATGCTCATGATAGTCATGGTCGAGAGGATGTGGCTATCATGCCAAATCTTAGTGGAGTAGTGTCATCCACGTTGGATGGATCACTATGTACTTCATGTATGCAGCTACAACAGATGGCTTATCAGCTCATACCACAGGCTTGGAGTGAGTCTTTTGCTCCAGAGAGGGAGGAGAGGAAGGAAGTTATTCACACTTCCACTATGTTGCCACCTTTAGATACAATGCCTATTGCTTGGCAGTATCCACAAGAGGGTATATGTGTGTTGGATCTGTTTGGAAGGATTAGCACAGGTTTGGCTGTTGTTTTGCAGTCTGTCATATGAGTACATCGATACTTGTATGTGGAGTGAGATGAGATTGCAAGGCGCATCTCATTACGCCATGTGGCATAGTTGGTGCGGAGATACCCATATCTTCTACCAGTGTCGGCGGTTCAAGGATATCAACAGGCCTTGCCGTCAGATATTTTGTTGCTAGGGACGCAAGACCTTTCTTGGCATGACACCATACATTTAGTTATTGCTGGATGGCAATGTCAAGGACACACACATGCTGGTAATGATTGGGACATGACATCATGGGCTACAAGATTCACGTTCTGGCATATTTTGGGAGATGTTACGTGTGTTACGCCTCTCCCATCACATCGACCTATTCTCCTCGGCATACATTTTGGAGAATGTTCCCTTGTTGGGTGATCCACGTGCACGGATGATGACGAGCGCACATCACGTGCGGTCATGGATTGGACCAACGGTATTGTTGGATGCAGCGAGAGTAGGATCTTGTGCACACCGTCCATGCCTATGGTGGACAAACCTTCTTCCAAGGGAGGTTTTATTGCGAACATATGACAGAGTGGAGAGGCCCTCACATCTCACAGTGGAGAGTATTTTGGATGTGGATAGACACTCCAAGGCAGTGGTCTATGCTGACAGGTCATCCATGGCAGTGGTGAACATTACGGATCAGCCAAGAGTGGCATTACCCACGTTGTTGAGTTATCCAACTTCCCATGCTTACAAAGAGGGAGGACCTGGATTTGTATGGGATTCTCGCTTGCAGCGGTTGGTGGAAGCCAACGCTGAAGAGAGAGAGTGAGCTATGGGAATTTGTACTGGTACTACAACAGTACCTACATTGTCAGAGGCATCACGACGTCAGGTGTTGGATCAGGCTATGGACCTGAACTGTTTGACATAGATTGTGAGCCTTGGATTGGCTGAGCAGAGATGCATGCGATCCACATGTATAACTGCAAGACCATTAGTACGCTCTTTGCCTATAAAGACTGTGGAGGCAAAAGCTGGGGGCGAGAAGTGTCTTAGATCTCATCCTTGGTCTTATGGGGATGTTAGAGAAGGAGAGGTAGGGTCTTCTTCGAGTATCATTGGAGTTTTTTGAGCGGAGCAAGCGGTGGTTACCACTTTACACCTTTGTGATACAACACAAGAGGTTACAACTACAACAACAAGAGATGTTCACACTGAGATAGTGGAGTCTAGTATGAGAGAGCAGAAAAAGCTTTCTGCTCAAGAGGTTGTTATTTAGCAACCAGATACTACGTCTTCTATCTCTAGTGTTGATGGAGAGGAGATTTGGGATATTGAGATTGGTCCCAAAGTGATAGGAGAAGAAAGACGTAGGGTGTGGAGGTTTCTGAGGAGTTTCACAAAACCGCTTTTGTCTTCGGATGAAGGATTTAGGCTGTTTGAAGGGACATGGCATACAGATTGACTTGACAACAGATGCACCAGTCTTCCGTCGTCCCTATTGATACAGTGATATGGAGAGAGATCTGATCCAAAGTAGGTGTCAAGACCTTCTTGAGGCTCGATTAATGGAGATATCATATGGAGGGTGTGACTCTGTTGTGGTGATGCCAGTCAAGAAGGATATACATGGCAATTATACAGATAGACGCATGTGTGGTGACTACCGATCTATCAATTGATAGACAAAATCTGATCAATATGCTATGCCTACACCTGAGGAGATCTTTGATGCAGTTGGGAATGCAAAGGTTTTCAGTACATTGGATTTACGAGCAAGATATCATCAGTTGTGGATTCAAGATGAGGATAAGGCCAAGACAGCCTTTTGGGCAATTGATTTGCATGGCAAGGATGTGTTGTATCAATGGAAGTTCTTACCATTTGGGTTGAAGAATGCACCTGCTCAGTTTCAAAGAGTGATGGATAGGATCCTAGCCGGACTTGATTGTGCTCGAGCCTACATCTATGATATTCTAGTGTATAGTGCTACAGTGAGGGAGCATGAGATACATTTGCAGGAGGTATTTGAGCGACTGATTGCTCATGGCCTGAAGTTGCATCCTGGAAAGTGCAAGTTCTTTCAAGAGCCAGTAGAGTACTTGGGTCATACCATATAGCCAAGAGGATTGGGAGTTCAGCAAACCAAGGTGGAGGCAATCTTGCGTATTCGACAACCCTCAGATGTGAGTAGGGTTCGAGCCTTCCTTGGACTTGTAATCTTCTATCATCGATATGTGCAAGGATTTAGCACTATTGCCAAAGCCTTGACAAAGCTGACAAAGCTAGATCAAGAGTGGAATTGGGGAGATGAACAGGAGAGAGCTTTTGTTGAGCTCAAGGGAAGGTTGACATATGTCCCTATTTTGAGGAGACCTGTCAAAGGTCGTCCGTTTCAAATACATAGTGATTGGAGTATGTTGGGTTTGGGAGTAGTGCTTACCCAACATGATGATGAGGGGAAGGAGTTTGTAGTGGTTTATGCAAGTTGTTCCAACAATACAGCGGAGTCGAAGTATAGTTCTTATGAAGGAGAATGTTTGGCGTTTGTTTTGGGCGGTGGCACATTTCATATGTTATTTGTTTGGAAACTCCTTCACTCTCATCACTGATCATCAACCATTGAAATGGTTGATGTAATCAGACAAGCTTAAAGGAAAGCTTGCACGATGGGCTCTTATCCTACAGGAATATGATTTCACGGTTGTTCATAGACCTGGGGTGGTGAACCGTGATGCAGATGGATTAAATCGAAACCCATGTACAAGTCAAGTTGACGAAACCGGGGCTCGATGGCATGGTGATACTGATGAGGAAATGGTGCCATAGATCGATTGGGTCTGTAAGACCCAGGGTTGTACATATAGGATAAAATGAAAGTATATCTAAATTGTGCCTAAGTTTATCTTAGTCATGACTATGTTTAGCTAGTTATGGTTAAGTTGGAGGAAAATATAGAGTAACTTTTGGTGTGGTAGATGAGAACTACTATTTTGTTGTTTAGTATGAGTCAAGGAATAGATTCCATCACATGGGTATCTTGACTTCCCTTGACTTGGACTAGTTTTCATTGGTTGGACTTTATGAAGACCCTTAAATCTAGGGGGCGAGATTGACTTGGTACACTAGAAGTCAATTAGGGGAGTAGTTGGGCTTCTAGAAGATCCAAGTGGACCAATTGCATGTTGCCATGTACCCTTTTCATTGGGGTTTGTGATCTCTACCTCGTTTAAACTTGGTGGTAAGAGGAAGTTACATGGTGATTACTTGTAGTTACTAGGGTAAGATTCTAAGTAGTATAAATAGAGAGGTTGAGAAGCACCTCTCAAGTAGTTTTTCAATGGAAGTTAGTTTTGGGAGGAGATAGTGTGGTGATCTTAGTTTTAGGGAGCTTGGTTCTTGGAGATGTCATGTTCGAGTGGAACCTTGATTCAATGAAGACTTTGATTACCAAAGATCCCTTTCCTTTTGAGTGATATCTTACTCTTGGTGATAATGTGCATAATAGAGCTTGGACTTTGAGAGTTTGTGTAAGAGTGAGCAATAGGATCATGGGCAAAGGGTGGGACTAAGTCCTTCTAGATTCATGATGAGCTTCCAAAAAAGCCATCGGAGGTAAACCCGAGTGAGTCCACCGAGGTCACAAGGCCGAGAGCGATATGTTATCCTTGGATGTTGAGACTGAGGACTGTAAGACCCAGGGTTGTACATATAGGATAAAATGAAAGTATATCTAAATTGTGCCTAAGTTTATCTTAGTCATGACTATGTTTAGCTAGTTATGGTTAAGTTGGAGGAAAATATAGAATAACTTTTGGTGTGGTAGATGAGAACTTCTATTTTGTTGTTTAGTATGAGTCAAGGAATAGATTCCATCACATGGGTATCTTGACTTCCCTTGACTTGGACTAGTTTTCATTGGTTGGACTTTATGAAGACCCTTAAATCTAGGGATAGATTGACTTGGTACACTAGAAGTCAATTAGGGAGTAGTTGGGCTTCTAGAAGATCCAAGTGGACCAATTGCATGTTGCCATGTACCCTTTTCATTGGGGTTTGTGATCTCTATCTCGTTTAAACTTGGTAAGAGGAAGTTACATGATGATTACTTGTAGTTACTAGGGTAAGATTCTAAGTAGTATAAATAGAGAGGTTGAGAAGCACATCTCAAGTAGTTTTTCAATGGAAGTTAGTTTTGGGAGGAGATAGTGTGGTGATCTTAGTTTTAGGGAGCTTGGTTCTTGGAGATGTCATGTTCGGAGTGCAACCTTGATTCAGTGAAGACTTTGATTACCAAAGTATCCCTTTCCTTTTGAGTGATATCTTACTCTTGGTGATAATGTGCATAATAGAGCTTGGACTTTGAGAGTTTGTGTAAGAGTGAGCAATAGGATCATGGGCAAAGGGTGGGACTAAGTCCTTCTAGATTCATGATGAGCTTCCAAAAAGCCATCGGAGGTAAACCTGAGTGAGAGTCAGCCCGGAGGTCACAGGACGGTTTGATGGTAAACCGAGACATCCATGATGACATGCTGGTGTTGTAGTATCTTCGCATGCGCAGCTTTGGTGGGCACCTTGAGTGCAAAGGAGCGGGATCGAGTTTTACAAAGATCTTGACGGTTCAGATGGAAAGGTAGATACTTTCTTCGAGTATGGGGAGATGGCAGCGTTCGTGTTGTGCCACTTCCATCTCAAAGAGCACAGTTGATCAAACATGCTCATGAGGAGTTAGATCATTTTGGAGTAAAGCGGACATATAGCTTACTTCAAAGTCACTATTGGTGGAAAGGTATGCAAACTGACGTGCAATAATTTGTGGCCAGATGTATGGTATGTGATCGTGTTTGAGCATCATTCAATGCCCCTACACCACAACTACATCCTCTACTGATTATGGGACTTGATTATCGTTGGAGCTTGGATTTTGCTGGACCTTTGCCATTGACTATACGACATCATCGATATGTGTTGGTTATGGTGGAGCATTTCTCCAAGTGGATTGAGTTGGTGGCCTTGTCCGACAAGTCAAGTGAGGGAATAGCTTATGCGTTCTAGTCGCAAATCTTTAGCCGATTTGGTGCACCAAAGAAAAAGTGTTGATTGATCAGGGTATTGAGTTTTTGGGCGAGTTTCAGGCTATGTGTGATCGAGCGTTGATCGATCATCGTACCACCTCAAGAGATCATTTCGAGGCTGATGGTCTAGCAGAGAGAGTTGTTCAGACGGTGAAGAGAAGACTAAGAAAGTTTGGCTGGGAGAAATGTCATCTGGGAGACTGGGACATCCAGCTATCATGGTTGGCCATGGGTTATCGATTTAGCTCGCAAGCATCTCTAGCGTCATTCTCACCATACTTTTTATTATATGGTAGAGATCCAGACTTATCTGCAACTATCCGTCGAGAGTCAGGTGAAGTCTTGGACTTGGATAACTTTGATGTTTGGGTTAGGGTGTGCTCTCAAAGGGTAGAACTCTTCTGTAGAGTCATGCCCATGGCATTTGAGAACGTGGCTATTGCTCAACATAGAGATACTTTGTGTTATGCTACCATCCGAGGAGATGGATATCAACCTTCAATTTGCAGATTTCATGTTGGTGATTACGTTTACTTGTAAAAGAGTGCACTGACCACATTGGATGTTTTGGCTGGTCACACAATTCTACGAGTACATGAGGTTTTACCTTCTGGAGTTTTGGTATTGGAGGGTCGTGATGGTGTGATTTGGAAGGATCATGTGCGTAATTGTGCGCCATGCCACCTTCCAAAGATTGATGCTAGTTGTGATGTTTGATGTGACAGTGATGTATGTTATGATGCGATATGTATGTGCACGATAGCTGTCACGACTTATGTAGTGGCATCTCTAGTTAGGTAGGTGCGCGTATGTAGGAGCAAATACATCAGTTAGAGCCGAATGTGCAGTTAGCGCCATTCATACTAGAACTGTCGTTAGGGCCGACAGCGCCGTTAGGGCTCCTAGGGCTCAAGGGGTAGAGTTCAAATTAGGGCTCCTTGGAGGGTAGTTTTCAAAGTTGAGCCTTTGAGAGTGTGGCTATAGTGGATAGTAGCTAGTGCGGGAACCAGGAGTCTTTGAAGCACAAAGTGGGTTTGGCTTGACTGTAATGCTATGGTTATGAGCAGAGTGTTCTTGTGGACATTTTGAGAGTAGAAAAGATTATTAAGGTACACTTGTGTTGGTGTATGATGATCTATGTGTTGTGATATTTGATGTGACAGCGATGTATGTTGTGATGCGATATGTATGTGCACGACAAGCTTCTGGGACAACTGCAACACCAAAGCCAAAGGTTTAGCAATTTCCTTGATCACTTTCGGTCCTGGTTTCACGGCCATCATCTTCAACTGAGATGTCTTGGACGGGACTACTTCTTCTATGCGCTTCCCCGCATTCAGCTTCTTCTTTGGGGGACTAGGGTGAGAACACCTTTCTTCTGCTGGCCTCATCTTCTTCCTAATGAATTCCAGGGCTATCGCATCTGAGTCCGAATCGTTATTGGATATCAGAAGGGTGTAAAGGGTTACAGGTTGTAGGATCCCCTTACTTGTAAGTTTATTGTTAGTGAAGATGTTTTTTTTAATGAATCTAGATCATCGAACGAGTGGAAGAAAGCTCAGGCTCCTCCTACTAGCAAGGAAAAATCTCCTCTTAATATTGTTGAGGGGGAGATTAATCATGATGGGTTTCATGATGAGGCACAAGGAGTTGCTCCCATAGAGAAGCAAGTTCCTCAATTTGAAAAAATGCGAGCATGATAAGATTGGTGAACCTCAACACATGCAAGCACAAGAAGATCAAGATTAGTCATCAACTAAAAGGACGTCTAGACTTTCTATTCATGCTCCTGAACGATTTGGAAAATGGATTGATTCAACTCAGTTAGGAGATGAGGATATCTCTCTTGATGATGACGATGATATGGCTTTGATCTTGGAAGAAGGCAAACCTTCTTCATACGATGAGGCTCAAGCTTCTACAAGACCAGGTTGATGGCCAAGGTATTCACACAAGAAAAATGTGTGGATTACAATGAGGTCTATTTCCTAGTTGCTAAGTATGCCTCTATTCGCTTGTTGTGTGTACTTGTGGCTTTGTTTTGTCTTATTTTAGATCAAATGGATATTGTCACTGCTTTCCTCTATGGTAACTTGGATGAGGTGATCTTCATGAGACAACCTATGGGCTTTGTGAAGAAAAGTCAAGAGGATATGATTTGCAGGTTGCTAAAATCCTTGTATGGATTGAAGCAAGCCTCTAGACAATGGAACAAACGGTTTGACGATTTCATGAGGGTACAAGTATTTAAATGGCGTGTGTTTGATCCTTGGTCTTTGGCTTCATTATTCTAGTACTCTATGTGGATGACATGCTCATTGTAGCTAGGGACAGATTTGATGTTGATAAGCTCAAAGCTTTCTTGAGGTATGAGTTTAGAATGAAAGATTTTGATACAGCAATGAGGATTCTGGCGATGGAGATCCAAAAGAACTTGGAGGATGGGAAGTTATGATTAACTCAAAGGAAGTATGCTAGGAAGGTACTTGCAAGATTTAACATGGAGAACTGTAAGACATTGAGTACTCCATTAGCTGCTCTCTTCAAGCTCTCATCAGCCCTAGGTCCAACAAATGCCGTGGAGAAAGATTTGACAAGGCAATGGGAATTCTCATATTTTTGATGATTTTCACTAGGCCTGACATTGCTCTAGTTATGAGCAAGATTAGCACATACATGTCAACTCCATGAAAGATACATTGGGAAGTTGTGAAGTGGATTCTCATATATCTCAAGGGTACGTTGGACTTTGATCTTGTGTTCGATGCTAAATCATACAATATCAAATCACTAATTGGCTATGTAGATGATCACTATGGACAAGATCGAGATGGGAGGAAATCTATAACTGGGTATGTGTTCACACTTGGAGGTGGATGCATAAGTTGGAGATCTACATTGCAGAAGTGCATAGCTTAGTCTACCACAGAAGTTGAGTACGTAGTGGTAGCGGAAGCAACGAAGGAAGCAATTTGATTGTATAGACTTGTCACAGAGATGGGATTGACGCATGACATTGTGAATCTTCATTGGAACAGTCAGAGTGTTTTACATCTAGCTGTAAATCATGTGATGGAAAGTAGAGTGGAGCATATCAAAATTATGTACCATTTTCTCAAACAAGTTGTGTCTGACAAAATGATTGAGCTAGTCAAGATTGATGATAAACTCAATCCTGGTCATGTTTTTACCAAAGTGATTCCTTTGGAGAGTTTTTCGAGACATTGTGCCAAATTGCACGTGTTGCATATAGGCACAAGTAGAATGGACTAGAGATTATGTTATCTTTATATATGATTTTAGTCTATCATGTTTAGGCTACAAGTTAGTTTTAGTTAACTCTATTTTATAGAGAGAAATATGTAAGGTTTTCTTCTAGGAATTTCTGCAGAGTAATCATATAGGCAATAAAGGTTAAGGACCCCAAGACCAGAGTCAAGGGGGAGATTTTTGGGTTAAGTCTTAGGTCTTGGTTAACTCTAATTAGGCTATTACTCTAGTTAGATGCTGACTAGAATTAGTTGATACTACTATATAAGAGGACTTGTCAAAGCTCTTTGTGACACACTAGAGCTCATTCTTCCGAAGCAATTTGAGAGAATGAGAGAGAGTTTAAGATCAGTAAAGTGATTTGTGTGTTACCGTGGATATACTATCAAGGAGGTGAACAACGTATCTCTTGTATCGACTATTTTGGTTCATGTGTGACTCATTTTTTGCCGTCTCGGACCAACATAAACAACATATAGTTACACATTCATTGAATACCAACTGTAGTCAATTATTATTTGGGACCCTTGGTGACCCAATAGATATCATCCATGTCCCACAACAATGGTGTGGGAACAAACTCCAAGATATCACCAAGCTCAACTTCGTGATTCTCTAACACCAAATCAAAGTCTTCTTGAACCTCAAAGGCCAAGGTTGTTACCGCACTCTGCTACGGGTACAACCAATGCTAACTCTAATAATCTCTCCTTCGAAACCCAATCATTTATCAAAATCATGAAAAATAATCTTTTGCGCATGTATGATTTATGAGCAACAGATCGTGAAATATTGAATCTACTTTGACCACGCCACAAAGTGCAAATGATTGATACAAAAGTAAACAATGACTCTAAGATATTTTATTTGTTAAACTTGGGTCAGTATATATAAAAAATCATTCATCTTGGTCATTTTCAGTCTCATTGTATTATGATATACTTTTTGCATTGAGCTTATGGGTTTAATGCTCATATATATTTAAATAAAGTTTTAACTAAGTATTATCAAATCTTTTAACCTAAAAATATTCTTTAATCCTCACTCTTTTTACAATTAAAATATAAATTTTAACTAATATATTGCATGCATTTCTTATTTTATAAATTATTTTTTTTATAAAATAATCATTGATTTTATGAATCTACAAAATTTTCAAATTTTGAATTTGTACGTGGGCATATTATGATGGTGCAGTTATTGATAATATATACAATGATGATTTATAATATATATACATATATAATCAAAATATAAATGATATAAATTCATGAAAAATTTAAAACTTAATAATAATTTCAAAAAAGAATAATTTAAATATCAAATTTTTACATATTTTATCAATGTAAATTTGACATGGATAGATTTTTTTTTATTTACCTATTTGCATATATTTGTGTAAATTTTTTTATTATGCATATTAATTTCACAAATTTGATGCTTGATTAACATGTAATGATTTACAAAAATTTTTAATTATATGCATCATCTTGAAATTATTCATTTAAATGCACTCACAAATCGAATTTGTAGTTGTGCAAGAAGGTTGATGTTTATAGATACTGCAAACTGTATAGATTTTTAGATAGATACGTTATTTTTGCAAACTAGATTTTGGACATGGGGAAAACTATACACGTTATTTTTCACATCTGAAGTCATTATCGTCATGTTTGTACTTGTGTATATTACGAAACTATCACTTTTTCATACATACAAACTTTTTGAAGTGTGAAAAATATTTTCACATGTGTCGGTTAGATTTCAGGTGTGTAAAGTCGGCATAGATAGCTTCTAGATAAAATGTTGATTTCTACTAAGAACACCTAAATAAATACTTTGGTTAGGACATTCATTTAATTTCCAGTGGTACTGATGGTTCATCTATTTAACAACTCCCAAAGCGGTAAAACTATTTATATATGAATATAATCCTTTATTTCAAAGTTTTGATCTTCGTGTATACCTAAGGTTTTCAGCGAGGATCTTTCACAAGAATAAAGAATTTCTTGAGATTAAAGTCAGTGGCTCTTGTTATTTATTTAAAATTAGCAAAGATTATCACTTATGAAAGTGCATATTCAATGTGTGCTAAAAGCAGGAAACATTCATTTACTACTAAGTATCCCTCGCATCTTTAATTTTTCCAGTTCCCACCTTTGAATCCCACCCAATGGTCAGACTTGCATAAGACAGGTGCCTACGATACGAGACTTGGACGAATCGTATACTGTGAAATCTCATGAAAAAATTATGTTTCCGAGGACATTTAAAAGCATAGGGAGAAAATGAGAATAGAAAAATCTAGTCTAGGACAGGCCCGTTGACAAAGTTATCTTGAACAGGTTTCCCTATGGAAAAGGAATATAAAAGCAGGGTGAGAACATGCGAATCAAAACTTAAACTTTCATCTAAGTTGGTCGCATTAACTTCAAATAACTCGCGATGCCAATGGGAATGAAAATGGGGTACAATTATTGTGGGGCTAGGTCCCATGTTACCCGTTTGCTTTAGGGTTTGATGTACGATTTGATGTAATTTTCATATTTTATTTTGTTTTAAAAAATAAAAAATTATGTGAAAACCTAAACGAATGATAAAATCAAAGATACAAAATAATATATGTCATCTCTAGCACTTTTGACTTGGATCTTTTTGTGAGACTCAGCCCAGCCAGTCGATTCTAAAGGACCAGATTTCCTCCGATCCGAAGGAAGAGTACGTTCTAGAGATTTTTCCTGCACTATGTAACAACTTTTTTCTCTAGGTAGTGTCCGGAACAATCCATCCTGTGCTCAGAACTCACTGCCTACCAAAGGGTCATGGGGTAAAACAGTTTTACATTCATTCGTCTCCCATTCGGCCAAATCCACGCAATGGCTATTCGTAAAGAGCCTGGAGTCCTTGACTGGCATGAGAAATCTAGAATCCACTATAAATTATAGTGGAATCCCGGGCATAAACATGTCATAGGAAATGAACATGCTAACTTGACTTTTCAAAAAAGCGGTAAATCTTACTCCTCTGAAAAATAACAAAATATATACTTCATCTCATTTAACCAACCTCATATTGAAGTCTAGTAAAAGCCAATGCGATACACTTTGGAAAAAACTCTTCTAAAGTCCTTGAACTTAAAAAATCTTTCAAGGACCATCTCCTTCTGCTCTGTTACGTCTGCATATTGACACTCGAAAGACTTTTTCTTTCTTTACCCAACTTAGAACAGATCACACAACAATTGGCTCTTAGAAACTCAGCCAAATTTTGGGTCAATATCCTGCAACTAGGGGTATATGACAACAATATTTCTAAAGCATTTCCTACCCTATCGAGCAACTTTTGAGTTTTCTTCATCTCAGGTCTGAAGTCCAAACATTTTTCTTAACAAAAGAAAACATGGTTAAAAAAACTAATTCCTTTCCGTTTATGATTTTTCAAGAAAGATCTTGCATCTCCCACCCGGATTGTAGATTTGATGACTTCAGTAATGTCAAAAGGCTGACTTGACTTGAGCCGACGCCTGTTGGATGGGTACTGGGAGAATGGTGAGTAATGACTCACTCCTCTGTCTTCGTCATCTCTGCTTCATTCATATCGTACTTTCTCAAACCTTTATCGTCAAGTTGTGATTGTCAGGATCCAGCCTGGAATAGATGCTGTACAGAAACAACATGACGTATCGCTCCTCCATGAAAGATTTGTACATCTCAACTCTTTGCATGGCCCCCGAAATGGATTCCGCTTTGAGGCGGGACACAATCAAGTCGGCAGTTCCTTTTTCTGCTCAAGATGCTTTCGAAAGAAATGGACTTCCTGTATGACTGGATTCAATATCTTTGAAAGATTGTGAAAGAGTAAGGTTTATGTACGTCTATTTTATCTACCGGTCAGCCAGTGGTCTGTGATCTCGAGGTTATGACAGGGGAACAATCAGCAGGACAGTTTCATTGTCTTTTCAACCTTGAACTCCAAGAGTTTAGCACATCGTTAGTTTCTTGAATTGAAGAGACCATAGAATCTCTTGTAATAAAGGCAGCTACCTCAAACTATAGAATCTTATGGGTGCATATATGACGCATGCGGTGTTTCAATTCTAAAGAACCTAATTGCAGAAAGGCCCTATGTGATCACCATACATTCAACTCCTGACAATTTGGCATAGACGACCGATTATATTTCGCTCCCCAACAGCACAAAGCTGTATTTCGAAGTGCAAGAACTGAAGCACGTAGCTCTTCAGAACAGAGACCGTCTTGCACGAAAGCCTTGGTTCCTGAGCCCTTATCAGTCATGTGGTCATCCAGGGGTAATCATTTCTTGGATTGAACAGATTTTTTTTCCAATAATAAGTCATGTCAGAAAGCAGTTGTTGGTAACTCGATTGAAGTGGATGGGATTCTTCACCCTCCCACTATTTTTTCCGAGATTCTATTCTTAACAAGCCAACTTCTTTCTTTGACGCACACACCTCGGTCATTGAGTGTGTTGCAGCCAGTCAATTAGAACATGGTGAGGTGACTGTCCAGTTAAACGTCTGAGCATGGTAGAATCCCACTCAATGACATTGAGATATCGGTCCAAGCTTTTAGTATCTTACAATCAGACGATCCAAAGACACCCGAAATTTATTCACAACAATGGGTAGTTAAGATATAACATAACTTAGTAACCCACAGCCGAAAGCTTCCTAATATATCCTGAATTCTGGCCCTTACACATGCAGCTTACTTAAGAAATGAAGAACTACATCTTACTGATGTACTTCGGAACGTCAGTAAGATGTAGTTCTTCATTTACTCTGCCCTGCTTACTATCTACCGACTAGCCGACGACATACTTCCTTCAAACAGTTCAGTTTTAAGACTGATGAGCAGATCGCAATGAACAAGCAGTTTAAGTGAACATGATCAGAGGAGCCCTTCAACAAGTTCTGTCTTGAGACTGCTGAGCAGGTCGAAATGAACAAGCTGGTCAGTGGACATGATCAGAGGTGCTTGATCCCAAAACTCAGTAAAGAAAGAGGGGTTTGACCAGCTAAAGATTCTGGTATCTGAAAGGTGATCTATTTAACAATCTGGAACTCGGGAGATTTCCACGAGTCAAATAGAAAATATTCAGCTGTAAAAGCCTTCAAGTGATCTGAACAGGTGATATCTGTATTCTGCGTTTAGAAAGTCCAGTTTGGCATGATCCGTACACTAAAGTAAGGACCAAAAGATCCGCTTGAATAGTTTGGTATTCCATATTTGATGTTTTCAATCCATGGATGCACAGCACATGGGAAGTATATAATTACTGGATTCAAAAGATGAGAGGCGATATCGTCCATGGTGTGGAGGGCCTAACTGTGTGAACACATGACGGACAAATTTTCAACATTAGAGCCAGAGTAACAAAGTAGTAGATCATAAACCTCTTTCGGTCATCGTATTTGACATCAAATAACAGTGCCATATTGCGTGGAAGATAGCATGGAAGAAGCCCCATCAGTGAACACCAAACAATCCCACCAACAGCCAGAGCATGCACTGGCAGCTCTTCAGGAGTGTTGAGACCATTCAATGTGCTTCTGAATGAAGGGAAGAACACTACACAGCTGTTCTAAAGGACATCCACCAAACGGTGCTAATGACCACGCTTTTCCATCCACCTAGACTGTTATTTTCCACGGTGACACTTAACAACACAATCATACCATAAGATCTGCTCTTGGTCTTGCTTTTTGTAATCTACTTTTCTACTTTTTCTTGCAAATTTTTAGAAGCTTTTAATGAATAATCATTGACTTGGTGGTCATGAGGCGGATTTGCGGATCCTAAAACTTTTGACTCCCCGATAGAGGCGAAAAGGGTGGATAGAAAGTGCTAACCTAGTTCAGGTATTTATGAAGACCTGGCTTCCATGCAACACTCAATTACATCATATATTATATGCATCAGAACACCCTCCTCTATGAAATCCTTTGAAACTTGGGTTACTTTCCGAACATTTGATGAAGAAGAATTAGTAGCTTGAAGAATTATCGAAAGTTGCCTCGTATGGAGGAGGGCTGCTGTCTGGGAGGATACCTCAGATCGAATCTCACTGCCTTGTATCAATTGCTTGGCCAGGTGACTGCGCCTGCTTAATGATCACGGGTAGGACGCTCGGAGAGAGCAGAACGTAGGGTCAGCATAACTGACTTGACACGCAATGCTCGTATTACAGTAGACCTGTTGTCTCAAGCAGCACATTATGGCAAGAGCACGATAAGTAAGCCTCTAAGGTGGTGTCATTCAGGTGGGATGAATAACAGACGAAATTTCTTCCTTGTGTTACTGCAAAAGTCCAAATATTTGCCGTGCTTTGGTTTGGATCACACACTCAGTCTCTATTCTGTCTCAAGGAGCCCAAGTAGCTTTCTACATATCTGGTGTGATACTGTTTACAAGTCTCTGCTCTAATGCGGAAGGTACTTGCAAACTTGGTACTACGAGGAGTCACAAATGGCAACTGAAACTTTCACTGCTTGAAAATCATTTTAAGTGAAAAGTCTCTGATGCACTATTGAAATCATGAACTTTCAGATCATAACAATCACAAACTGACAGGCATATCACACATCCAATAAAAATAACTGGAGTTGCAAGAAAATGGTTGGAATCACGAATCACATTTCACTACCTAGTGAAGTTCAGTAATCAATATAAAATGGAATAGGATCAGAAACGTGCCTCGCTGTTATACCGAACAGTGTCTTGTGTGTGAAGCAACTCCTGTGGTAAAAAAATGATAAACTAAATCTGATTTTCAATTATGTATAAGGGTTAACAGCTACTACCTTCAACCCTAATGTGAAATTCTACGTTCTTCTGCAAAGGGAGCAGCCGTGAGGACGAGTCACACTGCCAGCAATTTAATGGTACTCGTCCAAGTGAAAGCTTACTGTAACGACCCTCCAATTTTTACGCTATAAATGCTGCATCATGCCTGATACATGCAGTCCCCACTGCATGTACAAGGCAGTTGTTGAAGTCTTGAACACTGCCCAACGTCGAATTAGTTTCATCGTGGAAAACTGCCGTAAATCTTCAAAATCGTTGCTGCTCTTCTCGGGAGTCTGCCATGCTCGAGTCAGCTGTAACTCAGTCCAGAAGTGATGGGATAATTTATGTGCAGCCCTGTCCACAAGAATCAGTAATCGCTGCATGGCGGCTAAGCTCGAGAAGACAATCTCCACAATAACCATCTCAATCTGGGGCTAAAAATCTAGGCCTGACGCATCACAGCTTCTGCATGTCATGATCACTGCTCTACATAGTCCACTGAAGATCAAACACTGTAAGTGAGATGTTCTCTATGATCATAGTACTAAGTACCAATGCATTCCCACGAGTCCCTGTATCTTCAGTTATGCACTGGACTGGGAGTGCTGTCAGGTACGGTGGTACCTCGAGGAAGCCTTTGAAAATTCTGCCATCCGGAACTTGAGTACATGCTGCTAGCTTTCTCAGCACCGACGCAATCGTTGTCGACATAGAAGGGCAACTCTGAGGCCAAAGAATTGTCTACAGTTTCGAACACACCTCCCCCTTCGTTTGCGAGAGGCGAGGGCGCCGGTTGTATTTGTAGTAGAAGTCTTCCGCATATCGATTGTTGTGGATATACCGCGATCGCGAGGAGCACATACAGAAATGGAACGGATTGGTGCAGCTTCATTGTAGGCTGCGTGGACCGGACTGATGCAGATATGTAGTTCTGCTGGATGAAGTCCTGAACTAGTAAGAAGCGCAAATCAGACTTCGATTCAGATAATTACAGGTTATAAGTTTGGTCCACAGTCTGCAGTATCACTGCAGATCTGCCAGATGAAGTCCTGCTGCAATTGAAAGGTATTATTCAGACCGCTACTGATTCGGGGCATGGTATGATAAGAGTGTGCGAGCTGTAAGACCAGAAAGCAATCGCAGGGGGTGGTGGCAAAGGTGCCAGATGGGGGGGGGATGGAAAACGCATGCAATTACGAGTTAGTCTGTTTGTTGTTCCTCCTTGTCTTTTATACGGACTGGCACTTGACCACACATGTGACCACTTTATGTCTCTTATTTGAGACACAATCGCATCAGCTCCGATCCAATACATCTGTCCAGACGAAAGAAAACGCGGCTGTGCTTACGGTATCACCAAGTACAAGTCAACCTCTTGATCCAAGTCAACAATCTTAACGGGGGTATATCCAGCTTTCTGAACACTGAACACCGTCTAGGCACAAGCAAACTCGGCCCTACGGATCAAATAAAAAATTCACCAGGCCAGCAGTGTAAGGCACACAGGTGGTGGGATCCTGGAATCAGGCTGACGAGAACTGGCCCCTGTGATGGCCAAACTTTGGTCAAACTTGCCGAGGACGTTAAAATTGGACAGATTTCCACCACTAGCTTGCACGCTCGCGAGCGGACTCTCAAATCCTTTGAAATTGTCTTCACATTGACGTGTCTCGAGTCTTGTATCGTGCAACGACTGCATACTCGCTAGCGGAAATGGTGGTTCAGCTGGAGCTCGAAGCCGAAGTAAAGTCAGTCAGTCAGTAGCTGGAGAGGATACCGACCACCACCGGGACAAAAGGCAGTGAGAGTCGAGACTGCTAACCAGACTACACCTGACTGTAGGAGGAGGAGGAGGCTAGCTAAGCTACCACTTACCTACGCAGTGGACCGAGTGCAGGCTGATTCAGAATCTTATGCTTTCGATCATGCTGTGGGTAAACTTATTTCGTTGCCAGTGCTTGCAACATTAAGATTGATTGATTGATTGAATGATTCATGTTGAATTGCATACTGAGATTAAGCTTTCTAAGCAATCCCGACGAGTGATGGCTGCCTCGGAGTCCGATGATGACCCCAGAAAGAATTATGTTTGTGTCTGACTTCCTCCAACCCTGTGACGTTGGTTATTTACCGAACTGCCCCCGTGTGGCAGTAATCCGGCTCAGGTTTCACCAGCACGCAGATGGCTTTTGGCTTCAGAGTGATTGCTGCGGCCTGGTCCGCTCCGGCTTGGCTTCCTTCTTTCCTTCCACCTTTCCAAGATCAACATCCACGAAGCTGCTGCGACGTTGTGATGATCAACCAACAACAACTCGAGCCCTTGCTGGCTGGCCTTCCTTCTGAATTCAACGCTTGTTCAACCTACTTTTGCCAGAGCTACCGGTAGCGGAGGAGCGTGGACTTAGCTTGGAATATACTCCTATTCATAATAATAATAATAATATGGGCCAATACGAACCATATTCGACGATGTGTGAACCTCCTTCCTGCTCTCTCCACGTACCGCAATCACTGACATGAGAAAATGGACGACTCCTTTCGCCCAAATGTTGGGCCGCAGCCGCACCAGCCCCCGAAATTTCGTTGTACCGACCAGCAGTCTCGTCGTTCTGAGCCAGAAGCGAAGCAAAGCACAAAACCAAATTCTCAGTACTGCTGTATTACCGGAGACGAATGTCAGGAAGAGGACAACTACTAATGGCTAGCTCTAATCAATTGCAACCACCGATAGGCAATGGCTTAGCGACAGCTATCGGTCTTTGGGAGAGTTGTCAACGCGCCGACGAATATAATAAGCTAGCTCGCGCGCGAGTAGATAGTGGCTTTACGAGCTAGTTTGGTAACACTTTGACTTCAGCATGTAGTGAACATTTGCCTGCTTCTTATTCTTTTCTGTGTGGGTGTGTACTTTGCCGGCCCCAACTTCTTTCGTCAGAAGCCTTTTTGGCTGACTCACTCCGCGCATGTGCGAAGAATGTTTGCAGAGGAACCTGCACCTGCAGTTTTTTTTCTTAAATCTTCTGTCCTTGCGTATCCGTCTCAAGTTTAGTAGCATGTGTAAGCACGCGATCACTTTTCCAGTTCGAACGCCGGTTGACCTGAGCATCTTGTTTATTCACTTGCATCTTTGTTTATTCACTCACTCGAAATATTGGACATGTGGATGCCTGTGACACATGGATGTGTTGTGCACGCGTGACTCGGCCATGGAGCCTTTGTGGAAAGCTGTACTGCATTAAAGAATTATTGCACTGTGTGATCTTGGAGTGCAGTATCGAAGTTCCATCGTTCCCTTTGGAAAATCTGTTTGAATCTTGCTAGCTTGTGAAGCGGCCATAGTAAGTTTTGCAGATGATTTACTGGGTTCGTACACGTTGGCGACACTTGGGGCAATTAGGGCAGTTTGAGTAGTACCTCTAGTTTGGGCAATCCTGGCCAACTAAGGAATGTTGAATTCCTTTCTTTCATTCTACTCGTTATTTTTATCAGGGGAATACATGTTTCGAGGAGATTCACGCTAGCAATCAATCTATCGATGGCCGATATCCAAACGGACGAGACGTTCGAAGTGCTTTGGTGACAACGATCGGGAACAATTGAAAAGGTCTTATTTGTGTTCTGCATGTAGGGCTTTGGAACTACTGCCTTTAGAGCAAAAATGAAGAGCAGATCTGATGCTTAGGGCCGCCATTCTGCACCACGCAAAGACGTCAAGAAAATAATTTATCAAAACTTGAGCTTTTAAAATTTAAACAAAAAGTAATCGATGCAACAAATACAAGAACCATCCAAAAGATGAATGCTAAATTCCATTATTCATTATTGTTGTTCTATGCGAAAACTGAGAACGGGCTCTAGATTGTCTTCTCCACAAAGCACATGTGATGATTTATGATAGAGAAGTGATCACTTGGCTGAAATCACAAGCCCCTCTAGGAAAGATGTTTCCCACATTAATCGCGATGACGGAGTTTGAACCCCCAAATAAACCATCAGGCCTACTCATCTTTGAACATCAAATAATCACATATGGAGCTGTGTATGCATACTTCAACATGTTTACAACAACAGAGAATGGGCGAGAGGTTACAATACTAGGCTAAACCGGGCATTACTCTAGTTATCATATTTTGTTGATTATTTCATAATGCATGTATACATTGCTTTACGTATGACACTAGCAATCCCGTTAGGGATGATTCTTCAAATGCTATAGTAGTACGTAGACTAGACTGTTAGATAGTTCAGTTCGGATATGTTACGCAGAGTACATCATATTTCCCATTGCAATGCTATTGGGTCATAGCCTCATCTTATCCCATTTTTTTGGTTCTTTTTTGTTTTTAATTTTCTCGCGACTTATTGGAGGTTCAAAGATGAGTACTGTAAAGCCGGAACCACGCTACAGAGTTACTAGGTTGGTTGTCCACGGGAAGTAAACACGGCTATACTCTACTAGGTTACCGCATGCCACTACGTTAGCTACAATTGGCCCCAGTTTGTAGGGCCGGTTGGACTTAGGACCTCCTTATTGCACCATGTGGCAGCCATCTCGGTCGTGTAATTCCTATCTTGACGATTATCTCATCAACTAAACTCACATATAGCCAATCCATGTGCGGATACAGATGATGTTGCAGCAGGCTCCGATTGATCACGATTTTACATTTTACATACCAACAAGAACTGTTTTGTGCATTTTCTAACCCCCGGCAGGAAATTGTGAACACCTCAAAAGAGACGTGGAATGTTTCAATTTATGTCAGATGTAGTGAAATTTGATGGAATATACTCGTGAAATTGTTCATAAGGCTGTATTACAGGGTAATATAGGCTTTTGCTCAGGTTGGAATCGAAGGCCGGAAATAGTTTTATTTTAGCTTTTAATAATTGGCTCCGATAATTTTGCGGATTGTTTTTGGAACCGTTAGAGATAATATTGTACTTTTCTACACTGCTAATTAAAAGTCAACGAGGTACACTTTTGAACATTGCATCCGGATGGTTTTCGTGGCAGCATCTGATGACATCAACTCTTGTTCAATTTGTTTCTTTATAATATGTAAACACAAGCATGAAAACTCCAAGACTTATTCCTTCCTGAATGAGTGTTGAATGAATAATACATACATTATATCAGAATCACAGATCTTAGATCCATTATGACTTCCTAGATATAAATATGGTTTAAGCATTAAAATAAGATCTGACCAGGGGCAGACCTTTTGCAAGGGTTAGTTGCTTGTATCAAGTGCATAACATGATATTTTACCGAAAACTGAAATCTTATAGTTTATATACTTGGGGTTGTTTATAATATAGAGACATAAATTCACACTAAAGCTTGAATTATTTTTCTACATTCACACTGCCTGTATTATTTATTATTACAATACAGATGTCTGGTCAATGTTAATCTTTTTTTAAAATGGAAAGATCTGCCTTAATTATATATATATATATATATATATATATATATATATATGAATTCTGATCATTTTAAAGATTTCATTTTTTTAATTTCTCAAAATTTTATTTTATAGTGCATTGACAAAACTAAATAATAAAATATGAATTTAGTACATATATATATATAGTCCATAGGATATTCAATTAAAGATTTATCTAAATGTATTAAAAAAATATCATAGAATAAACCAGGGATTTCAAATCTTTACTTCAATTGAGATATTATATTTCATTTGAAAAAAAATAAAAATATTTTGGAAAATAAGAGTCTATAGAATTTCTATTGGTATAATAAAAAAATTAAAAAAATTATTTATGTTACAATAACAATTCATAAGAGTGACAACTGAAATATAAACAATAAAAAATGATATAATAAAAATAAAAATCAATGAAATAATTTTTTCTTGAAAATAATAAACATTAAATAATAAAAAAATATTTTTAAAATTAAGAAAGATTAAAATTATAAAATTATTTTAAGAATAAAAAACTTAACACACAAAATTTAAGGATTAAAAAAATTTAAATCAAATATCATTGTTAAAAAATCATTTTCAAACAGTTTTTTTTTCCCCTTAAGGGTGACAACCAAGTAGTCATTGTAATTATGATCTTGTCAATGTAGTCTTAATGTTTATTTTTATAACTAATCACACATTTTTATATTAAATAAAAAAATAAAATTACCAAATTAAATATTTTTTTTTTCATTTTTGAAATATTTTTTGTTATAAAAAAATTTGAAAATTATTTATATTTAATTTAAAATTTTAATAAAAAAATTTGATTTGAAGGTGAAATTTTATGGCATCGTACAAATACATAAAATATAATTTTATTTTGGTAAAAATATACTCATATTAAATACTCAATTGTGCTTTAAACATCATTGATAATAGATTTATATAATAATTTTTAAAATAATTTTTTAGAATATATGATTGAATAAAATAATATTCATAAAAATGATACATATATAAATATCATTTTTATGAATATTATTTTATATATATATATATATATATATATATATATATATATATATATATATATACTGAAAATCAAAAATTTAATAAAATTTAGTATTGAAATTTTTAATCTGAAAATAAAACAGGTAACTAAAATTTTTAACAGGTAATTTTTTTTAAATTAAGATTTTAAGTTTTATAGAAATCATGAAATATATATAAAAAAATTTAAGTACATTATTTCTGAATAAAAAAAAAGTCTCTTAATTTTTATATATAAATAAAAAATTAAATTTTCTTTTTATTATTATATTTATAAAAATATTTAAAAGATTATAATTATAATTTACAGTTTATAAAAAATCAAAAAAAAATCGACCAAATTTGAAAATAGTAGTTTTAAAATTGTAAAATCCATCATATGTAGTTCATTTAAATGAACCTAACAATGTGTAGTTCAAAGAAATGATTTATGAAAGATTTATGATAAGATTTTTTTAATTTATTTTTAAAACTAACGTAATCTATATTGTTTGAATTAAAAATTTTCATAAAATTTTTAAAATTTTTTATAAATAAAATATACGATAATATAAATATAATTTTATATATAATATATGTTTATAAAGTGAACCTTGTTTATACATTCAATTTATTCAATTTGAAAAATATTTCAAAAAAAAAACACTTCTTTGTATATAATTTAAATATTTGGTGAACAAAAATTTATTTTGCAAAATCTTTTTGAAATAATTTTTTCTCATTTTGATTAAAATTTAAATAAAGATTTTTAATATTTTTGAATTAAAATTTAACTTAGATAAATAATAGAAAAGTTTTGCTTAAGTTTATAAAATTGAACATTTGATTCTAAACTTTTTTTTAATAAAATAAAACAATAAATCATAAATATTATTTTTTAAATAATTTTTTTTATTATTATAAAAAATTAAATGGTAAAAAGTACTCCCATATTGACTCATATTGATATTAGTTAAAAAAATAAAATATTGATGATAATTAATTTTTTATAATACAAGAATTTGATTTTTATATTAAAAAATAATGAAATTACGTATAAATATGTATAAGCTTTTTTTTTTTAACTAAACTAAATCTCAGTAGTATTTTGTTCCTGAAGCATATTTATAATTATTGAATTTATATTTATAATTATTAAAAATAAATTTTTAATTTTTACTCTTTAATTTAAATAAAATTTTTAATTTTTTTTATGAATTTCAAAAATATATTTGTAATTTTTAATGCAATAAAAAATATAAACATGAAATAAAATCAAATACTTATTTTTATATAATTTCATAATAAAATCTGATTTTTTTTTCATAAAAATTATTCAAATGATTTTTTTGGAAATTTCACTATTTATGAGCATTAGTTTATTATTTGATTCAATTATAATTTTTTTATCTAATCATAATTGATTTATGTTTGAAAGTTTTACCTTTTTGATTCAATTATTTTTTTATCATTAGAAAATATAATATTATATAATTCATGATATGTTGGTTATATTTTTTGATTTTTCAAAAAAATTAATTTATATATTTATAAATTTTACAAATTTATATATTGTTTCTTGTAACTTAAATTTGTTGTTCCAATAGGGTAAATAATGAGTCATAGGTGCACCAAAGTAGTTCATACAAAGTTCAACCCCTTGAGTCTACGTCACAAATGGCTTTATTGATCTTAAGTGCTCTCTCGTTATGGTGTATTTCAAGGAGACAAGTAAGGATGTGAAGGCGAAATTTGTTATTGAGTCCTCAAACCATCCTACATATCCCGACGATGAGGTAAATGACATGATTTGCACGTGGACATTTTACTAAACCAATCCCAGCTAATCAAGCCTGAAAGTTTCTGTCATGAAAGCTGACATGAACTTGGACTGATAAGAACTGACGGCAAGACACAATCACATCGGCTGATGCAGATCTTAGCTCAAAAGGGCGTGGTCATTCTCCCATAGATCTACGCCAACTCTGGAGGAGTCACAGTCAGCTACTTCGAGTGGGTTCAGGTATACATCAGTACCTTCTTGCCGCATGAAGTCTGTGGAATGTTTATTGACGTTGCTCATCCTCTTTTTCTTCGAAGAAAAATAGTTCCTAAGAATCTCATGACCTACTGGGCATATTCATCTGCTGCCTTCTCTCATCTGTGTTTGGACAGAACATTCAAGGTTTCATGTGGGACGAGGAGAAAGTAAACAATGAATTGCAAAAGTACATGATCAGAGCTTAGGCGAACATCAAGGATCTGTGCAAAAACCAAAATTGCAATCTAAGGATGGGTGCTTTCAGTCTCGGAGTAGGACGAGTTGCCAGAGCTACCATGTTGCGTGGATGGGAAGCTTGAGCTACAGCCATGCACGGGCCTCAAGCGCAAGGGCTTCAGGTTTTGTTAACCTCATCATTAGTGTCAGCTCGAGGTTTTCTCAGTCGGGGACAAGGGCACCCTGCAACCTCAACTGGCAACGGCTCGAGCCGTGATGAGGATCGTCCGCATCCAGGCTTCTAGGTGATGTCTTTTGAGTTCTCTCAGTGGAGGGTAATCATGATTCGATCTCATCTCCGGGATCATGTAAAAAAATTGATCAATTGTGGCAATATAGGAGGAACAATGAGTGCTTTTCTTTCCAATTAGATGAAGGTTTAGGATAAAGAGTAGCATCGCATGCAGCTCTAAGCTTTTGTACTTTTTCTACTTATTAGCGAATTTTCTGACGTCTTTCGATATCATTTAAGCTGTGGAGTGTTTTGTCATCTTTTATACTCCTAGCGTTTTGTACTACGTGCTATGGTATCGAATCTCAGAATATCCGCGCGGAGTTCAAGAGTGGTATGCCTTGTTGATCTTGCGTAGCAGGTTTGTTAACTGACGACCCATGTGTTCTGAAGTCTGGCTAACTTGAGATCTGATGCTTGTTAACTGTAAGCAGTTTGTGGGTGGTGAAGGTGGAATGCACCATTCCAAAAGATGATGGTACATTGGTATCGTACGTTGGCTTCAGAGTTCAACACGACATAGTTTTATGTATGAATTGGAAAGTCGAACACTTTTCTGTCTTAGCAACTGTCCAATACTGTACTGGGTTTAGCAAGCACAAGTCTCAATAATATGTAGTAGAGACGTTGATGTTTAGAATATCGGTTCCACAGGTGGAGCCCGATGAAGTCAATGCCTTGGCACAGTTGATGACATGGAAAACAGCAGTTGCCAACATCCCTTATGGTGGAGCAAAAGGTGGAATTGGCTGCAATCCAAGGGAGCTAAGTATCACCGAGCAAGAGCGCTTAACCCGTGTATTCACACAAAAAATCCATGATCTTATTGGGCCTCACCTAGATGTTCCAGCTCTAGATATGGGAACGAGCGCTCAGGTTTCTTTTTTTTCCGTCTCAACGTTGGTTAAATGGAACGGATTCTTTGAAGCTAGCGTAGATCATTTCTTTGGTGTTACTGAGTCTATGTCTGTTCATGTCTGCATTAACGGCCAGTGCACTACAGAATTGTTTTGCTCTGTTTTGGAATAAGTATGGATCGTTAGGCCAGTTCCAAGTAAATTTGTACAGCAAGTGGTGCATCTTGTAGTCTCCGAATGCTAACCTGTCCTTTTTGTGCGACAGACTATGGCATGGATACTCGATGAGTACTCAAAGTTTCACGGTCACACTCCAGCGGTGGTCACTGGCAAGCCCATTGTAATCTCCAACAACCACGCTATGGAATAAGTGTATTACTAACATGTATTCATGAAGTATTAGGTTGCTTGAGATAATACACTATTCCCGTGAACACTCCTTTTTGCAGCTTGAATTCCTACAAACAGAGGTTGGTGTCACAAGACGTATGTGCGAGTTCTCCACTGTCGGATTTTTGCACTTCTGTCGGCCTTCCTAACAACTGCCTAGAGAAATTTCACATTTTGTGAGATGCGTCTGTTCTCTCACTTATCGTGTGTGTCAACACTGTCTCTATGGTACAGGACTTGGGGGGATCCCTGGGCAGAGATGCAGCCACCGGACGGGGTGTGGTTCTCGGCACAGAGGCTTTGCTGGCTGACCACGGAAAGACTATCGGAGGGCAAAAGTATGTCATCCAAGGCTCCGGTAATGTAGGATCATGGACAGCAAAAATTCTTCATGAGCAAGGTGGTATTGTCAAGGCTATCAGCTATGTCGGTGGAGCTGTGAAGAATGATTCCGGTCTTCATATTCCAGCTCTAGTGAAGCATGTCAGCAAAAATGGGGGAGTTAAAGGATATGCGGGGGGTGACTCTTTGGACTATGCATCCATACTAGCAGAGGATTGTGACGTGTTGATTCCAGCTCTTGGTGGGGTTTTGACGAGGCATAAGAGATCATGTCATTTTTTGTAACAGTTTTCAACAAGTCTCTTGTTGAATAATTCCAACAAACCCTAGTCAATATTTAACTAGAGTTAACCGAGATTTAAAAAAAAATTAATCGAAATTTACTATATGCATCTAAAATATATAATATAATGAATAATTATTGTATTTTTAAAACATAATGTGTAATCTTGATTGTTCTTTTTTAAGGATAAATTTTTATAATATAATATTTATATATTTTCATAAATATTTATTATTTTTAAATAAATTTTTTAAAATCAATATTACTATTTATATATTTTTTTTTTAAGAAAAAAAAATTTACAACAACATATGTATTATATGCATTGTACATGATTATGTTTGTAAATCTAATGATTTTAGTCTAGATTAATGACTAATGATGATCTAATTCTATATAATGAAAAAAATAATAATTAAATAGTAACATTAAATAATTATATTCATCATTATTAAAATTTATAATAAATTTTTTCATAAATATCTATGAAACATCAAAAATTTATAATACTTTAATAAGATTTATTCTTAAAATATGCATTATAATTTTTAAATTATTTTAAGACTTAATATTATAATATTCATCATAAAATGATAAAACTTCATGCATTGATCAATGATAAGATATGTTATTTGATACATGTGAATTATTTGGCAATATTTTCTAATTTTATGAAAAATAATCTTCTTTCATATCTTTTTTACGCTAAAGATAGAGAGTTTTTTTGTCATAGAAATGCATTTATTAATCATAATGAAAGTTGATCACTATCAAATGGTTTGCATGTCTATTACTTTCATGAAATGCTTTGATTATCTTGTTTAATTTTTTTTAAATATAACATGAAAAAAAATTATGTTTTGATTATCTTCTTTAATTTCAAAAGTATCAACATGTTTTTATTAAAAATTATTTTTTAATTTAATTTTTCACAATTCAAAACCGGAAAGCAATGATTATACTCGACCTCTATCATAACTATCCCAAAACTATATTGGTGTGAAGAAAAAAAATACATATTTGGAGTTAAATTTGGCTTTATCTCTAAAATCATTTGATAGAGTGGAATAAGAAGAAAAATCTAATTTGTGTATAATTGTAAGATTGTATATTATCACTTGGTTTAATGGTTGAGTCACTACTATCAAAAAAATAGGATCCAAAGCCCAAACTCTTTGCTTTATGTAAGGAACATTTTTTTAAGTTTCCTTGGTTTTACATATCTACTAGTATGAACTGTAGGATAGTGACATTATAGGTATAGAATGCAATCCTAATAGCTCTTCACAAGTGTACACATTGCGCATATTTATCTTAGTAAAAATTACACCAATTTTCATTCAAAAAAATATTACTTTACCAGAAAGGGCATCCCATTTAATTTCATTTCCTCTTGTAATCTTGCTTCAATGGTAGATCTTTGCATGAGAGAGTTGAAAAAAGCTATAAATACCAACATAAACTTAACACTCTCAAACTTAAAGCTTTTTGATACAAAATCTGTGTTGTACCCACACGTATTGTATCACAACGTACTTCATTGTCACATCAACCATCATATTACATAGATTGTTAAAACAAACACAAATAAACAAAGACAAATGTACAACAAAAAACCCATTCTATTTTCAAAACAAACACAAATGTACAACAAAAAATCCATTCTATTTTCAAAACACTCACAATGAGCACAAAAACACCATGGTAAATCTTTTTTACTCTCAAAATATTAAGAAGGACATAAAGCTATAAGTGTATCAACATGAAATCAACATTCTCAAATTTAACATTTTTTGATATAAAATCTCTTATGCACATACATCGATGTCATATCAAACATCAAAATACATAGATTGTTATACATAAATATAAATATAACACAATAATTCATTATCCCTACTCCTAAAACGTCCACAAGGACACTCCACACATCACCTTAGTGTTAAAGAGAGGTTATAGTTGAGTCAAACCCACTTTAAACTTTAAAAAATCTAGTCTCATGCACTAGCTACTATTACACCATAGAAAAATTTTACAAGACTCAACTTCAAAAATTGCCCTTCTATGAACCCTTATAGGTCTTCTAACATTGTGTCTTGCACATACATATTGCATCACAACATACATATTTAATAAAACATAAAACACATAAAACAATTTAATACATAGATTGTCATACACCAACACAAGTGTGCCACAATAATCTTTTCTACTCTCAAAACGTCCACAAAGAGACTCCGCTCTAAAAAAAGGGATTACAGTCGAGCCAAACCCACTTTGTGATTCAAAGACTCTAGGTTCCTACACTAGCTACTTTCTACCATAACCACACTCTCAAAAGCTCAACTTCAAAAACTGCCTTCCAAGGAGCCATAATTCAAACTCTAACCCTTAAGTCCTAAGATAAGACTCCTAACGACGTTGTCGGCCTAACGGTAATTCAAGTGCGAATGGCGCTCACTGCACAATCGGCTCTGACTAAGATTTTTGCTTCTGCATACACGCACCTACTTAATTAAAGATGCCGCTATATAAGTCATGACATCTGTTGTGCACATACATATGGCATCACAACATACATCGGTGTCACATCAAACATCACAATACATAGATCGTCATACACCAACACAAGTGTACCACAATCATCCCCCTAACTGGCGGTTAGGTCCCTCTAACACCAAGTAGCCATCTAATCCATAATATGATATGCCCTTCATAGAGCTAAGATCAGGAGGCCGGGTGCTACAATGCCACATCATTAGTAGTCTATCTGCAATCCATACCGTGTAACGGTCAAACCTGCTTGCATGCTTATCGCATCGAGGAAATCTCCAACATCCACATTGAAAGGAGGTGTCAAACATGACATATGTCATCCTCTTGAATAAGAATCACAAATCAACATACTAGATGCTCCACTAGCTGATTCGCATAACATACATCTCAAGCCTGCCCGCACAATTGCCAGGCTTGGATCCATAGTAACATCAATGTTTGGAAGGTGACATGGCGCACAATTACGC
Organism: Marchantia paleacea; assembly: GCA_014180765.2. NCBI lineage: Eukaryota > Viridiplantae > Streptophyta > Marchantiopsida > Marchantiales > Marchantiaceae > Marchantia > Marchantia paleacea. Next base: position 1,473,321 of record MUAA02000106.1, on the reverse strand, counting down.
ATATGATCCTTCCAAATCACACCATCACGACCCTCTAATACCAAAACTTCAAAAATAAAACCTCACGTACTTATAGAATCGTGCAATCAGCCGTCACATCTAATATGGATGGTGCACTCTGCTACAAATAAATGTTATCACCAACATGAAATCTGCGAATTGAAGATCGATATCCACCTCCTCGGATGGTAGCATAACGTAAAATATCTCTATATTGAGCAATAGCCAAGTTCTCAAATGCCATGGGCATTACCCTACGGAAGAGTTATGTCCTTTGAGAACACACCCTAACCCAAACATTAGGATTATCCAAGTCTAAAACTTCAGCTAACTCTCGACGAATAGGTGCTTGCAAATCTGGATCTCTACCATATAATAAAAAGTACGATGAAAATGACGCTAGAGATGTTTGCTAGCTAAATCGATAATCCATGGCCAATCATGGTAGCTTAATGTCCCATTCTCCCAAATGACCTTTCTCCAAGCCAAATTTTCTTAGTCCTCTCTTCACGGTCTGAACAACTCTCTCTGCTAGACCATCATCCTCGGGATGATCTCTTGAGGTGGTACGATGATCAATTAACGCTTGATCACACAAAGCTTGAAACTCGTCCAAAAACTCAGTACCCTTATCAATCAACACTTCCGCTGGTGCACCAAATCGACTAAGCACCACAGTTAAGAATGCATAAGCTGTTTCTTCACTTGATTTGTCAGGCAAGGCCACCAACTCAATCCACTTGGCGAAATGCTCCACCATGATCAACACATATTGATGATGTCATATAATCAATGGCAAAGATTATGCAAATCCCAAACTCCAACGATAATCAAATCTCATAATCGGTAGAGGATGTAATTGTGGTGAAGGGGCATTAAATGATGCTCGAACATGATCACATATCATACATCTGGCCACAAACTGTTGCACCTCAATTTGCATACCTCTCCATCAATAGTGATTTTGAAGTAAGCTATATGTCCACTTTACTCCAAAATGACCTAACTCCTCATGAGCTTGTCTGACCAACTGTGCTTTCTCTGATATGGAATTGACACAACACAAACACTGCCATCTCCCCATACTCGAAGAAGGTATCTACCTTCCCATTTGAACCGTTGAGCTTTGTGTAAAACTCGATCCCAATCCTTGGCACTCAAAGTGTCCATCAAAGCACTTGTACGAAGATACTCCAACACCACCATGTCGTCATGGATGTCTCGACTTACCATCAAACCGTCCTCAGTCTCAGCGTCCAAGGATAACATATCCACTCTCTGACATAAGAGAGATATCTCTCAAGCGCCAACATACTCAAAAGGGCAGATGCATACCAACCTGTCACCATCTCCTCATCATATCACAGTGTCATCGAGCCCCGGTTTTGTCAACTTGACTTGTACATGGGTTTTGACTTAACCCATCTGCATCACGGTTCACAACTCCAGATCTATGAGCAACCGAGAAATCATACTCATGTAGGATAAGAGCTCATCATGCAAGCTTTCATATAAGCTTATCTGATTCCATCAATCATTTCAATGGTTGATGATCACTGATGAGAGTGAAGGAGTTTCCAAACAATAACATGAAATAACATCTGAAATGTGCCACCGCCCAAATAAGTGCCAAACATTCTCCTTCATAAAAACTATCCTTTGACTCTGCTGCATTCTTGGAGCAACTTGCATAAGCTACTACAAACTCCTTCTCCTCATTGTCATGTTGGGTAAGCATTGTTCCCAAATCCAACATACTCCAATCAGTATATACTTGAAACATACAACCTTTCATAGGTCTCCTCAAAATAGGGGCAAATGTCAACCTTTCCCCAATGCCACTCTTGATCTAGCTTTGTTAGCTTTGTCAGGGATTTAGCAATAATGCTAAATCCTCGCACATATCGACGATAGAAGTTTGCAAGTCCAAGGTTCGCACCCTACTCACATCTGAGGGTTGTGGAATACGCAAGATTGTCCCCCACCTTGGTTTGCTGAACTCCCAATCCTCCTAGGTAAATGGTATGACCCAAGTACTCTGCCTGCTCCTGAAAGAACTTACATTTTCCATGATGCAACTTGAGGTCATGAGCAATCAATCTCTCAAATATTTCCTTCAAATGTATCTCAAGCTTCATCATTGTAGCATTATATACTAGAATATCATTGATGTAGGCTCGAGCATAATCAAGTCCGGCTAGGATCATATCTATCACTCTTTGGAACTCAGCAGTTGCATTCTTCAACCCAAATAGTAAGAACTTCCACTAATATAACACATCCTTGCCATGGAAATCAATTGCCCAAAAGGCTATCTTGGCCTTATCCTCATCTCGAATTTGCAACTGATGATATCATGCTCGTAAATCCAATGTATTGAAAACCTTTGCATGCCCAACCGTATCAAAGATCTCCTTAGGTGTATGCATAGCATATTGATCAGATTTTGTATGTCGATTGATAGATCAGTAGTCACCACATATACGTCTATCTATATAATTGCCATGTATATCCTTCTTGACTAGCATCACCACAACAGAGACATACTCTTCATATGATATCTCCACTAATCCAGCCTCAAAAAGGTCTTCACACCTACTTTGGATCAAATCTCTCTCCATATCGATATATCGATAGGACGACAGAAGACTGTTGGATCAATTGTTAAGTCATCCGTGTACTAGGTTCCTTCAAACAGCCTAAATCCTTCAAACTAAAGGCAAAATAGTTTCTAAAACTCCTCAGAAACCTCCACACCCTACGTCTTTCTTCTCTTGTCACTTTGGGACCATTCTCAATATCCCAAATCTCCTCTCCATCAATACTAGAGATAGAATACGTAGTATATGGTTGCTAAACGACAACCTCTTGAACAAAAAGCTTTTTTCTGCTCTCTCATATTAGGCTCCACTATCTCAGTGTGAACAACTCCAATAGCTATAGCTGTAACCTCTTTAGTTGTATCATAAAGGTCCGTAGTGGTAACCATTGTTTGCTCCACACAAAAAACTCCAATCATACTTGAAGAATATTCTACCTCTCCTTCTCTAACATCCCCATAAGATCAAAGATGAGATCTTGGGCACTTCTTGCCCCCAACTTTTGCCTCCACCGTCTAGGTAGGCAAAGATCTTACCAATGGTCTTGCAATCACACATGTGGACCGCATGCGTCTATGCTCAGCCAATCTGAGTCTCACAATCCATGTCAAACAGTGCAAGGCCATAGCCTGATCCAACATCTAACATTGTGATGCCTCTGATAATGTAGCTACTGTTGTAGTACCAGTACAAAATCCCACAGCTCACTCTCTCTCTTCAGCGTTGGGTTCCATTAACCTCTGCAAGCGATAATCCCATGTAAGTCAAGGTCCTCCCTCTCTTTAGGCATGGGAAGTTGGATAACTCAACAATGTGGGTAATGCAGCTCTTGGCTGACCCACAAGGTTCATCACTGCCATGGATGACCTGTCAGCATAGACCATTACATGGGAGTGTTTGGTAAAGGGCTAGAACCGATAATGAATTGTACATGTAATCGACTCACTCGGCCCTCATCAAATTGCCAACCTGGCCGATAAGAGGTTGTGTCCTCCTAATAATCAATGCTAAATCCCATTGGATATAATACTGCCACATCCACCAATACATTGCAGGACTTTGCAAATGTAACCACATCACGTGCTCGCGCTATAGAGCTATCCTTGACCTGATCTGGTTACACTTGCACAATCAACTCTATCTGTGAGATGTATGATGTCAAGGCATCACTAGAATCTCCAAGAGATGTCTGGATCTGAAATGGACATCTCTCCACATTGGTCTTTTGCAAACCAAGACCAAACAGTGCATCCTCATCCAACATAAGGAGTTGTGCACTAGAATCCAACAACCTCCGTTGAGGTCGATAAACCTTTCTTGAAGATCTGACCAAACAAAAGACACCATTCCTTTTATCCAACATCATCGCAATTGGTGACACCCTGGTATGCTCGTATGTCGGCCTCGCTAGTAACTCCATCTTTCAAACGACAACAACTTGCCAAGTTTCACTAGTAGCTATCCTAATCCCATGATCTACACTACTAGAAGCAACTAATACATCCTCCTTGCTTTCATAAAGTGTGGCTGCCAATTCCAACTGCAAGCGAGTGTTATTGCCAACAAAGAGGCAAATAGGAGACGACTTCAAGAGATGGAAGATCAAACCAATCTTTTACTTCGCATGGGAAAGTAATGTAAGGTGGAAGCCTACAAGGGCAGTAGAGCCATGGGAGTTTTGGAAGGATGGATCATGAGGATGAATATACATCTATCACATTTTCATGTTTCTGATTTTATAGCATGAATGTTCATGCGGTCTTACCTCATGGATAAGGCTTTTACATGGTACACTACATGGAAACGAATGCTTTCAGAACAAGATGCTACTATTTCATAGTGTGGGATGCAAGAGGGGCTTCTTCAAAACTTTTAAGCGGTGGATTGCCTTCAAACCGCAAGAATGAAGTTGTGGGATTTGAAGCAAAAAGGAGACAAACATGTATACATTGAAAAATTTCGTGATCTTCAAGTAATGGATACTTGAAATACTTGAAGACACACTTCTGCTCCACTCATATCCATAATACTTGAAGTGGAGCAGAAGCCTTAGATGTCTTCAAATGAGGTCTAAAGGAGAGAATGCGAAAGGAGATGATGGTATCGCAATCGCAATCGCAATTGCTCAACGGATTTTGGGTGCTTACGGTATCACACACGGTGAACCATCAAGCAATGTTCGAGAACCACTTGGCCCAACACCCATGGAGTTGGGAAACCTTCGACGTATGGAAGGATATGCACCATCACGAGGATCACCGCTTAGGTATGGAGGTGATAATCATCGATCACTTATTCTAAATTTGCCGGATTTTCCTGCAAATAATAGAACAGTTAATTGAGGAGGAATGGGGGTTCGTGACAATCATCAATGTGTAAGAGACAGGTTACACAAAGGTTTTGCCATTTGTACATAATTACAGTTCGTTCCCCAGGGAATGAGGTATTATCTTTCTGTTAGCGACGAATATGAATGTTTATGCTTCTTTTGAAGACTCTGGACATGCATAGTCCAAAGAGTCCTGTGACAGAGTAGTCCAAGACCACTAAGTCAAATTGACAAACCATTACCCATCCATTACATTGCACAGAATTACACATGTAATTGAAATTTCACCTGTGTTAACTGATGGGAGTTTGATCACTCCTTTACAAGCTGTCGACGAGGCGATGCCCTCGATGAAGTTCTACTGCGAAGTGTATCCGACTATGGCCCATGGACGAATATCCGGGTATCTTCACAGGTATCACGCACCAATCAAGGTCAATCGAATACAACATTGAACAACTTCTCGAGCACTTCGTTCTACCCTGACTACAATTACGGTTCTCAATGAACACTTGTAAAGAAAGCGATAAATCCTACTCTAACACTACTCCTATTTATACAATCTACTCGCACCTATTCCTAATCGTCGTCTACATGGATCGCGCGTGACTACTTCTTTGGAAAGTTGCTAATCCCTTCGATGGCGTCTCTTCCCTCAATGCAAAAGCATCGACGCTCACTTGCAACTCCCTAATGTCTTCTGCGATCTCCTTTCGATGGACTCGCATCGCTTCCAGGCATTCGCGTCCCATGGCCTTGTACATCTCCTTCCTTTGAATCGCAAGGGATGTTCATTGCCACTGTCAAACGTTCCAACCTTTCAGCCTCCACATCGTCACACCGAGCAAAAAGGTATTGCGAGCACCTACTCGCCAAATCTTCTAATCTAGCCTGCCTTTCATCATCGACTTCATGCAATTGTTGCTTCGCCGTCTTCAATTGCTGTTGAAGGTTCTCATTCTCCCTCTCCACAAACTTCACTTCCGCACTCCGAATTTTACAGACTTCACTGTAGGTCTGCTTCACTGTGATAGCTTCATGCGCTGCCTCCTTATTCTGCTTCTCCAAATGCTCAACTAACTCTGTCAATTGCTTTATAGTATCCGGCTGATCCTTCTTCCCTCTGGCGGTACGGTTCAAAGAATCAATCGCCTCCATGTAACCGTCTTCCCGGGGATTCCACCCTTGGATGTAATCACTACCCATCTTGTTCAAATTCCATCGAACCGGCACCACCACGTTCTCCAAATTTTCTACAAAGAATCGAATAACACCGAAGAAAGTGATTCTTCTACTGTTACCTCGGTTGCTTTTACCTTAGGTCTTGATGCCTTCGGTACTGTGACCTCCGGGCTGACTCTCACTCAGGTTTACCTCTGATGGCTTTTTGGAAGCTCATCATGAATCTAGAAGGACTTAGTCCCACCCTATGACCATGACCCTTTTCCTCACTCTTATATAAACTCTCAAAGTCCAAGCTCCATTATGCACATTATCACCAAGAGTAAGATATCACTCAAAAGGAAAAGGATACTTTGGTAATTAAAGTCTTTATTGAATCAAGGCTCCACTTCGAACATGACGTCTCCAAGAACCAAGCTTCCCAAAACTAAGATCACCACACTATCTTCTCCCAAAACTAACTTCCATTGAAAAACTACTTGAGAGGTGCTTCTCAACCTCTCTATTTATACTACTTAGAATCTTACCCTAGTAACTACAAGTAATCATCATGTAACTTCCTCTTACCAAGTTTAAACGAGATAGAGATCACAAACCCCAATGAAAAGGGTACATGGCAACATGCAATTGGTCCACTTGGATCTTCTAGAAGCCCAACTACTCCCTAATTGACTTCTAGTGTACCAAGTCAATCTAGATCCCTAGATTTAAGGGTCTTCACCAAGTCCAACCAATGAAAACTAGTCCAAGTCAAGGGAAGTCAAGATACCCATGTGATGGAATCTATTCCTTGATTGCTACTAAATAACAAAATAGTAGTTCTCATCTACCACACCAAAAGTTACTCTATATTTTCCTCCAACTTAACCATAACTAGCTAAACATAGTCATGAGTAAGATAAACTTAGGCACAATTTAGATATACTTACATTTTATCCTATATGTACAACCCTGGGTCTTACAAGATCGACTTCATGGTCAAACGATTTCCTTCAGCTTTTTGCTTTACTCTTCTTTGGGCTCGAAATTATCTCCACACTTGGACTCCTCTTCTCTGTGATCCCCACGGAGTCCTCCTTCCCGAATATCGCTTCTTCCTCATCTCTTACTGCCTTTGCTCTAGCCTCCGAAGGTATCTCCTGCTGAGTGGGTTGCATTGGTGACTGCACACTAGCATCTTGATGGGGTCCCACACTTCTCGTCGACCCACTACTGCCATTGCTCACCACGGGCCCACCGAGATTGCTGACCACATTCACTTGATAGCGCCTTCTCTCCTGTGGTGTCAACCACCCCATGCACGAATACATATGCACCAAGAAGGAAGAGATATAGATCACTCCCTTCTCTCCCGCTCGCAGCCTCTGTCCCATTGCTTGCACATTGTGAGCGAAGATCTCTCCCCAATTGACCTTTATCGATCCGCCGACGAATCCCTCCACTATTCTCACCTTATGCATACTTACATAAGTAGTTTGTTGTGGTGAGAAGAGCTGGTTCAAGGTAACCATTATCTTTCGTCGGAAGTCGTCCCAAATAAGATCGATCTTGAAGCCGTTTGTACCCTTCCTCTCCCTAGGATCAAACCACTTGGTCTCATCGAAGGTGAATGCAGTATGCATTGCCGAACCTTCCTAGTCCACTCCATCCTTCTCCTTCGAGTAATCTCTTCCTAAAGCCTCAACCCAAAGCAACGCATCCCACGAATCTGGTTTCATATATTCGTATTCGTCGGGCCAGACTTTATCCGAATATAGTTTGCTTTAATTCCCAAAACAAAAAAAAACAGGCTCCAAACCTCTAAGTAGGATCCTACACAATGCTATACATGTGGGAGAATAGGTCACATTGCCAAATTCTCTAGAACTAGATTATGACCATCCGGAGGAAGACCTATGTTGCAAAGGCCTTTCAACAATATGGAAGGAGGACAATATGACAATGAAGACGAGACCTTGCATGGAAACAAAGATCACCAGTAAACTTGCCTTGCGGCCTTACTGGTTTCACTAAATGAAGAGAAGAAAACGATTGGAAGCTCATGGAGGGAGCAAGAAATAAACACGATTGATTGTCACATATGGGATGATGGAAGGACACAAGGTGAGAGTCCTAATTGATCTTGGAGCAACATAAAATTTTCTATCACGATCTGTCGCAATGAAATTACGATTGACTTTGATAAAGGATGTGAGTGAGGAAGTGGAGTTGCCAAATGGACAAACTAAACCAATTGAGACATTAGCACGGAGTGTACAATTAACCATAGACAGGTACCAGGAAGAGATTGAATGGAGAGTAATCCGATTAGCTTGATATGATGTCATCCTAGGAATGCCATGGATGGAGCAATACAATCCGGAGGTAGATTGGAGAAAGCAAGTAGTGAATGGAAGATTTACGGAGATAGAAGTAGATCTCAGAATAGAAGCTTATCTCTCTTTGTGATTGGTAAGACTGCCATTTCTAGAGGTGATGTATGTTTCTTGGAAGTTATAAAAGATGTTGTTGGTTCTAAGGACAATCTTTACATTCCGGAATCATTGAACGATATTATTACGGAGTATAAGTACGTCTTTCCAAATGATCTTCCTGCAGGATTGCCATCTAAGAGGCATGTAGATCACAAGATTGAGGTGATACCCGGAAGCACTCCAACGTGCAAAGCTCCATATCGTTTGGCTCCAAATGAGTTGGAGGAATGTAAAGCTCAAGTGGAGGAGATGTTGAGAAAGGGGTTCATACAACCAAGCATTTCACCTTATGGAGCCCATGTGCTGTTTGTGAAGAAGAAGGATGGGAGTATGAGATTGTGCATTGACTATCGTGGATTGAATCAACAAACGGTGAAAAAAAAGTATCCATTATCTCGAATGGATGATTTGTTTGACCAACTTCAAGGGGCAAAGTACTTCACCAAACTGGATTTGAGGAGAGGGTACAACCAAATTCGAATTGCTAATAAAGATGTTCAGAAGACAGCTTTTTGTACTAGGTATGGTCACTTTGAATATCTAGCGATGCCTTTTGATCTCACTAACGCACCTGCCACATTCATGGGATTAATGAACGATATTTTTCGTCCTTATTTAGACAAATCTGTTTTTGTCTTTTTGGATGATATTTTGGTGTATAGTACAACCTTATAAGATCATAGGCGACATTTACGAGAGGTACTTCAGCTTTTGTGAGAGAATGAGTTATATGCCAAAGCTTCAAAATATGAATTTGGCAAATCAGAATTAGATTATTTAGGCCATCGAGTCATAGCGGAGGGAATCCAAGTGATGAGTGAGAAGAAAGAAGCCATACAAAAATGGACAGCACCAGAGGATCAAACTCAACTAAAGAGTTTTTTAGGTCTTATTGGATTTTATCGCAGATTTGTTAAAGCTTTTGCATGCCTTGTCCAAGCCTTAACATCTATGTTAGGAAAGGGTCAAAAATGGAGAGGGGGAATTGCACAAGAGTTAGACTTTCAAGCATTGAAAGATGCTCTCTTGCATGCACCTATTCTCAAATGGTATGATCCTAATCGACCAATCAAGTTGGCTACTGATGCATCAGGTACAACAGTGGGTGGAATTCTTCAACAGGAGTGGGAGGATGGTTGGCATTCGGTTGCCTTTTTCTCCCAAAAGTTGGTGGTAGCTGAGCAAAACTATCACAGAACTAAACGAGAGGAGTTAACCATTGTTCTGGCCACCAAACATTGGAAGCACTAATTGGCAAACAAGGAGTTTGTGGTAGAAACCGACCATAAACCATTGGTGTATTTCAAACTTAGAAAGATCTCTCCAAACGATAAATTCGATGGGCAGAATGACGTCAGCAATTCAACATGAAGATAGTGTATGTGGAGGTCAAGAAACAACTTGAAGATGCTCTCACGCAAATGCCGTGTATCAACAACATCACAGAGGTGAAAATCCAAGTTGATTGGTGGTTTCAAATGATGGCTGTAACAAAGGAGGATGAAGAGATCATGAAAGCACTTCAAGCAAAGATGGCAAAGATGGTTCGAGGTCTAGTATTTCAGGAGCAGCGTATATGGATCCCACAAGATCCAGATTTACGTACAATGGTATTGTCAGAATGCCACGATACAGCCATTGCGGGGCACGTGGGAGCTAAAAAGACTTTGAAGAGCATTCAACGAGTGTACTATTGGCCAAGGATGCGGGAAGATGTGGAAGCATATGTTCGAAGTTGTGTTGCATGTCAACAAAATCAGGCGGGGAATCAAAAACCAACAGGTTTATTACAACCCCTTCCCATTCCCAAACAGCGATGGGAACATGTTATTATGGATCTAGTATGTGAGTTACCAAAAACCTCTTTAGGACATAATTCACTTGTGGTCTTTGTGAATAAATTGAGTTAGATGATACACATCCAACCTACAACAAAGACAATGACGGCACCACAACTTGCTCATCTGTATCTAGATGCAATTTTTGTGAATCACGGATTAAGAAAAGTCTTAATCATAGATAGAGGAACTCATTTTACTAGTTTGTTTTGGAAAATCTTGTTCGGTTTATTCAAAACAAAGTTAGCAATGTCTACAGCCTATCATCCTCAAAGTGATGGACAAACTGAGAGGGCCAATAGAACAATAGAGGATATGTTGCGAGCATTCACCTTGGAGGAACAACAAGAGTGGGATACTCTTCTGCCTCTAGTGGAATTTGCATATAACAATCATGTTAATGCATCCACAAAAGTGTCTCCATTTTATCTTATGTATGATGCTCATCCTTTGACACCTTCTAGTTTGTTGAGAATTCCTAAAGGGTAGGAGTTTTCAACCAAAGTTACGGCAGTCAATGATTTTGTTGAGCACATACACAGAGTACTGCATCAAGCAAAGGAGAAGTTGGTAATTGCTCAAAATCGACAAAAGCAATATACAGATGCTCATCGCAAGGAGGTGAATTTTCAGGAAGGAGATCAAGTTTGGCTATCCACGACCAATTTGTCACTTGTAGGAACATCAAAATTTAACCCTCGATTCATCGGTCCTTTTGTGGTGTTGAAACGTGTTGACGAGGTGTCTTACAAGTTAGAGCTCCCGTTGCATATGAAAATATATCTCGTATTTCATGTGTCACGATTGCAAAAATATGTACCACGTCCCAAGCACTTCACAATTCCATCAACCCCTCCTCTTTCACCTACTATGGTTGCAGATCATGCAAAATTTGAGGTTGACAAGATTCTCAAAAAACGGATTTGGGGTGACAAATACCCAAAAATTGAGTATTTGGTTCAATGGAAGGGATATCCATCATATGAATCAACTTGGGAATCGGCAAAGAACTTAGCCAATGCACATTTGATCGTTCAAGAGTTTGAGCTTGTGAACAACGATGACGTTGCATCTTAAAAAGAGGGAGGTTTGTAACCATCTTTAGTTAGTGAGAACTAAAGTAGAGGTTACGCAAGGAGAAAATAGATAGTCTTGAGTTGACTATTAGTGGAGTATCTAAAGGTGTCACGTCAGCAATCTGTGTGTTCTTTAAGTTGTGTTTCTTGTGTGTTAGTTGGAGTACACGTCATTAATCAGTGTGCTCATAGGGATGACCGCCATGTCATCGATCCATGAGGAATTGAATGGATGGTGGTTGTGTAACCTTATCTAGTTTGTACCTTTTTGAGGACTATATATGGAGAAAGAGAACCCATTGAGGTATCTCTCAACTTCAGAATTTCTTGAGCTATTCGAGTGGTCTCTCCTCACTTCTCTAGTGTTACACCTCTTTACCAATAGTAAGTTTAAAGTAGATTATTGTTTGTTTCTATCTAAAGTTATCTAATTCCTCATGAGCATGTCTAATTAACTTTCATATAGAAGTGCATCCCTCCACACACAAGAAATATGTCTACCTTTTCATCTGAAACTTTGAATATCTAGATTGACAGTGATTGGTATAGACTTTAGTGGAGTCTTATCCTTGTGCTTCGGACTCTGCAGTCCAAAGTAGATAAAGATGCCTAAATGCACCTTCCTCTTACTGTTTGGTTTATTGAGTACCTCATTCCCTTGGGAACAAATCTTTATATTGCAATTCAATTTAGTTCTGCACTTCCATGCTATTACAACAACATGGGTGTGCATGATCAGATTTAGCATAGTTTGGTTTGTTCCCAAGGCAATAGAGACACGAAGAGACAAACAAGAAGGGAAAGGGTTCTTTAGTCTTCTTCAAGGGAAAGAGTTTGGAGTTTCCACTTCCATCTCATCAACTCTTTCTCTCTCTACCTTCTCACTCTCTAAAGTAGAGATATTGTCCTCCATGGCTTGTTTTTTTGTATGTCCATCTACAATAGCTTTTTTTAACTATTTCATTTCTATCATGATTGAGTTCAGAACTTCACTCATAGAAATTGATGTTTCCATGCTTCTCCATCACTCAAACTAATACAATGTAAGTATAAGAACAATCCAATTTCTCAAAATATGAATCAAAAAAGATCGAGGTGATCCTATTACAGCTCTGTAGTAGTCTTCAGCATAATTCCTAACAATAAAGTCCCTCCACACTCTCATCTGTCGGTAAATTATTCTAATTTCTACATACGTGTTGAACGAAATCGGTGCGGGTGGTTCACGATTCAAATCCATCCAACATTCAGTCTAGAATGTAAATGATACAATCCCAAGTTTCTTCATAACTGAAAATCGGAAGTATCATTGGTACTGGTGATGTCATCACTCGAGCCATAAAATCTGCACCCCAATTCGCCACAAGGTACACTCTGAAAACATTTTTCTTCATGAATCAAATATGGATGTTGAATAGATTGGGAAATGAAAAGTTTGGTACAGAATTTCTCTCAAGCACATCCATACCTGCAGCCCACAGTTTTTCCTTTCCCCCTTACTCTACATGCAGATCAAGGACCTCTGGTAGTCTCTATACAACTTTCAAGAACTTAAAGTTATCATCATCGTCTTGGTAGTCTCTATACAACTTTCAAGAACTTAAAGTTATCATCATCGTCTTGCTATTCCAAGAGGTGTAATCCACACTCAAGGAAAGAGCAAGTTCACTCTGATACCATTGTAACACTAGGGAAGTGAGGAGAGACCACTCGAATAGCTCAAGAAATTTTGAAGTTGAGAGATACCTCAATGGTTTCTCTTTCTCCATATATAGTCCTCAAAAAGGTACAAACTAGATAAGGTCACACAACCATCATGCATTCAATTCTCGTGGATCGATGATGTGATGGTCATCCCTATGAGCACACGGATTGCTGACGTGTATTCCAACTAACACACGAACTAACATACTAACTAATACACAAGAAACATAACTTAAAGAGCACACGGATTGCTGACGTGATCACTTTAGAGACTCCACTAATAGTCAACTCAAGACTATCTATCTCCTCCTTGCGTAACCTATACTTTAGTTCTCACTAACTAAAGATGGTTACAAGAGGTATGCAAGTTAAGATGATGCTCCTTAACTCGCATACCTCTTTACCAATAGACATCAACCTGTGGACATATGTACAATATGTGATTGTGGCCAAAAATCATTCAATGCCCCTACAACACAATAACATCCTCTACCAATTAGGGAACTTAATCTATTGGAGCTTGGAATTGTATCTTGTATGTGATCATGTTTGGACATCATTCAATGCAACTACAACACAATGACATGACTTATAAATTATGGATTTTGATATTTGTTGAAGTTTGGATTTTGAATGACCATCATTCATTGGATGATCAATGACAATGTACAACATCATCAAAATGTGTTGATCATGGTGGAACATTTTTTCAAATGGATTGAGTGATGACATTGTCCAACAAGTCAAATGAGGAAACAACTTATGCATTTTAAGCTTTTGTACTCAGCCAATGTGATGCTCTAGCAAAGGTTTTGATTATCATGTTATTGAGTTTTTGGGCAAGTTCCAAGCTTTATATGATTGAGTGTTGATTTATCATCGAACTAACTCAAAAGATCATACTAAGGCTAATGAAAGTTGTTCAAATGAGAGGTTTTTACCTTTTGAATCTTTTATGTTAGAGGGTCATGATGGTGTGGTTTGAAAAGATCATGGGTGTAATTATGAGTTATGTCATCTTCCAAATATTATTGATACTATGGATTCAAGTCTAGTAGTTATGTGGACAAGCTTATGATGTATGTTATGTGGATCGATTGATGAAACAACTAGTATGATGATCTATGATTCTTGTTCAAATGATGACATATATCATATTTGACACCTCCTCTCATTGCAGTGTCCCCATGGGTGGTAGAAATGACTTTGATGCAATTAGTAGGATAAGTCAATTTAATTGTTACTTGATATGGTGTGATTACATACTAAGGATTAATAATAGGACATTGTAGCATCCGAGCTTATGATCTTAGTCCCACAAAATGCATATGATGTTGATGAATTAGATGACTACTTATTTGCTAGTTAGGGGACAATTATGATACACTTGTGTTTTTATATGATAATCTATGTATTGTGATATTTTATGTGCCACCAATCTACATTGTGGTTTAATTAATGTATATGTGCATGATAACTGTCACAACTTATGTACTATCATCCCCAATTAGATAAGTGTGCTTGTAGAATCACATATAACAGTTAGACCCAATAGTGCAGTTAGACCCGATAGCGATTGTCACGACTTATGTAGCGGCATCTTTAGTTAGGTAGGTGCAAGTATGCAAAAGTAGATATAACAGTTAGAGCCGATTGTGTCAAAATTATGAACTTGTGAAGTTTAGGGATCTGAAATTGGAGTTAAAAAATTATCAAAGTCATGAAAAAGTTTCAAACGGTGTCCACTTGCAAAAAAAATAAATTGTAACACCTTATAAAACCGAATTATGAGTGTCAAATTATTGATCTAGAGAGCACTAGACCTCCAAAACTGAGTTTTTATGTTTTTAAATGCCCTTATAAGGCTATGTTAGTCCAGATTGGGTTGGTTTGATCCCTTTGATAGATATTTTAAACATGGAATATCGTTATTTATGTTTCTTGTGATTGATATACCTCCATCTCTGCTTCCTATTTGTACAACACGTTTGTTTGTGTTGATGCTTTATTGTTTGGACTGTTGGTGCTCATGTGTGATGCTGATAATGAGGCTGTATTTACGGACCGGTCAGACTATCCATGTTTCTCTCCAGTGATACATCACTTGCAAACCTATAGACTAGGTGAATAGTTGTGGTGATGGTAGGTTTCAGGTTGCCCTTGTGTTAGCACGTTGTCGTGTCTTGGGTACCTTTTGTAGCAGTTTCTGGTTCTAGTTGGGAACTTGTTCTTGTAAGATTGCGGAGATGATACAATGGTGTGATAGTGGAGTTTTCATGAGGTTCTGGAGGAGAGACTGTTCAAGTTACCATTGGGTGTACCTGTAGCGAAGTGCGATACCAACCTTGGCCTTTGAGATTCACAAAAGACTCGGATTTGGTTTTAGAGAGTGATAGAGCTGGGCTTGGTGATATCTTGGAGTGTGTATCCACACCATTGTTGTGAGACATGGACGATATCTATGGGGCCACCAAGGGTCCCAGATAATACTCAAGTATAGTTGGCACTATTAAATTGGATGACTTCATACATGAGTTTGACTCATGGTGTGATTTACAACGGATGCAAAACTCTAAGTTGTTTAGTCCGTTTATGGCTTGGAAGGGATTATTCCATCATTTGGAGGGTCCGCCAATGGATGATTATCATGAGTTCTAACGTGAACATATTGAGGAGATTGAGTTCTAGAGACAATAGTGGTCTCCAAACTACATCTCTATAACTTCAAGTACAGTATTTGGTGGTGTGAGTGCATCCTATGTACTTGACATTGATGATACGATTGGAGCTAGTCAAGTTGGGAAGAGTTCAGAGGTCCCAACCTTTAACTATATTCTGAAGTTCTTTCTACAGTTGAGGAGAAACTACCAAGGGGTGAGAACTGACAAGCTACGAGGCTTGGAGGAGTTTCAATGGAAGAGTAGGGAGAGTTTTTGAGAGGTGTATACTCGAGTGCATTGGTTGATCAGTGCTATCCATGGGATGATAGAGGCACAATTGTCCAATATTGGTATGGGATATTGGATAGGAAGTTGACACATACAGTGAGAGATGCTACCTTACTACAAGAGACATCGCCTACATTGGCCATTGTGTTTTGTCTTGCTGAGCATATTGAGCTCAATGAGAGGATGGTGACTGCAGGGTTTAGCAAGGATTCACCAACTTCATCAACTCCTTCACGTTACATGTCTACAACATAAACCCGGAGTGGTTATGGTAGATATGTGGGATAGTCTCGACCATTTGGACAAAATGGTGAAGGTGTAACATCAAGACCATTGCCATCCTTTTTATCTTGATGCTCGACATTTGCTCGTACTGTGACCTCCGGGCTGACTCTCACTCAGGTTTACCTCCGATGGCTTTTTGGAAGCTCATCATGAATCTAGAAGGACTTAGTCCCACCCTTTGCCCATGATCCTATTGCTCACTCTTACACAAACTCTCAAAGTCCAAGCTCTATTATGCACATTATCACCAAGAGTAAGATATCACTCAAAAGGAAAGGGATACTTTGGTAATCAAAGTCTTCATTGAATCAAGGTTCCACTCCGAACATGACATCTCCAAGAACCAAGCTCCCTAAAACTAAGATCACCACACTATCTCCTCCCAAAACTAACTTCCATTGAAAAACTACTTGAGAGGTGCTTCTCAACCTCTCTATTTATACTACTTAGAATCTTATCCTAGTAACTACAAGTAATCACCATGTAACTTCCTCTTACCAAGTTTAAAACGAGGTAGAGATCACAAACCCCAATGAAAAGGGTACATGGCAACATGCAATTGGTCCACTTGGATCTTCTAGAAGCCCAACTACTCCCTAATTGACTTCTAGTGTACCAAGTCAATCTAAGCCCCTAGATTTAAGGGTCTTCACCAAAGTCCAACCAATGAAAACTAGTCCAAGTCAAGGGAAGTCAAGATACCCATGTGATGGAATCTATTCCTTGACTCATACTAAACAACAAAATAGTAGTTCTCATCTACCACACCAAAAGTTACTCTATATTTTCCTCCAACTTAACCATAACTAGCTAAACATAGTCATGACTAAGATAAACTTAGGCACAATTTAGATATACTTTCATTTTATCCTATATGTACAACCCTGGGTCTTACAGTACAGGTCAACAATCAGTTGTTGGGATGATGTGTTGGACATGTGGTGGATCTCATCACAAGAAGGATTACCTTCAAGATCAAAGGATGGATCTTGTTGCATCAAAATCATGTGAGCATTTTCACAAACATGGTCACATGATGGATCGATGTTTTGATTTCCATCCAGAACTACGATCAACAGAGTTGCCATGACAGTCCCTAGAAGAGAATAAGGAGTTCAAGATGAGAGGGGTGGTGGTAGAGGACCAACCCCTACTCAAGCATTAGCTTATAAGTCTAGTCATGAGGTGAACATGGCATCTCGATTAGAGTAGTGGGAGCAGTAGATAGCAAGTATGGCTACAGCCCGACAAAGATAAGATTCTAGGGATGATGCCTCTACATCATATGATGGAGATGTTGTAGAGTACATGAACGCAATGGCACAACTATGTAGAGTTGTTATAACTTGTAATGCAACACATACTACTGAGTCTAGGGGAACGTCCGTGGAATTGGATCCACAAAGAGGGGAGACTAGCCGACAAGTTAGACTTCCTTAGTCTTTCACATTGTATGAGGCATTGAATACCTCATCCATGACTCCTAGACGACCTAATGGAGAGTTGAGGATGCAAGCCAATGCTGATGTACTTGGAGATGGACCAAGTAGGGCCCCGTCATCAACATTGTCTTAGGTAGCATCCAGCGCAATATTGGGGGTGGCAAAGACTCTTGTTCATTCTCATGTTTTCTTAGCCAAGGATTTATTGGCGTTGGGGGTGTCATCTATTCTACAGACTGACATTCCCATCAATTTAGATATCTAATGCACAATAGCAGACACAAGAATGACTCAACATAACAAGATGGGGATCTTTCCCTTTACAAGCTGCAATCAAGACGAGATGGTCGATGAAGTACTCATGATGGATCAAATGCAGTCCCAGATCATGGGCAAATACCTAAATATCTTTGTAGGTATTCATCTCCATTCTACGCTGATTGCACATAAATCACACCAGCTTTGTGACTTCTCGTTTTACCTAGACTACGATTTCAATTCAACAATGAATACTTTTAAGGAAGAAGATATCACTACTCTTATCATACTCATATTTATACATGATCCTAGCAACCATTCCTAATTTTTGCCTTCATGGATCTGTAAGACCCAGGGTTGTACATATAGGATAAAATGAAAGTATATCTAAATTGTGCCTAAGTTTATCTTAGTCATGACTATGTTTAGCTAGTTATGGTTAAGTTGGAGGAAAATATAGAGTAACTTTTGGTGTGGTAGATGAGAACTACTATTTTGTTGTTTAGTATGAGTCAAGGAATAGATTCCATCACATGGGTATCTTGACTTCCCTTGACTTGGACTAGTTTTCATTGGTTGGACTTGGTGAAGACCCTTAAATCTAGGGGGCGAGATTGACTTGGTACACTAGAAGTCAATTAGGGAGTAGTTGGGCTTCTAGAAGATCCAAGTGGACCAATTGCATGTTGCCATGTACCCTTTTCATTGGGGTTTGTGATCTCTACCTCGTTTAAACTTGGTAAGAGGAAGTTACATGGTGATTACTTGTAGTTACTAGGGTAAGATTCTAAGTAGTATAAATAGAGAGGTTGAGAAGCACCTCTCAAGTAGTTTTTCAATGGAAGTTAGTTTTGGGAGGAGATAGTGTGGTGATCTTAGTTTTAGGGAGCTTGGTTCTTGGAGATGTCATGTTCGGAGTGGAACCTTGATTCAATGAAGACTTTGATTACCAAAGTATCCCTTTCCTTTTGAGTGATATCTTACTCTTGGTGATAATGTGCATAATAGAGCTTGGACTTTGAGAGTTTGTGTAAGAGTGAGCAATAGGATCATGGGCAAAGGGTGGGACTAAGTCCTTCTAGATTCATGATGAGCTTCCAAAAAGCCATCGGAGGTAAACTTGAGTGAGAGTCAGCCCGGAGGTCACATTTTTGGTTCCGTTGCGGGACCTCGGTCTAGAAGGAGAAGAGATGTTCGAATCCAGTTTATTGCCCGTGAGAGCGCAATGATGAGAACTCATATGGAGAGGACTGTGGGGAAGAGCGAACCGAGATCATGATGCATAGTAATGTACCATTTGTGTATCCGGTAGTGTTATATGATAGCCTGGAAGTTATTTTGTATATTTTGTTTACTTAAGTGTTGTTTGGGATGAGGTGAGAGTGCTATAGTATGTATTTGGGAGGAAAACTTTATTTTCCAAAGTTTTCCGATAATTTTATTGATTTTAGATTAGTAGATGGGATACGTTTTTGCACTTGAAATAACAGTCATATCATGTCTAGATCAAAAGTTATGATGTTTAGAATTTGCTAGGGTCTTGACGGGTTTTGAAAGATAGCTCTCGGGAAAAAAGTGTACAGAGCTTATCAATTCGTGCAAGAATTGAATCAGGATTTGAAACTTTGCACGATTGTATATCAGGAGCTAAGCTACATGTGGGTTCAAATTTCGTTGAGAGATCATTTTTATAGAGAAAGTTATGATACCTGAAGTATAGGGGGTATAAAAGTGAGCAAAACTGCTTTACTTTTCAGATTTACTTTTTCCTTGTTTATGGTCATTCCGAGAGAGTGAATGCATGAGTGTTTTTGCATAGTGAGGATGACTTGACACTCATTGGAAAATGGGAGATCAACCTCTTTGGAAGATCCGGCTATCTAAGATACCTCAAGGGCTGGACGTGATTGTTTCAGCGGATTCGAACACGAGGGAGTTCAGAGTGGAGTTTGAAGAGAGGACACTAAAAAGTTCCCCGAGAGCGAAACGTGAGAGTTGCTTCTATTGTGGAGAGGAGGGACATAAGCTTGTGAGTTGTCCTTTGAGGACCAAAGATCGGAGGTTGAGAAACGTGGGAGAGCTAAACCTTCATCTGGGACCATCATCTCCCCATGAATCCAAGAGTGGAAACTATTGTGAAAATTGTGGAGTGACCGGACTTCCCTTAGGACACGAGTGTAGTGGCGTGAAAGCTCTGTTGGAGTCACTAGTGGAGGGCTTTGAAGATAAATTGAGTGCAGATACCGAAAAGTTGAAATCTCCATGTGGCTCAAGTTCTAACTGAAGATGGAGATCATTTTCAGAATGATCGAGAAGATGTCGATGAGGGTAAGGCTCATAGTGTGTTTAGGAGAGGAGAGAGCCATGGCAATCTTGGACCAACCAATTCCGTTCATTTTGCCATTGATGAATTACTCTAGAATGGAGCTAGTTTTGTTTGTGTTGTATTAGGGAGTCCCGTATAAATTTCCAACAACAACGACAAAAGGAGTTGGAAATGGGGAAGCTTCCGGTGTTCTATGGGAGAGAGAAAGAAGATGTAGAATCTTTTGTGAGAGACTTCAAGAGGGCATGCATAGGAAACAATGAGAGAAGGAAACCCGAATGGGCTATCCTTTGCCCGACTTCTTGGAGGATTCTGCATTGAAGTGGTACAATGAGTACAAGAAGGAGCATGTGGAGGAAGACACTTGGGAGAGTTTGACGGAGAATCTTGTTGAAAACTTTCTTCGGATGAAAGTTACGAGAAGCTGATGTGTGAAGTCACCTTTTTTGAAGCAAGGAGAGAGTGAGAAGGTGAGATCATACGTAGAGAGAACGGAGAAGCTGGAGTCACGCTTTCGTGTGGTGTTGAGAAAGAGTGGAGGCGAGGTCGAGCCAACCATGGTGGGGATTGTGGCGATGTTGACAAAGAACTTCATTGGAGGTTTGAAGCCTCAGATTCGAAGCAAGGTGAGATATGAAAAGCCCTCTTCTAAGGTTGAGGCTATTCGCATTGCTATTCGAATGGAGGAGAGCCTAGAAGACGATGATTCTAGCTTGGTGGCTAGAGAAGCATCACCACCTTGTTGTGGTTAGAATGGCAACTCCTACTATTGTTCTTTGCGCCCGTAGTAAATTCTCCGGTGGTAGACTTGCACCATGAGTTGAAATCTATCACGAAACACTCGCTGATCTCAAGATTAACGTAGTACAACTATGGGAGAGGAGGAATCGGAATGTAGAGGGGGGATCTAGAGGGTATGGGAATTATCCTCCAAAAGGAAATCCACCACAAGGGAACTTCACGGTTTCATGCTTTAGTTGTGGAGGCCCTCATTTCCAACGAAATTGTCCTAATCCTCGACAACATGATGGAGTTAGACACAACAATTCTACTCCTGCTCCAAGTCAATCGAAGGATAAGGGGAGTAGCGTCTATTGATGTGTTTCCTCATCGGTGCGTTTGAGAAGGGAGAGCTCTATAAGTTCGAGTTGATATTCTTGCACACGAGAAGAAGAGAGCAAGATTTGCGAGAGGAGTCCATCTCAATGGAAGATCAACCAAGCCGGACACTCGATCCGGTGGTGTGAGTCAACCGAGAGCACCGAGAAAGAAGTTGGGAATGGATGATTTCTCCATTTCATCTACCCACTCAAATACGACGTGGTGGAGGATGTGGGGGAATCAAAAGCCAATATAACTTGTTGGCCAATTGATTGCTCTAAATCCTACGATAAGAAAGGAGTTGAGGGGGAGGCCTAAGCTCCAAAAGGACCAAGCGGCGATCAAAGGGAAAGCTTCCATGGCGAATGTTGGAGTAGGAGTGGTGGATGCCACTGCCTCGGAGGTATGCACTCGGGCCGAAGATTGAAGTGCGCATTAATGGGCGTGATGTTTCGGATGTACTAGTGGATGGTGGATCTGCGGTGAATGCCATGTCGAACGTTTGTTGAAGAAGTTGGGGATGAAGCTTTCAAGACCTTCCAACATCATTGTTGGGATGGCCAACAAGCAAAAGGTGCGATCCATTGGAGTGGTGGACAAGGTGGTGGTAAGTGTGATGGGAGTTCAAACCTTGTTGTCCTTTCAAGTGCTTGAGGAGGCTAGCTACGACTTGTTGTTAGGAAGACCTTGGTTGAGGGTCAGTGAGGACAACTGATCGGTGGCATAAGGGTTACCGTATAGGGCCGAAAAACCATCGAGTGAAGGTCCCTCTCACAAGTGGCGGAGGAGCGGTCTCGGACTCGGATAGACCTCACGGTGATTACTCGAGTCCGAGAGTGAAGAAAGTGGTAGTTTTTTTTGAGGTTGACACCAACATGTCGACCGATGAGGAGACATCATCTGAAGATACCTCGGACGATGATGTTCAAGTTCAAGTTCTTGCTGCAATGGATTTACTTCCTAGGCCGGGGGTGGTGAAAGATCCCGACAAGATGAAGATGAGTGAAGATGAGATAACTCGACGGCTCTCCACTCTCAAGTTTGGTCCCAAGGTTACTATGGAGGAGAAGTCAAGGTTCTTGGATATATTTCGAAAATATATCCATGTCTTTGCCTTTTAGCTACAAGGATTTGAAGGAAGTAACCTTAGAAACTCATCGCATTGAGTTAGAGGAGAAGGCTCGTCCAGTACGTCAGAAGCAACGTCGGATAAATCCACCAACGGCCGTGGTGGTCAAGGAGGAGATCGACAAGCTAAAGGATGCGGGTTTCATCTATGAGGTAGAGAATTCTGAATGGGTTTCTCCTATTGTGATAGTCAAGAAGAAGAATGGTAAGCTACGTGTATGCGTAGATTACAAGAAGTTGAATCTTTGTCACAAAGAAGGATTACTATCCTTTACCTTTCATAGATGAGATTCTAGAGGAGGTGGCGGTCATGAGTGGTATAGTTTTGGAGATGGTTATAGTGGTTATAACCAAATTCAAATTGCTCCCGAAGATCAGCTCAAAACCACTTTTACCACGCCATGGGGAACTTTTTGCCTTTAGGGTAATGCCCTTTGGTCTATGTAATGCTCCAAAGAACTTTTCAGAGGTTCATGAACAAGGTGTTTGAACCTTTTATTGGGAAATTTGTGCGAGAGTTCATAGATGATTTTTGTGTATACGGGAAGAAGGAGGATCATTTTGATCATTTGATCGATCAAAATTCTACAACGGTTGGAGAAAGCCAAGGCCTCGCTTCAATCCAGAAAAATGCATTTTGGATGTGAGGAAGGTTTGTTGTTAGGGCACATCATCTCCAAAGATGGTATAGCGGTGGATCCAGAAAACGTGAAAACGCATCCTCGACTTACCTTTTTCGGTGACGTTGACCAAGTTGAGGCGGTTCCTTGGCATGGTGGGATACTATAGAAGGTTCATCTTTTCCTTCTCCAACAAAGCTTATGCCTTGACGGTTTACATGAAGAAGGGGACGGATTACGATTTAATCCTCAAGGATGGAGAGGCAGCTGTGGCGTTCGAACTTCTTAAGAAGGCGTTGGTAACGGCTCCTATTTTAGCCAAACCAAATTGGGGTAAACCTTTCATTCTCTACGGATGCATCAAACATTGCTATAGGATGCACTCTAAGCCAGTTAGATGAAGATAGCCATGATCATCCAATTGCTTATGCTAGTAGACAGATGGTGCGGTGAGAGAAATTATTCAAAGGATGAAAGGGAGGCTTTAGGCGTGATCTTCTCACTCAAGAAGTTTCGACACTATCTATTGGGAGGGAAGTTTACTATCGTTATTGACCACAAGGCTTTGAAGTACATTTTCAACAAGCCTAATGCTGAGGGTAGGATAGCCAGATGGAAGTTGTTACTGGCGGAGTTTGATTACATCATTGAGGATCGACCCGGTAAGAAACATGCCAATGCTGATTTGATGTCTCGAGCATACGATGAGGAAGGAGATCAACCAGTGGATGATACATTTCCAGATGAGGATTTGTTGATGATGGACACCATAACAAAGGTACCGGCTGAATACAAGGGGATATGGGATTTCATCTCGGAGGGAGAGTTTCCCCAAGGCATGCATTCACGGGAGAGGAATGCATTGGTGAAGCGATGTGAACCTTATACCATCATAGAGGACGTGTTGTTTCATCAAGGAGCGGATGGACTACTCAGAAGGGTTGTTGGAAGGGAGGAGTCAATTCAACTTATGAAGGAGTTTCATGAAGGCTCGGTATGTGGAGGACACTTTGGGGAAAGGTAAATCGCATTTAAGATCCTAGATGCAGGCTATCATTGGAAGGGCATTTTCAAAGATTGTGTGGAATTTTGCAAGAGTTGTGATGTGTGTCAAGCTTTTGCTAAAAAGTCCATGAAAACCCCTCCTTTGACATCAGTTCCTATTTTAGGTCCTTTTGAAAAGTGGGGGAATAGATTTTGTAGGACCCTTGAATCTTACTCCTCGGGGTAACAAGTTCATTGTGGTAGCTACAGATTATCTAACCAAGTGGGTAGAAGCTAGACCTCTAAAATCTACTAGTGAGGAAGAAGTGGGTAGATTTCTATATGAGAGGATAATAACTAGATTCGGATGCCCTCTAGAAATTGTATCTGATAGAGGTGGTGAGTTTGTTGGAAGCATTATTCAAGCCATGCTAGGTCATTTCTCCATCAAGGCACGGGTGACTACTTCCTACAAACCAAATGCTAATGGGTTGGCGGAAGCGAACCAACTATACGCTTTGCATGATGTTGGCCAAGGATGCGGACATGGACGGGGAGCAAGCAAAATTGGGACAAAAGGCTGCATGCTATCTTGTGGGAGTATCGGACGACTTGGAAGACATCAACGGGGTACTCACCTTTCCGTATGGTATATGGTGTCGAGTCAAAGCTTCCAATTCAATTTGATTTGACGACCTTCTTAACTATCCAACGGAAGTTAAAGAGGAAGAATGGAGTAGAAGCTATCAAATCAAGATGTCAACAACTGTTGGAGCCGGAGGAGGCTCGGCTGTGGCCATGGTACGTGTGGAGCGGGCTCAACAATTCTTGAAGAAGTATCATGATAATCGATTTGGGACGAAGAAGATGAAGATTTTCAAAGAAGGTGATTGGGTAATGCTTTACGATTCCATTAGATATAAGAGAGCAAGAAAGAAATTTCTTCCAAAGTACTTTGGTCCTTTCATAGTTCACAAGGTTTGGGGAAACTTTACTTACGATTTGAAGGAGTTGGGAGGACGACATTCTGACCGGGTGAATCACGACAAGTTGAAGCCGTTTCATCGACGATCAGATTCTTTCACTCCGGGGACGGAGGAAATCTTGGTCCGGGGGTAAATGTAAGACCAGGGGTTGTACATATAGGATAAAATGAAAGTATATCTAAATTGTGCCTAAGTTTATCTTAGTCATGACTATGTTTAGCTAGTTATGGTTAAGTTGGAGGAAAATATAGAGTAACTTTTGGTGTGGTAGATGAGAACTACTATTTTGTTGTTTAGTATGAGTCAATGAATAGATTCCATCACATGGGTATCTTGACTTCCCTTGACTTGGACTAGTTTTCATTGGTTGGACTTGGTGAAGACCCTTAATCTAGGGGCGAGATTGACTTGGTACACTAGAAGTCAATTAGGGGAGTAGTTGGGCTTCTAGAAGATCCAAGTGGACCAATTGCATGTTGCCATGTACCCTTTTCATTGGGGTTTGTGATCTCTACCTCGTTTAAACTTGGTAAGAGGAAGTTACATGGTGATTACTTGTAGTTACTAGGGTAAGATTCTAAGTAGTATAAATAGAGAGGTTGAGAAGCACCTCTCAAGTAGTTTTTCAATGGAAGTTAGTTTTGGGAGGAGATAGTGTGGTGATCTTAGTTTTAGGGAGCTTGGTTCTTGGAGATGTCATGTTCGGAGTGGAACCTTGATTCAATGAAGACTTTGATTACCAAAGTATCCCTTTCCTTTTGAGTGATATCTTACTCTTGGTGATAATGTGCATAATAGAGCTTGGACTTTGAGAGTTTGTGTAAGAGTGAGCAATAGGATCATGGGCAAAGGGTGGGACTAAGTCCTTCTAGATTCATGATGAGCTTCCAAAAAGCCATCGGAGGTAAACCCGAGTGAGAGTCAGCCCGGAGGTCACAATCCGGGGGTAAATGTAAGACCGAGGGTTGTACATATAGGATAAAATGAAAGTATATCTAAATTGTGCCTAAGTTTATCTTAGTCATGACTATGTTTAGCTAGTTATGGTTAAGTTGGAGGAAAATATAGAGTAACTTTTGGTGTGGTAGATGAGAACTACTATTTTGTTGTTTAGTATGAGTCAAGGAATAGATTCCATCACATGGGTATCTTGACTTCCCTTGACTTGGACTAGTTTTCATTGGTTGGACTTGGTGAAGACCCTTAAATCTAGAGGCGAGATTGACTTGGTACACTAGAAGTCAATTAGGGAGTAGTTGGGCTTCTAGAAGATCCAAGTGGACCAATTGCATGTTGCCATGTACCCTTTTCATTGGGGTTTGTGATCTCTACCTCGTTTAAACTTGGTAAGAGGAAGTTACATGGTGATTACTTGTAGTTACTAGGGTAAGATTCTAAGTAGTATAAATAGAGGGTGAGAAGCACCTCTCAAGTAGTTTTTCAATGGAAGTTAGTTTTGGGAGGAGATAGTGTGGTGATCTTAGTTTTAGGGAGCTTGGTTCTTGGAGATGTCATGTTCGGAGTGGAACCTTGATTCAATGAAGACTTTGATTACCAAAGTATCCCTTTCCTTTTGAGTGATATCTTACTCTTGGTGATAATGTGCATAATAGAGCTTGGACTTTGAGAGTTTGTGTAAGAGTGAGCAATAGGATCATGGGCAAAGGGTGGGACTAAGTCCTTCTAGATTCATGATGAGCTTCCAAAAAGCCATCGGAGGTAAACCTGAGTGAGAGTCAGCCCGGAGGTCACAGGGCTGTCAAGGGTGCTGGAGGTTGATCTCCCATTTTCCAATGAGTGTCAAGTCATCCTCACTATGCAAAACACTCATGCACTCACTCTCTCGGAATGACCATAAACAAGGAAAAAGTAAATCTGAAAAGTAAAGCAGTTTTGCTCACTTTTATACCCCCCTATACTTCAGGTATCATAACTTTCTCTATAAAAATGATCTCTCAACGAAATTTAAACCCACATGTAGCTTAGCTCTTGATATACAATCGTGCAAAGTTTCAAATCCTGATTCAATTCTTGCACGAATTGATAAGCTCTGTACACTTTTTCCCGAGAGCTATCTTTCAAAACCCGTCAAGACCCTAGCAAATTCTAAACATCATAACTTTTGATCTAGACATGATATGACTGTTATTACAAGTGCAAAACATATCCCATCTACTAATCTAAAACCAATAAAATTATCGGAAAAACTTTGGAAAATAAAGTTTTCCTCCCAAATACGTACTATAGCACTCTCGCCTCATCCCAAACAACACTTAAGTAAACAAAATGTACAAAATAACTTCCGTGCTATCATATAACACTACGGATACACAAATGGTACATTACTATGCATCATGATCTCGGTTCGCTCTTCCCCCACAGTCCTCTCCATATGAGTTCTCATCATTGCGCTCTCACAGGGCAATAAACCTGGATTCGAACATCTCTTCTCCTTCTAGGCGAGGTCCCGCAACGGAACCAAAAATGTGACCTCCGGCTGACTCTCACTCAGGTTTACCTCCGATGGCTTTTTGGAAGCTCATCATGAATCTAGAAGGACTTAGTCCCACCCTTTGCCCATGATCCTATTGCTCACTCTTACACAAACTCTCAAAGTCCAAGCTCTATTATGCACATTATCACCAAGAGTAAGATATCACTCAAAAGGAAAGGGATACTTTGGTAATCAAAGTCTTCATTGAATCAAGGTTCCACTCCGAACATGACATCTCCAAGAACCAAGCTCCCTAAAACTAAGATCACCACACTATCTCCTCCCAAAACTAACTTCCATTGAAAAACTACTTGAGAGGTGCTTCTCAACCTCTCTATTTATACTACTTAGAATCTTACCCCTAGTAACTACAAGTAATCACCATGTAACTTCCTCTTACCAAGTTTAAACGAGGTAGAGATCACAAACCCCAATGAAAAGGGTACATGGCAACATGCAATTGGTCCACTTGGATCTTCTAGAAGCCCAACTACTCCCTAATTGACTTCTAGTGTACCAAGTCAATCTCGCCCCTAGATTTAAGGGTCTTCATCAAGTCCAACCAATGAAAACTAGTCCAAGTCAAGGGAAGTCAAGATACCCATGTGATGGAATCTATTCATTGACTCATACTAAACAACAAAATAGTAGTTCTCATCTACCACACCAAAAGTTACTCTATATTTTCCTCCAACTTAACCATAACTAGCTAAACATAGTCATGACTAAGATAAACTTAGGCACAATTTAGATATACTTTCATTTTATCCTATATGTACAACCCTGGGTCTTACAGAGCTGAGCCTGTCCGTAGCATCAGAAGTACTCTAGAGGGTGTTTCGCCGAGACGCAAACTTGTAATGAGAGAGATCCCCATCCCGAAGTAAAGCAAATTGCTGAACTCTGTTTGTTGTGTCTGTGGAATTGGTGATGTGATGGGTTTGTGAAGGAATTGATGTTGAATTGATTACCTTCTTTGTGGATGCTCTTCGGACTTCGCAGTCCAGAGTTAGAAAGATGTCTAAATGCTTATTTCCCTTCTTCGCTAGTGTGGTTTGATCCCTCATTCCCTTGGGAACGAATCAATCTATACGAATTTGGACTGAATAGTGCCTACATTGCTATTACACTCCCCGAGAGTAATAGCTTTCCCTCTTCTCAACTCCTTGCATAATTTTGGGCAGACGTAATCCCAACGCCACGATAAGAAGGCACCTCCCAATTCTCTAAGTCTCAACAATTCCGCCAGCGTCCAATCCACCATCGGGATAAATGGACGAATTCTTCCCATCGGCACCTTGCGTATTATAGGTACTCTCATCATTCTTCGTCACGACATCGAATGCTTGCTCGTTTTCTTGTTTGCACTACATCTGCAAGTTCTTGGCACACAACTATACGAGTCACCGATCCTATCTCCTGCAATCGCTCAATGTTGTGACAACCCTAATTCACTCTTCCGCTCGTGTGACTGCCTACATTATGCATACACTTCCTAATTGCTCATATTTGTAAGAATACACTTCTCCTTCCCCCGAATATATCACTTTATTACCAAAATACACAAAAAATCCTACCAATTCATCTAACTACGCCTCTACAGTTGTTACACCACTATAATAACTTGTGATATTTAGTGCAATCTTGCAACTGTGACTATGTATACAAACTTCAAGTTATCATTCAATCCTCCAATTAAGTCAAAACTTCAATCCAAACACAAGTTCGAGATGTAAATATATGATAGTCCAATATGATCCTTTGAAACATTCATTGGTTTTTACAAATACCCTCAAATACACTCCAAGGTATGTGCACTTTCCAAATTCAAGTCATAATAATAGATTGACAGTCTAATCAATTCCATCCATTCTTTAGTCCACCTCATAGCTCTTGTCGTGAGTTTTTTAACACTCTCTCCCAATTTGCAAATATTTCATGGGAAGGCTTCCAAAACTTGTCAAAATCTTGAAAGAGTTATCTAATAGCTTTCATTGATCCAAACTAAATGACCATTGAAAATGAAGAGTAACTTTTTTTATCCATAATGTGGCCAAAATAATTCCATTCTAACTTAGAGCTTTAAAACTAACCTAAACACATAAGTCATCTATAATATAAATAATATAAGTTACTATTAATATAAAGTTAAAATAACAACTAGAAACAGGTTAAGTAAAATAAAATTACAAATGAAACCGGAGAGTTTTTAACTTGAGAATAGTACTACTCGCCAAGTTTCATAAAAATCAACTCCATATGGCTTGTTTTTTGTGAACAATAGTGATGGATTGGAATTCACATGCCAAAATACACCATTACTAGAAAGTTTAAATCCATATTGTCCAAACTAAATCAAAATGCTTACAATCAAGTTCCAAATCATGTCGTAAGAAACAACTAGAAGAATAATTCGTTTTGGAAAGTTCATCACTTGTGGCATAAAGTTATCTCCAAAATGATACACTAACTATGTCTAAAAGTGATAACAATGAAAATATCAGATGTTGATCACAATTGAATTGGGCATCTGAATATCTTGATCATATTGTTCTTTATTCATGTCTCACATCGGGTCCACTTCGATTAGATAAGCTCTTTAGTCAGCAAAACAATGTTCATGATTTTTCTCTTCCCCTTTACATCTTGATCATTCTTTATATTTGATGAGATCCAAGATAATATCTCTTAAAACCTTATCAATATTCTCTATATATGAAGTTAATCCAACTGTGGGATCTTAATAGCCTTACAATGAGCTGTTAATTATCTTGATCTAAAATATCATTGTCATGAAAAACGGCTTTGAAGATGACATATGTCATCATCTTCTTATAGTAGTCGTGTTATAACAAGAAATTTATCCTCATACATCAACACAACTAAACTAATGGTAACACATGTCGTACATAAAGAATAGTATGGTATGTAATCACATGCAACATATTGCACCTATTACAAATAAACAAAGTTGGAAATGTGAAATCCTTTAACTTTAGAACAATAATCTCCATTTCAGGTGGTATCATACTTCAAAGAATCTCACTTTTGAGCAATAGAAAGGCTTGAAACACCATAGTCATCACTCTCTCAAAGATAACTTCCCTCTCATAACAAGCCACACATCAAAGTTATTCATCTTCATTACTCCAATAATCTCATATCAAATAGATGAAGGTAAATCAAGCTTTCTACCAAAAAGAAAAAAACATGAAGAAAAGAAAACTAAGGATGCTTGTCTACTGAATGGTATTCCATGGCTAGCCAAGGAAACAATAAGTTCCAATCACTCACATGACCCTTTTGCAATCTATAATTTCTAAACCCTCTTTTTACAATATGAACTATTCTCTCTACAAAATCATCAACCTCTATATGATCTCTCAAGGTAGTATGGTGATCAATCAAAGTCTTGTCACGCGATCTGAACCTCATCACAAAACTTTATACCCTTGTATGTCAACATCTCTATTGGATCTCCAAAGTGACTAAAAACACAGTCTACAAATGTACTCCTTCACTACACTTGTATGGTCATGTCTCCAACTCAATCCACTTGGAGAAGTGCTCCACAATGACCAAAAGATATTGTTGTGATGCATAGTCATTGGCAAGAGTCCTCCAAAGTCCAAACTCTATCAATAACCAAGTTTCATTATAGGCAATGGATGCAACTGTGGTGTAGAAGCATTGAATGATGCTCTAACTTTATATCACATCATGCCATTAGCTACATATTGTTGCATATTAGTTTGCATACTACATCACCATTATTGATCTCGCAGTAAATAGTAAGTGTGCTTCACTCCAAAGTGGACGAAATCTTCATAAACATTGCAAACCAAGTTGACTTGCTCTAAAGGATGTGGTACCTTACCACTATTTTAAACTTGTAGAATATGTGATTCTTCTCACTAAAACCTCTTTGATCTTAGAAGGAACTTATCACATTCCATGGTATCCATTATGCATGACATCACACCAATGCTAAGGTATTTATTAGTGCATTGTCATCACATATGCCCTTACTTTCTATTGAGTCTCCACTAGACTTAGATTTATGTAATGTACAAGTTACATCACAAAAGTATATATTAGTATTTAAGATTCGTTTCCAAGGGAATTAGGTACCAAACAGATCAGGTTGGAAGATATTTATCAAGTTCAGTCTACTTTAAGGTTCTTTGGACTTTGGGGTCCAAAGAACTCTAGGAATGCCTTGTATTCTTAACCGGACACAAAGACAAATCTACATGTATAACTCACATTTAATCCCAACCATAAGAATACTAATTCTAAGAATATGTGATCCCGCAACTGCTCATTCTCATGTTCGTTGAATATGAGAATGAGCAACGAACTTGATCTCCACTTCCTTGGTGCAGCAGATCTCTACATAGGCTTTATTTGCTTCTTTTTCTTCTTCCTCCTTCTCTGCCTTATGCTTCATTAGATTGACATTCTCATTAAGTTAAATGATGATTTTTGTCTAATCTTGTCTCCTTGTCACTAACCTATGTATTCCTTGAAGCACCGCCATGTAGCCATCTTCTTGGGGATCCCATCCAAAGATATACATACTAACTACAATACATGTATATTTCAATCTTCAAGAAAAAGGTAACTGATAAAAAATTGATGTGCTACTAGCCGCATGCATTTAGTTGTTTGTTCATGTTTATACTCAAAATGCAGTTGTGTTCTCGACCTTTAGTCAAGATCTCACTCTAATTTAGAGTTAAAAGTATTCTAGATATAGACATCAAGGAGCTTAGTGGGGGAAGATAAAAAAAAATAAAAATAAAAATAAAAGGCAAGGAAGATGACTACAAGGTTCAGTTACCCTGATAAGGAACCGTACATAGAGATCGGTCATGAAAGAAAAGTACAAAACTATGAAAATGTAACTTCTTCATATGGGGCTCATGAGCAAATTTCCAGTTTAACCTGAAATCAAATTCTTTCGTTCAATTTTTTCTCAGCTGAAAAGCTGTACACGATCTGGTCTATGAAAATGTTGGAGAGAGTTGTGAGAATGATCGTCAGTTCAGGTATAGACCGGAAATGCAGGCTTGTTGTGTTATGTAGCAAATATAACTCACGCTTCCTTTCCTTTTTGGTAAACTACAGATTGTGTTATGTACAGTCTAGAACAAATATAAAAACAGTACTTTGTGAAATCATGTAAATCAAGTTGGTTTCTGATTGGAACTTTGATACTTGATGTTGTCATATGATAGTTTCCACGGAGTAAATATGACTTCAAAAGTAAAACTTGTTTGTGGCAAGAGGCTTTCGAAGTGAAGACATATTCTCACTTCACTCCAAGTGTAGTATCAAATGTAGTGGATATGTCGTGCTGGAGGGACTTATTGATGATAACCTAAGCAACTAAACACAATTGGTTGTTGATATTCCGGATGCATTATTCAATGCTGGGGTATTGCTCTTGGCCAATATTCTGGCTGATGTTGTTGCATCACTTTTGTCCAAAGCAAAGACATTGGATTATGTAACTACGATATTATAGTACAAAGTCAAAGGTTGTAATGTCCAGGAACATCAATCCTATTTTTTGTTATTATACTTTGTCCATTCATTTTTTGTAAGGTCCCACAACAATATCTCAATTTCTTGCACGCGGTCAGCAAGAATTTTACAATTTCAGAGACATTTGTTTGCTTTGTTTGACATGATGATATGGCAGATATAATGCAGCTACAATTACTCTCCATACAATTCCGTAATTAGTGTGGATATTTTCCTTTAGCGTAACTAATGTAGTACACACAAACTAATAAAGTGATGAATCTTTTTAAAACAATTATAAACAAGTAATTAATAAAACAAATATGGTATTTTACCATTCTTACATACTTCTAGCCCAAAAAGCTGCAATATCATTTATCTTGATGTAAAACATAAAGAATTTTACACATTAATAAAGGGTGTTATTATTAGTGTACATAACTTATTTGATTATCTACACTTATTGGCTATAATTCAGTTAATGTATATATCACTCTATTTGTGACAAGTGTAATTATTCTAATTAATATGTATCAGTAAAATATAATCTAATCAAGGAATTGTACATGAATAAATGGGTAAATATGATTTCAGCTATGTAGTGCACATACATATTGCATCACAACATAAATTACTTTCACATCAAATATCATAATACATAAATCGTCATACACCAATACAAGTGTATCATAATAATTTTTTCTATCCTCAAAACATCCACAAGGACATTCCACTCATAACCATAGCATAAAAGAGAGATTATAATCCAACCAAATCCACTTTGTTTTTCAAAGACTCCATTTCCACACTAACTATTATCCACCATAGCCACACTCTCAAACGCTCAATTTCAAAAATTACATCCCAATGAGTACTAATTCAAACTCTACCCCTTAAGCCCTATGTCTCCTAACAACACAACGCGAACAGAACTAACTAATGTATCTGTTGTTGCATGCGCACACTTATCTAACTAAAAATGTCTCTACATAAGCCGCGATAGTTGTCGTGCATATACATATCACATCACAACATACATTGCTGTCATATCAAACATCATAATACATAGATCGTCATAAATCAACACAATTGTATCACAATCGCGCCCCTAACTAGCGGTAAGGTCCCTCTAACACCACGTGGCCATCTAGTCCATTAACATGATATACCCTTCATGGGGCTAAGATAAGGAGGCAGGGTGCTACAATGTCCCATTGTTAGTAGCATGTCTGCAATCCATAGCATATAGCGGTTAAACCAGCTTACTTGCTAATTACATGGATGATATTTTCATCGCACATTGGGCATCGCATTGAGAGGAAATGTCAAAAATGATATATGTCATCCTCTTAAACAATAATCATAAATCAACCTATTGGCTGCTCCACCAGCTCATCCACATAATATACATCTCAAGGCTGCCCTCATAACTGCTAGGCTTGGATCCATGGTACCATCAATGTTTAAAAGGTGATATGGTGCACAATTACGTACATGATCCTTACAATTCATACCATCACGATCCTCTAATACAAAATTCCAAAAAGTAAAACCTCACGTACTTATAAAATCGTACGATAAGCAATAATATCCAATATGATCGGTGCACTCTGCTGCAACTAAACATAATCACCAACGTGAAATCTGAGAATTGAAGTTTGATATCCACCTGCTCAGATGGTAATATAACGCAAAGTATCTATATATTGAGCAATAGTCAAGTTCTCAAATGCCATGGGCATTACCATACAAAAGAGTTTTGCACTTTGAGAACACATTCTAACCAAAACATGATTATTGAAGTCCAAGATTTTAGCTGACTCGCAAAGAATAGTTGCAGATAAGTTTGGATCTCTACCATATAATAATCTCACACTAGAGATGTTTGCCGGCTAAATTGACAACCCATGATCAACCATGGTAGCTATATGTCTGAGTCTCCCAAATGAACTTTCTCCAAACCAAACTTTCTTATTCTTCTCTTCAGCATATGAACAATTCTCTTTGTTAGACCATTAGCCTCAAAATAATCTCTTAAGATGGTACAATGATGGATCAACACTCTATCATACAAAGCCTTAAACATGTCTTAAAACTCAGTACCATGATCAATCAATACCTTCACTGATGCATCAAATCGGCTAAGCATTGAAGCTAAGTACGAATAATTTGCTCCTTCACTTGACTTGTCAAGCAATCCACCAACTCAATCCACTTGGAGAAATGCTCCATCATGACCAACACATAGAGATAATGTCGTATAGTCAATGGTAAAGGTCGTGCAAAATCCAAGCTCCAATAATAACCAATTCTCATGATCGGTAGAGGATGTAACTATGACATATAGGCATTGAATGATGCTCAAACACGATCACATATCATACATCTCGTCACAAATTGTTGCATCTCAGTTTGCATACTTCTCCACCAATAATGACTTTGAAGTAAGCTATACTCTGCTTTACTCCAAAATAACCTAACTCGTCATGGGAAAATCTGATCAACTATGCCCTCTAAGATGGAGTGGCACAATACAAATGATGTCATCTCCCCATACTCAAAGAAGATGTCTTCTTTCCCATCTGAACCACCGAGTTCTCTGTAAAACTCAATCTCTATCCTTGGCACTCAAAATATCCCCCAAAGCATTTGTACAAAGATATCATGTATCTCCTTTGGTATATGCATAGCATATTGATCATATTTTATTTGTCAATTAATAGATCGATAGTCACCACACATGCATCTATCTTTATAATTCTCATGTATATCCTTCTTGACTTGCATCACCACAGCATAGCCATACTCTCCATAAGATATCTCCACTAATCCAGCCTCAAGAAGATCTTGACACCTATGTTGGATCAAATCTCTCTTCATATCGTATATTGATAGGGACGACACAAGACTGATCCATCAATTGTGAAGTCAATCCGTATAGCATGTCCCTTTAAACAAACTAAATCATTCATATTGAAGGAAAAATAGTTCTAAAATTCCTCAGAAATCTCCACATCCTAGTTCTTTCTCCTCTTATCATTTTGGAACCAATCTCAATATCCAAAATCTCCTCTACATCAACACTAGTGATGGTGTATCACGAAGACCTCCAAGAGATGTTTGAATCTAAAATGGACATCTCTCCATATTGGTTTTTCACAAATCAAGATCAAGCAATGCATCCTTATCCAACATAAGGGGTTGTGCACCAGAGTCCATCAATAGCCATTGAGGTTGATAAACCTTTCCTAAAAGGTCCAACCAAACAAAATACACCAGTCATGTTTTCCAACATCACCGCACTTGGTGACACCTTGGTTCACTCATATGCCGGCCTCGCTAGTAACTCCATCATTTGAGTGGCAATAGGTTGTCAAGTTCCACTAGTAATTGTCATGATTCCAAGATCAACACTACTAGTGCTATCAATATCAAAAGCAACCAATACATCCTTTTTGCTTTCGTAAAAAGTCACTTCCAATCGTAATACATGGTATGATGACACCCCAAACGGCAATAAATCATTGGCTGAGAAAATAGGATAATAAACAAGAGTATTTGTCACCCCCAATATTGCATTGGATGTTATCTCAGACGATATTGATGGTTGGGCCCTACTTACTCCATCTCCAAGTACATCAATATTGGCTTGCATTCTCCTCTCTCCAATAGGTCGACTAAGAGCCATGGATGAGATATTTAGTGCATCAGACAATGTGAATGACTGAGAAAGTCTAACTTGTTGGCCCACCTCCCTTTTTTGTGGATCCAACTCCACGAACGCTCCTCTAGACTCAATAGTCTATGTTGCACTACGAGTCACAGCAATTGCACATGATTGTGCTTCTAGGTACATGTACTTTACAACATCTCCATCATATGATATAGAGGCATCAGCTCCAGAATTTGACCTTTGATGGGTTATAGCCATACTTATTATCTTCTCCTCCAACTTCTCTGGTCAAGATTGTCTTCGAGGACTACCATGGCAACTCTCACTAATCATAATTCTAGATGGAGATCAAAACATGGATAATCATGTAACCATGTCTTTGACAATGCTCACATGATTTTGATCCAATAGGATCCATCCTTTGACCTTGAAGGCAATCTTTCTTATGATGTGATCCACCACATATCCAACACATCATTCCAACAATTAATTTTTGACCTAAAAATGATGGTAACGGTATCGATCCAGCACCTTCACTACTAAGTCCGGATGTTTGAGACTATCCCACATATCTACCATAACCACTCCGGGTTTGTGTTGTAGTCTAGTAACATGAAGGAGTTGATGAAGTTGATGAATCCTTGATAAACCCAACAGTCATTACTCTCTCCTCCTACATGTTGAGCTCAATATGCTCAGCAAGATAAAACACAA
Organism: Marchantia paleacea; assembly: GCA_014180765.2. Classification (NCBI taxonomy): domain Eukaryota; kingdom Viridiplantae; phylum Streptophyta; class Marchantiopsida; order Marchantiales; family Marchantiaceae; genus Marchantia; species Marchantia paleacea. The sequence continues at coordinate 1,435,630 of MUAA02000106.1, read as the reverse complement.
TGGTCAACATAGCTGATGTCTCCTGTAGTAAGATGGCATCTCTCACTCTACGTCTCAACTTCATGTCCAATCTCCCATACCAATATTGGACCACTTCTGCCTCTATCGCCCCATGGGTAAAACTAATCAAATGACGCATTCGAGTATATGACTCTCGAAGACTCTCCCTAGTCTTCCGTTGGAATTCTTGCAAGCCTCACAGCTTGGTAGTCTCTGCTCAATAGTGCAAAGAACTCCATAATAGGGTTAAAGGTTGGGACCTCTAAACTTTTCCCAACTCGATTAGCTCCAACCGTATCATTAGAATCAAGTACAGAGGATGAACTTGCACCACCAAATATTGTACATGAAGTAATAGAGATGTAGTTTGGTGACCATTATTATTTTCAAAATTCAATCTCCACATGGCGTTCACGCCGAAACTCATGATAATCATCCATCAGCATACCCTCCAAATGTTGTAATAATTTCTTCCAAGCCATAAACGGACTAAACAACGTAGAGTTGCGCATCCATTGTAAATCACACCATAAGTCAAACTCATGTATGAAGTCATCCAACTCAATGGTACCAACTGTACCCGAAGATCATTTGAGACCCTTGGTGGCCCCATAAATATTATCCATGTTTTGCAACCACAGTGTGGGGAGACACTCCAAGACATCACAAAGCTCAGCTCCGTGATTCTCTGACACCAAATCATAGTCTTCTATGAACCTCAAAGTCCAAGGTTGGCACCTCACTCTGCTACGGGTGCACCCACTACCAACGCGAGCATTCTTTCCTTCAAAACCTCCAGAGAACTCTATTGTGACATCAATGTATCACCTCCGTAACTGTACATCAACAAGTCCTCAACTGGAACCAAAAATTAATTAGCACCAACTTTGAATCAACTTTACTTCCAAACGCCACCATAGTCTTCACACCATCAACGTCCTACACACTCTAAAGCAAAAAGATTGAAGCTACCATCAATCCAAACTTGTCAAAACACCTTCAGCGCTCCAAAAACTCACAGTACTCATCACAAAATCCAATTTGAGTTTTTGAAGTTATCTTTTCTACTCTCAAAATGTCCACAAGGATACTCCACTCATAACCATTACATAATAGAGAGATTAGAGTCTAGCCAATACTATTTTGTGTTTCAAAGACTCGAGGGTCCCTCAATAGCTAATATCCACCATAGCCACACTCTCAAATACTCAACTTCTAAAACTGCATCCCAAGGAGCCCTAATTAGAACTCTACCCCTTGAGCCCTAGGTCCCCTAACAACGTTGTTGGCACTAACAGTAGTTTCAGTACGAATTGCACTACATGTACAAAATGCAAGAGCATATACAACTCATTATTGTATCTTCTATTGCATGCGTGCATCTACCTAACTAGGGATGCCTCTACATAAGTTGTGGCGGCTATGTTTTGTGTGGAATTCATGTTTTCTTATTGGTTTGGACTTGTCTAAGTCCAGTTGAATGAGACATCTCTTTGCCATATGAGCATTATATTTTTTCTGGTTTTTGCGAGTTGGATAAGATCCCAAAGAAGTGAAGATGTTGGGTCTTAGAAATCTTCTCAAAATTCTAAATGAAAAAGGTACTAAACTGGAACTCGTTTTCTTTATTTCATGTTATTTTATATCGGAAGTTACGAGTTCTCGAAATTAGAAGAAAGATCATCATAGCTACTGAATGTAGATGTAAATGGTACAATGCCATAAAGTTATATCCACCTGTTCTGCTGATAGGCATGTGGAACAAGAATGCGCGAATTGAAGATATTTGTATCTATATCTATACATATATAAAGGATGCTCGAAAGTGCATAACACCACTTACCAGAAGAAATGATGTAGACATATAGGGAGATCTCATCCACTGGCGTGGCATGAGATATGAACGAAATTGAGTTTGCGCGTGCTTTCTTCTTGAAAAGTCTTGCCAAAGACAAAGTGAAGTCAGGAGTTACAGAATAAATAATTTGAGATTCATCAATTTAATATACTGCAAGTCTGGAGTGACCCAACGTCGACTCAATGATTTCAACTGCACTATGTTTTCTTTCCCATACCATATCCTGGACACTAGATGAATTTTTTTTCGATGCAAAACAACAGTGCATTATATTGAAGTAAGCTAAATGACTGAGTGACCAACATCCAGGACATTCACAATAAGGAAACGTGGTCACGTAGAACCTTAAATCGAAACACATCAATAAATCCCCGGATGTGTTTAAAAGGGCACGTACATAAAGATAAATCCATATATCCATACATAGATCCACAACAAGTAGGTTTGCTATTCTCTGTCATCTCGAAACTTCCTGCGAAGGATTCAGTAAGGAATGAATATAATCCTAGTAATCAAACTGCAGGATTCAGACTTTGTAGAAATGAGAGAAGGCGTCAGTTCACTGCAGTACGGTACACTGCAGCTTGTGATATGTGGAGGTAAAGTGAGTTCTCAAACTACCAGAACATGACAGTCTCCAGTCCCGATTGCGAGTCACAACGTAACCCGAAAGCCCGTAAGTAGTATAGAAAGAAGAATATGGTAACCACTTGAGTAATGCAGTATTATACAGGGCAAGGGTAAGGGATTCAAGGACCATCTCAGTAACTTGGCTAGACTGGACTGCACACATCTTTCAGTGGTTGGTGTTCGCTGCTTGCACAGAGATATCACAGTGCTAGTGACGAAATCGCGAGTGGCCAGGTTACCTTTCACCAGGAGGTGAGAATCTCAGAGAGGATGACGGTGGTTAGAAGACTTGCCTGAAATGGTCCTCGAGACATGGGAAAGGAATGGATTGGTGGTCAGCAAACTCTTCTTCTTGGCTGACGAACCTTTGCAGGCTTGACTAAACAGGGGATAGTAATAACATGTTATATTCAAAATGTGAGTTAGACAAGACCTTGTCGAGGTACAGCTTTTGTACCTCGACAAGGTTCTTCTGGTTTGTAAAATATCGGACGTGTGTCAATGGTGAGTAGTAGCGCACAATGACCATCGTGCAGCGATTTATTCCAACGTTTTGACCAAGTGGACGGGTTTTGTGCAGCTGAAATCTTCAGCTTTTCTAGGGTATTCTAGGCGAGGTCTGGTGAGTTGTAGCTGCATTATACTTGACCCATATCATATAATAGCATGCAGTCTTGAGCCACACGCTCGATCCAGCTTTCACATGCTTTCCAAGATTCGACATCCGAATATCAAGCAACGTCATTTCAGCGGTCGAGGTGAGTTCTAGCAGATATCATTCCAGCAAATATGTTTTACAGTGAAGGAAGTGAACCAAATGACTGCATACCGCTCGGGGTTCAAGCGCGGTTCAAACTCAGAGTCTCGGAGGCATACAACAGCTACCGCGACTTGATATTTAATTTCCTGGGGGAAGGGCTTTGCATGAAATGTGGATACAACTTCTGGTACATGTGCCTATCCCACTTTCAAGAACAGATTTGCCAATCAAATAACATTCCCGAAAAGGTCGATTCCGACGTTCGATGCGCATAAACTGGCCACGAACCATGAACCAAATCGATAATTATCCTGGATCAGAAACCGAGCACATTCTAATACAAAGCCGTCTTGAGCCAGAAATATATTTACTTGTCTGAGAATGAAAGACATAAGCGGTTTGGAACTGTCAGCCGGTATAGTCTGAGAGAGGGATAATTATGGACACATAAACAGGCTGATTCCACACTCACTGGTCCTCCAAGCCAGAGTGAGTGTGATTCCAACTCTATTTAAGGGAGGGTAAGAAGTGAATGCAGTCACATCACAGTGAGGTTGTGTTGTTTAAATCACAGAATCATGGGCTAGAATTCAGGAATTGATCCTCAGCTGTGATCCACGATTCCATATGACAGAAAGTAACTAGGACGTTGTCGATCGATATAGGCCTACCATTGAGTCGGCACTCCCTTTGGAATCACCCACTTGTAGTTCATGCAAATCGAACAGGGTTGCAAGGGATCGATGTCGTGAATTGATTCTTCATGGACCTGGGGAGAGAACTGTTCAGGAGGAATGTAGACAGTTTGACCCGTGCACGTGCAGCCTTGTCTTCTGCGAACAGATTCTTAAGAAAGCATATGAAGGACTGTGGCTTCTCCTAGAAAGACTCGAATGGCCAGGTCGCGTCAGTGGCATAATACCCTTAGTCCCATCAATCTGAAGAATGACCTCCCATACGTGTGTAGGCCAGCTCCCTGAGCCCAAGCCACCTAGAAGCTGACAACGAAGAAGACCCTGAACTGTCCGATTCCACACTCACTGGTCCTCCAAGCCTCCAAGCCTCCATCAACGACACTCAGCTGCTGCAGCTCGACGGACTGCGTACCTTTGCATTTAAGCTTTCGGACATACTGTATACGAAATTCACATCGGGGCAGAACTCATGAGCGTTTTCTTCTCAGGAGCAGCGCCAGAATCTCTCGGATGCTCATCATCCGAATCACCGAAGTACCGAGAAGACGAACCGTTCTTGTCTCTCTCGATGCTTTGGGGAAGTATCCAACAAGCTTATTGCAGGTGCAGCTTGCTAGATAGCTCGCTCGCTCTCTTGCAGAGAACCAGAGGGTGAATCTCTTTAAGGCCGGCCGGCCTGCCTGCCTTCTAAACAGATGACGGTTGATGCACGCCAATGTACGTAACGAGCTAAATTGAGCTTGTGTGCAGTTCTGCTGCAGGTAAGGAGTCCTCATTTCGAATCTTGATAGAGAACTTATACCACTCTCAGCTTGGAACCTCTAGATCTTTGTTTAAACCAAGGTTTTATCTCATGCTTCCGCTGTATTAGTCACACGAAATATTGTTATGCTCGGTGTTAATAGAAAGGGACAAGCACACCTTCCCTCCCCTCCCCAGGGCCTGCTGTATCCTTTCAATTTGCAGTGCAACACTCGAGATAGATCTGTGGCATGCTTGCCGGCCTGCGGGGCTGCCTGCAGAGTTTCCAGTGTATTCGTTTCAATTTTTGATCAAATTTTGGTTCTTAAGAGAGAGAGAGAGTTGTAAATGCAGAGATTTACAACAATTCAACAGGGTGGTTGCTCAAGATTTGTAGAAGAAATGCACTTACTGGTACGAACGACTAACTCTGAAACGATTTGATTGATCCTGGAAGCAGTGCATGCCGAATCGTTCAAAAAGACCATCCATCGAAAGTTGTCTCAGGCATTTCATATCGTGCAACCACCACCACGAAAGTCGGAATTTACTAGCCTTCCATCAATAGCTAGAAAGAAGTCCTCGGGGGAAAGGCCGTGTCTGTCTGTAGGGCCCATCGGCAACATAAGATGGGACAGTCGCAGAACTCCAAGGGTCATCCATATGCAAGTATGAATTTAAAGTACGGCCATCCTGTGGAGTTTATGAATGGGCACCAACAGCAGCAGCAGGAAGCACTGTCCACCCGATTGGTGGCCAACATATTATCGTCCAGAGCCAGGCGAATTTCTGCCGGCATTGTGCTGATGAGCTTTCTGGCAATCCTCAACCTGGGAGCATTCTTCGCGGCTCTCAGAATCGGGCTCGTCTTCTACTTTCCAGAAAGCGAGGGTGCCTCACTCGCATTGACAGGCTTCAACCGTGATTTCGACTATCCGGTCTGCTTGCTAGTTTCCATCGGTGACGACGGCGACAAACCCAACGATCAGGCCGTTCCATATTCCGAGCTCTACCGGCTGATCGATGCGGCGATCGACGAGCTAGGCCAAAGATCTCCTGCCACCAAGCTCCTACTGGCTGCAGATTACACGACTGTGACTTGCAAGATGCTGAGGGACAGCTTGGAGCTCGTGGAATCACTGGCCGGTGGGGTGGAGCTCAGCTGTCAAACTCCAGGCCAGGCTTACAAAAATGTGGTGCATTCGGGGCACCAGAAAATCCGTTGCGGGACGACAGTGGTGGGAGATAGCGCTCGCTATGTTCCGCAGCTGACATTGGAGTGGGCCCAGCTCATGCAGTGGCAGAGCCTCCGGGTGGTCAATCTGGACGACGAGGACCCTTCGCGAGCTGCCCCCGGCATTCCTCGAGAGAATTGGCGGCCCACGGTGGTGACCGCCTTCAGCACCAACCACTTCGCCGTGGGCTCTCTGCTGCTGCGCTCGCTCGCCAAGGCCGGCAAGGAAGCTGCGGACGCTGGGCTGTACAACATCTCGGTGGTGGCTTATCAGCTGGAGGAGTTCAATTCCACTCTGCAGGGGCTGCTGGACTGCGTGGTCCGCGAGATGAACGAGGAGTACAAGGTGAACACCGAGCTTCGGCTCTTCAATTTCTCGGCCGTGCCGGAATGGATGAGGATCAATCAGACCAAAGGGTACAGCGGCGGGACGGGCGAGTACGCCTGGAAGGTCGAGATCATTCACTCGGTGCTGGTGGAGAGGGGCTTCGTGCTGTGGACCGATGCCGGGGGGCGCTACACGTTCCACGGGCTCATGGAGAGCTTGAACAACACTCTGGCCCGGGGCTTCGCCAACAAGAACACGGTCGGAGTGCTGCCCAAGTGGGTGCACCCGGGCATGCTCAAATACTTCCGCTACAACTTCCACCATAGCCCTCCCGTGCCCAATTGCGATGGCTCGGGCATCGGCTTCACGCTGGACAAGTATAAGAGCCTGGCCAGGCCCTGGTACGACTGCAGCATCACCAGGCAGTGCATCTCTCCGGACGGATCCAGTCGAGATAATCACCGTCAAGATCAATCGGCCCTGACCATTCTCACCAGCTTGACCGGCGAAAAGTGTCAAGGGATCAGCTCGTCTGTCAAGAGGCACATGGATTCTCGCCCTCGGGATCTTTCCGGCACTAACCCCACCCAGTGCTACTCCGACCCTTTACAAGTTTACGATGGCTTTTCATAGACCCGTGGGCGGCTCGCTCTCGTCCTCGTAGATCAATTTGGAGACTGCCTTTTAAAGAGTTCGATCTTGCCAGCTTCCTGAGAGAGTTCAAGCTGCCCGCAGCTCTTGAATTAAGGGCCCTCAGCAAGAGGCATGCTCTCTCTCTCTCTCTCTCTCTCTCTCTCTCTCTCTCTCTCTCTCTGTATGTAATTCTTTCTCTGCTGACACTCGTGCCATTGCACTTCAAATTTGCAGCTGTAAATAAAATCCAAATACCCTTAGAGTTATCGATTATGAGTACGTCTCGGCAGTCACAAACCAGGAATGCTCTTTCTCGAGGCAGTGAATGTTAGAGCGAGCTCGAAGATTAGCCCTAAAGCAGAACGCTCAAAAAGTTTCGCTCGTGCTCTAAGAACCCAGCATTTAGTCCTGACCCAGCAGGATAATGATTGAAACTGTGATTGAAACTCACAAACTTGATTTCAGCACATAACTTGCGTCTCACTTCGGTGAATCTCACTCATACGGCAGTACCTCTGTAAAGTGTGCAGAGTTGTAGTATATTTAGACATTTCATCTCACTTTCAGATCCTGGATCCCTTCCTTTGGAAATTCCAAAAGATTCTGAGATTCTGAAGGTCAGTCGGAAAGAACCCAGGATCTAAAAGCCAGATCAAATGTCCGGGACTCTCTCTCAACAGCTCATAACGACCAAATCAGGACATGACAGAGAGACCTCCTTGTCCAAACTCCTTAATGCTCCTCACCTCGGTACACTCAAGATCCTCTGAATGAGAGACTGGCACGAACGATTTGGACACTGTTGAACAGAAACACTTTCAACTCTCAGTGGATTTGATGGAACAAGTACCCGTAGAATACTAAGATAAAGACGGTTTCTCTCTCGTGATCCGATCAACACTCCCATCTATATACCTGAGGTGTGGACAGGCCCCGAACGACGAATCCCCAACATCTTATATTCATTTGCTGATATCGCAAGCTTTGGGTACTATGAGCAGCTTTAAGAAAATGGGGTAACCTTTGTAGCTCTAGACTGTTCATGAAAGTCCTGACAGAACAATGCAGACCTCGAACAGCGATAATGGCATGATATATGTCAGCATAGTACGCACCGATTTGGTCGTATTCAGTACGATTACTGAACTATAAGCTTCATGAGAGATGGGGAATTTTGTTGATGAGAACATTGCAATCACTGGTAGTTTATGGTTTATGTTGTATAAGCCGTAACATTGCTGCTCTTTCTCAACCGTTTGCGTTTGAGATTCGTTATCCGTGCAATTTTGGATCACGAGGACGATAGGCAACGGTTGTCAAGGCAGCCAGCCAGCCCACTTTCATTTCTGGACTATCTGGGTATTGAACTCTATCCACACAGAGACAGACGTGAAATGAGGGTAGGACTGCTTTCCTGCGTGCATTTCAAGTCATGAAGAGCGAGAGAGGGCAATCTGTCGGAGCGGGCAGATATATCTGACTCCCGTGGGGCGAATCTCGTAACCGGTCAACAATTCGATCATGAAGCTGTCAGATTCATTCGTCCCACGTCTTGCGTGTGGGCCCGGCTGCCTTTTGCGGGCAAATGCACATTTGGATCACGGGAAGGGTGAATTCTATTTTCTTAGCGTCACCCGCTAAGCTGATTTCCCTCTTAGGAGTGTACGCTTCGCTCGATCGCCGGGAGCGTAGAGTGGGGTGGGGTAGGGTAAGGCGAGAAAGCAGTCGAATGACCATGACTCTGTCGAGGGGTGAGATTTGTGATGATGGTGGGATGTGCCTTTACCCAACTTTGAAAGAAAGACGAAGTAAAATATCAAAAGGGATGGGAAGACCCCATCAAATCGTACAAGGAAGGAACCAAACCAGTAACATGGGGCTAGGCCCCAATAGTATGACACTGGGAAATATATCCTACAGCACCTAGGATATATGAACTATCCAAGTCAAAAGGTCTACAAACAACAGAGCATCCGAAGAAGCATCACCTAACGTGATTGCTATCCTATGGATTACACCCGACTAGTGCTTCTCTGAGAGCAATGGAAACACGTTGCCTAAAATAGGCTATACAGCAAGCTAAAGAGAGTGATACCCCATGTCGCCTAGTATGGTAGGCTTTCGCGCACTCCCTCACAAACATGTCGAAGTCGGTGTCCATAGCTCCATATAACTCCAAAGCTAGAGGAACAAAGAGGTGACCTCTCTGCATACCTCTATACTTGAGACCTTTATCGCCGCCGCCTCCTATCGCCGCCATCCCGAGGATGGGTGATCACCCCTCTCAAACCGTGTCTCTAGTAGGATCGGTAACCACCACATCGACCCACAATGACGCGATCCTCCCGAACCAAGTATAGGTCCGCCTCTAACCCTAGTCGATCGCAATGCATACCAACGCTCTCTCCATGTGAGGTATCCACCCTCCCGCCGCCATAGCAAACACCACATCCCTAATGGCATCATGGCTAGCTATCCTCCTCCCTCCGAATGGACAACGAGTCATATGAACACCTTTGCATCTAAAGTGATACCACACTCCCATGTGAGTAATGAAGATGTAGATGGATGGACCAAGCCAAGACGGAACCTCATCGCCGGGAGAAAGTAGTTGGTGCGAGTTGGAAAGCCCCCGATGCATGGTCGAGCCAAGATCCACGAGCCCGCACTTTGCCCGAGCAAGAAGCGTGAGACGAGCTCTAGTTGTACGAGGGATGGCCGGATCCACTAAGAGTGAATGTAGAGCCTCCCGAAACCTGCTTGGTCCATCAAGATAGACTGTAGACCCCTAGTCCAATCGGTAGCCAAAGAGGAAAAAGATGGGAACTCATGTCGCACCTCCCGTGGTAAAAAGTCGTCTCGTATGTCGTAATAATACCCGTAAGGGAAATGATCCCGTGACGACGCCCCTCGTATATATCTCCAAAATAGGTCTATCTGCGATCACAAATCGATAAGATAACAAAGGTGCAACAAGTGCCCAACTCGCCAAGAACGCCGCAGTGCCGCCTTCTCCATCGATAATAAGCCTACCCCTCCACACGAGATTGGCAAAGATGTCTGCCTCCTTGCCAAATCTCCGCCACTCACTCGAATGTCCCCGGTCCGATGATGTCACCAAAGACGCCCATGATCCTCCTATCAAAGGTCAAAACGTGATATGAATGTAGGTGAAGGAGGAACAATCTTGAAGAAGATAGGTGGGTCGACGAGCAATACTAGATGATAGTATACCAAACGCCACCTGCGGATCCCCTAGTAGAGGAAGGTCATCTACATGCAAAACATCCTCGGCCAATGCAACGTCAAGGTAGCGTGAAAACAAAATCCTCGCACTTACCGGACTCCTAGAATACGTAAGCCATCCGTCGATATCATACATCCCTTTGAAGTCAAGATGAGGCGGAATGCCCAAAGGAGACCAAGCCCTACATTGACACCTTGACTCTCAAGCCTACAAGATGAAGCCTCGGTAGTCAAGTAATCAAAGGCCGCTTAATGTCAATGTTTACACATTGCCCACAATGTGTGTATCATCCGCCAAGGTGGGGACACACAACCGGCACGGCCAAAGCAAGAGACACAAGAGCTCAGAATGAGCCATGGCAAATAAGGGTCCCCAAAGGATCTCCTGTCGAAAGTGCCGCCGGCAGATGCATAAATGCTGACTCTCCTCATAAAAAAGCCATCTGCCGATAAAATAAAGAAGAATGAGAACCGTAGAAAGATCGTATAAAAAGGAATGAGGCTTGATAGGGGTCCACCACCTTTCTAAGCTCTCTAAAATGTATGCACGCGAGACGCCGTTAAAAGCGTTCTCAACGCCTACCCCGCAAGACAACCCAATCCGATGGATATCTAGAAGTGCTCTAATGCCCGACGATACGCCTCACGCCTCCCTGTGGCGACTCCAAACCGATGTGGACAAAGATGCTCCCCGAAGTGTGAAATGATGCTTGCAAGACAACGGTCACGGGCCGACTAATCGCAATAAGACCTCTCCAATAGCAATCGGTCGAATGCCCCAGTCCTTTCTCCATCGCAAAGAAGACTAGCACCTGCAGCCCCGACTAACCGACAACGGAATCTCCTCTCGCAATCTGCTGCTTGCCACGTGGAACAACTCCGTGAAACCACTAGAAGGATCATCCGCCTGAAAGCAATCTCGAAGATGCTCATATACCATCCCCGACAAACCCCCCGAGGATAAACGTAAAATAGGGCATAGAGAATGAGCAAATAATGATCTGTCAAGACATAATGGCTCCTCCTACCGATACTCCAAGACCTCTAATGGTATCTCCTCGCCCATGGGTGGATGTAGAAGGCGAAAAGAGGAAATCGCCTCCTCGGTGGACTAGCCATGGGCAAAGGATGAAGGGCCCGTGCGGCCTGCTATACTCCCCCCTTGCCCCAAGATCCTACACCGTCGCAATCGCGCCGAATCAAGTATCATGTGACCGCACTCAACTCCTAACCCTGTGTGGCCCGAATGCAGACTCCTCCCGCAATGTAGCCCAATCCCCCCTCGGGAATCTCCCAAATCTAGCCGCCACCTCTATGTCCAAAGACGCCCCTAGTATAACGTAAGACACCATCGCGAAGTAATAAAACAAAAACCATGCTAACTCGTCCATGGGATCGCACGCCAACCGATCGAGCGGTAAGTTTAAAAGCACGTCTAGCCTCGTCATGCAAAGCCCGAGGAAGCCTATGGAATAAACGTGGACATGGAAATCTAGTCTCAAAAAGCCCTAGAATCGAACCCCGCATGGGAAGCTAACCACTCCCACGACCCCAACGGTATACCGGAATACTCAAATCTAATGAGTCGATGTAATGTGCGTGTTCCCCGGTGACAAAAACCGATGTCGATGTGACCGCCCTCCTCACATGCGCATCCCAAGTGGTCCAATCATAATCTTTGTGCATCTTTCCCACGTGGGTCTTTACCCCTTGCGAGGTAAAGAGACAATGACACACACGGACATGGTGTATCACGCACCGCTTTTGGCGGTCCCATGAGAGAAAGTCAAGCTAAAAGCTAGCACAAAGGGAACGATAAAGAAACCCAAAGACTCTATCATGTATCTCCTCCCACCACGGAACCACAACCCCCGACACACCACCTCACATTGGAAAATACTAACTATGGAAACCCTAAAATCTAAAAAATACTCATAACTTTTTATTCAGGTCTCCATAATTTTCCAACTAGGTTCCAATAGAACCAATGCATGAAAAAGAAGAGATGAGAAAAAAAAAACCCGACCCATATGTCTAGTATAAAAAAAATCACTCAAAATGCACTCAAAACCCTAAAAAAATAAAAATACTCATATCTCACAATATCATTCTCCATAGTCTTCAATTTAGGTACCAATGGAACCCAAATTGAAAGACGAAGAGAATGAACTATTCACTCTCCATGTTTACCAAAGTATGGCCACAGAAACTACAAATCAGTTCCCGCACCCGCAGCCTCTCGCCCTCTCAACACTAGGCTCTCCACGCACTCCAATCCAACTCCCTACGTGAGTCTATGTGGATTACGATTATGTGGAGGTAAAGACATAGGATTCATGATCGCAACTAGCCCACATTCCTGACTTCCAGACCGAAAACAGCAGACCCTAAACCCTTTTCCCAACCGGAAGGGCGAATGTTGAAGGCCTGAATTAACATCGGCCCATCTTGAGGGTTTCATGCCATGCTTTGTACGCAAGGTTTGTCGCTTGTGCATGTTGCCATCACCCTGAGGTAAAGATGTCAAGGGTGTATGTCAGCGTTGTCAGCGCAGACATGACAAATCTGAAAGCGCAGCAAGTTCCAGGAACTTTGTTTTTTTTCCTTTCAGGTCTTGTACAATTCAGTCATGGCGTGAGTCGTGGAAAAGCTTGTAATTCATGACCTCGCGCGAGCCGAGCTCGTACAACTACTTCATACACTGTCGATGGCTGGCTGTAGGTTTCCATCATTAAAAGGGTACAGTCTGTAGTATAGGGCTTTGGGTGTAAAAGTATTGAGGGCGATGACATGGAATAAAGTAACCATCCACTGTCTATTCGAGCTGTAATGTCGTCCATATTTCTTCCGGAAGAGAAATGTATGGCTTGACATTTCATGTTGATTGCATTGTATACCAACGCTTGTGCTTACATGTGGCACGTTCACGACGGCTGCAATTTCATCCCATGTGAATCGAATCTTTTGAAGCAGCTGCATAGTAAGTGACTCATCATTGATCAAGTTCGAAAATTTCCGCCGTGAATGGTTTACCGCACAAGTTGTGACCATTATGTTCTATGATTGTAAAAGATCTCCGGAAGCCAAGAATTTTACAGTTCCCCTGTGGACTGCTTTCTTCTTGATCTCAAATTTATCCTTGCATGGTTTCTTACAAAAACATCATAAAATATTAACTTCTAATAGAAGTCATCTAAATTTATAACACTAACCTGTCTTCACCATCCACGAGGCATCACAATGAGAAGAAATGTCAATCATGGCATACGCCATACTCTTAAATAAAAATTATATATCAAAATAGTAATTATTCTTTCTTTGATCCATATATCACAAGCATGCATAATTGTAATACTTGGATTTATAATATCATCAATGTTTGAAATGTGAAATGATACACAATTATACACATTATACTTTCAAACCTCAATATTACAAACCTCTAACACCAAAAATCAAAACCTCATATTCATACAATTGTGTGATCATTAGTGATATCCAATGTAATGGTGCAATTTACTACTAGTAAACATAATCATCAACATTAAATCTAAGACTTGAGATTGATATCCATCTCCTCATATGGTAGCATATATATCCATATGTTGAGCAATAAATAGGTTATGAAATGCCATAAACATCACTCTACATAAAATTTATGACCTTTAAAAACAAATTCTAATCCATACATCACGTAATCTAAGTCCAAGAACTTAGTTCACTCTCAGAAGATAGATGTAGGTAACTCAAGATATCTACTCTTTAATAGTATATATAGTGAGAAGGATATTTAAAAATGTATTCCGGTTAAATTGATAGCATGGCCAACCATCATAACTAGATGTCATAGTCTCCTGAATATTTTTTTTAAGCCAAATTTCTTAAGTCTATACTCCCGTTTTGACAACTTTTTTTAAAAAAACCATCAACCTTAGGATGAATATTTGAGATTGTATAATGATCGAGCATTGCGATCACATAATGACGGGGAATACACTTCTGGAGAATTCCATCTGTATTGTCAACAAGAGGGGATAACTCGCCATCTCACATGGTATATACTCCACAGGAGAATGGTTTGCTGAGTGGCTCAATTGAACACTATTGGAGCAGACGAGGAGTATGTTGAGCCAATTAGGTTTATCACATGCATTTCAGGATGAAGTTGTCAACATTATGGCTTATTTGGTAAACCTTTCTCCTTCAGGTGCGATTAATTACATGACGCCGTTAGAGATGAGGTATGGACGATTACTGTCGATTGGTAGTCTTTTGATGTAATGCATATCCTTTCACACCCCAGGAAAGTAGATATAAGCTGGATTTTACTTCCAAGAAATGTGTTTTTGTTGGATATCAGAGTGTGTGAAAGGGCCGGCAGATTACTATCAATTGGTAGTCTTTCGATGTAATACATATACTTTCACACCCAAGGATAGTATATCTAAGCTGGATTTTACTTCCAAGAAATTTGTTTTTCTTGGATATGAGAGTGTGTGAAAGGTTATAGGTTGTGGGATCCCCTCGTCTGTAAGTTGATTGTCATTAGAGATGTTTCATTCAATGAATCCAGATCATCAAACGAATCGGAAGAACTCTCAGGTTCCTCATATTGACAAGGAAAAATCTCCTCTTAATATTGTTGAGGGCGAGATTAATCATGATGGATTTCATGATGAGGCACAAGGAGGTGCTCCCACAGAGAAGCAAGTTACTCAATTTGAGAAAATGCAAGAGTATGATGATACTAGCAAATCTCAACACATGCCAGCACACAAAGATCAAGCTCAATCATCAACTAGAAGAACGTATGGATGCTCTATTTGTGCTCCTAAACAATTTGACAAATGGACTGATTCAACTCAGTTAAGAGATAAGGATATCTCTCATGATGATGACGATGGTATGACTTTGATCTTGGAAGAAGGGAAATCTTCTTCATACGACGAGGCTCAAGCTTCTATGGACAAGCTGGAGTGGGATGCATCAATGCAGAGGAAGATGCAATCACTAATTGACAACAAGACTTGGAAGTTAGTCAAGCTTTCAAAGAATCAACAACTGGTGGACAATAAGTGGGTCTACAAACTGAAGGATAGCCCCATTGACGGAGTGAAGAAGATCTATAAGGCCAGGTTGGTGACCAAGGGATTCACACAAGAAAAAGGTGTGGATTACAATGAGGTTTATTCTTTAGTTGCTAAGTATGCCTCTATTCGTTTGTTGTGTGTACTTGTGACTTTGTTTGGTCTTATTTTAGATCAAATGGATATTTTCACTGCTTTCCTCTATGGCAACTTGGATGAGATCATCTTCATGAGCCAGCCTATGGGCTTTATGAAGAAAAGCCAAGACGATATGGTTTGCAGATTGCTAAAGTCCTTGTATGGATTGAAGCAAGCCTCTAGAGAGTAAAACAAACGGTTTGATGATTTCATGAGGGCACAAGGATTTAAACGGAGTGTGTTTGATCCTTGTGTATACATGAAAAAGGTGAGTAATGAAGTCTTTGGCTTCATTACTCACCTTTTTCATGGTACTCTATGTGGATGATATGCTCATTGCAGCTAGGGACATATCTGATGTTGATAATTTCAAAGCTCTCTTGAGTTCTGAGTTTAGAATGAAAGATCTTGGTACATCAAGGAGGATTTTGAGGATGGAGATCCAAGGGGACTTGGAGGATGAAAAGCTATGGTTAACTCAAGGAAAGTATGGTAGGTTGGTATTTGCAAGATTTAATATGGAGAACTGCAAGTCAATGAGTACTCCTTTAGCTCCTCACTTCAAGCTCTCATTAGCCCTCTGTCCAACAAATGCAATGGAGAAAGGTTTGATGACCCTACAACAAGGCAGTGGAAAGTCTCATGTTTTTTATGATTTGCATTAGGCTTGACATTACTAGCTATGGACAAGACTTCCAAATACATGTCAAATCCAGGGAAGATATATTGGGAAGTTGTGAAGTGGATTCTAAGATATCTCAAGGGTATGTTGGATTTTGATCTTCTGTTCGATGCAAAATCGTACAATGTCAAATCAACTAATTGGCTATGTAGATGTTGACTATGGACAAGATCTGGATGGGAGGAAATCTACAACTGGATATGTGTTCACACTTGGAGGTGGATGCATAAGTTGGAGATCTACATTGCAAAAGTGCATAGATTAGTCTACCATAGAAGTTGAGTATCTAGCGGCACCGGAAGCAGTAAAGGAATCAATTTGGTTGGATAGGCTTGTCACAGAGATGGGATTGACAAATGACATTGTGAATCTTCATTGTGACAATCAGAGTGCTTTATATCTAGCTGTAAATCAGGTGATGGACAGTAGAGTGAAGCACATCGACATGAGGTATCATTTTCTCAGACAGGCTATGTCTGACAAAATGATTGAGCTAGTCAAGATTGACTGTAAACTCAATCCTCATGATGCCTTTACCAAAGTGATTCTTTTGGAGAGTTTTTTGAGACATCTTGCCAAATTGCAGGTGTTGCATATTGGCACAAGTAGAGTGGACTAACGATTATGTTATATAGATATATGATTATACTCTATTATATTTAGGTTACAGTTTAGTTCTAGTTAACTCTAGTTTACAAAAGGACCTATGTTAGATTTCCTTCTAGGACTTCCCCAAGAGTAATCATATAGACTATAGAGGTTAAGGATCCCAAGACCAGAGTCAAAGGGGAGATTGTTGGGTTTACTCTTAGGTCTTGGTTAACTTTGGTTAGATTGCTACTCGAGTTATATGATGACTAGAGTTAGTTGACACTACTATATAAGAGGGCTTGTGGAAGCTCTCTATGACACACAAGAACTCATTTTTACGCAGCAATTTGAGAGAACGAGAGAGAAAGAGATAGTTTAAGATCAGTAAAGCAATTTGTGTGTTCCCGTGGACGTAGCCTCAAGGAGGGGAACCACATGTCTCTTATTTCGATTACTTTGATGCATGTGTGACTCATTATTTTTTGTCTTAGACCAACAAAGAGTTTGTGTAAGAAGGTTCAATAAAGCTATAGTCATTAAGATTTGAAGTATCCTCCTAGATTTATGATGAGTTTTCAAAAGCCATCGGAGAGACACTTGAGTGATAATTATCTCAAAGATCACAATAAGAGCATTGAATGATGCACATACATGATCACATACCATTCATTTGGCCATAAATTTATGCACCTTAGTCTACATCGACTTGATGGGGTCTTTTCATCCTTTTTGTTATTTTATGGTGTCCCCACAAGTCTACATCCTTCTCATCAATGGTGACTTTTTCATCAATAGTGACTTTGAAATAAGCATGTTAGCTTCATTTGAAAATGACTTTATTCCTCATGAGCATGTTTGACCAACTAAGATGGAAGTTGCACAACAAAAATGCTACCATCTCCCCATGTTAAAAGAGTAGTATCTTGTTGCTAAACTATAACCTCATAAGCATAAAGCTTCTTCCACTCTCTCACACCAAGATCTACTAGCTCAATGTGAACAACTAGCTGTACTCATTGTGACCTCTTGAGCTATATCATGAAGCTCTGTAGTAATAATGACATTGATCTACGCAAAAAAAATTCCAACCACACTAGTTGTAAACTCCACAATTTGTTATCTATTATCTCATTAAGACCAAGGATGAGGTCATAAGCATGTCTCATCCCTACTTTTGCCTCCACCGTTTTGGTAAAAAGAAATCTTAACGGTGGTCTGACAATCGATATCACATGCATCTCAACTTGGCCAATTCATATTAAGCAATTCAAATTGGGTTCCATCAACTACTACAAGTGAGTATCTCATACAAGTTAAGATCTCAATAAGACCAAGGATGTGGTAATAAACACTTTTCATCCATTTTTTGCCACCATCATCTTGGAAAATAGAAATCTTAATAGTGGTCTCAAAATTTATATCACATGCATCTCTACTTGGCAAATCCATATCAAGCAGTTCAAATTAGGTTTCATATCAAGCAATTCAAATTGGATTCCATCAATTGATGCAATCGAATATAACAAGTCAAGGTACTCCCTCTCTATAGACATGGGAAGTTGAATAACCAAACTATGTGGTTAATGGAGCTCTTGGCTGCTTCACTAGGTTCACCACTACTTAATAGATTACTTCTTAAGAGTGTCTACCTAGATCCAAAATACTTTTGATTGTGAGATGTGATGATCCTTGCACTCCACTATATGCTCATAATAAAATCTCCTCATGAAGAAGATTTTTCCACCATAGATGTGAACAATGTGCACAAGATCATACGCTTGATGCATTGAACAATATCATGGTGTAATCCATGATCGTATATGACATACATTTGTCATTGTGCATGTGGATCATCCATAAAAATAATTGCTCAAAATATAGACTTATGAATAGATTTTTAGTGACTGAAAATATTGTAATATCTCCTACAACATCTTAGAACGTGAATAATATAACCTTTGATCATGATTAATCAATGTATCTTTCAAACATGATCATCCATCCTTGATCAAATAAATGTTGCCATGAAGAGCAAGATCTTGCATCATAGCAACAAAATAACTAACAATAAGGTCTATTAACATCATTCAATTACCAACACTGGTGGAAGATTTGGATGTTGTCACAATAAGTGTGCCAAATAGAAAAATGAAACATGGCTTTCAATCTCATCTCACTGCAAGTATCAATGTATTTGTATGTTACACTACAAAAAAACATCCAAATCCATCATGATACTTCTAAACAGACCCAATAAACGTATATAAACATATCTTCTCTAGTAGTTGTCAAGAAACAGATGTAAAATTCAAAGCTGACAACATAGTTGAAATGGAAATAACTTCATTGTCTCATCCACCCCTACACCAAGGGACTCACTTCAAGCATGATGTATAAGCTTATCAACCAAATTTTATAACTCTTTATATAAAGTCCATAATATTTCGTTCAACATGGATTATACTACTCCACAAAGACTTAGAATGATCACAACATCTCATTTATATCTATGTTTTTTCCGAAAGATCAAGAGCTAATACAAACAATGAAGGTCACAACATATTTCAAACCTCCATTTTATAAAGAACCAGAACTTGTAATGAATAAGACAAATAATTAACTCACTCGGCTCTCACAAGATTACCAACCTAGTTAATAAGAGGTTGTCTCCTTCCAAAAATCCGCATAAGGTATAACACCACATCCATTAATACATCATATACCTTTGCAAGTATAGCAATATCATGTGCTCAAATCATAGATATGTTAGTGACACGATCAAGATGAACTTACATTATCAATTCCATTTGGATGATGTATGATGGTGGTGATGCATTAGTTGAACCATCAAGAGATGTGTGAATTTGAAATAAACATCTCTCCACATCTATCTTTTGCAATTTAAAACCAAGAAGTGCATACTTTTCCAATATAAGGGGTTGTGCAATTGAATCCAACAACACTTGTTGTGATCAATAAATCTTTCATGAAGACACAATCAAACAAATAATACCATTCTTGTTATCCAACATCATTGCATTAGGTGATATCTTGATTTGTTCATATATACATCTGGTTATAACTCCATCAATCTAGCACCAATTGTCTTTGAAGATCCATTAGTACCGGTCATGATCTTATGATTAATAATATAAGTGTTGTCATTTAAAAACAAACACCATATTATCTTTGCTTTTGCAAAGTGTAATTGTTAATCGTGATACATGAAATGATGTCATCCCAATGGAAATAAATATTTAGTTGAAAATACAAGAGAACAAACAAGAATCTATGCTATCCCAATATTAAGATGAATTTTATTTCATAAGATATGGATGGTTGGATTCTATTTGCTATATCTCCAAGTATATCAACACTGACTTTCACACTCATCTTTCTTGTAGGCAATCTAGGAGCCATAGATGATGTACAATGTATATTAGACAATGTGAAAGAATGAGAAACTATGACTTGTTGATAACCTCCTCTTGTTTTGGATCTAACTTCAGTATCGCTCCTCTAAACTCAATAGTTTGTGTCATACTATAACTCACAACAATTGCAATTTCCATTGTACACATAAACTAAACAATATCTCCATTGAAGATTGTAGATGCGTCATCTTAAGAATCTAATCTTTGCTAGGATATAGCTTTATTTGCTATCTTTTACTCTAATCAAGATGTTAGGTTCACCTCATGATTAGCCTCATAGACTACCATTTGACCATGGATTGTTCCTTTACCATTATCCTTGCCACCTTGAACTCCCAGTCGTCTTCCAAGAATTATAATGGCAAATCTTGCTAATTGCTAGATAGAGATCAAAACGTAAATCAATCCAATATCATATATGTGACAATACTCACATGTTTTTAATCCAACGAGATCCACTTGTTGAACTTCAAGTCAATTCCTCTTGTGGTATGGACCACCATATGTTCAACACATCATTCTTAGAATTGATTGTTGACTTAAAAATGATGACCATAGTCTTGATCCAACATCTTCATCATTTGGTCTTGATGATCAAGGTACCACATATATATCATAATTACTCCAAGATATCACAAAGCATAATTTTTTCACTCTCTAACTCCAAATCAAGTTTCTTTATAAATTTCAATGGCCAAGGTTGGTATCACACACCTCTCAAGATACACCCATTGCTAACTCTAGTAGTCTCTCCTTTGGATGTTCCATAGATTTCTACTGTGATATTAGTGTTATCCCAATAATTATATCCACAATAAGTCCCAAGTGGGACCAAAAACCATAACACAAAATATTTGGAGCAAAGCAAGATACTAACACAAGAGCAACATGAAACTTGCCATTGTCACAAGCACTCATCCATTCTATAGGTCTACAAATCTTGAGTAAAAATATATATAATCTGATTGGTCTCCAAATCTAGCCTTACTATCAACATCATACAAAAGCATAAACACTTCAAACAATATCAAAATGTAGTAACTTTATAATTAAATCCACAACATGTCCCAACTGGAATAAGAAACCAAAAATCATAACACAAAATATTTTTGTGTTATGGTTTCTATTTTCACTATTAGTCTCACTATCAACATCACATAAGAATATTGACATTCCAAACAACAAACCATTAACACAAACAAATATGTTGCACAAATATGAAGCCAAGATGGAGGTATATCAATCACAATAAGCATAAACGACAATATTTCATCTAAAAAATATCCATCAAAGAGGTCAAACCAACCCTTTCTGGACGGAGATAACCTCAAGTCTTATTTATTTGGACAATATCCAAATCAATAATCTAACATTGATTATATAATTATAAAAAGTTTAATCTTATTCAAATTTCTAAAACTGTAAATTTGTATTTTACAAATGGAAAAATTTGGTTTGAGTGTATATTTTGTAAGATATTTAAGATTTTCAACTTAAATTTTGAACCATTAAATGTATGAATTTTTTTATTTTGACAATGTTGTCAATGTGCATGACATCTCTTATCTTACACAATTTTTTTACATCCTCTATGGCTTCATTACATTTGGGATCAAATAGATTATATGTTAATTTTACAACTTACCGTTCATATTTTTTACCCAAAAACTTTAAAACAACAAAACTACAATCATTTATTTTCTCAATCTTTTTCATCAATGTCGATTTTAAAAATCAAGAGTGATGTAAGCATTAACTACTTGGTCAATTTTTAACACATCCATCCTTAAAAATCTCTAGTCAAAAATAAAATACTAATAAAAAAATCAAAACATCCAAATTAATCACAAAAACTGCAAATTGCTTCTATTTTCAGATAACCACAAGATGCTTCACCTCATTAACATCATGCATACTCAACACTAATTAAATTAAAACTTGCTAAAACACTCTCGGTGTTCCAAAAATCCATAGTTCTCTCTACACATTCAACTTGGAGTTTTTTAAATAGTCTTTTTCACTGTTTAAATTTTCTCATGGACACTCTGCTTATCATCATAGCATAAAAAATTATTACAATAGAGCCAAACCTATTTTGTGTTTTAAAGAATCCAAATTCATGCATTAGCTAATGTTTCATCATATTCGTAGTCTCAAAGTTTCAATTTCAAAACTACACATTCAAGAGCCATAATTCAAACATTATCCCTTGAGTGAAAGGTCTTCTAACGACTCTACCAGCCTAACAACATGTCTAGATGAATGAAGTTAACTTGTAGTAATGACTCTTAACTGCTATATATACTATTACATGCATGCATCTATCTAATTAGGGATGCCATTACATAAGTTCAAAATTTCTTATATGCTTCAAATTGATAATCCATAATTTTTTCACCAAGAAAATCAATAAGATTTTGAATGATTCCATCAATTGTAAACATCTCCATGCGTATATAAGCATGAGATGTTTGCAAAGAAAATTGTAGATCTAATACAAATGGTCATCTACTTTCTCCCTAGATTATTTGAAAATTTTGATGGCCTTTAGAGTTCAGATATGCTTGAAGTAAGATGATCATATTTTGTATATATTCTACAATGAAAATCACTGGTTACAATTTGGATCAATTTATATAGAAGAAAGAGATAAATATTCAAGCTCACTATGAAGCTCTCGAAGTTAAAGTTTGAAACTTTAGGGGAGAGAGATCCCAATTGAGAACATATCAACCCCAAGATAGATCAAACTTAAAAATTCTTATCTTAACATGACTACCACTAAGAGATAAACTAAGTATAATCATACATAGCAAAAACATCAACATGTATGCTCTAGCTACATAATAATGATGTGGGCTCATCAATATTTTAATAATCATAATCTTTTATTTATTATTATGGACTTAATGGTTTCTTCTAAAATACATTATGTAAATTTTACTTGAACATACTTGCACGACAACATATTACACTAGAAGTATCTTTGACCCATACTGAAACCATCCATATCTCCAAAAGATGCGTGAAACCTTGCGTGCATGAATTGCTACATGTTTGTAAACATGTAGCAATTTATTGGGAAAAAATTATAATAAGAAATCTTCTTGACCACATATTTATTCTAGTATTTATAATTTGCATGCAGAGAACAAGTTGGAAAGTTATCATTTATGGTATCTAGATTTCTCCATTCTTCCTTGTATTCGCGCCGGTCTTTCGTTATTACTTTAGTTTTTCTTTGAACGGTGCTTTATGCATCAGATTTTAGTCCATGAGTTCCCATCTTTTCCTTTTGGGTGTCACAAAGTACAGAAAATCCATCCAATCTTGCGCGAGCCACTGCATTTGTTCAAAGACGTGGACCTCTCTCCCTCAAACCTCCAGCTCAAGTCACTGGTGAGTAAGCAAGTAAGATCGCTAGCAGAGGGATGCTTCTCGTCATTTCCATGCACCGATTGACAAGACAAACTGCCGCGCCAGAGAAAACTTGACATGACATAGCAATGTCCACCCTTGGACAACAACTCTGCAAATGCTGCATCCCATGCCGTGAAACTCCCTAGTAGGAAAAATATCTCACTGGATGTTATTCTTCACTTTAGAGTCGCTACTCCATAGCGACTGTAAAGTGAAGAATAACCTTCAGTCCACCAGATATGGAAATGCTCTTGCAGTTATAAGGATGTTGCTTTTATGGAAAAATGAAGGCTTTTGTCATCCGTGTAGTAGTAATTGATGATTCTGAACTGTTGAACGTTACAGCGTTTGTAAATTTATCATTGTTAATCACTTAATATTAAATGTACGAGGTACAGTAACTGCTGCCTGCTCAATTGAGCCTGCGTTGGATTTGATAGTTCCAACGTGACGTTGATGAAGCAAATTTGCACTTACACATTTGTCCTTAGTAAAGTTCTAGAGGACTTTAGTAACCGTATCCTGTACGTGCAACTTTTTCATTCTGGTATGAGACTGTTTTCAACCAGAGTACTTGTTGTTCTTGCATTTGTTGGGTGTTCCACTTAGCCAGGTGCAACTGCACCTCAACATGTGAATGCAGTCATGCCTCGAAATCACTCTACGTAAGTGAAATTTGTCGTGCACATACATATCGCATCACAACATACATCGCTATCACATCAAATATCACAACACATAGATCGTCATACATCAACACAAGTGTACCACAATCGCCCCCCTAAATGGCGGTTAGGTCCCTCTAACACCAGGTAGCCATCTAGTCCATAACATGATATGCCCTTCGTGGGGCTAAGATCAGGAGGCCGGGTGCTACAATGCCCCGTTAGTCGCCTATCTGCAATCCATATCATATAACGGTCAAACCTACTTGCCTACTAAACGCATCGAGGAGATCTCCACTGTCCATTGGACATCGCATTGAGAGGAGGTGTCAAACATAACATATGCCATCCTCTCGAACAAGAATCACAAATCAACATACTGGCTGCTCCACCAACTGATCCACATAACATACATCTCAAGCCTGCACGTACAACTGTCAGGCTTGGATCCATAGTACCATCAATGTTTGGAAGGTGACATGGCGCACAATTACGCACATGATCCTTCTAAATCACACCATCACGACCCTCCAATACCAAAACTCCATAAGATAAAATCTCACGTACTCGTAGAATTGTGCGACCAGCCGTAACATCTAGTGTGGTCAGTGCACTCTACTGCAAGTAAACGTAATCACCAACATGAAATCTGCGAATTGAAGGTCGATATCCACCTCCTCGGATGGTAGCATAACACAAAGTATCTCTATGCTCAGCAATAGCCAGGTTCTCAAATGCCATGGGCATGACTCTACGGAAGAGTTATGCCCTTTGAGAACACACCCTAACCCAAACATCAGGGTTATCCAAGTCCAAGACTTCACCTGATTCTCTACGATATAGTCTGCGGTAAGTCCGGATCTCTACCATATAATAAAAAGTACGGTGAGAATGACGCTAGAGATGCTTGCCGGCTAAATCGATAACCCATGGCCAACCATGGTAGTTGGATGTCCCAGTCTCCTACATGACCTTTCTCCAAGCCAAACTTTCGCAGTCCTCTCTTCACCGTCTGAACAACTCTCTCTGCTAGACCATCAGCCTCAGGATGATCTCTTGAGGTGGTACGATGATCGATCAACGCTCGATCACACAAAGCCTGAAACTCATCCAAAAACTCAGTACCCTGATCAGTCAACTCTTCTGTTGGTGCACCAAATCAGCTAAGCACTGCAGCTAAGAACGCATAAGTTGTTCCCTCACTTGACTTGTCAAGCAAGGCCACCAACTCAATCCACTTGGAGAAATGTTTCACCATGACCAACACATATCGATGATGTCGTATAGTCAATGGCAAAGGTCCTGCAAAATCCAAGTTCCAACGATAACCAAGTCCCATAATCGGTAGAGGATGTAGTTGTGGTGTAGGGGCATTGAATGATGCTCGAACACGATCACATACCATACATCTCACCACAAACTGCTGCACCTCAGTTTGCATACCTCTTCATCAATAGTGACTTTGAAGTAAGCTATATGTCCACTTTACTCCAAAATGACCTAACTCCTCATGAGCATGTCTGACCAACTGTGCTCACTGAGATGGAAGTGGCACAACACGAACGTTGTCATCTCCCCATACTCGAAGAAGGTGTCTACCTTCCCACCTGAACCGTCGAGCTCTCTGTAAAACTCGATCCCGCTCCTTTGCACTCAAGGTGCCCAACAAAGCACCGGTACGAAGATACTCCAACACCAGCATGTCATCATGGATGTCTCGGTTTACGATCAAACCGTCCTGAGTCTCAGCGTCCAAGGCTAATATATCTGCTCTTTGACCCAAGAGAGATATCATATAGCTCTCAAGCACCAACATAGTCAAAAAGGCAGATGCATGCCAACCCGGCACCATCTCCTCATCAGTATCACCGTGCCATCGAGCCCCGGTTTCGTCAACTTGACTTGTACATGGGTTTCGACTTAATCCATCCGCATCACGGTTCACCACTCCAGGTCTATGAATAACCGTGAAATCATACTCTTGTAGGATAAGAGCCCATCGTGCAAGCTATCTGTAAGCTTGTCTGATTCCATCAACCATTTCAATGGTAGGTGATCAGTGATGAGAGTGAAGGAGTTTCCAAACAAATAACATCTGAAATGTGCCACCGCCCAAACAGCTGCCAAACATTCTCCTTCATAAGAACTATACTTCGCCTCCGCGGCATTGTTGGAACGACTTGCATAAGCCACTACAAACTCCTTCCCCTCATCATCATGTTGGGTAAGCAATGCTCCCAAATCCAACATACTCCAGTCAGTATGTACTTGAAACGGACGACCTCTCACAGGTCTCCTCAAAATAGGGGCAGATGTCAACCTTCCCTTGAGCTCAACAAAAGCTCTCTCATGTTCATCTCCCCAACTCCACTCTTGACCTAGCTTTGTCAGCTTTGTCAAGGCTTTGGCAAAAGTGCTAAATCCTCGCACATATCGACGATAGAAGTTTGCAAGTCCAAGGAAAGCTTGAACCCTACTCACATTTGAGGGTTGTGGAATACGCAAGATTGCCTCCACCTTGGTTTGCTGAACTCCCAATCCTCCTGGGTATATGGTATGACCCAAGTACTCTACCTGCTCCTGAAAGAACTTACACTTTCCAGGATGCAACTTGAGACCATGAGCAATCAGTCGCTCAAATATCTCCTGCAAATGTATCTCATGCTCCCTCACTGTAGCACTATACACTAGAATATCATCGATGTAGGCTCTGGCACAATCAAGTCCGGCTAGAATCCTATCCATCACTCTTTGGAACTCAGCAGGTGCATTCTTCAACCCAAATGGTAAGAAATTCCACTGATACAACACATCCTTGCCATGCGAATCAATTGCCCAAAAGGCAGTTTTGGCCTTATCCTCATCTCGAATCCGCAACTGATGATATCCTCGCCAGAAATAATGTACTTGAAAACCTTTGCATGCCCAACTACATCAAAGATCTCCTCAGGTGTAGGCATAGCATATCGATCAGATTTTGTCTGTCGATTGATAGATCGGTAGTCACCACACATGCGTCTATCTGTATAATTGCCATGTATATCCTTCTTGACTGGCATCACCACAGCAGAGGCATACTCTCCATATGATATCTCCACTAATCTAGCCTCAAGAAGGTCTTGACACCTACTTTGGATCAGATCTCTCTCCATATCACTGTATCGATAGGGACGACGGAAGACTGGTGCATCTGTTGTCAAGTCAATCTGTATGTCAGGTCCCTTCAAACAACCTAAATCCTTCATACCGAAGGCAAAACAGTTTCAAAACTCCCTCGAAAACCTCCACACCCTACGTCTTTCTTCTCCTGTCACTTTGAGACCAATCTCAATATCCCAAATCTCCTCTCCATCGACACTAGAGATAGAAGACGTAGTATCCGGTTGCTAAATGACAACCTCTTGAGCAGAGCTTTTTCTCGCTTCTCTCATACCAGAGCTCCACTATCTCGGTGTAAACAACTCCCGTCTTTGAAGTTGTAACCTCTTGTGTTGTATCACGAAGGTCAAAAGTGGTAACCACCGCCTGCTCCACGCAAAAAACTCCAACAATACTCGAAGAAGACCCTACCTCTCCTTCTCTAACATCCCCATAAGACCAAGGATGAGATCTTGGGCACTTCTCGCCCCAAATTTTGCCTCCACCGCCTCGGTAGGCAAAGAGCTTACTAATGGTCTTGCAGTCATACATGTGGATCTCATGCGTCTCTCTTTCACCAATCCAAGGCTCACAATCCATGTCAAACAGTTGAGGTCCATAGCCTGACCCAACACCTGACGTCGTGAAGCCTCTAACAATGTAGGTACTGCTGTAGAACCATTACAAAATCCCATAGCTCGCTTTCTCTCTTCAGCGTTGGGTTCCACCAACCGCTACAAGCGAGAATCCCATACAAGTCCAGGTCCTCCCTCTCTATAAGCATGGGAAGCTGGGTAACTCAACAACGTGGGTAATGCAGCTCTTGGCTGACCCACAAGGTTCACCACTGTCATGGGTGACCTGTCCGCATAGACCACTGACTGGGAGTGCCTACCCACATCCAAAATACTCTCCACTGTGAGATGTGAGGGCCTCTCCACTCCGTCATATGCTTGCAATAAAACCTCCCTTGGAAGAAGGTTTTTCCACCATAGACGGGGACGGTGTGCACGAGATCCTACTCTCGCTGCATCCAACAATACCGCTGGTCCAATCCATGACCGCACGTGATGTGCACTCGTCATCACCCGTGCACGTGGATCACCCAACAAGGGAACATTCTCCAAAAATGTATGCCGGAGAATATGTCTGCTGTGACTGGAGAGAACGTAACACACGTAACATCTCCCAAAACATGCCAGAACATGAATCATGTAACCCATGACCATTACCAGCACGTGTGTGTCCATGACATGGCCATCCGACAATAACCAAATGTATGGTGCCATGCCGAGCAAGGTCTTGCGACCCCAACAACAAAATATCTGACGGCAAGGCTTGTTGATATCCTTGGACTGCCAACATTGGTAGAAGATTTGGGTATCTCCGCACCAACTGTGCCACATGGCGTAATGAGACGTGCCTTGCAATCTCATCTCGCTCCACATACAAGTATCGATGTACTCGTATACTGCATCGCAAAACAAACAGCCAAACTCTCGCTAATCCCTCCAAAACAGATCCAAAGACACATATACCCTCCTCTCGGATAATGCCAAGCAATAGACATTGTATCTAAAGGGATAACATAGTGGAAGTGGGAATAACTTCCTTCGCCTCCCCCTCTCCGAGCAAAAAGACTCACCCAAGCCCGATGTATGAGCCGATCACCATCCGTTGTAGTCGATACATGAAGTACCTAGTGTTCCATCCAACGTGATGACACTACTCCACTAAGACTTGGCATGATAGTCACATCCTCTCGACCATGACTATCATGAGCATCCATGTTACCCTCCAAAAAATCACCAGGCCAAGTAACACAAGTACTAAAGGCTGCAACATACGCCAAACTTTCACTTGGTAAAGGCCTAGAGCCGGTGATGAATCGTACAGGTAATCGACTCACTCGGCCCTCGCCAGATTGCCAACCTGGCCGATAAGAGGCTGTCTCCTCCCAATAATCAATGCTAAACCCCATCGGGTATAACACTGCCGCACCCACCAATACATCATATGACTCTACAAGTGTAACCACAAAGAAAAGCTCGCGTTGTAGAGCTATCCGTGACATGATCCGGTTGTACTTGCACGATCCAACGCCATCCGGTGATGTATGGTGCCGGGCATCACTAGAACCTCCAAGAGATGTCTGAATCGAATGGACATCTCTCCACATCGGGTCTTTCGCAAACCAAGACGCAGCGGCATCCTTACCCAACATAAGGGGTTGTGCACCGTAATCCAACAACACGCGTTGAGGTCGATAAACCTTTCCCCCTGAAGGTCCCACCAAACGTAACACACCACTTCGTTATCCAACATCACCGCACTTCGGTGACACCATGGTACGCCGTATGCCGGCCTCGCCGATAACTCCATCATTCGAAATGCGGGCTTGCTTCCAAGTTCCACTAGTAGCCGCCTTGATCCCATGATCAACACTACTAATGCTCACACAACTAGAAGCAACCAACACATCCTCTTTGCTTTCGCAAAGTGTGGTCGCCAATCGTAGTATATGGGATGATGACACCCCCCAACGCCAATAAATCCTTGGCCGAGAAAAAAAAGAGAATGAACAATGGGTCATTGCCGCCCCAACATTGCGTTGGATGCTTCCTCGGGCGATGTTGATGGTTGGTCCCTACTTGCTCCATCTCCAAGTACATCCACATTGGCTTGCACCCTCATCTCTCCAATAGGTGGTGTAGGAGCCATGGATGAGGTGTTCAATGCCTCGCACAATGTGAAAGACCGAGGAAGTCTTATTACGCCGGGGCTAGCCTCCCCTCTTTGTGGATCCAACTCCACAGATGCTCCTCTAGACTCAGTAGTATATGTCGCACTACGAGTCACAGCAATTGCACATGGTTGTGCCGCCGCCACATGTACTCCCACAACATCTCCATCGTATGATGGAGAGGCACTAGCTCCGCAATCTGATCTTTGTTGGGCTATAGCCATACTTGCTATCTTCTCGCCAACCTGCCCCAATCGAGATGCCATGTTCACCTCATGACTAGCCTCATGGGCTAACATTTGAGTAGGGGCTGCTCCTCTACCACCACCCCTGCCACCTTGAACTCCTCGTCCTCTTCCAAGAACTGTCATGGCAACTCTTGTTGATCGTAATTCTGGATGAAGATCAAAACATCGACCCATCATGTGACCATGTCTGTGACAATGCTCACATGATTTTACTCCAACAGGATCCATCCTTCGACCTTGAAGGCAATCCTTCTTGTGATGAGGTCCACCACATGTCCAACATACCATCCCAACAACCCGATTGTTGACCGAAAAGGATGGTAATGGTCTGGATGATGCACCTTCACCACTCTGTCCAGATGGTCGAGACTGTCCCACATGTCTACCATAACCACTCCGGATTTGTGTTGTAGACTGGTAACGTGAAGATGTTGATGAAGATGGTGAATCCTTGCTGAACCCAATAGTCACTACCCTCTCTTCTTGCATGTTGAGCTCAATACGCCAAAGAAGACAAAACACAATGGCCAACGAGGGTGATGTCTCTTGTAGTAAGGTAGCATCTCTCACTCTATGTCTCAACTCCCTATCCAATATCCCATATCAATATTGGACAGCTTGTGCCTCTGTCACCCCATGGATAACACTGATCAACCGACGATTCGGTATACGCCTCGAAGACTCTCCCCCCAGCCTTCCGTTGAAACTCCCCGCAAGCCTCGTAGCTTGTCGGCCTCTCATCCCTTGGTAGTCTCTCCTCAACCGTGCAAAGAACTCCAGAATAGGGTTGAAGGTTGGAACCTCATAACTCTTCCCAACTCTACTAGCTCCAACCGTATCATCAGTGCCAGGTACTGTGACCTCCGGGCTGACTCTCACTCAGGTTTACCTCCGATGGCTTTTTGGAAGCTCATCATGAATCTAGAAGGACTTAGTCCCACCCTTTGCCCATGATCCTATTGCTCACTCTTACACAAACTCTCAAAGTCCAAGCTCTATTATGCACATTATCACCAAGAGTAAGATATCACTCAAAAGGAAAGGGATACTTTGGTAATCAAAGTCTTCATTGAATCAAGGTTCCACTCCGAACATGACATCTCCAAGAACCAAGCTCCCTAAAACTAAGATCACCACACTATCTCCTCCCAAAACTAACTTCCATTGAAAAACTACTTGAGAGGTGCTTCTCAACCTCTCTATTTATACTACTTAGAATCTTACCCTAGTAACTACAAGTAATCACCATGTAACTTCCTCTTACCAAGTTTAAACGAGGTAGAGATCACAAACCCCAATGAAAAGGGTACATGGCAACATGCAATTGGTCCACTTGGATCTTCTAGAAGCCCAACTACTCCCAAATTGACTTCTAGTGTACCAAGTCAATCTCGCCCCTAGATTTAAGGGTCTTCACCAAGTCCAACCAATGAAAACTAGTCCAAGTCAAGGGAAGTCAAGATACCCATGTGATGGAATCTATTCCTTGACTCATACTAAACAACAAAATAGTAGTTCTCATCTACCACACCAAAAGTTACTCTATATTTTCCTCCAACTTAACCATAACTAGCTAAACATAGTCATGACTAAGATAAACTTAGGCACAATTTAGATATACTTTCATTTTATCCTATATGTACAACCCTGGTCTTACATTTACCCCGACCAAGATTTCACTCCGTCCTCGAGAGGAAAGAATCTGATCGTCGATGAAACGGCTTCAACTTGTCGTGATTCACCCGGCCAAAATGTCGCCCTCCCAACTCCTTCAAATCGTAAGTAAAGTTTCCCCACATCTTGTGAACTATGAAAGGACCAAAGTACTTTGGAAGAAATTTCTTTCTTGCTCTTTATATCTAATGGAATCGTAAAGCATTACCCAATCACCTTCTTTGAAAATCTTCATCTTCTTCGTCCCCAAATCGATTATCATGATACTTCTTCTCGCAATTGTTGAGCCCGCTCCACACGTACCATGGCCACAAATCAGCCTCCTCCAAATCCAACAGTTGTTGACATCTTGATTTGATAGCTTCTACTCCATTCTTCCTCTTTAACTTCCGTTGGATAGTTAAGAAGGTCGTCAAATCAAATTGAATTGGAAGCTTTGACTCGACACCATATACCATACGGAAAGGTGAGTACCCCGTTGATGTCTTCCAAGTCGTCCGATACTCCCACAAGATAGCATGCAGCCTTTTGTCCCAATTTTGCTTGCTCCCCCCATGTCTCGCATCCTTGGCCAACATCATGCAAAGCGTATAGTTGGTTCGCTCCCGCCAACCCATTAGCATTTGGTTTGTAGGAAGTAGTCACCCGTGCCTTGATGGAGAAATGACCTAGCATGGCTTGTATAATGCTTCCAACAAACTCACCACCTCTATCGATACAATTTCTAGAGGGCATCCGAATCTAGTTATTATCCTCTCATATAGAAATCTACCCACTTCTTCCTCACTAGTAGATTTTAGAGGTCTAGCTTCTACCCACTTGGTTAGATAATCTGTAGCTACCACAATGAACTTGTTACCCCGAGGAGTAAGATTCAAGGGTCCTACAAAATCTATTCCCCACTTTTCAAAAGGACCTAAAATAGAACTGATGTCAAAGGAGGGGTTTTCATGGACTTTTTAGCAAAAGCTTGACACACATCACAACTCTTGCAAAATTCCACACAATCTTTGAAAATGCCCTTCCAATGATAGCCTCGCATCTAGGATCTTAAATGCAGTTACCTTTCATGCAAAGTGTCCTCCACATACCGAGCCTTCAAGAAACTCCTTCATAAGTTGAATTGACTCCTCCCTCCAACAACCCTTCCGAGTAGTCCATCCGCTCCTTGATGAAACAACACGCCCTCTATGATGGTATAAGGTTCACATCGCTTCACCAATGCATTCCTCTCCCGTGAATGCATGCCTTGGGGAAACTCTCCCTCCGAGATGAAATCCCATATCCCCTTGTATTCAAATTTGGTACCTTTGTTATGGTGTCCATCATCAGCAAATCCTCATCCGAAATGTATCATCCACCGGGTTGATCTCCTTCCTCATCGTATGCTCGAGACATCAAATCAAGATTGGCATGTTTCTTACCGGTCGATCCTCAATGATGTAATCAAACTCCGCCAAGAACAACTTCCATCCGGCTATCCTACCCTCAAAGATTAGGCTTGTTGAAAATGTACTTCAAAGCCTTGTGGTCGTAACGATAGTAAACTTCCCTCCCAATAGATAGTGTCGAAACTTCTTGAGTGAGAAGATCACAAAGCTAAAAGCCTCCCTTTCGACCATCGAATAATTTCTCTCACCGCACCATCCGCCTACTAGCATAAGCAATTGGATGATCATGGCTATCTTCATCTAACGGCTTAGAGTGCATCCTATAGCAATGTTTGATGCATCCGTAGAGAATGAAAGGTTTACCCCAATTTGGTTTGGCTAAAATAGGAGCCGCTACCAACGCCTTCTTAAGAAGTTCGAACGCCACACCGCTTTCCATCCTTGAGGATTAAATCGTAATCCGTCCCCTTCTTCATGTAAACCGTCAAAGGCATAAGCTTTGTTGGAGAAGGAAAAGATGAACCGCCGATAGTATCCCACCATTCCAAGGAACCGCCTCAACTTGGTCAACGCCACCGAAAAGGTAAGTCGAGGATGCGTTTCACCTTTTCTGGATCCACCGCTATACCATCCTTGGAGATGATGTGCCCTAACAACAAACCTTCCTCACATCCAAAAATGCATTTTTCTGGATTGAGCGAGGCCTTGGCTTTCTCCAACCATTGTAGAATTTTGATCAAATGATCAAAATGATCCTCCTTCTTCCCGTAGATATACAAAAAAATCATCTATGAAATCTCGCACAATTTTCCCAATAAAAGGTTCAAACACCTTGTTCATGAACCTCTGAAAAGTTGTCGGAGCATTACATAGACCAAAGGGCATTACCCTAAAGGCAAAAGTTCCCCATGGCGTGGTAAAAGTGGTTTTGAGCTGATCTTCGTGAGCAATTTGAATTTGGTTATAACCACTATAACCATCTCCAAAACTATACCACTCATGACCCGCCACCTCCTCTAGAATCTCATCTATGAAAGGTAAAGGATAGTAATCCTTCTTTGTGACAAAGATTCAACTTCTTGTAATCTACGCATACACGTAGCTTACCATTCTTCTTCTTGACTATCACAATAGGAGAAACCCATTCAGAATTCTCTACCTCATAGATGAAACCCGCATCCTTTAGCTTGTCGATCTCCTCCTTGACCACCACAGCCGTTGGTGGATTTATCCGACGTTGTTTCCGACGCATCGACGAGCCTTCTCCTCTAACTCAATGCGATGAGTTTCTAAGGTTTCCTTCAAATCCTTGTAGCTAAAAGGCAAAGACATGGATATATTTTCGAAATATATCCAAGAACCTTGACTTCTCCTCCATAGTAACCTTGGGGACCAAACTTGAGGGTGGAGAGCCGTCGAGTTATCTCATCTTCACTCATCTTCATCTTGTCGGGATCTTTCACCACCCCGGCCTAGGAAGTAAATCCATTGCAGCAAGAACTTGAACTTGAACATCATCGTCCGAGGTATCTTCAGATGATGTCTCCTCATCGGCGACACATGTTGGTGTCAACCTCTGAAAAACTACCACTTTCTTCACTCTCGACTCGAGTAATCACTGTAGGTCTATCCGAGTCCGAGACCGCCTCCTCCGCCACTTGTGAGAGGGACCTTCACTGATGGTTTTTCGGCCCTATACGGGTTGCAGTAACCCTTATGCCACCGATCAGTTGTCCTCACAAAATTCAACCAAGGTCTTCCTAACAACAAGTCGTAGCTAGCCTCCTCAAGCACTTGAAAGGACAACAAGGTTTGAACTCCCATCACACTTACCACCACCTTGTCCACCACTCCAATGGGTCGCACCTTTTGCTTGTTGGCCATCCCAACAATGATGTTGGAAGGTCTTGAAAGCTTCATCCCCAACTTCTTCAACAAACGCTCGACATGGCATTCACCGCAGATCCACCATCCACTAGTACATCCGAAACATCACGCCCATTAATGCGCATTTCAATCTTCGGCCTCGAAAGTGCATACCTCCGAGGCAGCGGCATCCACCACTCCTACTCCAACATTCGCCATGGAAGCTTTCCCTTGATCGCCGCTTGGTCCTTTTGGAGCTTAGGCCTCCCCCCTCAACTCCTTTCTTATCGTAGGATTTAGAGCAATCAATTGGCCAACAGCTATATTGGCTTTTGATTCCCCACATCCTCCACCACGTCGTATTTGAGCTGGGTAGATGAAATGGAGAAATCATCCATTCCCAACTTCTTTCTCGGTGCTCTCGGTTGACTCACACCACTGATCGAGTGCTCCGGCTTGGTTGATCTTCCATTGAGATGGACTCCTCTCGCAAATCTTGCTCTCTTCTTCTCGTGTGCAAGAATATCAACTCGAACTTATAGAGCTCTCTCCCTTCTCAAACGTGCACCGATGAGGAAACACATCAATAGACGCTTACTCCTTTATCCTTCGATTGACTTGGAGCAGAGTAGAATTGTTGTGTCTAACTCCATCATGTTGTCGAGGATTAGACAATTTCGTTGGAAATGAGGGCCTCCACAACTAAAGCATGAAACCGTGAAGTTCCCTTTGTGGTGGATTTCCTTTTGGAGGATAATTCCCATACCCTCTAGATCCTCCCCCTACATTCTGATTCCTCCTCTCCCATAGTTGTACTACGTTAATCTTGAGATCAGCGAGTGTTTCGTGATAGATTTCAACTCATGGTGCAAGTCTACCACCGGAGAATTTACTACCGGCGCAAAGAACAACAAGAGGAGTTGCCATTCTAACCACAACAGTGGTGATGCTTCTCTAGCCACCAAGCTAGAATCATCGCCTTCTAGGCTCTCCTCCATTCGAATAGCAATGCGAATAGCCTCAACCTTAGAAGAGGGCTTTTCATATCTCACCTTGCTTCGAATCTGAGGCTTCAAACCTCCAATGAAGTTCTTTGTCAACATCGCCACAATCCCCACCATGGTTGGCTCGACCTCGCCTCCACTCTTTCTCAACACCACACCTAAAAGTGACTCCAGCCTTCTCCGTTCTCTCTACGTATGATCTCACCTTCTCACTCTCTCCTTGCTTCAAAAAGGTGACTTCACACATCAGCTTTCTCGTAACTTTCATCCGAAGAAAGTTTTCAACAAGATTCTCCGTCAAACTCTCCCAAGTGTCTTCCTCCACATGCTCCTTCTTGTACTCATTGTACCACTTCAATGCAGAATCCTCCAAGAAGTCGGGCAAAAGGATAGCCCATTCGGGTTTCTTCTCTCATTGTTTCCTATGCATGCCCTCTTGAAGTCTCTCACAAAAAGATTCTACATCTTCTTTCTCTCCCCATAGAACACCGGAAGCTTCCCCATTTCCAACTCCTTTTGTCGTTGTTGTTGGAAATTTATACGGACTCCCTAATACAACACAAACAAAACTAGCTCCATTCTAGAGTAATTCATCAATGGCAAAATGAACGGAATTGGTTGGTCCAAGATTGCCATGGCTCTCTCCTCTCCTAAACACACTATGAGCCTTACCCTCATCGACATCTTCTCGATCATTCTGAAAATGATCTCCATCTTCAGTAGAACTTGAGCCACATGGAGATTTCAACTTTTCGGTATCTGCACTCAATTTATCTTCAAAGCCCTCCACTAGTGACTCCAACAGAGCTTTCACGCCACTACACTCGTGTCCTAAGGGAAGTCCGTCACTCCACAATTTTCACAATAGTTTCCACTCTTGGATTCATGGGGAGATGATGGTCCCAGCATGAAGGTTTAGCTCTCCCACGCTTCGCTCTCTCTCAACCTCCGATCTTTGGTCCTCAAAGGACAACTCACAAGCTTATGTCCCTCCTCTCCACAATAGAAGCAACTCTCACGCTTTCGCCTCGGGAACTTTTTAGTGTCCTCTCTTCAAACTCCACTCAACTCCCTCGTGTTCGAATCCGCTGAAACAATCACGCCCAGCCCTTGAGGTATCTTAGATAACCGGATCTTCCAAAGAGGTTGATCTCCCATTTTCCAATGAGTGTCAAGTCATCCTCACTATGCAAAACACTCATGCACTCACTCTCTCGGAATGACCATAAACAAGGAAAAGTAAATCTGAAAAGTAAAGCAGTTTTGCTCACTTTTATACCCCCTATACTTCAGGTATCATAACTTTCTATAAAAATGATCTCTCAACGAAATTTAAACCCACATGTAGCTTAGCTCTGATATACAATCGTGCAAAGTTTCAAATCCTGATTCAATTCTTGCACGAATTGATAAGCTCTGTACACTTTTTCCCGAGAGCTATCTTTCAAAACCCGTCAAGACCCTAGCAAATTCTAAACATCATAACTTTTGATCTAGACATGATATGACTGTTATTTCAAGTGCAAAACGTATCCCATCTACTAATCTAAAATCAATAAAATTATCGGAAAAACTTTGAAAATAAAGTTTTCCTCCCAAATACATACTATAGCACTCTCGCCTCATCCCAAACAACACTTAAGTAAACAAATGGACAAAATAACTTCCAGGCTATCATATAACACTACCGGATACACAAATGGTACATTACTATGCATCATGATCTCGGTTCGCTCTTCCCCCACAGTCCTCTCCATATGAGTTCTCATCGCTGCGCTCACGGGCAATAAACTGATTCGAACATCTCTTCTCCTTTCTAGACCGAGGTCCCGCAACGGAACCAAAAATGTGACCTCCGGGCTGACTCTCACTCAGGTTTACCTCCGATGGCTTTTTGAAGCTCATCATGAATCTAGAAGGACTTAGTCCCACCCTTTGCCCATGATCCTATTGCTCACTCTTACACAAACTCTCAAAGTCCAAGCTCTATTATGCACATTATCACCAAGAGTAAGATATCACTCAAAGGAAAGGGATACTTTGGTAATCAAAGTCTTCATTGAATCAAGGTTCCACTCCGAACATGACATCTCCAAGAACCAAGCTCCCTAAAACTAAGATCACCACACTATCTCCTCCCAAAACTAACTTCCATTGAAAACTACTTGAGAGGTGCTTCTCAACCTCTCTATTTATACTACTTAGAATCTTACCCTAGTAACTACAAGTAATCACCATGTAACTTCCTCTTACCAAGTTTAAACGAGGTAGAGATCACAAACCCCAATGAAAAGGGTACATGGCAACATGCAATTGGTCCACTTGGATCTTCTAGAAGCCCAACTACTCCCTAATTGACTTCTAGTGTACCAAGTCAATCTCGCCCCTAGATTTAAGGGTCTTCACCAAGTCCAACCAATGAAAACTAGTCCAAGTCAAGGGAAGTCAAGATACCCATGTGATGGAATCTATTCCTTGACTCATACTAAACAACAAAATAGTAGTTCTCATCTACCACACCAAAAGTTACTCTATATTTTCCTCCAACTTAACCATAACTAGCTAAACATAGTCATGACTAAGATAAACTTAGGCACAATTTAGATATACTTTCATTTTATCCTATATGTACAACCCCTGGTCTTACAACTGTACGAAGTAATAGAGATAGTTTGGAGACCAGTATTGTCTCCAAAACTCTATCTCCTCAAGGTGTTCACGCCGAAACTCATGATAATCATCCATCGGCGGACCCTCCAAATGCTGGAATAATCCCTTCCAAGCCATAAACGGACTAAATAACGTAGAGTTGCGCATCCGCTGTAAATCACACCATGAGTCAAACTCCTGGATGAAGTCATCCAACTCAATAGTGCCAATCGTATTCGAATATCGTCTAGGACCCTTGGTGGCCCCATAGATATCGTCCATGTCCCACAACAACGGTGTGGGTACACACTCAAAGATATCACCAAGCTCAGCTCCGTCACTCTCCGAAACCAAATCGAGTCTTCGTGAACCTCAAAGGCCAAGGTTGGTACCGCCTCCGCTACGGGTGCACCCAATGCTAACCCAAGTCTCTCCTCCGAACCTCCAGAGAACTCCACCGTGACATCAATGTATCACCTCCACAACCGTACAAAAAACAGGTCCCCAAACGGAACCCGAATCAAGAATCAGAACCGTAAACCACACCGAGAAGGTACCGAGGCACCACAAGGTGCTAACACAAGGGCAACTTGAAACCCCGCCATCACCACAGGCACTCACCCGGTCCTACAGGTCCGCAAGTCCCTGTCTCACTTGGGAGAAACATGGATAGTCCGACTAGTCCATAAAATCCAAATCACTATCGGCGGCCACAGAGAGCTCCAACACTCCAAACAACAAAGCACCAACACAAACAAACGTGGTGCACAAACAGGGGAAGCGTAGATGGAGGTATATCAATCACAAGAAACATAAAGCACAATACTCCATCTCAAAAACATCCATCAAAGGGGTCAAACCAACCCAACCCTTACTGACATAGTCTCAAAAGGGCATTTAAAAACACAAAAACTCGATTTCTGAGGTCTTCTACTCTCCAGATTGATAAACTGAGACTAGTAAGGCAATGCCTTATACAGCCTTGAGACTAGCCTTTTTCAATTTGCTACCTAACGCAAATTTTTTTTTCGCAAACGGACACCATTTGAAACTTTTGCAAGACTCTGAAAATCTTTAACTTCAATTTCAGACCCCTAAACCTCAAAATTTTGCAATTCTGACACCGCAAACCTTGGGCCTAATGTCTCTACCCCCGCGCGACAAAACTTTACATAATCTATCACCCCATCAAATTTCAGATCAAACGGACATTGTATGATAATCTGATAGGCTGCTGCTCCTATTTTCGACCCGAAAACTTCGAAAAACCAAATCTTGGACTTCTAGCACTTCTGTCCGAAATATTTTTCGGCCAATCTCAAATTAATGCTCCAAGACAACTATAAGCATCGACCCACTTCATCAATTTTCAGCAACGCTTGCGTCCTCGAAAATTTCCGATTCGGATTTACAATAAAACAGAAAATACAAAAATTTGAAATCGATAAGATCCACCTCAAATTGACTCTACTTCTAGATCACCACCACGGGCTGCACTCCAGCAACGTCATGCATGCTCAACAGCCAACGGATCGAAGCTACCATCGATCCAAACTCGCCAAAACACTTTAGCGCTCCAAGAACTCCTAGTTCTCACCACATAATCCAATTTGAGTTTTTGAAGTAATCTTTTCTACTCTCAAAACGTCCACAAGCACACTCCGCTCATAACCATAGCATAAAAGAGATATTACAGTCAAGCCAAATCCACTTTGTGCTTCAAAGACTCTAGGTTCCCGCACTAGCTACTATCCACCATAGCCACACTCTCAAAGGCTCAACTTCGAAAACTGGCCTCCCAAGGAGCCCTAATTCGAACTCTACCCCTTGAGCCCTAGGACCCCTAACGACGATGTCGGCCCTAACGGCAGTCCCAGTGCGAACGACGCTAACTGCACAACCGGCTCTAACTAATGTATCTCCTCCTGCAAACGCGCACCTACCTAACTAGAGATGCCACTACATAAGTCGTGACAAATTCTTTCATAAATGCAAGGATGCCTATCATCACGAAGTAAGAGCAGTTGATTAACTGCAAACAACCTTTTACTTTATCGTTATAAAACACATGTATACTGCATAAATGCAGTCTTGCACTTGTTAAACCTCTTTGATCTCCCTATGGTATGTAACAAAATGGCATTGTGCTTTATCTGGAAACATTTCTGCCATGTTTGGATTGCATTTCCAGATGGGCTGAGTGCATATGTTTCTTCCAAAAACAGGAAACGTATTCAAATGAACATTTTGAGATCCATTCAAAGTATATTACATGCAGGTTTGACTTTTAGTCTTCAAGAAGTTTTGCTGTGAACTAAATATTTGAACTGGTCATCCAATTGCTTGCATAATAGGAGCTGTCCAGTCCTCTAATAACTTTGGCTTCGTGACTCTTTCCTCTTTTTACATTATCTTTGAACCTTAGATCTTCCTCCAACAATTCCAACATAACATAAGACACATTACTGGGCGTTGATTTGGAGATGTCCAAGGTTTCAGTTCGAGAGCAAACTAGATTTCAGTAGTTTGAATTTATAATTGTATTGTTTTGATACAAAAACTTGAACTATAATCCCAGGTCAAAATCCTATTAATGCATAAGTGCAACTATGTCAATATAAATAAGTACCACATTTTACTTATCCATGTCTGTAATACTGTCACAGGTACAAGATTTGATTTACTCCCGATCTTTGTACCTATCCAGCCCTCCCTGTAAAAGGATTGCACTTTCTCATATTTTTGGATAAATGTAACTTATTTGGAAACTATGTTGTTTGTGACTTGGATAGTTCAGATATTTCCCAGTGTGATACTATTGGGGCCTAGCCCATGTTACCGGTTGGGTTCCATCCTTGTACTATTTGATAGGATCTTCCCATCTCTTTTGTTATTATACTTTCTCGGGAGACTTATTCGTAAAGCCTTTGGTCAGATTTTGCCAATCATTAAGCAAAACCTTTTCATCCTGCGGATTCTCTTCTCTGTCTGTTCGCAAACCTTGGGTCCCGTACTTGAGCAGCCGTTATGTACCATTGTGATAGACATGATGGATGACATTCAAGACCAGCTTCGATTCCTTTCTTTGATTGTGCGTGCCTTCACAGCACCGTCTTTCTCTTGGGCCTTTGAGTACGACGAGACATGAAAGGACAAAGTTTCCAAGGAAAAGAAGTGGATTTGACGCTTGTATGGCATTGGATGGAAACTGGTTTCTTGCACTCTAGGACAAATTCGCGCTAAAAATCGAGCAGCAGCAGGCAGTTATAGGCACAGGAACCGCCAACGACAATTGCAGAAGATGCGTTCGACTATCATCGGAGCTTGAAAACTGTGGGGAAGGTGAGAGGTTGGTAAGGAAGTCAACAACATGTTCAACTGTTGCATTATCTCGCTGGATGAGTTTTGATCGATCATCGACATACGTTTTGCACCCAGTACGAATCAGAATCTATCTATCGAGTACTGACGCTTCTGCAGCATGCGCAAAAAGAAATTTACGTGATTACTGTCTTGTTGATAATGGTAAAAAGCCACGGTACTCTGCTTTCTGTGGTATTTCCTTTCCCAACTTTGACG
Organism: Marchantia paleacea; assembly: GCA_014180765.2. Classification (NCBI taxonomy): domain Eukaryota; kingdom Viridiplantae; phylum Streptophyta; class Marchantiopsida; order Marchantiales; family Marchantiaceae; genus Marchantia; species Marchantia paleacea. The sequence goes on along the minus strand of MUAA02000106.1, from coordinate 1,393,196 downwards.
TACAACATTAGCTAATCATCACTGCCATGTTCAAGTCCAGCACACAGACGATATCCACAACTGGTCCAGATGCAAAGTGTAAATCTGACGGAGTGTGGTTTGAAGATTCAGTTTCGTGCTCAACGAAGACTCCGTTTGCTTCAAGCGACAAAGAAGAATCTTTGATGGTGTTAACATATCGGAACATGTGATGGTCCTGAACGCCGGCAGCGGCCATGTTATTCAACTCCACCCTATCTATTGTGGTCGATATACCTCCTGCATGCTTTTTTAATTTCGTAAGATTGAGTCATAGAGTGTTTTTGGAATACAATAATCAAATGATTATTGTATTCAAAAAATTAAATTATCTTTTATAATTTTAAGTAGATTTTTTAATATCTTCCAAATCTAAACGATGACCTAACCAAAACTGCAAAGTGTTAGTTCCCAAACAAATGCTCGACATGCACATCATGAATGTGTTATTATTATATAAAGTTATGATTCCTGCATGATAAAGCATTAACTCATAAATAATAAATGTAATAAATAATTACTTACATGTAAAGGAGAATGTAATCATGAAATGTATTTAACACGTAGATTTTGTATCAAATGTATATATTTTGATTTGTGGTGAATAAAGAAAGAGCCATATGTGTACGATATCTATTTAGATTGAAATAATTGTATTTTTTTTTTTTATCTTATATAAATATTTTTATAATTAATTAAAATATAAATTTCATAAAAAATATTTATGAAATAGAATAAAATAAAAAATATGAAATATTTGTGTTATATAATTTTCTTATATAAATCTAAATGATTTATATTATCACGTTGTAATAAATTATTTATGTTTTGCATACCCTAGATATGTATGTGTGAAATAATTGATGTATATGATACTTTGCATATATTTGACATGTGTATAATTCTGTGTCATTATTCACACATATGTTTGTATTTACACTCCTAAACCATTGTCATATTAATGTACATGTTAGAATAATTGTAGTGATGCCTCACACTTGTACATTAATATACATTTGTGACCTATCATGAAATTTAAAAATATTTTTTACATAAATAAAATATATGTTCTTTTTGTTCAAGGGGATGGCATATGTCATGTTTGACATCTCTTTTCATCAATGTTTTGTGGTTGGTGAAGATGTTGATATGTGATTCTTGTTCAAAAGGATGTCATATGTCATGTTTGACATCTCTTTTCATCGATGCTTTGTGGTTGGTGAAGATGTTGATATGTGATTCTTGTTCAAAAGTATGTCATATGTCATGTTTGACATCTCTTTTCATCGATGCTTTGTGGTTGGTGAAGATGTTGATATGTGATTCTTGTTCAAAAGTATGTCATATGTCATGTTTGACATCTCTTTTCATCGATGCTTTGTGGTTGGTGAAGATGTTGATATGTGATTCTTGTTCAAAAGTATGTCATATGTCATGTTTGACATCTCTTTTCATTGATGCTTTGTGGTTGGTGAAGATGTTGATATGTGATTCTTGTTCAAAAGTATGTCATATGTCATGTTTGATTCTCTTCTCATTGCGATGCTCTATGGGTGATGAAATATTGATCTATGATTCTTGTTCAAGAGGATGTCATATGTCATGTTTGACCCTCTTCTCGTTACAATATTTTGTGGGTGGTGAAGATATCCTCGATGTAGATAGTTGGTTTGACAGTTACATAATATGGATAACAGACGACGAATAACCATGAGGCATTGTAGCACCCAACCTCCAAATCTTAGCCCCACATGTACATATCATGTTGATGGACTAGATGGCTATTTAGTGTTAGAGGGATCTAACCGCTAGTTAGGAAAACGGTTGTGATATATCCTTATATTGTTGTATAACAATATGTGTATTGGGATGTTTAATGTGGTAGAGATGTATGTTGTGATATGATATATTTGTGCTCAATAGTTATCATGACTTCTCGGGCAGCAACTCTGATTAATAGGTGCTCCCATGTAGAACCATAAATAATATTTAGATCGAGTAGTGCATGTAGTAAAATTTACATTGGACGTGGTAATAAGATAGGTATCACCATTACAAACATAGTACTCAAGAGATATAGTTCAAATTAGGGCTTTTGGAAAAAAAGTTTTTGAAGTTGAGCCTTGGAGATTACAATTATGATAAAACATGAGCTATTGCATGAACTTGGATTTTTTGAAGCATAAAGTGGGTTTGACTTGACTGTAATCTCTTGTATGCTATGGTGATAAGTAAAGTATCCTTGTGGACATTTTGAAGGTGAAAAGATTGGTACACCTGTGTTGATGTATAAAAATCTACGTTGTATAAAAATCTATACATTGTGATGTTAAATGTAACAATGATATATGTGAACAACATATTGTCAATCACATTGACACATAGATGTAATAAGGAGGGATAATCAATCGAAAGAAATATAAATGAGTGAGTTTGGGAAAAAATTATGTAAAAGAGTATTTAAAATGGATAGTAGTATTTTATGGATCCATATAAAAAGTTTTAATCATTCTAAGGATAATTATATTTTGATTTTTTTTGTGATATGATCACAATCTTTACATGTATATTATTGTCACATTCTATCACTCTAAATTTTTAGATTCAATATGAGATACAAGGTTTTATGGCGTTAGTTCTGACAAGATACAAGTCAGAATTATTATTAAAGACACTAACATTCAAGGAATTACACTTTAGTTCTTGGCAAAGTTCAATAAAAATCTTATATTTTTTATAGTGAATTATGTCTCTTCTCGAGGTGATCAACCATGAAATTGAATCTTATTGATGCATATGATGTAACATCAATTATAATTGTATTATTAGTCTCACACATTGAACTTTTTGAAAATTTTTTGTTTTAATTCTAAAATGTCTTATGAATAATGAAATACTTAAAATAAAATTTCATAATTTTAACATGGTATCTTGAATTTTTTGAGCACAACTGTGCAATATACATTCTATTCAACTATGAATTATTATAGAATTAAACAAACTTGCCACACTTGAAATACATTTATGTGGTCGATTTTATTGATTGGTCGAAAAAAAATGTGAAGAAAATCAAAAAAAACTTTTACAAATTATAGATGATCAAGATAGTCAATTTTTTTCTTAATAAGTATCTAAGATAAAAATAATTAATTAATTTTTAATCATCTTTTTGACCTATTTTTATTCATTCACGTCTCTATCTCATGTCCCAATCTAACTTATTTTGCTCCTCATATTTTGAATTTGAGATAAAGAGAAGTACAAGGAATAAACTTCCTTGTACTTTTCACATTGATCTATGGTCCAAAATTCATTAAACACAAAAACGTTTGTTTAATAGAAGAAACACTACTTCATTAGAAAATTACAATAATAATGAAGGTTAAAGTTGGCACTGCATGAATCATATGCTAAATTTTATTTTATGTTGGAGCTTGTTGTTCAATTGACTCCATCATGCGTTGGCAAAATCATGTGAAAAGTTGGATTGGGTTAGATTTTCCATGAAAAAAATTCTAAGATGGTTCAACATTGCAACTTCATTTATAAAAATGAGATATTATCTTTACACATTGTTGCAATGACCTTGTTTAACTTTGGTTAAAAAAAAATTATCTTAACTTTCCTTTGAGTTGCATCACTCACTCTCCAATTCGGCTATTCGTATGTGTGTTAATGGCAATGGGATGAAAATTTGCACCACTCATTCATATACAGCTTCTTGATTCTCATCAACCAAAATTTAACTTCTACTCAAATTTTTTTTATAACCATAATTTCATCTCTTCCTTCATAACGTGAATTTTCATACATCAAACCTTATTAGTAGTCTTAAAACAACTCTCTTAACAGTCATTGGATCTCAAAAAAATATAAAAACCCCATATATATAATTTTTAATATTTTTATCTAAATTATATCAAATTTCATCAAAAAAATCAAATAACCAAGCCAGAGTTAAAAAAAATTTAATAATTTTAATTTCAAAAAAAATTATATTTACAATCCTAAACGCATAACATTCAACATAATATTACAACTTTGTTTTAACTTTATGCTTAAAGTGCTCCACAAATGGTCCTTCAACACCTTGAATGAGTTGTCAAAATTACCATCATTGATCCAAACATGATGGCTAATGAGAATAAAGTGTTTCATTTTGTCATTCCATTGGAAAAAGGATTTTAATTCCAATTTAATGTTTCAATATGCCAATCTAAACTATAATGTTTAATCATTTAATATTAATATATTTTATTAATATTGAATCAAAATAACAATCCAAAATTTATTGAATATAAATAAAATTACAAATATAATAAAAAAAAACTTGAAATTAAAAATACTCATTAACCTCACTAATAATTAATTCCTTGTAGTTTACTGCAGGATATAATTATTCCTTGTAGTTTACTGCAGGATATAATTATGAATTGGTTATCAATGTGTGAAACCATTGTAAAGTTTTAATTCATAATTAAAAAAAGAAATCAAAACATAAATTGTCAAGTTCCGAATTGGGTTGTAGGAGATAATAAGAAGAATTAGAGAGACCTATGACTCCATTGACTTCCACATAAAATTATCACTAGTTAGTAAATACATTGGTTATTGATCATAAACGTATTGAGCATAATATATCTTAAGAATCACAATCCCAACTCACATACCGCTTTAATGGACAAACAGCCCAACCCTTGGAACATACTGCCGCCATGTGGTGAAGAGCAGACATCGAGGTGCCAAACCTTCCCGTCGATGTGAACTCTTGGGGAAGATCAGCGTGTTATGTACTATGTCCATGTCTCACATCCAAGACACTTACATCAAATAAGACTCTCCAATCACGAAAATTATATATAAATCTTTTTAATTTTTTGTATTATGATTACTCTTTATATATAGTGTATAAAAATTAATATTGTAATTTTTTGATATTTATAAAAATCTCTACTCAATTCTATAGAGTAGAGATTTTTAGAACTGAGTCGAACGGTGCGTTCTTAATAACCATCATGATGTGCAAAAACTATCATAATAATCTTATAATAACCCCACTCACTTCATAACAGCTTTATTTAAGCAATAACAACTTCCATCTTAGAATAATAATAACCTGCAACATCTAAACAATTACATTTTCCGTGCCCTCATCATGGAATAATTTTAGCAACTGAAGCGGGCAAAATGAGTTTGAGAAGGGTAAGATGGGGTAAATCTCCCCTGCTTCCGAACCCGACTTGAAAAGTGGCTCATGATTCGCTGAAGTTGCGCATGATTTTCGACGGGAGTCAGATTTATCATGTCAAAGATCCGGTGCACAGTGCACCCACGATCCCTGCAAATGTGGAGGCGTATCAACCAGAGGAGTCTTGGAATCATCACAATCTCCAATTAAAAGCTTTTCGCGACGTAGGTGACAGTCGTAGCTATTGCAGTGATAATCAGAACTATGTTCGCAATTTGGTGTCATTTGTGTCACCCGCGTCCTTGATCTCTATCTGTGTCTGTTTGATATTCTAGTAGTTTTGCACGCCCATGGTTTGAGATTTCATTCCTGTTGCTTGCATCTGGAACATTTTGCTGGTAGTAAAGATGGTTCTTTCGTTTCACCCGCACAAACGCATCAAGTTCAAACTGGTCGAACTGCTCATGACTCAGACCCAATCCCGTAGCTGATACAGAAAGAACAAGATTTAAGCTGAGTCTTGTATCTCTACTATCCAGATTTTCTCTGCTGCCCGCACTACCTGCTCTTACTGCATGCAAAGAATGAGCATGGAAAAAGAGACTCTAACCCGTAACGTTCCGCTGCTGATTCACTGTGGCCAAGTCTACTGATTTTCGAACGTTTGTGATTCACGTTTTTGATTCTTATGGAAATATTATGCTAAATAAACGTTCAAGCTTGAATCTAGAATGCCTCCCGACCTCTTCTATCAGAATCCGCTTGCAAAGTTTTCCATCAGAAAGTGACGCTATCATAATTATCCAGGATACTCATTTTTCGGTAATTCTTGTTTTCCACTCCCATGGATTGCATGGACAGGAACGATTAGCACATGCGTTGATGCCATGTAGGAACTTCCGCACTTCCTGCGTGCACTTTTTTAATCCATTTTCCCTGTTTTCTTCAGTAGCCTTGTAAACACCAGCTATTGTATGTAGATACAGAGATTATGTGCAATCAGGAACCCATTAGAATGACTGGATTCACCAACAAAATATTTAATGACGGGACGGAATAATAGATTTGTCAGCTCCCACTTGAGCGTCGAACTGTGTAGGACCATTTTGCTGCGGTTTTCCTTCCTTTCACACTTTGACTCGAGTTTCGTCTCCATTCGCATCTCAAGTGCATCTATGCACTGTTTGCATTTGACCAAACGACTCGTGTCAAATAAAGTAGGGATGGAGGTGTTGTACGATGAGAAGATAAATTTATCACTGGCAATCCTTGTTGCAATCCTTGTTGCTGTTAAGAGTTCAGGCAGAAGTCCTTCTGAACCTTACTCTTTAGGGAGTTTTCCTCCCAAATCTGTTGATTCAACATACAGGCTGCAATATGTAATCGTTGGCACCTCTTTTAAAACTTTCTGCACAATTTTAGATCAGATTTAAGATTCAGACGTGCGACATCAACACCCACACTCATACCAGGGGTCCCCTGGTATTTATTTTCTCTTGCTGGGAGTCGGAAGAGTATCTTCGCCGCCCACAGTTTGGACCTACGTTCTTGCTCGAGAGCGTTCCACAAGGAAAGATCTGTAGGTCGAAGAGAATGGCTTTAGATACACTGGTAAGATTGTATTACAAGAAAACTGATCCGAGTTTCTCATACATTAGAGTCAAGCTCGTAACTGATACATTCGGAGCACGCTTTCACAAAAAAGTCGTTTAACTCCGCTGCATTTTGTTCTCGTGCGTCAGTTGTACAAGGAGTGAACTATTACAAATTCGCATAGAGTATTGGACATATGAGTCGATGATATGGATCGAAGAGAAATTATACAAATGACATCAGTTAACGTCATAGCCCTAGGGTTTCTGAAGTGAAGTTCTTCTCGTTACAGACGGCAATCAAAAGTTTGGGATCATCCTGAAAATACCGAAGTCATGAAATTCCAAAGTTCGCCGTGGAAACTTTTGTCCAGTTCGCAAGACCCTTGAGGGTAAATATCTCCCCCAACAGCCTGTGACGACAGATTCATCATATCACCAAAGTTTGGGATCTCCGCAACCAACAAGTCATCTTCTGACGTGGCAAGCGCTGAACAAGAGCGCAATGCTCCGGGAAGAAGAGCCTCCGTTCGATGATTTCCAGTTCTCATGTTCCACTCAACAATTAGTACCCATGAGTACAAATTGTGGAGTGGAATGTAAGAAGATTTTGTCCTCGGACCGAAGACAAAGGTTGTCCAGGAGGAAATCTAACCCGAATGATTAACAAGTCTGAAGTCAGAATTTTCTGTTTCTGGGAAGTTCTTGGGAACCTTACTTGAGGCAACATAGACTTACATTCTTTCGCGTACTCTCTAGTTTTTCTCATCCGTCCAACGAAACTTGTAGACTATTGTGGTTCTGATTCATCAGCTCAAGAATCTAGAATCGTTGAACAAATGAACTCTACTGAGATGACGTTCGTATCTGTGCCGGGGCAAGGCACATCAGGAAGTAGAGGACTGTGGCTGCAAAAAACCGTACATTTGGCTTCCCGAATGTACTCCAATATACGGCACACGTTAGAAAGAATTTCCCTAAAGATTACAAAGATGAATCGGAGAATGATGGAAACGATCCACCCTAACTTCGTTAGTACAGATGTATAATACAAGCTGGTAATTGTTAGTTGTGTTTCTAACTAAATGCTGGAGATTTCCGCTTCTTTCGTGCCTGGTCGATATGCAATAAAAGCTCCGTCGTGCGAAAATGATCCAGGACTGAAGCTAGTAACTCCGGTATAATTGAACACCTTCTGGATCAGTCGATCCGCAAGCACTACCTGCAAAGATTATATGTTATGAAGATTACTGGAGAAGCCAAATTTAGGCAGTATTATGACACCAGTCGCAACGCCCGTTATATCTGGTAGATGTGCACGACAAAAACAAGCCAATTTACCCCAACATTCAGACATATGAACTCACAACTCATGCTAATGGCATGCTAGCAGATTCTTACCGTATGAGGTAAAGGATAAAGCCTGAGAACATGGTCTAGAGGCCAACTGATTGGCTGCGATGTAAGAGGCAGAGGACACAGATGGCTTTGATGTAATACTGTCGCGACAAGCTGCGACAAGAAATACACAAGCACGAAGAACGAATCACTGTTGTTAGAAGACTTGCGGAAATGATGAAAACATGGTTTACGGTTGAAAGCAAATAAAATAAAACCTTGAAAGCCAATGACCGAGAGATGAGATTTGACGTACATGCTGGAAATTATCTTGAGTTTCTTCGTCAGATGGTGGTATAATACAATTTCGGCGCATACGATACAGAATATCCTCTCGAAATAAGACTATTTCCTGCGAATAGAAGCGGATCCTGTCATATCCGTGGCAGAGAAATTTTTCAGTATATCTGCTCCTTTTAGAATAGAAATCAGAGTTGCTTTCAGGGCTTAGAGTTAAGAATCAAAGTACCTGCAAGGGTTACTCGCGAAAATGGCGTTTGGAACATGCTTCAGAACCTCGTTGGTGAAGAATTTTGGTAGGGGAGGCCTTGGGAGAACATTGGCGGGGCCTGTTAACATCTCCCAACACAAGCCGTTAACGGATTACCAAAAGTGCAATCCATAGATACTGACCATTTCCGGCCCATGCTGCTTCAAGAGAGATTCGTACACATCGCCAAACTTTCATTTTGTTGACAGATCTACGTACTTAACAGGAAGAAGAGTAATTAGCACATGACAAGCATCCATGCACTGGAAGAAGATCACGCTCACCCTATCTCTGACGTCTCTCCTGAAAAAACTCATTAAATGCTTAAATATACATGAAGATAAGTGAGGCAATGCGTGCTTACCGATATCGTCTGGACCTGGAATGAATATGAAGCGACTCGCTTCTTTGATACGAGGATGAGCACTTATCACTTCACCAAGTTTTCCAAAGTGAGAACTGCGAGCGGGAAACGAAGTTCATTATAAAAGGTTTACGAGATTATCTTAGATTTACGAGTAGACAAAGATTCGTGATCACGTGGGAGAAAGCAAATATTCAGTAGCATGTAACACTTCAAGTTAAAAGTCGGTGCACTAACAGCAAATATTCAGCAGCAACCAACACTTCAAGTTAAAAGTCAGTGCACAAACTCGTTTCTTAGGCAGCTCTAAACTACCGTTATCAAAAATGTTTCTTCAGTCAAAACTTACCGAAGTTTAGAAAAGGCATTGAAGGCAAGATTGCACGGGTGACTGCAAAAGTTTCCCATAAATACAAAGAGAGAAGGTACCACTTCCAACGTCTCGTAACCGTCGAATACTTGTGTTAGCTTCTGCATAGTCTGCAATCCATGAAAGGAGCTGCTTTAGGGATCTTGACAGGAATGCAGCATAAAAGTACCCAAGAAAGTTTTCATATGAAAGTTAGAACGGAAGTGATTTCAGCCACAAGAAGGGCAAGATAGTGAACCACCCTGTAGCATAAAAGTACCCAAGAATGTTTTCTGAATAATAGTTTAAGGTTAGAACGGAAGAGATTTCAGCTACAAGAAAGGCAAGATAGGGAACCACACTGCGACATGTACACCATGTAGCGTCGAGCACATAAAAACCGTCTATAGATTGGTTGTCTACACTACCTTTGCCAAAGAGAGAGACATTATACCAAGATCCTCTCAGATGGTGGAGCTAGACGTACTCTAAAAGTTCTGAAGTCTTGATACAATGTCTAAACCTGCCGTTCATTTGGAGATATGCTTTTTAGGGCTCTAAACTAGAAAGGAATATGAGTTGAACAATAGGCTGACACTTGGAGACTTCGAACTAACCTCATTCATGGGGACATATCCCCCTATAAGTGAGACCCTCCTCCCTATCAATTAGTCCTCTCTCTTTCCACTCCACCATTTACATTCCATATTCCTCATTTCTACTTCGTGCATTTAGACTAGCACCTCTCAGCCACTGCGTAGGGTTTTACGGTATTCGAGCTAAGACAGGGAAATAGTTACAGATCAAACGAGGGTTATGTATGGAGGGCAGCTAATTACAGGAAATTCAGATGCAAGTACATAGGTATATTCAGGTAGGTGCCAACTTAAAAACAAGATCAAAAGAGTATATCCAAATCTATCTGTTCGAAACGTCTACATGTGAAGTTAGTGAAGCTAAGTCTGTCGTGATTATCTGCGTTACCTCCTCATGATCGAGCCAGACCTCCGCGAGAATGATAAACATATCATTGGTTCTCTCCTCTATTTGCTCCAGTTTCATCTGTTGGCAGGTCAAGAAATATACCAATGTACAAAAACTTACACTCATGACACGATATCACGTGCATCTAAGATTGTCTAGCTGCGTGAAGTGCACATTGAGATGCCCATGCAGAGCGTTGTAGATATATAAAGTTCCATACTCCCGCTGTGGTGGAGTTCAATTGACAAATTCATACTACCCATGGATTCTCGTCGACGTTAATCAACATTGATTCGTTCTTGGCATTCAAGCGGTTGAATAAAGCAGGAGGAAAGAGCTATATACTGAAATGAAGCCAAGAGAACAAGAAGCAAAAACAGTGAACTTATTGTATGCAAACTGAGATACCTGTAAACCGTATGCATCAGTTGGAAGGTAAAAAGGATACTGTCTCTTCACTATTCAGCACGCCAGCACCAAAACAGTCGAGACCGGCAGTTACTGATAACGAAACACTTCTGTGTTCCAGAGGAGGGAATCCCATGGTACGTACCTGTGAGCAGTCACTACAACGGCTTCATGCTCGCCATTATGAAGTTCGACGCATTCACCAGGATAATAGAAATGAGAGGACAAAGTCAGATGTTTGAGAAACGCATGTAAATAAGGGGAAGGAGGAGAGGTGAACCTTGAAGACTCCATTTATCATGTAGTCCCCTTCTGCTACTATGACACAATTCTCTGTGAAAAATCCTGTTGTAATCTTGTGGATCCCCGCAGCTAAGGAAATGCTAGACAGCAGGATGCTGTTACAAAAGTGAACGTCAACTGTTCCGCACAACTCATAAACAAGGTAAAAGAAATGGCGGAAGTCCTGGTCTCACTCTAACAGGAAAAAGCAAGGCATTGTCATTCTTTAAGGATATTGCTTCAGAAAAGTCAACGGGGACGAAACCAGTAAGATCTTCCAGGCAGAATCGGTCGTCTTCCACCTGGTAAATTGTACCCATCACCCAGTGCTTTCCAGTACACCCTATTAAGGCTTGCAGAGGTGTCAACTGGAGTTGGACAGCGAAAGAGATGCAAGCCAAACAGGTCAGTTTAGATAGAATGAAAAGAAGCAACCAGGAACATGTACCTCGATTCAAGGAAAGTCGCTATTAATTTCAGAAACTACTTCACACTGATACATAAGTGAAACTATTCCTGATGCGTTCTCAGAAACTTCACAAACTTGCAAAACCAAGACAAAGAGCTGAATGAGCATATGACGTTAACCCGCAAGTACATTCCAACGCGTGCACAGGGAGCATGAATTTGCGCATGTCCATGACACACTAATGGACGGAAGTTGCAACCGACTATTTGAAGCCAGGGAGTGAATTTCCGAGACAAATTTTACAGAAGTGAACTTATGTAGGCTAACCTCGCAGCTGCCAGTTGCAGTACTGTTTCTACCGAAGGAGGGTTTGGTGAAGTGCCTGTCACGCAAAACACGCTGCTGGAGTAATTGAAATCGGTCTCTGTACAGAGCTGCTTTAGCTGATGCTTCTCCATGATTGATCGGTAAATCAGGACACCTGTGAACATGCACAAGTAACTTAAAATAATGCATGCGTAGCTGAGTAGCAACACACCAATTTTTGAACGCTTTTGGACTATTTTCCGGAGCCTATGAATTGGCAAATGCGCCAAGATCCATAAACCCTTGAATGCACAAATAAGAGGGCAGTCATGGGTTAAAAAAAAATTATACAGAGCTTCTTTATGGTACCAGCTTATTCTACCTGTATAGCAGTGGAAGCAACTAAAGAATTTCCTACCTATGGTCAGATGTGGTTTTACCTCCTGGGGAGAATCAACTGCTAACGGAGTGGGAGAGGAGAATTTCCTACTAATACATTGCGCGTCTTACGTCTTGGGCAACTCACGAACCGTAGGGTCCTCAAAAGAGATAAGCCCACCTGTAGAACGACTTTCTGACATGATCGTAGCACAATTTCGGGAGGTTGAAAAGATTAACGACGAACAGCCGATTTTGTTCGTGGACGTCCCCGCCTGCTGCGGCGGATAAGACGTCTAGGATTGCGTCCTTGCTCACGAAGTTGCTCTTCACTGTTGAATCACGACAGTAAACAATCCAACAGCAGAACGAGAATTCATATCAAGAACTGCACTGACCAGAACCAGCTTCGATAGAAAGCTGACACGAGCAAATGTGCATTTGAAACCCTTACGTGAAGCCTTATCCATCTCGGCGAAGATGTCACTCAACGCCTGATCTAAATTGGGCACCTCTTCCAAATGGCTCATAACCGCTTTTAATGCATCTAGCGTCAGAGTGAGTCCACGCATCTTGAATTTTTGCTGCACCTTCCTCATGTTTTGCTGGTCCTGCACCCCCATCTTTGCGCTTTTGATCGCAGAACTTTCTCACTCCGACTCCCCGAGGCTCTCTGGTCCTAGCGCAGCTCTGCATTAATCATCCCAATGAACACCGGACAGACGCATTCTTTCTGCTTCAAAAATTTGAAGTGCCGGTGCTCACTGGTGATCACAGCCACCGACTACTTTCACAGCGGACGCGCAGAAAAAATCGCCTACTCTGCTCCGTCCCTCTACCGTGAGACACAGCCGAGAATCAATCTCACTGCGCATTGACGCTTCCCACAGCTCCACTTTCGACGCTCCGCGGGAAAACTTGAGCCTTGAAGAGAAGTGGAACTGCGCCAGTGTTCAAGCTCGCTACTGCATGCAAGTCCAACTTGCCGAAGGGCGGCGCAACAGTCGTGAGAATCGAAATTGCGATCACCTAGGCAACGAATATCACAGGCGAAAGATTTCTAGAGTAAATTGTACCAAATAATCGTGGCTCGAGACCGCGGTCGGCAATCCTCGATCTGAGAGAAAACGCGCAGAGAAAGGGCGGGAAACCTCAAACCTTTCTCTTGCGGCACTGCGCAATCTGCTCCCGCGTTTCTCGGATTGAACTTTTCCCATATCGACGCAGTAACTTGAGAAAATTTATATCCACTTTACAGAGCTAGCCGAGGATTCTCCTGTTACCGACCTCCCTGTCTTGATTTAACAATCGGGGGTTTCAAGGTAGACCCATAAAGAAATGGACGGGTATTGAGCAGTTCCTATAAACCCACTCCCCCTCTTTTCCGGCTGAATTGAACATGTTCATAGAAAATTTGATGGATAAATTCAGAAATAAAATTTCTTATTATTATACTCTAAAATTGAAAGGAAAAAAGAATTAATTGTCCATAGTGACCAATATTGTTACGAGAATGGTATATAACCCATACATACACAGAGGATGGCTTTTCAGAATCCCGTGACTGTTTCTTCTGTTAACCATAAAACATTTTACTGGATTGCAGTAGGGTTATGGGTAGTTTATGAAAGCCCCTGATGTCATAACAACGATAATTCCTATAATATCGAAGTGATAAAATACCAATAGGGTGACTCCCTATTGGTATTTTACAACAACCCTGAAATAGTTAAAGAGATCCCCCTAAATCAAATTATGGGGATTGTGGCGGCTACAAGAGTTGAAATAGGTTCCCATTCAAAATTTGTGGGGTTGCTAGATCCCCGTAAAATGTTACATGGAGATAGAAATTTTAAACTTATATGTAAAGGAAGGGCTTACATACATTAGTAGCCATGTTACTGGATGTGTTTAACGATGAGCTGACTATCCCCATAACTGGAACTATGGCTCTCTATTCTTGAGCATTTAGTTTTTTTTTGTACGGGAAAAAAATTAATCCTGTTAATGACATGACTTTAATAAAATTCAACATTACTTGTACATATGTGTGAGGGTTGTCACAATAATAACACTAACATTTCTCATGTTTAAATAATGACATTCACATAATTTAGGTGGGTAAATACATGGATAGTTTTACACACTTGTTACATCACCACTTAGATTATCAAAGATATAAATCAACTGAATACACTCATGATGCATTAGACATTTAAAATCTGTTCGTAACTCTCCATTCATAACTTTTTAATAAATCTTCACTCCAATTAATTACAAATCCAATAGTATCATAACCTTCATCATCTTTTTTTATTGTTCCTAGCTCTCTTTTTTTAATTCCATATCTTGATCAAATATGGAACATTTTAATTCTTTCAAAATTTTTACTTTCTACACCATCAATCACCTAGAGTAAAAATATAATAGATATACCTGCATTGCCCATCCACTTTAAGTTGTGAAATCTCTAATGAATTTATGCATATCCATCAAAAAATGAGATTGATCCATCTAGATCAAAATGATGGAATATCTACACCCTTACGTATTCAAAATAAAATCATCAAAAAGTAGTTATATCATTCACACTTAAAAAAATATGAAATTATACATGTACAACATTTCATGACTTATGTAGTGGCATCTCTAGTTAGGTAGGTACGCCAGATATCAGGAGCAGATATACAAGCTTAGAGCCGGTTGTGCAGTTAGCACCGTTCGCACTAGAACTACCGTTAGGGTCGACAGCGCCGTTAGGGTCCTAGGGCTCAAGGGGTAGAGTTCAAATTAGGGCTCCTTAGAGGGCAGTTTTCAAAGTTAAGCCTTTGAGAGTGTGGCTATGGTGGATAGTAGCTAGAGCGGGAACCTGGAGTCTTTGAAGCACAAAGTGGGTTTGGCTTGACTGTAATCTCTCTTTTATGCTATGGCTATGAGTGGAGTGTTCTTGTGAATGTTTTGAAAGTAGAAAAGATTACTTCGAAAACTCAAATTGGATTTTGTGGTGAGAACTGTGAGTTCTTGGGGCATTGAAGGTGTTTTGGCAAGTTTGGATCGATGGTAGCTTTGATCTACTGGCTATTGAGTGTGAATGGCGTTGATGGAGTGCAGCTTGTGGTGGTGATCTAGAAGTAGAGTCGATTGGAAGTTAATCTTATCGATTTTGAGTTTCAGTATTTTTTGTTTTAGTGTAAATCCGAATCAAGAATTTTGGAGGGCGGAAGCGCTGCTGAAAATTAACGAAGTTGGCCGATGCTTATAGTTGTGTTGGAGCATTAATTTGAGATTGGCCAAAAAATATTTTGGACAGAAGTGCTAGAATCCGTTTGATCTGAAATTTGGTGGGATGATAGAAGATGTAAAGTTTGTAGCGCTCGGATAGATGGGTTAGGCCCAAGGATGATGGTGTCAGAATTGCAAAATTTTGAGGTTTAGGGGTCTGAAATCAAAGTTGAAGATTTTTTAGAGTCCCGCAGAAGTTTCAAACAGTGTCCGTTTGCGAAAAAAAAATTGTGTTAGGTTGCAAATTGAAAAAGACTAGTTTAAGGCAACGCCTTGTATAGTTGGATTGTCAGTGTCAGTTTATCGATCTGAGAGCAGAAGACCTCCAAAATTGAGTTTTTGTGTTTTTAAATGCCCTTCTGAGGCTATGTCAGTCTGGGTTGGGTTGATTGGCCCCTTTGATGGATGTTTTTGAGATGGAGTATTGTTCTTTATGTTTCTTGTGATTGATATATCTCCATCTTTGCTTCCTGTTTGTGCACCACGTTTGTTTGTGTTGGTGCTTTGTTGTTTGGAGTGTTGGAGCTCCTGTGTGTTGTCGATAGTGAGGCTGGATTTACGGACCAGTCAGACTATCCATGTTTCTCCCTAGTGAGACAGGACTTGCGCACCTGAAGACTAGGTAAGTGCCTGTGGTGATAGCAGGTTTCAGGTTGCCCTTGTGTTAGCACCTTATGGTGCCTCGGGTACCTTCTGTTGCGGTTTCTGGTTCCAGTTGGGGACCTGTTTTTGTACAGTTGCAAAGGTGATACATTCTTGTCACAGTGGATTTCTCTGGAGGTTCAGGAGAAGAGATTGCTCGGGTTAGTAGTGGGTACAGACGTAGCAGAGTGCAGTACCAACCTTGGCCTTTGAGGTTCACAGAAGACTCTGATTTGGTTTCAGAGAGTGACGAAGCCGAGCTTGATGATATATTGGAGTGTGTACCCACACCGTTGTTGTTGGACATGGACGATATCTATGGGGCCACCAAGGGTTCCAGATGATATTCGGGTACAGTTGGCAATATTGAGTTGGATGACTTCATCCAGGAGTTTGACTCATGGTGTGATTTACAGCGGATGCGCAACTCTACGTTGTTTAGTCCGTTTATGGCTTGGAAGGGATTATTCCAGCATTTGGAGGGTCTGCCGATGGATGATTATCATGAGTTCCGGCATGAACACCTTGAGGAGATAGAGTTCTGGACACAATACCGGTCTCCAAACTATATCTCTATTACATGTATTGAGCTCAACATGCAAAAAAAGAGGGTGGTGACTGCTGGGCTTAGCAAGGATCCACCATCTTCATCAACTTCTTCACGTTACCAGTCTACAACACTAATCCTGAGTGGTTATGGTAGACATGTGGGACAGTCTCGACCATCCGGACAAAGTGGTGAAGGTGTAGCATCCGGACCATTGCCATCCTTTTCATGTCAACAATCAGTTGTTGGGATGGTGTGTTGGACATGTGGTGGACCTCATCACAAGAAGGATTGCCTTCAAGGTCGAAGAATGGATCCTATTGGATCAAAATCATGTGAGTATTGTCACAGACATGATCACATGATGGATCGTTGTTTTGATCTCCATCCCGAATTATGATCAACAAGAGTTGTCATGGCAGTCCCTGGAAGAGGACGAAGAGTTCAAGGTGGCAGGGGTGGTGGTAGAGGACCAGCCCCTACTCAAGTGTTAGCCCATGAGGCTAGTCATGAGGTGAACATGGCATCTCGACTTGAGCAGTTGGAGTAGAAGATAGCAAGTATGGCTATAGCCCAACAAAGATCAGATTCATGAGCTGGTGCCTCTACATCATATGATGGAGATGTTGTCGAGTACATGTGCGTAGCGACACAACCATGTGCAGTTGCTGTGACTCGTAGTGCAACACATACTACTGAGTCTAGAGGGGCGTCCATGGAGTTGGATCCACAAAGAGGGGAGGCTAGCCTACAGGTTAGACTTCCTCAGTCTTTCACATTGTCTGAGATATTGAACACCTCAACCATGGCTCCTAGACAACATATTGGAGAGATGAGGGTGCAAGCCAATATGAATGTATTTGGAGATGGAGCAAGTAGGGATCAGCCATCAACATCGTCTGAGGTAGCATCTAGCGCAATGTTGGAGGCGACAAAGACTCTTGTTCATTCTCCTATTTTCTCATACAAGGATTTATTGGCGTTGGGGGTGTCATCATCCCATGTACTACGATTGGCAGCCACACTTTTCGAAAGTAAAGAGGATGTGTTGGTTGCTTCTAGTAGTGTGAGCACTAGAAGTGTTGATCATGGGATCACGACAGATACTAGTGGAACTTGGGAAGTTGCTGCCGCTCGAATGATGGAGTAATCAGCGAGGCTGGCATACAAGCGTACCAGGGTGTCACCAAGTGCGGTGATGTTGGATAACAGAAGTGGTATCTTGTGTTCAGTCAAACCTTCATGAAAGGTTTATCGACCTCAACGCCTGTTGTTGGATTCTGGTGCACAACCCCTTATGTTGGGTTAGGATTCACTACTTGGTCTTGGTTTGCGAAAGACCGATGTGAAGATATGTCCATTCCAGATTCAAACATCTCTTGGAGGTTCTAGTGATGCCACTGCACCATACATCATCCAGGTGGGATTGACTGTGCAAGTGCAACCGGATCATGTGACGGATAGCTGTACAACATGAGCACGTGTTGTGGTTACACTTGTAGAGTCATATGATGTATTGGTGGATGCTGCAATGTTATACCCGATGGGGTTTAGCATTAATATCGGGAGGAGACAGCCTCTTATCGGCCAGGTTGGCAATCTGGTGAGGGCCGAGTGAGTTGATTACCTGTACGATTCATTATAGGTTCTAGGTCTTTACCAAGTGGAGGTTTGGCGTATGTTGTAGCCTTCAGTACTTGTGTTACTTGGCATGGAGATTTGTTGGAGGGTAACATGGATGCTCATGATACTCATGGTCAAGAGGATGTGGCTATCATGCCAAGTCTGAATGGAGTAGTGTCATCCACGTTGGATGGAACACTAGGTACTTAAGGTATGCAGCTACAACAGATGGCTGATTAGCTCATTCATCAGGCTTGAAGTGAGTCTTTTGCTCCGGAGAGGGAGGAGACGAAGGAAGTTATTCCCACTTCCATTATGTTGTCACCTTTAGATACAACGTCTATAACTTGGCAGTATCCAGAGGAGAATATATGTGTGATGGATCTGTTTGGAGGGATTAGCACAGGTTTGGCTGCTGTTTTGCACTCAAGCATACGAGTACATCGATACTTGTATGTGGAGCAAGATGAGATTGCAAGGCACGTTGTCGCATGGACATTTCTTTGCTGTGAGGACGCCCGAGCGCCTGGCTGTAGAAGAACCTTCTAGAACCTCGTGTGAGTTGACAATCTCTTCTTCTTCTCCTCAACACTCCACATTATAGCCGGTAAAACTTCAGCGGAAGAAGACTATGATATCTAATGATTCAACCAATAACTTTCGCTCAAACTTTACACAAAATTGCTCCACAACCCTTACTATTACTCAGAAAAGTTTGAGATGTTTTTCTATTCTAGATCTCTCAAAACAATTGGTGGTTTACCCACTGTAACACAAGGCGATATGCAGACCCCTATGTACAAAACCCGTCACACATCCCAATCCTTGACTTCAATTGCTCCCAGATTTTATGAGAAGGTCACTCATCATCAGAACTTGAACTGTGCAAAGTTTTATTGACAGAAATTTCTGATATCAAAAGATATGATCTCTGTACTAACTTCGTGACGATCGATGCGCAGTCCTGCAATTCGATTTGTATACACAAACTTCAAGCTATCACTCCGTACTCAAAACTCGTCCAATCGAGTCAAAACTTCAATCAAAACACAAGCCTAAGTCGAAAACTATATCTCTATTGACTCAGATCTCCCAAAACCCTTGTAAGGTTCTCAGAAACTCTCCAAATACACTCAAAGGTCTAAATTTCTCACTCTAACTTTGAATCATCACTTCAGAGTGACAAATCCTTCAAATCCATCCATTCTTGAGCCCACATCGTAGCTCGTCCCGTCAGCTCTCCAACCCAATCCTCAGATCTCCGAATGTCCCCCTAGAAGATCTCCAAAACTCCTCAAAACCTCGAAGAAGTTGCCCAAGAGCCCTCATTGGCCCAAACTCCAAGACCAATGAGAATGAAGAGTGTTATTTTGACCTCTAGTGTGGCCAAATTAGCTCCATTTTAACTTAGAGCTTTACAACTATCCTAAACACACTACTTAGCCATCCTATACACAATACGAGTTGCCACTAATAAAGAGTCAAAATGACAACTCGAAATCGGCTAAGTATGAACGGAACTACAAACGGAACCGGGAAGTTTATAACTTGAGAATAATACTCCTCGCCAAAGTTCCTAACAATCAACTCCCTATGGCTTGTTTTCGGTAAGCAATAGTGATGGATTGGAACCCATGTGTTGAAAGCCACCACTACTGGTAAGTTCAAATCCATAGCGCCCAAACTAAATCAAAACGCATAATCGTTACGCCCCAAATCGCGCCGTAGGAAACAAGCTGGAAGAATAATCGGTGCCGGAGAGTTTATCACTTGTTGCGAAAAGTTATCTCCAAAATGATATACTAACCACGCCCTAAAATGATCACGATGAAGACACCGGATGTTGATCACAAATGGATTAGGCATCGGTAAATCTGGAGGATCATGTTGTCCTCTATCCATGTCCTCGTCGGCTCCACTTCAATCAGATATGCTCCTTAGTCAGCAAAGTGATGTGTCTAGCACTCTCCCATACCCTTTCCATCTTGAATGCGCTTTATATCTGATAAGGTCCAAGATAATATCTCTTGGAGCCTTTTCAACATCCTGACCCTACAAAGTAGATCCAACGGTGGGTTCTTAACAACCTTTTTGCAATGGCGCCGTCGGTTATCCTAACCTAAACTATCGCCGTCATGACAACGGCTCCTCAAGATGGCACATGTCATCATCTTCTCATAGTAGCCACGCACAACACGACAAATGTCTCATTATGCCATGTGGCACGCTTTAGTGCGAGATATCCGCATCTTCTACCAGTGTTGGCAGTTCAAGGATATCAGCAGGCCTTGCCGTCAGATATTTTGTTGTTGGGGGCGCACGACCTTGTTTGGCATAACACCATACATTTGGTTATTGCTGGATTGCCATGTCAAGGACACACACGTGTTGGTAATGGTCATGGGCTACAAGATTCATGTTCTTGCATATTTTTGTAGATGTTACGTGTGTTACGTTCTCTCCAGTCGCAGCAAACCTATTCTCTAGCATACATTTTGGAGAATGTTCCCTTGTTGGGTGATCCACGTGCATGGGTGATGATGAATGCACATCACGTGTAGTGAAGGATTGGACCAACACTATTGCTAGATGCAGCGAGAGTAGGATCTTGTGCACACCGTCCACTTCTATGATGGACAAACCTTCTTCCAAGGGAGGTTTTATTGCGAGCATATGATGGAGTGGAGAGACTCTCATATCTCACAGTGGAGAGTATTTTGGATGTGGGTAGACACTCCCATGCAGTGGTCTATGATAACTGGTCACCCATGGCAATGGTGAACCTTGTGGGTTAGCCAAGAGTTGCATTACCCATGTTGTTGAGTTACCCAACTTCCCATGCTTACAGAGAGGGAGGACCTGGACTTGTATGGGATTCTTGCTTGCAACGGTTGGTGGAACCCAACGCTGAAGAGAGAGAGCAAGCTATGGGATTTTGTATCGGTACTACATCAGTTTCTACATTGTCAAAGGCATCACGACGTCAAGTGTTGTATCATGTTATGGACCTGAACTATTTGACATGGATTGTGAGCTTTGGATTGCCTAAGCAGAGACGCATGTGATCCACATGTATGACTACAAGACCATTAGTAAGCTCTTTGCCTACCGAAACGGTGGAGACAAAAACTAGGGGCAAGAAATGTCCTAGATCTCATCCTTGGTCTTATGGGGATGTTAGAGAAGGAGAGGTAAGGTCTTCTTCGAATATCGTTGGAGTTTTTTACGCGGAGCAAGCGGTGGTTATCACTTTACAACTTTGTGATACAACACAAGAGGTTACAGCTACAGCAGCATGAGTTGTTCACACTGAGATAGTGGAGCCTGGTATGAGAGAGTAGAAAAAGCTTTCTACTCAAGAGGTTGTCATTTAGCAACCAGATACTATGTCTTCTATCTCTAGTGTTGATGGAGAGGAGATTTGGGATATTGAGATTGGTCCCAAAGTGACAGGAGAAGAAAGACGTAGGGTGTGGAGATTTTTGAGGAGTTCCAGAAACTGTTTTGCCTTCAGTATGAAGGATTTAAGCTCTTTGAAGGGATCTGGTATACGGATTGATTTGACACATATGCACCAGTGTTCTGTCATCCCTATCTATACAGTGATATGGAGAGAGATATGATCCAAAGTAGGTGTCAAGACCTTCTTGAGGCTGGATTAGTGGAGATATCATAAAGAGTATGCCTCATTTGTGGTGATGCCAGTCAAGAAGGATAAACATGGCAATTATACAGATAGATGCATGTGTGGTGACTACCGATCTATCAATCGACAGACAAAATCTGATCGATATACTATGCCTACACCTGAGGAGATCTTTGATGCAGTTGGGCATGCAAAGGTTTTCAGTACATTGGATTTATGAGCGGGGATATCATCGATTTATGGATTCGAGATAAGGATAAGGCCAAGACAACCTTTTGGGCAATTGATTCGCATGGCAAGGATGTGTTGTATCAGTGGAAGTTCTTACCATTTGGGTTGAAGAATGCACTTGTTGCGTTCCAAAGAGTGATGGATAGGATCATAACAGGACTTGATTGTGCCCGAGCCTACATCGATGATATTCTAGTGTATAGTGCTACAGTGAGGGAGCATGAGATACGTTTGCAGGAGATTTTTGAGCAACTAATTGCTCATGGCCTCAAGTTGCATCCTGGAAAGTGCAAGTTCTTTTAGGAGTAGGTAGAGTACTTGGGTCATACCATATACCCAAAAGGATTGGGAGTTCAACAAACCAAGATGGAGACAATCTTGCTTATTCCACAACCCTCAGATGTGAATAGGTGCAAGATTTCCTTGGACTTGCAAACTTCTATCGTTGATATGTGCGAGGATTTAGTATTATTACCAAAGCTTTGAAAAAGTTGACAAAGCTAGATCAAGAGTGGAGTTGGGGAGATGAACAAGAGAGCTTTTGTTGAGCTCAAGGGAAGGTTGATATCTGCCCCTATTTTGAGGAGACCTGTGAGAGGTCGTCCGTTTCAAGTACATATTGTTTGGAGTATGTTAGGTTTGGGAGCAGTGCTTACCCAACATGATGATGAGGGGAAGGAGTTTATAGTGGCTTATGCAAATCGTTCCAACAATGCAGCGGAGTCAAAGTATAGTTCTTATGAAGGAGAATGTTTGGCTGTTTGGATGGTGGCACATTTTAGATGTTATTTGTTTGGAAACTACTTCATTCTCATCACTGATCATCAACCATTGAAATGGTTGATGGAATCAAACAAGCTTACAGGAAAGCTTGCACGACGGGCTCTTATCCTACATGAGTATGATTTCATGGTTGTTCATAGACCTGGGGTGGTGAACCGTGATGCATATGGGTTAAGTCGAAACCCATGTACAAGTCAAGTTGACAAAATTGGGGCTGGATGGCACGGTGATACAGATGAGGAGATGGTGTCAGGTTGGCATGCATATGCCTTTTTGAGAATGTTGGCGCTTGAGAGCTATATGATATCTCTATTGGGTCAAAGAGCATATATGTTAGCCTTGGACGCTAAGACTGAGGACGGTTTGATGGTAAACTGAGACATCCATGATGACATGTTGGTGTTGGAGTATGTTTGTACAGGTGCTTTGGTGGGCACCTTGAGTGTAAAGGAGCAGGATCGAGTTTTATAAAGAGCTTGACGGTTCAGATGGGAAGGTAGACACCTTCTTCGAGTATGGGCAGATGGCAACGTTCGTGTTGTGCCACTTCCATGTCAGAAAGCACAGTTGGTCATACATGCTCATGAGGAGTTAGGTCATTTTGGAGTAAAGCTCACATATAGCTTACTTCAAAGTCACTATTGGTGAAGACGTATGCAAACTGAGGTGCAACAGTTTGTGGCCAAATGTATGGTATGTGATCGTGTTTGAGCATCATTCAATGACCCTACACCACAACTACATTCTCTACCAATTATGGGACTTGGTTATTGTTGGAGCTTGGATTTTGTAGGACCTTTGTCATTGACTATACGACATCATCGATATGTGTTGGTCATGGTGGAGCATTTTTCCAAGTGGATTGAGTTGGTGGCCTTGCCCGACAAGTCAAGTGAGGGAACAGCTTATGCATTCTTAGCTGCAGTGCTTAGCCGATTTGGTGCACCAGCAGAAGTGTTGACTGATGAGGGTACATAGTTTTTGGGCGAGTTTTAAGCTTTGTGTGATCAAGCGTTGATCAATCATCGTACCACCTCAAGAGATCATCCTGAGACTGATGGTCTAGTAGTGAGAGTTGTTGTAACACTGAAGGCAATGACTCCAGAATGACTTCCAAGATGAGAGATGTCTTCTCAAGAACTCTCCTTGCTTTATATACTGTAGGACTAGAAAAGTCCAAAATCCAAACTATGCCACATGGCTAACATGCATAGGTTGCATGTTTCGTTATCTTATCCTACCCAATGCCTAAAAGACGTCTATCACACAATCCAATCCACCAATGCATGGTAGCCACCTCGTCATTTACCTTTTGCTTTTTGGATAGTGCACATCACTATCTTGTCTTTTTGTGATCTAGTGACCAACCTACGCTTTGGCTAAACTACCTATAGCTAACGAAGATTGGTTACAAACCTCCCCCCATTTAAGACGTAACGTCCTCGTTGCAAGAAGCTCAAAAGTCTCCACAAGTATCTTCGCATTTGTAAGATTTGCCAATGGCTCCCAAGTAGCTTCATAAAGTGGATAACCTTTCCATTGGACTAGATATTTCACTTTTGGGTTCCGCTGACCTCTTGTCCGTTTCTTGAGAATTCTCTCAACCTCATATTCATCTACACCATCAATCATGGCTGGTAAAGGAGGACGTTGATGTGGGTTTCCAAAGGAATGAGATCGTGGAGTATACTTACTTAAGAGAGACACATGAAAAACGGGATGTATTTTCATGTGTGTTGACAACTCTAACTGATAGGCAACTTCTCCAATCCATTGGACAATCAAGAAAGGTCCAATAAACCATGGACTTAACTTTCGAACCCCTATTAATAACAAATTGGTAGTAGACAATGACACATAATCGTCTTTTTGAAACTCCACATGTTGTCGATGAGCATCGGCATATTGTTTTTGCCGATTTTGTGCAATGGCTAATTTTTGCTTTGCCTGATGCACTCCTCGTTGAACTCGTGCCACAAACTCGTTCACCCATCAACTTGGGTTGATGGTTCCTGCATGTGACCTACCGTCACCAAGCTAGATGATGTGATGGGATGTTCTTCATACATCAGGAAGAAAGGGCTGACTTTTGTGGATGCATTGATTGAATTATTATACGCAAACTCAATCAAGGGTAAAGCGCATCCCAACCTTCTCGCTCCTCCAAAGTGAAAGCTCTAAGCATGTCTTCAATAGTTCTATTTGCTCTCTCAGTTTGTCCATTTGTTTGAGTATAGGGTTAAGATGAACACTCTCCAATTTCTCAAGATTGGCAACACAAAAGGAATAGGTGATGCTATTACCTCGTGGTAATACTCCTCTCCAAAGCTTCTAATAACTAGGCTCCGAAACATAGCTTTATGATGATACACACAATAGATTTCACACCGTGTGTTGAATCTCACCGGTGGTGATCTATTGAGATCCATCTCTAAACTAAAATGTATATTGTGAGATCCCAAGTAACATCCTAGGTGACTATAGGTAAGATAATCGGATCTCGAGATCTCATCACTTGGTCCATGAAGTTGGCACCAAAATGATAAACCAAATATTGAGTCAACCTTGCTCTCTCAATGTATAACAGTTTGATATGAAAAGGATTATAAAATGGGAATCTCGGTATTATTCTATCTCCCCCATCCATAACCTGCACCCACAATAACCCCCTTCCACTACTTGCAGCTCAATACCCTTTGCCACCTCTAACAAACACTCTCTCCTCAAATAATTGTACCAACCCAGACTATTCTTCCAAGAGGGATGATCCACACTCATAAGAACAATAAACCTGCTCTGATACCATTGTAACACTAAAGGCAATGACTCCGGAATGACTTCCAAGATGAGAGATGTCTTCTCAAGACCTCTCCTTGCTTTATATATTGTAGGACTAGAAAAGTCCAAAATCCAAACTATGCCACATGGCTAACATACGTAGGTTGCATGTTTCATTATCTCATCATGTCCAATGCCTAAAAGACGTCTAGCACACAATCCGATCCACCAATGCATGGTAACCATCTCGTCATTTACCTTTTGCTTTTTGGATAGTGCACACCACTATCTTGTCTTTTTGTGATCTAGTGACTAACCTACCCTTTGGCTAAACTAACTATAGCTAACCAAGATTGGTTACAGTTGTTGAGACGGTGAAGAGAGGATTGAGAAAGTTTGGCTTGGAGAAAGGTCATTTGGGAGACTAGGACATCGAGCTATCATGGTTGGCCATGGGTTGTCGATTTAGCCGGCAAGCATCTATAGCGTCATTCTCACCGTACTTTTTATTATATGGTAGAGATCCAGACTTACCTGTAGCTATCCGTCAAGAGTCAGGTGAAGTCTTGGACTTGGATAACCTTGATGTTTGGGTTAGGGTGTTCTCAAAGGGCATAATTCTTCCGTAGAGTCATGCCCATGGCATTTGAGAACCTGGTTATTGCTCAACATAGAGATACTTTGCGTTATGCTACCATCCGAGGAGGTGGATATGGACCTTCAATTTGCAGATTTCATATTGTTGATTACGTTTACTTGCAACAGAGTGCATCAACCACATTGGATGTTACGACTGATCGCTCGATTCTACGAGTACGTGAGGTTTTACCTTCCGGAGTTTTGTATTGGAGGGTCGTGATGGTGTGATCTGGAAGGATCATGTGTGTAATTGTGCGCCATGTCACCTTCCAAATATTGATGGTACTATGGATCCAAGCCTAGCATTTTTACGTGCATGCTTGAGATGTATGTTATGTGGATCAGCTAGTGGAGCAGCCAGTATGTTGATTTGTGATTCTTGTTCGAGAGGATGACATATGTCATGTTTGACACCTCCTCTCAATGCGGTGCCCAATGGGCGGTGGAGATGTCCTCAATGCGTTTAGCAGGCAAGCCGGTCTGACTGTTACATCATATGGATTGCATGTATGCGACTAACGATGGGACATTGTAGCACACGGCCTCCTGATCTTAGCCCCACAAAGGGCATATTATGTTATGGACTAGATGGCTACCTGGTGTTAGAGGGATCTAAACGCCAGTTAGGGGGGCAATTGTGGTACACTTGTGTTGGTGTATGACGATCTATGTGTTGTGATGTTTGATGTGACAGTGATGTATGTTGTGATGCGATATGTATGTGCACGACAGCTGTCATGACTTATGTAGTGGCATCTCTAGTTAGGTAGGTGCGCGTATGCATGAGTAGATACAGTAATTAAAGCTGGTTGTGCAGTTAGCGCCGTTTGCACTAGAACTGCCGTTAGGGCCGACAGCACCGTTAGGGGTCTTAGGGCTCAAGGGGTAGAGTTCGAATTAGGGCTCCTTAGAGGGCAGTTTTCGAAATTGAGACTTGGAGAGTATGGCTATGGTGGATAGTAGCTAGTGCGGGAACCTGGAGTCTTTGAAGCACAAAGTGGATTTGGCTTGATTGTAATCTCTCTTTTATGCTATGGTTATAAGCGGAGTGTCCTTGTGGACATTTTGAGAGTAGAAAAGATTATTGTGGTACACTTGTGTTAGTGTATGACGATCTATGTGTTGTGATGTTTGATGTGACATCGATGTATGTTGTGATGCAATATGTATGTGCACGACAAACATTCTAATAAATATTGATTCTAATTGAAATTGTTTTCTCTCTTGTCTATATATTTTGATATAAACATAACTTTGTTCCCTCTCATGTTGATGTATTGTAATATAAATTTTTCAACTCTTTTGCTTTCACTCTTTGTCTAATAAAATCTCACTGTCTTTGATGTTTAATGTATGAGTATTAATATTAGATTTCTATAAAATATAACTAACATACAATGCTATTTTTTATTTTTACATTATTGTTTCCAATCCTTTGTCATTGTGAGTGATATGTGTGTTGCATTATTTTTTCCATTTGACTAATATTTCAATTATAGCATGATGATTCATCTACTAAAATTGTTCAATATGACCAATTTTTTCATGAAAAAAATTTTGAATTATATTATTTTTCAACAAAGTTTGTGGGTTATAATATATTTCTAAAATTCATACATTTGTCTCACATTTTTGTCACAAAAGCATATGGATCACATTCTATTGAACATATAACCATGTACATAAATTAAAACTTTCATCCTTGATATCATTTAATTGTAGCAAAAAATGACTTTGAATCCCTTCCAATGTCATGATGATCAACATCTATCTAAATATTCTCTTATTTTATTATGAATGAAATTATTATTTTCAATTTCATGATTCAATTTTGTATTTAAATATGACAATATCTTGTATCAATCATCTTTCAATTCATAATTATATGCCGTTAGGCTTAGTTAAGTACAAAAAAACGTTGCTAGAAATTAAGCATTTTTAATTAAAATTCTTGAACCCTCTTCATTACACATGATAAAGTATTCTTCATAATTGTATGAGAAATATAAATTAAATAAATATGAATTTTTAAATTGAGTATAAATTAAATTATATATATATTTAATAAATAAAATTATATACAAAACTATTTCATAAGATATTTATTTTTAATCTATGATATGAGTAGAATTTAAATTGCTATTATGATTTTGATTGAAAAAATATAAAATATAAAATATTCATTTCATTTAAAAAATAATATTATTAAATTTTTGTAAAATAATATATGATATCAAACTAATCAAAACTTGCATTAATATGGTAAAGAATAAAAATGATGATTTTTCATCCTTAACTTCTTATATGTTTATTGAGATCTTGTCCATGGTTAATGTTCATGTGCTATTTTGCTATTTCATGAACCAAATGTCTAAATTGAGGGTGATGAATATTTTTTCAATATATTATAAAATAAAAATTATGATTGAATAATAATAATATATCATTCATATCAATACTATTATCTTTGTTTAAATTATAAAATCACGTGTTGAACCTTTCACATATTTATTCAATCGTCAATCAACTTTTAATATTTTTTAAATATAACAAATATCACTTGTAAATTTCTAATACCTACAATATTGCAGCACTATTCATGATTGCAAAAAATATTACATATTTTTAACAAAAAATATTAAAATAAATTATTGATTAAATTTTCTATAAAAAAATATTTATTTCAAATTTATGAATCTACTATGTTTATCTGTTTTGAACTTATTTGTAAGAATACGTACTACTAAAAACACAATTGATTGTTGATTTAGCTGCAAATATATACACAGATGTAAAAAATATAATATTATTTATGTATAACATATATATTTTAAAAATATATTATGAAAACCGTTTTGATCTTTCATTGGTATTTTATAAATGATGATATACATAATACTTGAAATATGTATCTATCATCTATTGCTTATAAAATATTGAAATCTCGTAACTTCTAAACTACACATTCTATAATGTTTCTTTTATTATCACTACTTCAACTACATAACATGCACTCCTCGATATAAATATATTTACCAATTTATCTCAAATAATATTTTTTTCTTGTAAGAGCTATCTTGCTAAGAATAATTGGATAAAAATTTATCATTTTAATAAATAAAAAATATTTGTAAAGCCTTTTTTTATCATATTTCAACATAGTTAAAAAAAATTGCATTACCCATCAACATTGTGCATCATCAATCTTGAATTGAAGAGATTATTTTAACAACATTATATGATACACATGAGTATTTTTTTGGTCTCTAATTGATACATCTAGTTTTCATTCAATGAATATTTTTGTAGTCGGCTATTTTTTAGAAATCATCATCAGCAATATAATATTCATATCAATCAAAATATAATTTTTATTTTTTTATTTAAAATCTTAATGATGAAAAAAAGATAATAATTGATGTAAATTTTTGTTATTGAAAGATATTTTCATCTATGAATCGATGTTTAATATTTGACTCCATGTACAATTTCAACATCAAACAAAGATCTCCATAACTATACTTTGCATGTTCAAATTCAAATTATATTATCTCCTTGATTCTATTAGATCTCAACAACTCTCAAAGTCTTCCTCATCTTTGATGTAATTAATTTTATAATTCTGGTACTAATTTGTTTCCTTAGGTTTAGTATTATGTGCTAGAATAGTTTCCATTTTGTGTGAAGATTTTCTTATTTCTATAAATGAAATCATATTCAATAGAAATATTGTTGGTCCGAATTATGAATACATAGAGAAACACTCATGCAATCAAGAGAAGGGACATGAAATACGTGGTTCACCTCACTGAGGCTACGTCCACGGAACACACAGAGTCACTTTACTAAATAACCCTCATTTGTGTTCTGAGAGCTTCCTTCGCCAAACCCTCTTATATAGTAGTACAAGCCCTAGCCCTAGTCTAACTAAATATACTCAAACTAAGCAGAGTTACTCAAGACCTGATTTAACTCCTAACAATCTCCCCCTTGACTCATGTCTTGGGGTGTCTAACTCTTGTCACCATATACATATTCCGCGGGAAGTCCTAGAAGGAAGCCTAAAGCATATGTCCTCTTGTAAACAATGATTAACTAGAACTAAGCCGTAGCCTAACTAGGAAGGAGTAAAGCATATACAAGAATCAAACAATTGCTAGCGTTACTCTATTAGTGCTCCTTGTGCAAAACCTGCATAGTAGCACAATGCCTCCTGAAACTCTCTAAAAGAATAACTTTGGTCAAAGCATCAGCTGGATTGAGTTTACCGTCAATCTTGACTAGCTCAATCTTCCTATCAGAAACTGCATCTCTGA
The DNA here is from genome assembly GCA_014180765.2 of Marchantia paleacea. Taxonomy (NCBI): domain Eukaryota; kingdom Viridiplantae; phylum Streptophyta; class Marchantiopsida; order Marchantiales; family Marchantiaceae; genus Marchantia; species Marchantia paleacea. Next base: position 1,362,543 of record MUAA02000106.1, on the reverse strand, counting down.
AAAAGTGATATCTGATGTCGATGTGCTTCACCCTACTATCCATTACTTGATTTGCTGCAAGATGTAAGACACTTGACTATCACAATGGAGATTTATAACATCATGTTTCAATCCCATCTCAATGATAAGTCTATTCAACCAAATAGCCTCTTTTGCTGCTTCCGTTGCTGCTACATCCATAGTTGACTGAGCTATGCACTTCTACAAGGTAGATCTCCAACTAACGCATCCACCTCCAAGTGTAAACACGTACCCAATTGTAGACTTTCTCTTGTCCAGATCTTGTCCATAGTCAGCATCAACATAACCCAACAAGGATTTGGCATTGTCCGATAAACCATCAAACAAAAGACAATAATCCTTAGTACTGTTGAGGTACATGAGAATCCACTTCACAGCTTCCCAATGTACCTTCCCTAGATTTGACATGTACCTGCTCACTTTGCCCATAGCTAGAGCAATATCAGGTCTAGTGCACACCATCAAATACATGAGGCTTCCTACTACCTTGTCATAGGGAATTGACGACATCTTACCTCTCTCAGTTGCATCAATTGGACATTGAGTTGATGAGAGCTTAAAATGTGCCGCTAAAGGAGTCCACACTCCTTTAGAGTCTGCCATGTTAAACATGTCAAGCACACGCTGAATGTACTAACCCTGACTTAACCATAGCTTCCTCTTCTTCAAATCCATGTGAACATCAATACCTAATATCCTCTTGGACTCACCCAAATCCTTCAACTTGAATGCAGATTTTAGTTGCCTCTTGCATCTATCGATGTTGGATTGTTCCTTTGCTAAAATGAGCATGTAATCCACATAGAGTACCAGAATAATGAGGCTAAAGATCTCATTATTCACCTTCTTCATATAAACACATGGATCAAACACACTCCGTGAAAATCCTTGTGCTTTCATGAACTCATCAAACCTTGCATTCCATTGCCTATGAGTTTGCTTTAATCCATATAGAGATTTGAGCAATCTACAAACTAACTTCTCCTGACTTTCTTCTCATAGCAAGTAGGTTGTCGCATGTAGATTTCTTCCTCCAAATATCCATATAGAAAAGCAGTGACAACATCCATCTGATCCATAACTAGACCAAAAATCGTAGCAAGTGCACATACCAGACGAATTGTAGCATATTTTGCTACATGTGAGAAGATTTCGTTGTAGTCCACACCTTTCTCTTGTGTGAAGCCCTTAGCCACCAACCTGGCTTTGAAGATCCTCTTCTCTACATCCGCTGTATTATCCTTCAACTTGTACACCCACTTGCTATCAACCAAAGGTTGACCCTTTGGAAGCTCCACCAGCTCCCAAGTCTTGTTCTCAACAAGCGATTGCATCTCACACTCCATAGCAATATCCCACTCAAGCTTATTGATAGAGGCTTGAGCTTTTCTATATGAACAAGGTTCTCCTTCTTCCAAGATCAACGCATTGCCATCATCATTCTCATATTCAATATCATGATTCTCAAGAATAGATGAATCAGCCCATGTTTCATACCTTTCGGGAGCTCTACTAATCCGATTTGATGATCTCATAGTAGATGATCTTGGTTGATCTCCATCATTTTGTGCTCTGTCTTGAGGCTCAGCAACGACAACTTGCTCCTCCAATTCCTTTTGTTCAAGAATTTGCTCCATCTGTTGTGGAGCTTCTCCTTGTGGCGCATCATTAAACCCATAATGATCAATCTCCCCCTCAACAAAATTTGTGAGTGGAGATTTGCCGTTGTCAGTACGGGGAGCCTGAGATATCTTCCCCTCTTTCAATGATTTGGGCTCATCGAAAGAAACATCCCTACTAACAATCACCTTACAAGCTACAGGATCCCATAGCCTTTAACCTTTCACACCACTTGCATATCCAAGAAAACAACACTTCTTGGATGTATGATCCAACTTGGTCCTATTCTCCTTAGGTATGAGAGGATAAGCCGTACAACCAAAAATTCTCAAACAACTATAATTAGCCCTCCGTTTGTGCCTCAATTCAAACGGTGTCAAGAAATCGAATGCACTTGAAGGAGACAGATTTACCAAATACACTGCGGTATTTAGAGCTTCAACCTAGAATTCATATGGTAAACCAGATTGGCTCAACATACTACACACCTTCTCCAATACTGTTTGGTTGAGCCTCTTAGAAACAACACTTTGTTGCGGAGTATAAACCGTGGTGAGATGACGAGTGATCCCCTCCTCTTTGCAGTAACTTTTAAACTCCTCTGAAGTATACTCCCCGCCATTATCCGAACATAGATATCTCACCTTGTGACCAATCTGAGTCTCAACTTGGGCTCTCCAACTTTTGAAAATTGCAAAGATTTCAGATTTGTGTGTGAGAAAATAGACCCACACAAATCTCGAGTAATCATCAATAAACGATACATAGTACCACTTCCCAGAATGTGAGGCTTTAGGAGAGAGTCCCCACACATCACTATGTACATACTCAAGTAACTCTTTGGAACTATGAGTTCCAACACCAAAGGCTTTTCTATGTTGCTTGCCCATAACACAAAGCTCACAAAATTCCATGTCAACTTTACCTAAACCAGGTAACAAGCCCCTATCTAGAAGAAATGTCAAGTACATGTTACTCATGTGTCCCATTCTAGAATGCCAAACATGAGCCATCTCATGCCAAGATCTGGTAAGATTGACTTCACCACAAATGGTATTGCCCTCTAGCACATACAGATTTCTATGCTTGTGTCCTCTCAAGATAATCTTATCACCTACTCTCACCTCAAGTACTCCTTGTTTAGAACTCCACTCAAAGCCTTTTGAATCTAACATTCCAAAAGAGATAAGATTCTATCTCATTTCAGGTATAAACCTGACGTGAGTCAACGTACGTTTGACTCCATCAAACATGTGAATCTATACAGATCCAACAATTTTAATTCTACAAGGTTGATCATTTCCCATAAGAACTAAACCGTTTGATACTGAGAAAGTATGAAAAAACTCTCTAATGTAACAAATGTGATAAGAACAAGCACTATCCAAAATCCATACATCATCAACGCCCTTTGGTGAGTTGCATAGGGCATACCTCTAGCTTCATAGTCCATCTTCGAGCAAGTCATCCTCCTCATCAAAATCTTGAGCCACATTGGCCAAAGGAGGATCAGTAGCCTTGGTCTTCACATGGTAGTCTTTCTTAAAGTGACCACTCTTGCCACATTTCCAACAGACCACCGCGTTCTTGTCTTGGAATTTACCCTTAGACATGGATCTACCTCTAGATCCAAACTTATTCCCATCCTTCTCTATCCTTGATTGTGACCGTCCACGGGTCACATTCAGTGCCGTACCAGATGAAGAGGATGGAGTAGAGGGCAACATCATCTTCTGATGTAGGTCATCAGTCAGGAGAGCACTTACAACCTCATTGTAAGTGATCGTTTGTCTATCACGATGGAGCAACACTTGTGACAATGACTGATATGAAGTAGGTAATGAACTTAATAGATGAAGTGCCTTCCTCTCATCAGTTATCTCCTCTCCCCGATTCTGAAGATCAATAACAAGATTACCAAAGGCATCAATGTGATCTTGGATCTTCGGACCTGTATCTTTCATCTTGAAGCTCATCAGCTTCAAGGAGGTGAACAACCTGTTTGACAACTCTTTGCGATGAAAACGTCACTGAAGAGCTTCAAACAATAAGGTACAATTGTCATACTCATCAACTTGCTTCAAAACTGAAGGTTGTAGATGGAGTATAACAATACTCATTGCTTGCTCTAGTCTTCATCATCGAATGTAGAGGGTTTAGGCCTCAATGACTTGCCCAAACCGGAATCCTTCAACTTTCCTTTGACTTGTCTCTCCCACAAGAGATAGTCACCACGCCCATCATATTGACAATGTCAAATCCGGCTCCTCCTATCTTCATGACTGCCATCTCGCTTCGTCTAGGTGCTGAACTCGTCCCTTGTGTCGTTGGATTGTCAGATGGAACCTCCAAACTTAACTTCTTTCCACTCATATGAGAAAACAATTGAAATTTATCTTGGGTAAAAATCCCTAAGCCACAAGGGATACCTCTGCTCTGCTTACTGCTACTACTGCCACAAACAACAAAGCCACGTGCGCGATAACTACACAAATATATGAGATTTCACGTCCATGTAACGGTGGAGAAAACGCTCGCTTGCCCTCCTTATTACCCTAAACATTGTTTCCACTTCTACAAAACGGAAAAGAAAAATGCACCAGATCCGGTTCATTCTTGTCCCTTGATGCTTGCTCTCCGTCACCCCTGCGCTCACTTCAGCTACTGCTTGAATGTAGTGCAGTGCTCATTTTCCAATTTCCGGCAAAGAAAACTCCAGCAGCGTTGAATGCCAAACCGAAAAGTTCATGAAGGCCCTACTGAATAAGAGAAGAGGAGAAGAAGAATAAGAGGATCATACGTCGTCGATTGCAGTCTCTCACAGTCTCTCACTCATTCCGCTGAGGCTCGATCTGTTTATGGCGACTAGCAGAAGTCTGGATGCAGGGGCAGGAAAAACCCCTATAGTGTCCACTCAAGGCTTGATGTCCAACCTACTCTCTAGAAAATAATATGCGATTTACGCCGAGAAGACAAACTTGCACAATTGTTTTGATTTCTTCTAAATTGATCTACCTGCCCAACGGTATAACACAGCATGCTACTCTCACATGCTCGTACCGTGCGCGATTCTCTTCACAAGCTAGCAAGTCGTACTCATGGGGTGGGATTCAAAGTTCCAAGCTTGAGCTCTAGACTAATTATCAGAACACTCTCTCCCACATACGGATTTGATGGGCGAATTGATTGTGATGGAACCCAAACGCCCAAATGTGTTGTTGTTGCATCCAACAAACTGACCACAGTGTCTAAGACTCTAACTCTCATAAACCTAGCCACCACCTAGCCAGTGAGAGGGTCGAGCCAAAGTCATAGTTGTGCGCCGGTTCCTTGCTCTCTTCTCTCCCTCCTCCCCTTAGTCCATCATGATCGACGATGTCTGAAAGTATAAAGACAGTCTGTATCGATCATCGAGGTGCTCGAAAGCACTTGTATACAAGGGTGGAGAATGCAGCTGTTGGATGCAAGTTCTGCACTTTGATTGGTACCACTCGTGATGCGCTTCTCAAACGGAGCAAGACAATATCAGCTGTTCCACAAAGGAGTGAATAGCCCATTAGTAAGAGCTTCAAAGACACCAAGGTGGTGTTCACGATATGCTCTTTACTTAAATCCTCTCGGTAGCAAACAAACCACTCTATGTGAAGACCACGAACAACAACAGCCTCTCTAAACCAACCAACACTCAAGGCGCCACAACCAGAGAGCCACCGTAGGACGATGGTCTACGTAGCTAATGCCAAGTGAAATCCTTGTGCATTGAACCGCACCCACTATCTAAATCAAAGCCTCAATTATTCTCAACGGAGAGAGGCCAGGGCCACAGAGAATAACAAGCAAGACTGCCATGAGCACAAATGCCAAAGGCAAAAGCTGAAGTTGTGTCATTGATGGTCGTGGGAAGCAAGAAGGAGAATTTGGAGACAAGTGTAGGACCCTAGTTAGGAATTTTAAGCTTGTTTTTTTGTTTTTCGGAATAAAACGCATGATATTCGGCGAATTGAATTGGACGAATCAATACGAAGATGACTCTTAAGGCGAATATGCATGTTGAGAAGAGTATGTGTAGATTGAATCTGGCGGGAGAAATTATGTTTCGGTTAGGGTAAAGTTGTAATTGTATTGTTGAGCAGTGGCGGGCGCAGAACCAACAAAGTGACACGATGAAGAAGCGAGTGGCATTGCGATCGGGAGCACGTGAAGCTATTCGATTACCTCCTCCGCAGAAGATGGCGAGTGTAATTAGACCTCTGGTGCCAAAACCGGACTGGACGTTGGAAGAATTGAAACGATTGAAACAATTGGGCGGAGCATTCCTAACATGGCGATGGGACTGTCTCGTCCGGAGTCAGGTGAAGAAGTGAAGGCCAAGAAAGTTGCCAATCCGATTGGATGGAGAGATTATCCCGATTCATGGGATGCGATTCTATGGGCGGAAGCATTGGGCCGGAATTATGCGGTAGACAAGGATGACATTGACTGGGAAGGATCGGCATTGCATACAGGATTCGACTTCGATGAGTCCAAGTGGTTTGATCCTCGAGGAAGGAAGGGCACCAACGGGTTCAAGATTGATTTGATTAAGGATGATTTCCGACGGAAGATCATGTATACGTTGAATCAGCTATTTTCACCGTAGAGAACCACTTACGCTAGCATGCATAAGGTGAGGATAGTAGAAGGATTCGTTGGAGGAAAGATCAAAGTCAACTGGGGAGAAATATTTGCTCGGAATGTGCGGTATGGGACAGTTGAAAGCAAGAGAGAGGGGAGTAGTGTACATTTCCTCTTTTACGGTACACATGTACTCAAGGATGGGGTGGTTAACTCCAAGGAAAGAGTGAAGTATCGATGGATGTAGAGAATGTTTTATGCGAATAGCTAATATGAGTGAAGCCGAGAAGTGGATCAACGAAGTGTGGGTCCCGAAGAAGGAAGCAATTTGCAGTCACCGGTTGCGGGAGAGATGCCCTCGGGCCGAGTTGGATGAAGTAATGCGGGAATTGAGGAAGCTGTATTCAGAAGAGAGGATTCGGCAAGAACTTCAGGGAAGAGAGTGCGAAGTCCGAGTGTAGAGGAAGTTCGAACGCCGATCAATAAGAAGCGGAAGCTAAAGGAGATTGTCAAGCCGAGGAGCCAGGTGCCAAAAGTATCGAGGCCTAAGGTGAAGGCATCCAAAGTAGATGGTGGAGAACCGCTCTCTTCGGTGTTGCAGTTGGCACACAAGTTAGAAAATGTAGTTGTCCCTGTTCTCATGGAGTTGAACGAGATGGGAACTGACTATATTCAGGGGTGGAATCCTCAAGAAGACGGTTACATGGAACTCATTCAGTTGATGAACCGCATTGCAACAGGAAAGAAGGACCATACCCAGACTATTAAGCAGTTGACAAAGTCGGTGGGGCGTCTGGAGAAGTAGAAGGCAGAAGCACAACAGGAAGTGACAGCAGCGAAGAAGGCTTATGGGGAGATATGCAAAATCCTAGGAGCAGAGTTGAAGTTCGTGGAAGTTGAGAATGAGCGGCTTCGGAATCAACTGAAGGAGGTGAATCGCCAGCTGCACGAGATCGTTACAGAGTGACCAGCTAGATTAGAAGTTTTGGCTAGTAAATGTGCGAAATATCTTCTTGCCCGGTGTGATGATGTGGAAGTTGATCGATTGGAGGCCTTGACAACGGTGATGAACACTCCTGGGGATTCGAAGGAGAAACGAAAGGAGATGTACAAAGCGATGGATCGTGGATTTGCCGAAAGTGATGCGAATTCACCGGAGGGAGATCGCGAGAAGATATCGAGAGAGTTGCAAATCGAGTTGATGCTTTTCGCTTTGGCGTGAAGAGACATCATCGAAGCGGGTGCAACAGATCTCCGGTTGTAGTCGGACGCGATCCGTGTAGGTAGCGATTCGGATAGGGGCGTTAAATTGTGTATAAATAGGACTAGAGTAGTTAGTGGAGACATCTTCAATTTGCAAGAGAAAGTCAGGATTTGTTCCTGTGTAGCGTAGAACAGAAACTCTTGAAGCCGAGCAGAGATCGCGGTGGCCTACCTGACTTGAGATCGGATTCATGTGAAGATACCTAGAAATTCGTCCCACGAGTTTGATTATCGACGGTTTCGCCGGGAGAACTTCAACGAGCTTACGCGTGGTGAATGTTACCTCTTGTAATTGGGATCACCCAATCTTAGTAAAAGAATTCCTTCTGGAAATTCTTGGCACTTTATGTCTTGATGGGTTTTTAAGTTATGAATTGATTTCACTCTTCGGACTGTGATTGTCCAAAGTTGATTAAAGACGTCTAAACACACCTATTCCCCACTTGATATTCGGTTAACATCTCATTCCCTTGGGAACGAATCAATAAACACTACAACTACTCACTTCTTGTGTAACCTTGTTGTTACAACAAGGGACCACGGCCTGAAGAATGTTCGACCGAACTCCAACACATGCTTTGATACCAATTGTTGGTCCAAATTATGAATACACAGAGAAACACTCATGCAATCAAGAGAAGGGACAGGAAATACGTGGTTCACCTCACTGAGGCTACGTCCACGGAACACACATAGTCACTTTACTAAATAACCCTCATTTGTGTTATAGAGAGCTTCTGCCATTCCTCTTATATAGTAGTATGAGCCCTAGCCCTAGTCTAACTAAATATAGTCAAACTAACCAGAGTTACTCAAGACCTAAGTTAACTCCTAACAAATATTTGTTGACACAATATAAGGATTAATTATGTTAGGAGAGTTCATCATATAATAATTTTTAATTAAAGGAATTTTTCATCAAAATTATTTTTCATGATCATAATACATACAAGGAAAATTGATTTTAGGAGCATAATTCATCATGGTTAAATTTCCATAAAAATGATCTTATAAAACTATATCATCTTCTTCAAATTTTTGTTAGCTTGCTTGATGCATTTATATCACTCTTTGACATGATTTGGCATGATCAATAATAAAAATATTTATTATTTTGAGAGATATTTTTTATCATTAAAATTTTTTTTTTATATTTATTTTGCTTGATATGACGAATAAATAAACTTTGATTTCAACAGCTTATGAATTTTATCTAATATCAATTTTTATTTTTTAATAAAAATCAAATCAATCAACTATACATTAATATATTAAAATTGACTTTTGATTTTTTTAATACGTTTAGGTTTGTCAATAATTGACGTATCTGTTGATATTTATTGAAATGATGATAAAAATCATATTCATCTCATATATAAAAAAATATATGATTCATATTTCATTAAAATAACACATTAATAAAAATTAATATTTTAATAATCAATTTTTCACTCCAAATAAACATGATCCTGATTAATTTCATAATTTATAAAAATATTATCATAATATATATAAAATAATTAATTTATTTTAAACATATATATTTAAAATTTTATGAATAAATTTATAAAAAAATTTGATCATCTCTTTAATTTCTATAGTTGACACTCACAATTTAGTATTCAAAGTATTCTATAATCAGATGTACATAAGTACATTTCTTGCACTCTATAAAATTGATTGTCCATTACATGAGATCAAGTGAGAACAATAATAATGTTCATGATTGCACCTTACAACCCCTCTTTCTCTTTTTGATCTTATTCTCACAAGATTAAATGTTATGTGTTGAAGAAATATTTTAACACACCCCAATGATATTCATCAATTGTATTTAAGTCAAAATCAAACACTTTATTTGCCAATCTGGATAGACTATGTGATGGGCAATAAATATGAACTCTAAGTTGTTGTCTAATATTTTGTCTAAACTCATCATTCATCTCATCACTTGCACAAAATTGGATTATTAATATGTGTGTTCAATTAATTTTCAAGTTAAATGTAGTGTATGTGAAACAATATTCTTTAACATCTCAAATCATTTCTTAATTAATAAGCTTAATGACTATTTTTAATCAATTTTCAAGATCTCCAATATGTGAAATGAAAATCACTCTAAATTCAACTCATTGTCACAATATCACATCATGATTGTAGACTTTATGAAGTAATTTTGATTTTGTTATTATAAAAAATTTAAAATCATAAAAAATTAATTTGTTGATTTATTCAATGCAAAGTAAATAATGTTAAAAACTAATCATATTTTAAAATATGATTATAAAACATAAGTATAAATAAAATACAAAATAATTTCGAATTATTATATTTTGTTAGTATTAAAAATAAATATTTGTTTTAAGTATTAACGTTAGCTCAATGAATTTTTAAAAATCTGATTTTATCAAATTTAACACTTCTCTCATTGAATGGAAAAAATAAAAAATTGCAAAACTGATTTATTTTTCATCTGATAATTTCAATTTAGAACATATAGTTTTATTAATAACAAGCACTACTTGGATCTTTGATTCAACCAGAAGTTGTTGCTAAAACTGTTTGTCGCAAATCAAATTAGGTGCTTATACCATGATTAAATTGTCAGTCTATGCAAGTGAAAACACCCTTGAAAACAAAGTGACAAAAGGTCGAGTAATATGTGGGAATCTGCCAAACAGTTTGGGCCAAATCCACCGTGAAATGCAGCACAGTTTCAGCCTTGCGACAGTCCGTATTGTCTGTACTTCATTCTTTAATACCGTGGGTCGAGTGGGTCACTACGTGGCGCGCTTTACGCATCTTTCCTTGCTTCCGAAGCAGCACCCACCTACGAATCTCCTTCCATCCTAGATTGTACCCGATCACCGTAACAATTTGAGCTCAAAACTCACACTCACTCCATTTTTCAAACTTCGCAATTGCGTTATCAATTAGCCATTGGAAGTACTGTGCTTAGAACGAATAAAGGTTTGATTTACTGTAACCAAACCCAGAGAGAAAATCTGCACGTGAATTTAAGAAATGTGCATTAGTTAGCTATTAAGGTGCGACTGGATTTTGAATAAAAACGATAACCTTCAATCCAAAATTCATCAGGGCCTACCCTTTTAGTATGATGTTCCGGACGGAAGTGTGGGTCTCAACGCTTCTCGCCATGAGTTAGAAAAGCATATCCGAGCCTCACTGTTCAAGTAAAAGACTCGTAGACGATTACAGTTTGACTATCAAGATTCAGAATGATTGTCTGTACAAAATCTCAGCATAGTACTACACGTGAAATGTTTAACCATAGAACACAGTAGCAATGTTTCGTCTCAAGGTCGCGAACAGTGCAGAGAGCGTAATGGACCCTCATTGAAGTTAAGATTATAAGGAAAACAAGATGAGGTTTGTTTCAAGATGAGGTGTTAGTCAATACAGTCGACTCTGTCCAGCTGCATGACCGATGAGTGCAGACCGTCAGTGTGCAAGTCATCCACTAACTCCTCAAAAACACTACACTGCGAAGGTGCAATCTTGCACTTCCCAATAAGTGCAAGATTCTTTGTCACATGAACCACTAAAAGACAGATGTAAATCTAAATGCAAATCACCTTCAAGTACATACCTGCAGTTTCACAATTTCGACGACATGAATGAACGGCGGTATACAGTTTAAGAAATGAGCCTGACACAGTTGGTCGGTTGACTCTGGTTAAGTGCATGCAACTTTAGATTCTTTGAAGTTGTTGATGTGCAAGACATGGCACTCCTCCAACTGGGCATACTCTGTTAATTGCATGCTATCCACTCCCTCCCGGGGCCTTGCACTTATCGAGAGTCGACTGTAGTACTTTAAGTGCTTCTGAAAGCACAGCTGTACCCCATCCGTCTCTCGTCAAATTCGTGCACCGACAGCTCTACCTGGATTGGCGGATCATGGGACAGTATGACCAGGAGTGCAAGTAAGAAGAAACCAGTACAAGCATGAGTCATTATTGTACGTTCAGTACAATAATGACTCATCAGCAAGCGTAACGTGATGGAAAGTTCAGAGGTCAGTCCCGAGTTCTTTCCGCCGAGAATGTCACATTTAGTGCCTTTTATACTCCGCTCTAACCTTTGCTTTCAAGATAAAAAGATACACTTCCTTCCTCTTTGTGAAGACGATTCCACGAGCCACAAATTACACCTACGAAATAGTAATCTGAAAACTACCTCCATTTTCATATAATGACGTCTTTCCCTCTTCGTTCTTACCATTTTTTGGCTGCATGATTGGCTTCTTGACATTCTTCACTTCGAGATAGACTTCCACTCACCACATACTCATGAGAGGCAAACAACACTCGAATCCACTGGAGCGACACTGATGCACTACTTGGTATAGAACAAGACCACTCAGCCTCTTTGTTTGCTTTGACACGATTGTATGAAACAAAAATAACCACTAACTGATCGAACTACAGTAACCTACACAAACTTCTGAGTTTTGAAGCAATGGGAGAAATAGTGTCCATTTTACTTCTCTTTCCTAGAATCAGACTCGGCAGTTGCTTTCGCCCTGTTCACCACCGAAGATGTCCTCCACCTAGCATCATCTTTGATGAAACTCCACCAGAAGGCAGTCAAGGGTACGGTGACCGCATGCCATAATGCATGAGCATCCAGAACACCCCATAGGGGTGAGAAATCGAATACCTCAAGTAGAATGGCCAGGGCGGTACCAACAACAACAAACAAGAGTTTGAACCGATGAGGATGGCGAGTAAGCCCAGCCCATCCACTCCAAAGAACCAGTTGAGCTAGGCCCAAAGATACGCATACTTTCATATTTAGACCTGTAAAATACCCAAAATTATCCGCCAACATATAGTCAGTAAAGCGCAAGATCAGATTTCAAACCATGCAGATTGGGATTCAGCAGTAGTAGCGTTGTAAACGTCAGACCCATACCGTAATCGAACTGATAGAAGTTTAGGTACAAAATGTGGGTCGTAATGAACGCTAGAATTGGAGCGGCCACCATCACTTGGGCAGCTTCAATCCTCAAGTTACCAGTCCGAATAATTGTTACAATAAGTGTATAGCCCAGTAATGCAATCGCGCTGGAGTAGTCGAGCTGCTCGGTAATAGGCATATCCCTGCAAAACAGGCATGTGCAAGCTTAAATGTGTACTCATATAAGTATTTCCCTGTCATAGCCTGAAGGATATAGACCTCGAGGCACCACTCACCTCGCTGAGCTGAGTGGTGCTAGTAGTCGTAATAGACGTTAAAAAGAATTCAAACATCATCATGACTTGCTGTGTGGGCGGATCTCACATATCAGTCGAACGTGAAAAGCTCTGAAGCCACGATGCCTGATTGCTTGGAATGGGAGTGAACGTAGGTTGAGGTAGGTAGCATCACTTTATTCTATGTATACTACCACTAGGATCTGAAAATACAGTCAACAAATATCCTAGGTAGAGACCTGAAGACCCGAGCCAAAAAATCAGCTCCAGCAGGATTCCCACGAAAAAGAGGCTTCACGGTGTACCTTGTTTGAGGTCTTTCACTGGTGTCTTGATCTACTATCTTCAAAAAACTATGTTCAGAAAAAAACATTTACCCCCAAAAATAGGAGAAAGAACACGATGTGTCTCTTCGCTGAAAATCAGGTTCAGCTTTCCGCACTCAACCAGGACAAACAACGATAAAACCGAGGGCTAAGCCAAGTTCTCACCGTGAGTGAAAGACAGCACTCCACAGCCACGAGTTTATGGACAGAAGACCGTATATAATCCATATGCCCCAAAACTCGTAATAGGGTGATTTTCCTCCAAGTTGAAGTGCTCGCTGAGGAAGTTTGTAGTGCACAAGAAAGTAAAAGGAGACGACGCCTTGCAGGTGTACCAAAAGGTTCAAAATTGAGAAGAACACCGATGCTGGTTCCTGAATCAAACAATGAAGGTTACGGGTTATAAGGCTCCACGAATAACCACCCAAACTTTAGGAAATAGAGACATTGACATAACCTTCCAAACTTGGATCCTTAGCAGTAATCTTCCTGCATCTCCTGTAGGAAATCAGATGAACACCTATATCTTCCAGACTTTCGACAAACGACCAAACGTGTTCCCCACAAAATAAACAAAGTTTGCGCATCATTTTTGACCCAATGGATCTTTCCAAGGACGTTTCACAAGAATAGGCAACCTAAAACTCATTCGGGATTCAGAAAAGCTGTGCCGCTACCTGAAGATTCAGCATTCGTGTGAAAGGCCACTTTCCATGATATTTCAATGGGGCCTCCCGAATAGCTGCTCTCTTGGATTCTGTATCCATCATGCATTGATATCGGCATTCGCTCTTACAATCCCACTCCTCAAATGCAGCCAATAGTGCCGGAGTGTGGGGCTCCTCATTGAAACCATCCTTGTTTACTCCATTGACGGGGAGTTTGCAGTTAGAGAAGCATACTTGATCGATGCAGCCGCTCTTTTCACAGCTATCGGTACATAGCCTGGGTCATTCGGTGAAGATCAGAGTTTGCAAGTGAGGATTACAACACTTCATAACTGAAAACATTTCAAAATTTGTGAGCATGTTACTACAATTCAAATCTTAAAGTCAATTTGCTATCCGACTGCCTGATGCAGGGTCTTGTCCCGTCCAACCCTCAAGTATCGAATCCACTTGACGTTCAGAAAAGTGTCTCACTGCCTTACGATCCAGCACAAGAGAGGTACATGTCTTTTACCCGTGGAACTTGAACCAAGAATTTAGCAAGAAAGCAAAGCCTGATATGTTATTTCAAGGGATGGTATAACGTTTTACGAGGGGAAGTGACGAGAACTTCGACACTTAAATTCAACTTTGGCAAACCTGTTATTAGTTTCTCTGGAGTAGCTTCAGTTAAATACCTCTCCAACGGATCTACCTTCCTAACCGAAGCTGATCAGAGCCCAGGGTTGAAAAAAGGTACTAGCTCTTCTACTTCCCTGCCAGCTCTGTCAGCTAACTTCCAACCGATTCCGCATTCTGTACTCAGTCAGACAACTAAGAGCGTAGCACAGATCATGGGCTGATATCTGACATGAATCTAAAACACGACTAGAGCAAAGACGCAATCGGTAGTATCCAGCTTTAGAGTTTCTCAAGACAGAACTTAATAGAGTATTGAATGTGCTATCCACGGACCACATGATTCAACGCTATGAACTAACCAGCCTGCGATGAGGAGAATCGCATGAGTGTTGAATCTTGCGTTTCAGGCGAAAGCCCGAAACGCCCAGAGATTGCCGCCTGTTTGTCATACCCCCACTCGACCGTCGGGCCTCCACTAAGCTTCACATTATCCACGGACTTCACTACATTCTGCGTCATCAAGAAGTGCGAACCATACCTGTAAGTCGATTGTCGATCCCCTTCACTGGCAACGCAACACGAGACTAGAAATGATGACAGCAGAACTAACACCGGCACCACTGCCGACCTTTCCATCTCGCTCAATTAGCAATATTTCCGGATTTTCGACGATTAAACTTTGCTCGATCGGCTTGTCCTGCGACCCAGCTCTGATAATAAAAAAAATAAAACTTGCTTCTCCCTCAGTTATGCCAGATCTACAACCTCTCTCTCTATCTTCTATCTCACATCAGGTGTCATGCAGTGGAGTAAGGTGTGACTTCCTGCGGCCTCGCTCTTCTGCCCCCTGCGACTACTGCAGTGCACACGGGGTGGGGTGGGGTGAGGCTAGCCCAATAAAATCCTCGACGTAAGAGTGAGCTTGAGCTTGTTGTTGGTGTTGTTGTTGTCCGGAATCACAGTTGTTCAGAGCTCTGCGATTTCTCAAGGGAAAGTGGGGCGCCACCATGTTCTCATCATAATTCACCTCTGCCTCTTCATTTTGCGTGCCTCTTCAGCTACTTCGACGAAGGAACGATCTTACCCCTTCCTCCTCCTTCCTCCTAAAGCCCAACGAATTTTAAAAGCCCTGCGACTCGGTAACCATGCTTGCCTTGGTGGCACTGGCATCGCTGCCGTCTTCAGCAAGACCCACTACTGTAGTGTCCTGTGCCTTGCGAGTGCGACGTCTAAAATAGATCCTTAACTGTGTAATGATGATGGAGGAAACGGATGATGGTCCCCCATTGGTTTTTTAACGCGACGGGTCCGGTTCCTCAAAGTCTGTGACAACCCCTTTGTTGTACCGCGAAGAATCGTCGCTGCTTGTGATCAGCAAGTTGCTGCAATGCTGCTATTCCTTCCCGTATCCGAATAAGAGGCAACGGAACTCCATCGGGATACATGAACGCTCTCTAATAATAATCTCTAATTTCAGAACATGGAGCTTGAGATAATGTCCATGAGAATGGGAGACTCATAGAATAAAAAGCGCCATGAAACCTCTTCGACTAAGGTACCAAGCCAAAGCAGGCAAGAAAATAACCAACCCGTGGCCAAAAGAAAAGAAGAGAGCTAATTTCTCTCGTGATAATGTCCATGAATGCGTCGGGAACAATGAGAAGAGCTCAAATACAAGTTCCACGGAGAAAGAAAATTGTGGAAAAGGGAGAATCTAGAAGCAAAACATTCGATCAGATGTGGCAGAAGGAACCAAACAACACAAATAATTGCTTCAGTAAATAGTGGATAGAGTATCACTTCTTTCATTCAGAATGCGTATCAATCTGATCAAAAGTTACGGTATTTTCGCCCATGCTTCTCCGTTTGTTGCGTATGGCTACGTTCAGAAAGCCAACTTGACGCTAATTTGGTTAGAGCATAGCCATAGTTGGTCCTTTTCCTTGGACTGATATTCTACTCTCTTAGTACATGATCCATAATTTGGGTCAGTAAGCCAAATTATGGATCATTCCTGGGCAGCGTAAGACCTTGTTTGTATCCAGTTTCGTTTTGAATAAAAAAAATACAACCATAGCATTGGAAAATGTGAATATAAAATATGTGAACTTTTTATCAATTAATTTTCTATATTGAAGCATATAAATTTCTAGCGAGTCATGTAGAAAATACATATCTGATCTGAGTATTTTCCAACAAATTCCTTAGACATATATAAATTTGATCCCAAAAATAATAATTATTTTTTAACGAAAAAAGTGTATGATGTATGATGAAAAAAAGTTATTTTTTCACAATAAAAAATTTATAAGCATGTTAAAAATGTATAAGAGTATTATTAACCAAGAAATACTATCTATTTCAAAATTTACTTAAACAAACATTTCAAAGAATTGATGAACAAAATAACTAACATATTATTATTTTATAATAAAATGATAAAAAAAATTCAAGTTTCAAAACAAGGAAAAAAAATTAAAAATCATTAAAACTTAAAACTTTTGTACATACGTTTTGTAAACAAATAAAAAACAAGAGATATGTTCCCGATCTATTTTTCAAAATAATATTTCAAATCATAGAATTAACAATTCATTAATTATAAATTTATAACAAAAAATTAATTTCCTACAGAATAAATTATTATATACCGTGATAAATCTTAACATTTTTACTGAATAACTTTGAAATGGGTGATAAACCTTCAAATTTGAACAAATATATTAAACTGAATGAGAATGAAATCTTTAGTTTGGTAATTTTATGATAAGTATAATAAACATCTCGATAAAAAATATATTTCAGTAATTTTGAAAAAAAAATATTATTCAAATTTTAATAAATGAAAACAAAATATTTTATGAACCTTGTAAATAAAATTTAAAATATCTTTCTTTACAAACTTTAAAGATTTTTGAAGTATTGCCAGTTATTTCTCTTTTTTTTTTCTTTTTTTGACAAAAGGAAATACACTGAAATTGTTGTATGAAATATATTTTTTCATTTTCACTGAATTTTGTTTATTTTCACTCATAATTTAATTTAAATTTTAAATAATTGTGAACAACTAAATATTTATGACACGAAATTCAGATTTTATTTACATCAAACAAAAAAATTAAAAAAATTAATTTATAATAATATGATGAAATTAAAGTGAAAGTTTCTATTAGTTCAAATATTTTTGCCTAATTTTCACAAAAAGTTATAAAATTATCAATTAAGTATTAATCATTTATTTTAATAAAATTCCCTTTAAATGATTTATTTTAAATATATGATTTGTTACATAAGGTTAAATATTTTGAATTTTAAGAATATTGTGTTATATAAAAAATTTAATTTTAAATTTTGATTTAAAAAAATAAAATTATTTTCATAAATTCATAAATTAAATGAATATTATATTTTTTAATAAATTCAAAAAATTGATTTCGCGATTTCTTGTAAGTATAATTTATTATAATTAAAGAAGTTAAATTTTTTTTCCAAAATTATTAAATGCAGAAGTACAAGACCGCAGCATTATAAATTTTTCTAACAAGAAATACAAATGTTGTTCAACTTTAAATCTATGATTCATCTAACGTAAATACATTTAGTATCATTAATCATGTGTAAAAATAAAATATATCTTAATCTGAAAGTGAGTTTTGAATATATGTGTTTTACACAATTGAAAAATTATACATAGTTAAAAAAAATACTTGTGCAAAGTGTGATAATTGCAAACAACCTCTAGATTATATTTAAATGCAATAAATAAAATTTTGTTAATATTTTTGAATTTCTTAAAATCTTAAAAATTCAAACTTTTTTTTCATTTTATATTAACAAATATATATTTTTTCATGATAAAATATTTGTATTATATTTTTTGAAGCTAAACTTGTACACATGATTGATGCTTGTACACATGTCCAATCCAAATGCAACAAATATCAGCAATTAAAGATCATGAAGAATAAAATATAAAAATAAATTATCAAATTAAGGATGGGTAATATTGACTTAAAAAAATTAATAAAAATAATCAAAAAATAAATAAATAATCTTTACATCAATATAATATCAATTCCACAACATATGAATTGTTATACAACACAAATGTATTACAATAGGGAGTATGTTCCTCCAACATTAGGTAGTCATCTACTTCATGAATATGAAGTGTCATTTATAGTACTAAGATTAAGAGGGCAGATGCCACAATATGATTGCATTTTTGCACTACAAATCACAGTCTGATTAATCAATTATCATGGTTACAACATAAAAAAAATTCCATCATTCATGAATCATCTTGTAACACTAGAAAAGCTAATGATGGGAGACTAAAATAGCTTTTAAAACTCTGACATTGATAGATAATCTTAATGGTTTTTTTTCTAAATATATAATACATAAAACTTACAATGTAATATAAGATCACACCACTACGACCCATCCAACTCATAGTGGATCAATAGTGGATCAATGACGTGGAGTACATCACTCAAAGCACAAGGATTGCTATTGTGTCATTCAAACTAACATATGAACTAAGACATTAAGATCATAATACAATGAACACATAAATTATTGATATCACAACTCAAATAGTTTATTTAATAGTCAACCATAGACTAACTATTTCCATCTTGTGTAACCTTTACTTTAGTTTTTATTAACTATAGATGATTACACATTGCAATAAGTGGAGATTTCAAACATGAAATATTTTATATTCTCAAAACAAAAATTACATATGAATATAGTTGTCACTTCACCATCTATTCTACATAACATAGATGTCAAGCCTATTTGCCTAATAATCATGCTTAGGTCCATATTACTATCAATGTTGAAAAGATAACATGACTCATGATTACACATATGATACTTTATAACAATAATATCAATACACTCTTACACCAAAACTCCAAAAGTCAAAATTTCATGTATTTGGAGATACGACATTAAGTCGCATCCAATATTGTTGGTGTATCTTTTTTGCAAGTAAACATAGTTATCAAAAAATAGAATTTGCAATTTCAAAGTTAATATTCAATTCATTAGATGATAACATGATGCAATATATCAATATGTTGAGCATACAAAAATCTCAAATGTTAAAACCATCATTGCATGAGTGAGTTATGCCTTATATGAACATATCAAATATTTAATTTTATACACATCATTTAATTTTATACAAGACCTTAGTTGAATCCAAATGTTAAGTGCAAGTTTGGATATTTATTATCTAACAAATTGTAATGTAGGGAAAGAAAATGCTTAAGATGTCTATTGATTAAATTGATGACCCATGACCTATAGTTCAAGCTATATCCAAACCAAATACTACTTTTTCACATTCAAAATGCTCAATAAAACATAAATAAAAATATACTAGAACTCTCTCATGGATATATTAGCTTATTGTCAAACCTACTTCATCTTAGTCTTAAACAATAACAATAGTCATTTTTGTATCTTAGAGGGTGATCACATAATAGTGAAGAGCCAACATACTTAAAAATCATATGCATGCAAGCCTAACACCATATTCTCATCATTATCATTATGCCACATGACCTCATTCATTAAACTAATTGGTATATAAATTTTGACTCAACTCATATGCATCACAATTTATTTCTCTAGATATGTGTACAACCGTGAAAACATATTGTTGTGCACATACATATTGCATCACAATATACAACATTGTCACATCAAACATCATAATATATAGGTTGTCATACAATAACACAAGTATATCACAATAATCTTTTATACTATCAAAACATACACAAGCACACTTTGTTCATAACCATGACATAAAAGAGAGATTATAGTCAAGCTAAATCCACTATGAGCTTCAAAGACTTTAGGTTTTCGCACTAGCTACTATCCACCATAGCCACACTCTCAAAGTCTCAATTTCAAAAACTACATTCCATGGAGTCCTAATTCAAACTCTACCCTTTGAGCACTAGATCTCATAATGACTTTGTTGGCCGTATAGGTAGGTATAGTGTAAACGACGCTAACTTCACTATAGACTCTAACTAATGTATAAGCTCTTGCATGTGCGCAACTATCTAACTAGAGGTTTCGTTATATAACAGCTATAGTGCACATACATGTCACAACATAACATACATCACTGTCACATCAAACATCATAATATATAGATTGTCATATACCAACACAAATGTACCACAATCATCCCACTAACTGACAGTTAGATCACTCTTACTCCATGTATTCATCTAGTTCATTAACATGATATGCCTTTTGTGGAGCTATGATAGGGAGGCTGTATGCCACAATCTCCCATTGTTAATTGCCTCTCTGTATTCCATACTATATAATGGTCAAACTAGCTTGCTTGTTAATCACATCAAGAACATCCCCACTGTTCACTTGGCATCACATTGAGAGGAGGTGTCAAACATGACGTATGGCATCCTCTCAACAAGAATAAAAAATAAACATATTGGTTGCTCCATTAGCTAATCCACATAACATACATCTATGAACCATTGCCAAGCTTGGATCCATTGTAACATCAATGTTTGGAAGTTGACATGACACACACTTAGGAACATGATACTTTCAAATCACACCATCACGAACCTCAAATACATGAACTCAAGAATGTAAAATCTCACATATTTGAAGAATCATGTGACGAACAATAATATCCAATGTGGCCGGTGCACTCAATTGCAAGTAAACATAATCGTCAATATGAAATTTATGAATTGAAGGTCGATATCCACCTCCTTGAATGATAATATAACACAAAGTATCTCCATGTTGAGCAAAAACCATGTTCACAAATGCCATGGGCATTACTCTGCGAAAAAGTTATGACTTTTGAAAACACATCTTAATCCAAACATTAGGGTTATTCAAATCTAAGACTTTAGCTCACTCTTGATGAATAGCTGAAAATAAGTCTAGATCTCAACCATATAATAAAAAGTATGGTGAGAATGACGCTAGAGATGATTTCCAACTTAATCAATAACCCATGGCCAATCATGATAGTTGGATGTCCATGTCTATTAGATGACCTTTCTCCAAGTCAAATTTTTTTAATCCTTTCATCACTTTGAACAATTCTCTTTACTAGACCATAAGCTTTGGGATGATCTCTTGAGATTGTATGCTAATTGATCAATGCTCAATCACACAAAGCTTGAAATTTGTCAAAAAACTCATTACCCTAATCAGTCAATACCTCAGGTAGTGCACAAAGTCAGCTAATCATTAAAGTTAAGAATGCATACATTGTTCCTTCACTTGAGTTGTCATGCAATGCCACCAACTCAATCCACTTGGAGAAATGCTCCACCATGATCAACACATATTGATGATGTCTTATAGTCAATGGTAAAGGTCATACAAAATCCAAAATTCAATGATAATCAAGTGCCAACACACATGAAAATACATCCCTTTTTTCATGTGTCTCTCTTGAGGAAGTATACTCCACGATCTACTTCCTTTGGAAACCCACATCAACCTCCTCCTTTACCAGCCATGATTGATGGTGTAGAGGAATATGAGGTTGAGAGAATTATCAAGAAACGGACAAGAGTTCAGCGGAACCCAAAAGTGAAATATCTAGTCCAATGGAAAGGTTATCCACTTTATGAAGCTACTTGGGAATCTTACAAATGCGAAGATACTTGTGGAGACTTTTGAGTCTTCTTGCAACGAGGACATTGCAACTTAAATGGGGGGAGGTTTGTAACCAATCTTCGTTAGCTATAGTTAGTTTAGCCAAAGCGTAGGTTGGTCACTAGATCACAAAAAGATAAGATAGTGATGTGCACTATCCAAAAAGCAAAAGGTAAATGACGAGATGGCTACCATGCATTGGTGGATTGGATTGTGTGCTAGACGTCTTTTAGACATTGGGTAGGATAAGATAACGAAACATGCAACCTACGCATGTTAGCCATGTGGCATAGTTTGGATTTTGGACTTTTCTAGTCCTACAGTATATAAAGCAAGGAGAGTTCTTGAGAAGACATCTCTCATCTTGGAAGTCATTTTGGAGTCATTGCCTTCAGTGTTACAACAACTCTCATTGCTAGATCATCCATCTTGGGATTATCTCTTGAGGTGGTACGATGATTGATCAACACTCGATCACACAAAGCCTAAAACTCGCCAAAAAACTCTGTACCCTGATCAGTCAACACTTCTACTAGTGCACCAAATCGGCTAAGCACTGCAGCTAAGAATGCATAAGCTGTTCCCTCACTTGACTTGTCGGGCAAGGCCACCAACTCAATCCACTTGGAAAAATGCTCCACCATGACCAACACATATCGATGATGTCGTATAGTCAATGACAAAGGTCCTACAAAATCCAAGCTCCAACAATAACCAAGTCCCATAATTGGTAGAGGATGTAGTTGTGGTGTAGGGTCATTGAATGATGCTCGAATACGATCATATACCATATATTTGGCCACAAACTGTTGCACCTCAGTTTGCATACCTCTCCACCAATAGTGACTTTGAAGTAAGCTATATGTGAGCTTTACTCCAAAATGACCTAACTCCTCATGAGCATGTATGACCAACTGTGCTTTCTGACATGGAAGTGGCACAACACGAACGTTGCCATCTCCTCATACTCGAAGAAGGTGTCTACCTTCCCATCTGAACCGTCGAGCTCTTTGTAAAAATCGATCCTGCTCCTTTACACTCAAGGTTCCCACCAAAGCACCTATAGAAACATACTCCAACACCAACATGCCATCATGGATGTCTCAGTTTACCATCAAACGTCCCTCCCGCTCGGCGTCCCAAGGCTAACATATATGCTCTCTGACCCAAGAGAGATATCATATAGCTCTCAGGCGCCAACATACTCAAAAAGGCATATGCATGCCAACCCGGCACCATCTCCTCATCAGTATCACCGTGCCATCCAGCCCCAGTTTTGTCAACTTGACTTGTACATGGATTTCGACTTAACCCATATGCATCACGGTTCACCACCCCAGGTCTATGAACAACCGTGAAATCATACTCATGTAGGATAAGAGCCCACCGTGCAAGCTTTCATGTAAGCTTGTTTGATTCCATCAACCATTTCAATGGTTGATGATCAGTGATGAGAATGAAGGAGTTTCCAAACAAATAACATCAGAAATGTGCCACCACCCAAACAGCTGCCAAACATTCTCCTTCATAAGAACTATACTTTGACTCCGCTGCATTGTTTGAACGACTTGCATAAGCCACTACAAACTCCTTCCCCTCATCATCATGTTGGGTAAGCACTGCTCCCAAACCTAACATACTCCAATCAGTATGTACTTGAAATGGACGACCTCTCACATGTCTCCTCAAAATAGGGGCAGATGTCAACCTTCCCTTGAGCTCAACAAAAGCTCTCTCCTGTTCATCTCCCCAACTCCACTCTTGATCTAGCTTTGTCAACTTTTTCAAAGCTTTGGCAATAGTACTAAATCCTCGCACATATCAACGATAGAAGTTTGCAAGTCCAAGGAAAGCTTGCACCCTACTCACATCTGAGGGTTGTGGAATACGCAAGATTGTCTCCACCTTGGTTTGCTGAACTTTCAATCCTTTTGGGTATATGGTATGCCCCACGTACTCTACCTACTCCTGAAAGAACTTGCACTTTCTAGGATGCAACTTGAGGATATGAGCAATCAGTCGCTCAAATACCTCCTGCAAATGTATCTCATACCCCCTCACTGTACCACTATACACTAGAAAATCATCGATGTAGGCTCGGACACAATCAAGTCCGGCTAGGATCCTATCCATCACTCTTTCGAACACAACATGTGCATTCTTCAACCCAAATGGTAAGAACTTCCACTGATACAACACAACCTTGCCATGCGAATCAATTGCCCAAAAGGTTGTCTTGGCCTTATCCTTATCTTGAATCCGCAACTAATGATATCCTGCTCATAAATCCAATGTACTGAAAACCTTTGCATGCCCAACTGCATCAAAGATCTCCTCAGGTGTAGGCATAGCATATCGATCAGATTTTGTCTATCGATTGATAGATTGGTAATCACCACACATGCATCTATCTGTATAATTGCCATGTTTATTCTTCTTGATTGACATCACCACAACAGATGCATACTCTCCATATGATATCTCCACTAATCCAGCTGAAGAAGGTCTTGACACCTACTTTGGATCAGATCTCTCTCCATATCAATGTATCGCTAGGGACGACGGAAGATTGATGCATATGTTGTCAAGTCAATCTGCATACCATATCCCTTTCAAACAACCTAAATCCTTCATACTGAAGGCAAAACATTTTCTAGAACTCCTCAAAAACCTCCACACCCCACGTCTTTCTTCTCCTGTCACTTTGGAACCAATCTCAATATCCCAAATCTCCTCTCCATCAACACTAGAGATAGAAGACATAGTATCTGGTTGC
Organism: Marchantia paleacea; assembly: GCA_014180765.2. Taxonomy (NCBI): domain Eukaryota; kingdom Viridiplantae; phylum Streptophyta; class Marchantiopsida; order Marchantiales; family Marchantiaceae; genus Marchantia; species Marchantia paleacea. The sequence goes on along the minus strand of MUAA02000106.1, from coordinate 1,337,738 downwards.
TAAATGACAACCTCTTGAGTAGAAAGCTTTTTCTACTCTCTCATACCAGGCTCCACTATCTCAGTGTAAACAACTCATGCTGCTGTAGCTGTAACCTCTTGTGTTGTATCACAAAGTTGTAAAGTGGTAACCACCGCTTGCTCTGCGCAAAAAACTCCAACGATACTCGAAGGAGACCTTACCTCTCCTTCTCTAACATCCCCATAAGACCAAGGATGAGATCTAGGACATTTCTTGCCCCCAGCCTTTGTCTCCACCATTTCGGTAGGCAAAGAGCTTACTAATGGTCTTGTAGTCATACATGTGGATCACATGAGTCTCTGCTCAGGCAATCCAAAGCTCACAATCCATGTCAAATAGTTCAGGTCCATAGCATGATACAACACCTGACGTCCTGATGCCTTTGACAATGTAGAAACTGCTGTAGTACCGGTACAAAATCCCATAGGTTGCTCTCTCTCTCTTCAGCGTTGGGTTCCACCAACCGCTGCAAGCAAGAATCCCATACAAGTTCAGGTCCTCCCTCTCTGTAAGCATGGGAAGCTGGGTAACTCAACAACATGGGTAATGCATCTCTTGGGTGATCCACAAGGTTCACCATTGCCATGGGTGACCTGTTATCATAGACCACTGCATGGGAGTGTCTACCCACATCCAAAATACTCTCCACTGTGAGATATGAGGGCCTCTCCACTCCGTCATATGCTCGCAATAAAACCTCCTTTGGAAGAAGGTTTGTCCTTTATAGACGTAGACGGTGTGCACGAGATCCTACTCTCGATGCATCTAGCAATAGTGCTGGTCCAATCCTTCACCGCACGTGATGTGCATTCATCATCACCCGTGCACGTGGATCACCCAACAAGGGAACATTCTCCAAAATGTATGCCGGAGAATAGGTTTGCTGTGATTGGAGAGAACGTATCACACGTAACATCTCCAAAAATATATCAGAACATGAATCATGTAGCCCATGAACATTACCAGCATACGTGTGTCCATGACATGGCCATCCTGCAATAACCAAATGTATGATGCCATGCCGAGTAAGGTCTTGCGCCCCCAGCAACAAAATATTTGACGGCAAGGCTTGCTGATATCCTTGATCTATCAAAACTGGTAGAAGATTTGGGTATCTCCGCACCAACTGTGCCACATAGCGTAATGAGACGCATCTTGCAATCTCATCTCGCTCCACATATAAGTATCGATATACTTGTATGTGAGACTGTAAAATAACACTCAAACCTGTGCTAATGCCTCCAAACAGATCCAACACACATATACACTCCTTTGGATACTGCCAAGCAATAGGGTCATATCTAAACGTGACAACATAGTGGAAGTGGGAATAACTTCCTTCGTCTCCTCCCTCTCCAGAGCAAAAGACTCACTCCAAGCCTGATGTATGAGTTGATTAGCCATCTGTTGTAGCTGCGTACATGAAGTACCTAGTGTTCCATCCAACGTGGATGACACTACTCCACTAAGACTCGGCATGATAGCCACATCATGTAGGAGCATAGTTCTTAGGATAAGTAGGAATTTTTTTGGTTTTACTTAATAAAGAGCTATATTTGGGTTCTGATGTGAGTATTTGTCCGAATATATGTTAGTTACATATGAATACCATTAGGGAGTTCATTAGTTGAAGAAATTTCATCGGGCCATGAAATTTCTTCAACTCATGATTGACTTGGTCAAAATGACGTCCTCCCAAACTCCTTCAAATCGTAAGTAAAATTTCCCCACACTTTGTGAACTATTAATGGACCAAAATACTTTGGAAGAAACTTTGTTCTAGCTCTCTTATATCTGATGGAGTCGTATATCTTAGGTCATTTTGATTGGTTTGCTTTGGTGGTGCTTAAATCTATGGGCGAGATTGACTTGGTACATCAAAGTCAATTGGAGGGTAGTTGGGCTTCTAAAAGATCCAAGTGGACATATTGGATCTTGATATGTATCCTTTCTCATTGGGGTTTGTGATCTCTAACTCGTTAAAACTATGTAAGAGAAAGTTACAAGATGGTTACTTTTAGTTACTAGGGTAAAATTATGACTTGAGAGTTATCATTATGGAGTTTGAAATTTGAAAATTTGTGTAAGAGAGTGCATTAGGGCATGATCATGAGGTTGGAACATGTCTTTTTAGATTCATAATGAGTTTTCAAAAGAATATCAGAGGTAAACCTAAGTGAGAGTTAGCCCGGAGATCACAATTCATATGGTGAAGAGAGGACTTAGAAAGTTGGGCTTGGGGAAAGATCATATGGAAGACTGGGACATCCAACTACCAAGGTTGGTCATGGGTTATTAATTTAGCAGGCAAGCATCTATAGGGTCATTCTCACTGTACTTTTTATTATATGACAGAGATTCAAACTTACATGTAGCTATTTGTCGAGAGTCAAATGAAGTCTTGGACTTGGATAACCTTAACATTTGGGTTAGAAAGTGTTATGAAATGACAAAACTCTTTTGTAAGGTAATGCCCATGACATTTGAGAACATGGTTATCACTCAAAATAGAGATATTTTGCGTTATGCTACTATTCGAGCAGTTGAATATCGATCATCAATTTGCAGACAAAACTCATCTCCTTAATCTCCCATATTATTTCATTCATCTCCTTTGAAAACATCTCATCCCGGTCCACTGGTACATACGACTGCATGATTACTCCTCCATTGAGTCCCAAACTTCTTGTCGAGTCATTGTTGGTTGCATCCATATTAGGCTCTTTCAATATGTCCTATGCATCCAGTTGATACTTCTTCATCTCTTTTGGTGTTAACCACCCCATCCTAGAATACATGTGCACCAAGAATAAGGATAAGTAAACTATCTCCTTCTCTCCTGCTCGGAGCTTCTCCCCCATCGCCTTCACATTCCTTGCAAAGATTTCTCCCTAATTCACTTTGATCGATCCTCCCAAAAAGCCTTCCACTATTTTCACCTTATGCACACATAAGTGTTCCGATGTGGAAAGAATAAATGATTTAACGTGTATATTATCTTCCTCCTTAAATCATTCTTTATCAAATTGATCTTGAACCCGTTGGTCCCTTTACTCCCTCAAGGATCAAACCACTTTGTTTCATCAAAATCAAACCTTGTATGCAAGGCTTACCCCTCCTAGTCAATAACATCTTTCTCCTTCGTACAAACCTTTCCTAACACTTCAGCCCACAAGATAGCTTCCCACATATCTGTCGTCGCAAACTGATAGTATTCGCAACCTTCTTGGCTCGAATCTCTTCATACAGCTCCGGACAAATGTAGTCCCATTGCCATGCTAGAAATGCACCGCCAAGGTTCTTCAATCGCATCAATTTGTCTACCGTCTAATCCGACTTTGACACTAGAGATCTTATCAATTCTAATGGTATGTTATGTGACAATGGTAATCAAATAGTCTTTTGTGCTCCCGATCAAATTGTTGTTTGTTTTTTCATTGTGTATGTATCAAGAGTTCTACGCATAGCTACTTTGTTTTGCACTTCAATAATGATTCTAACATCTATTTATTTAAACATCGAGACTCCTTCCGTCGTCTTTTGCTCAACAACCCACCATACTTACTCATACTATCCATCTTCGTACTCTCCACAAGAACCTCTAGAGATCTCCATTATGACACAATATATTACAATATTCCATCTCAAAAATATCCATCAAAGGGATCAAACCAACCCAACCGAGATTGACATAGCTTAAGAAGACGTAGTTTTTTTTTATTCCCTATCTAATGCAAATTATTTTTTTGGGAAACAAACACCGTTTGAAACTTCTACTCGATTTTAAAAAACTTCGACTCCAATTTTGAACCCTAAACGTCAAAATTTCACAATTCTGACATTATCAACCTTGACATCACATCTTTATTTCAGCTAAATATTTTACATCTTCTAAAACTCCACCAAATTTCAGATCAAACAATCACTATATGATAATCCTATAGCATGTCACTCCTATTTTTGACCCAAAAATTTTGAAACACCAAATCTTGGACTTCGAGCACTTTTGTCCGAAATCTTTTTTTGACCAATATCGATCCTAAGCTCCAAGATAACTATGAGTATAGATATACTGTGACAATTTTTAGCAGCGCTTCCGCCCTTCAACATTTTTGATTCAAATTTAAGCACTAAAATAGAAAATACAGAAATTTGAAATTGATCACACCAACTTCAAATTGACTCTACTTCTAGATCGCCATCGCGGTCTTCATTCCATCAACTTTGTGCACACTCTACAAGCTAGCATCGATCAAAACTCAATTAAACACCTTCATCACTCCAAGAACTCACAATTCTCACCACAAAATCTAATTAGAGTTTTCGAATTAATCTTTTCTAGTCTCAAAACATCCACAAGGACACTCCACTCATAACTATAGCATAAAAAGAGAGATTACAGTCGAGCTAAACCCACTTTTTGCTTCAAAGACTCCAGGTAGGTGGATAGTAGCTAGTGCATGCACTAGCTACTATCCACTATAGCCACACGCCAAAACGCTCAAATTCTAAAATTGCACCCTAAAGAGCCCTAATTCAAACTCTACCCCTTGAGCCCTAGGTCTCCTAACGGCGTTATAGGCCCTAACGATAGTTTCAATTCAAATCGCGTTAACTGCACCATAGTCTCTAACTTCTGTATATGTTGTGCATGCACTTACCTATGTAACTATGTATGCCACTACATAAATAGTGACAACTTCTTAGTAACTATGGAATTTCTTGTTCTCTCTATATTCAATATATTTCCAATGTATATTCTCCATTATATTATTAATACTTTGGAAAGGTGATTTACAAACGGATTGAATACATATTTTACTCCATCTTGATGCATTTCTATTTTAGAAGATTTTTGTTGTTGTATATAAGCAGGGCCATTGATTTCAACTTGCATCATTGAAAGTTATCATCAAGTAGTGAAATGAATTCATCACATGATGAATCAGCAGATTCTTTACCTCTAGCAGAAGCCAGAGTAGAGTCCAAGTCTACAGAAGAATTAAAAGTATTAATAATAGGGGAATGGGATAAAGTAAGTTGGACTCCAAACTACAGTGCTGATTGCACAATACACAACCGTATATTCTACAGTTCTTTGGATGTCTCTGACGCCTTATCCGAAACTCCCATAAGTCCAAATGTTACCTTTTAATATGTTTTCCTCTCAAAAGTCTTACCTGGACTTTACGTAAATGGAGGTTCCTTCTTACTTTTGCAAATTTGTCCAGGACACTTGGAAGATTTACAAAATCACGCTCGGTAGTAAGCACACAAATCAACAGCTTACTTTTTTCTACTTTGGTTTGTAGATACATCAGAACTTACATACAAATTTATGCAATGTACGCCATATTATCAATGGGTGAATATTCTTCAAAGCAGACGATCATCGAAGCTGAATTATATTATTTTGACTAAAGCTACAAAGCCCGGCATCAGGAAACATATGATTGTCATATATATTCTAAATTGTTTACATGGTTTGAAGTCTCCCAATGTGTTTATTTATACCTCAGAATTCAATTTAACCAACGCATGCTTAATTAACCTGTCCTAAACACGTACCCTAGGTAGTCGAGGACCATCATCACCAGATGAGAACAGTTTCTTGAAGACAATGCTCGTGCAAACCATGTTTCTGGAATCTCTGAACATTACAGTATAGCGATCGAGTAGTGGTATCCTCTCATAATTCTTTCACAATGAATAATAATGTAGACAGCAACGTGAGACCATATATATATATATATATATATATATATTTGTGGGTGCTCACAAATATCTGGTTAATGTGGGCTCCTGCACTGCACCATCCTCAACGGAAAAGAAAAGATCCTGCCTGCGCGAAAAGAAAAGATAAACAAAAAGATAAAGGAAAAGGAAAAACATCTGCCGAGATAAGAAATCGTTATCTTTAGAAACACTCAACGACTCCACCAACAGATGTGGTCTTCCCATCCCTTTTGTTATTCTACTTTCTCGGTGGTTGACAGATGTGGATACTGTAAGACTAGGACCCAACCCGACGTAAAGTCCTTACCTAATAAATAAATAAATGAAAAGAAGTCCTTTACCTCTGGACACACTGCTGTGACGAATAAGAGGAATTTTTTCTATATGTCGCTTCTACATTTCGAACGGGGAGTAATTGCATCCTCCCATTGAGCAATCAGTAACTTCTATTGGACAATTAACAAGATGCCTTAACTTGTTGCCGTCAAATACGGTGCTCACATCTCTATTGTCTTTTGGTCTAAGTCGTCGACCAACGGGTGAGTGGATGTCGACAAGGAGCTTACTCCACTCCCCTCCACTCCGCCCCTCCCCACTCCACATGGCCAACTTACGCACGTACGATAGCTCGCGGACGGCATCGACAAACTCTGCTACTCCCCAAAGTCCTTCCTGACTTTCCGTTGCATGTTACATCTTTCGTGCACTCTCCATCGAATTGTGGTTACTGATTTATCGAGGCGACCCACAAGCGCGCGACCAAAGAAACCAGAGACGTGGTTACTGGTGGATGGGACTGCGCTGCAGTCGCCCACTGGAGAGACCACCATGATTAACGTGGTTCTCAGTGTGTGACTACTGGGTTGAACGTTGGCGTGGCAGGCTTCATGAAATGGAGTTCGCGCGTGGAAGAAGGTGGAGAAGGGAGCAGGAGAGGACATGACTCCGACCAGAGGGCGACAGAGCGCTTAGAGCAGGAGTCGGGAGACGAGAGTTTGAGAGGAGAGGAGAGGAGAGGGGAGGGGAGGGGAGGAGCGGGGACGGGATGGGACGAGAGGCGAGGCTGGGAGTGGAATGAGCGCGGGGAATCGAGGAGAGGCGAAGGGAGGGACAGTCGATAGAAGGGGAGAGCGGTGGAGGAGGGCGAGATGGAGGAGGAAGATGAAGTTGCGATCGCCAGTGGTACGACGTGGAACGTAGTGGAAGGTTGTTTGGAGCGATCGTTGGGCATTGCCAGAGAAAATGATGAATTGGAGACGCCCGGCCCTACGAGCAGACTCGTCCTGGTGCCGCCGTCAGGAGAATCTGTACCCTGCGAGCTTACAGGTAATTGCGCAGCGCTGTTGAATTTCTATGAGAATCGCGCATCTGTTGGGGCTTACGTTTGCCGCTGGAGTGCTGCAGTTGTCGCAAATTGTGACAGTTTCCAACCTGACGAGTTACTTCCGCTCGTTGGAAACAGAATTGAGACTCACATAAGTAGCTCTAGTTCTTGGATGTGTAACCGTTTCGTACCAATTGGTGCTCGGAGACAGTATATTCACCTTGCGGAAATGATCGACCTTGCATGCTTTCAGTTATGGTAGGTGGATGAATTTCCTTCTAGTAGGTGTCTGCTCTCTGAGAAAATCGTTTTCCTAGGGTGTCAACAGGTCCTCGGCATGCTGTCGCCCCTTTCATTCGTCTGATGCAAGACTGATATCTTTCAGTGTTGACGTGCCGCATAATACCGCTTCAGCATAGTTTTCGTTCTTACCCAGAGAGGCAGTAGGCATTATATCGGATGAAGCACGTTGTTGAGCTAACATGCCATGCTCGCTGATTCATCTTTTGTCGAGCGATTGCTTTCTTTGGTTGACAACTACTTCAACTGCTTCACTGACGTCTCAGTCGTTTGTAATTTCGAATGAAAGCCCCTGACTTTTAGACTTCCTTGTTTGTAGGATTAGGATCACCATTACGTGATCATCATCGTGAAACACGAGTTTACAGATAACCAAGTCAAGAGTTGGGGCAGCTTTCTTTTCTGACAGAAGCTGTTGACTCTTGTTAATGAGCGGACTGTGAAAACATGGTTTTGCTTAATCGTCCATCATGTCAGCATGATAAGCTATTGGGTCCGTGAAGCCAGTGAGGTGTTTGTCTGTACTTTTGGAAGCATCCCCCGTTGCGCCCTAACCAGAATTCACGTGAAATTTGTTTTTAGGGTGCAAATTGACTCAGATTGATCGAAATAGAGCATGTTGTCTTCCCACTCTCAAAATTAGCTTTTTTTGTTTCATGTTGCTTTGCTATCAGCAATATGATGAGAGATCTTTTCTTGCACCAATATTGCACGTTGCACCAATATCGGTTCATTAGTTTTCTGCAAGTCTCTACAGGGAACTGCGGGTGGCACTGGGGTTATCCATGTAAATTAGATGTTTACCATGTTTACTTTGTATTTCATAAGTTTCAAGCGAGATGTTTAGGGTGTTTTCCAGCAAGTTATAAGTTGGAGCTGTACTCATAAACCTGAATCATCAGCCTCATATCTTTGTTTCAGGTTTTGTCATTTCAATTCGTAACATATTTTTCCTGATGGCTCTTAGGTTGTATCGATGAATAATCTCATCGAAGTTGCTCAATTTAACGATTGTTTGCTTTTGAATTTTCCTTGACAGTCACGTTCCAGCGGAGATTATGTAATGTACGCCAAATCTATGTGCTCAGTAGCGCACGAACTGTGGAAATATACAGTGAGTTGGAGCAATATGGTGAATCCGAATATGTCACAACTGTTCGTGGTGAATTAGTCTCCTTTCCTGAGGATGAGTTTTCAGCGAAAGGGACAGGGGATGGCCGACGAAGTTCCTCCCACTCTTCCGAGAAACTCAGAGGAGAAGATGGTGCATCTCGGCGTGTTTCTTTGGCTTCCAGCGAGGAAAGTGAAATGAAGTCAACTGAAGAGGATGACCAGAATCATATTCCAGTCAAGGTAGATAACGAGAAGTTGGTTGGTGAGTGGAAGGAGCAACTTCTCAACTTGAATGGACCTTCATTGGGCGAAAGTAGAGATTCGGAAGAAGAGTCATTTCAAAGTTTATCAGATGACGTAGCTGGGAAGATGGTCGAAGGCAACATCACTTTTGATGAGCCTCTGGATCAAACTGACTGGGTCGAATGTCCACACAGCCCAATGAAGAGCAGTGCTCTTAGTAGCGATGATGAGGTTGACTTCAACAAATGTGGATTCTTCTTAGTGGATTCTGATGGTGAGGCCCAGCACACAGAACACCCTCCGGCTACTTTATTCACTAAGAGAATCAACAATTATTTCGAGTATGCACTAAGCCCTCTTCTTGAAGCAGGTGGCAAGCAAGCCGTTCACCTTGGCGGTAGTGAGCTGTTAACCGGGGAAGAAGAAGCAGCAGTTTTTAAGAGGGACGCTGCATCAGATTCCAGTGGCCGGAGCAAGAACGAGGAGAGTTTGGGACAAGGTCAGACTGTCCAGGTATGTATACTTGTTTATTTAGCTTCTCATGCTAGCACCGCTCAGCCAGGGCGCGGGGTCTATTTCCTGCAGGCTATGACAGGCACATACGAATTAGTGCAGTTTATATAGCTTCAGTGAGTACAATAGTTTGATGATAACATCAAGTTTGCTGCCAATATTACTCTACTTGTTTCTTCGTTTTAACAGTACCCGTGCTTTCTGTTGACACTTAATTCAAACTCGAATGATTTGAAGGAACGAAGCGGGCTTCCTACAGCGCCGTCGATTGAGGTGGTAAAAGAATCTGCCGTCCAGAGCGACAATGTCTCAGATCTCAGGGATGTACCAGATGCTGAAAGTCCAAGAAAGCTTAGTGAAATTTCTCATCACAGTGATCTGCAGGCGTTGGGGAAAGCCTGCTTTACAGATTTCGGAAATAGTACCGGAGAGACGAAGGAAGTGTTCCTGTTTCAAATTCCTATGTATGAAGCCGAAGTGAATCTCGCTAGCTCAGACTTCTGGAGATCGGTGAAAATTCGCCTTCTTTCGTTAGAGGACAAGTCAAAGTTGGAACTTCATAAGGTGATCGTCACTATAGTGCCTGGACCTCCAATTTCGACCACGTCTAAGATATTTGGTCCTTCTGGATCCTTTCAGCAAGGTGCAGGGTCGTCATCCCTTCTGGCAATGTTCGCTCCAGGCATTTTTCAGATGGCTCGAGGACTGGCAGAGTCGCGTAAAGTCAACTCATTAAGACTTATGTCAGGTGATAGGAAACTACCTGATCCGAAGGTCTCTCCTTCTACAGACTCTACAAATGCAAGTCTGTCGGTTCTCGGCGCAGAACTTTCAAGTCAGCAACTCAGAGCTTCTGGAACAGCTTCATCTTCTTTGACGGGAAGCGTCAGCCAAAAGAAGTACGATTCCTGTGTTGGAGAAAAGGAAGCTGCTGCTGCGGTCTCTTCCAACAGTGTGAGGAAGTCATTAGAGGAGGAATCTTGCAGAACAGGGATGGGTTCGATGAAGGACTCTTGTTTCCCTGTGGTCCATAATGGGGAGTCAGCGGTTGAATTTGATCTGTCTGATGTGATAGAGAGTAGTGAAACGAAGAACAGACAACATGAGAAGGTAAAAGAATCTGACCATTTCAAAGATGATGACAGAGACCAAGAGGTTGTCCAACGATTGGATAGGTTGGAGGCGATCTGTCTTCGCATGGAAAATTCCTTGAATTTTACTCTTGAGAACATGGACAGACGGCTCAAGCTACTGGAGGCAGGTGGTGTAGGGAGGATACCTGTTACTGGACAGCCTTTCTGGGGAGCAGGATACGAATCAGGTCCATTCGTCTCGGCCGCATCTGTTAATCTTCCTCCTGTGCAAACAGGATTGAGGACAGGCCCTCCTTTGGACAAACAAGCACACGGTTGTACCTCTGCACCGGTCGACTCACATGCGGGACAACTGTCGTCAAAGGGGGTTGCATCTAGGATAGCTCCTTTCTACCCTGGCCTTCTGTCATCTACGTCACCTTCCTTGCTGTCATCTGTATCACCAGCTTTGCCATTGTGGCCACTTTCATCTCCGAAGCACTTGTCACCGGAATCAAATTCTCGCGCCTCGAGTACAACTACTTCTACGCTTAGCAAGGACAGTTATGTGCATCAGTTGAACGGTTCCTGTCATGGGCTTGATGCTCCAATCAATGCAGAGGAAACCTTCTGGGAGACTCAAACATCCGATGATTCGGGAAGTGAAATGTCCTCAGACTCAGAACATACCTCCTATGCAGACAACTCCGAGGATCCTGGCCCGTCATCTTGTCCTGAGTCCGTGTCGTCTTCGCCTGCCAAACCAGCTGAACTGGTAGAGAATGCCTTGGCTTCAGCTTTGTCAGCGTTCTCAGCTTCGTTCGATGCTGCTGTTGTGAATGAAAAAGAATCATTCCCGAGGGAAGAGGAAGACACTGCGGAGGAAGATAGTTTTACCAGTGAGGAACATGCACCTTTAGTTGATGTTGATTGCTTTTCGCATCTGGTTGTGGACGCAACCAAACATTCAAAAGCAGAGGAAGTATTTATGCAGGGTTATGAAGCGATCCCAATTTCGGTTGAGAAGGAGTTGGGTGATTTGAATGTGGGTGAACTTAGCCAGGAGGATGTCTTCTGGGCTTCTGATGTTGGAGGACATGAAAAGTCGAGCCAGATAGACTGGCAGGATCGGATGTTGCAAACTCAAGAAGAGAATGTTTACTTTCCTCGTAAGGTTTCTGCTGATGCGGTAGGAAAGAGTCCCAAAACGTCCCACGCATCTCCGGATCCTCTCGATACTTCCAATGTTCTCTGTATGGATGACTTGACGACCTACGATCTTTTTCCTACCGATTTTGAAAGGATTCTTCGAGAGGATGCGAGAACAGAGTCGATTGGTGCTGAGCGCTCCGAAGCAGGCTTTCAGACCATGAAGCATGATATGTTACCCAATCCTTTTCTGCAGGAGCTATCCTTTGAAGGTGATGGAGATGTCACTGCTGCAGAGGCATCATGGTTGGAAGAGTGGAATGAGAAGCAGCTGGCAAGTGGAGATAATGTGACAGTTACTTATATGACAGTCAGGGGTTTTACTAAGCCTCTTGACCCACTCAAAGAGATGCTCCTGCAAGAGGAAATGTTTCCGGAGGACTGGAACTGGTTCACCTCTGAGGTTCCTCCATCTCCAAGCGTGAGAGACATTCCAGACCCTCTCTCAGGAAATGGATCGTTCATACCAGAAGTTACTTCGGCCACATTTGTACATCTTAAAGGTGAGGACGATGCTCCAGACAAATCCACTGGCTACATTGAACGACTTTCTCTACTTGATACGGATGAACCCACTGTGGCTGCGAAGTTTCATGCGGATGTGTGTTACGAGGATTGGGTGGGACAGAAAACTCAGTGGTCTTTATTGGATGAGGATCCTCCAGTGGCCTCGAGTGAGGAGATCAAATCAGAGGAAGGTCGCTCAGATGACTGGTTTCGACAGAGAGGGCAGAGGTCTTTACTAGATGAGGATATGTACATTCCTTCGAGGAATATCTCCATTGGTGAAAGAGAAGGAAGTATTATGTCCCCATGCATTTCCCCAGAAGAACTATACGATCTCTCGGGTGTCATTAGGCCACCCAAGTGTACAGACGCAGAACGATCACCATCGTCTCACACTTCGAGGTCAAACCCGTTTGAAGACGATTGCAATGACAGGTTGGGCCTGAAGCAGGAAAACCAAAATCCTCCGTTGAGAGACTTGCTTGAGGATTTTGGCGAGGAGGTTCACGAGTTCGAGGCCCCTGAATCCGAGCGCACCCAATCACTTCTGTTTCACTTGAGTCTCTAACCTGTACCACTTTCTTTACGTATAGCCAGTAACACCTCCATTTCTACATATAGTTTGTTGGTAAGTTTGAAAAAAATGAGGAAATACTGACAGTTCACAATAAGAGACGGTGAAGGATAAATAATGTCAATTTATACGCCATCCCAGCAAGCAGGTCTTGCTATGTGTAATTAATTTCTACCATAGGCACTGGATATATTGGGAGCGTGCTTGCCTCAATCTTTAAGTGTGAATATGCGAGGTAAGATTGTCCCTTACGGAGGAAAAACCATGTCTCTCAAGTCAATAATGTAAATATGATTCATTCTCTATCAGAATGTGTAAGTGTACAGTCTTCCCACTCTATAAAATGTGGATATAAAATATGGCTACGAGAGCGTTGAAAGCATGGGAGCAATAGCTGGTTAGCTGAATTCAAGTTGGACGTCTTGCAGGCTCAAAGTTTTGTAGTTCCTTGGGCCCCCGTCTTGGAACTGCCGTTATCGTAGCTGAGCCATTAACTGATTACTCACATTCATGTGTGAAATGTTCTGTAGTCTTGAGTGTGGCTACTAGATGTGTAGATAGCATGGAGACTGGATTGGTACCGAATGGTTCCTTCTCAACTTCAGTGACGTTTCAGTAGCCAATACCAATCCTAAAAAAAAATATGCAGGACGTTAAGATGAAATGTGGCATTGTGCTGGTTTTACCTATTTGCTTTTCACGATGTAGGCGTTCCCCATCTTGTCTCTCATGTCATGGGTTCTTGTTTGCTGAAGTATTACTTCGCCGTTGTTTACAGTTGAATGCTGCTGGCTGAACCTTTCTGCACCTTTAGTTTTGGTTATCGCCAGAGATCATGTGAATAGATATTCTTACCAATGGGTACGAGGTGGTCCCACGTGTGATATCCAGGTGCCATCGTTGTTAGATATTTCATACACATCGAGGTTCAGAATTAGGCCTTATGTTTCTCCATGAGTGAAGGGGAAATATAGTGACTCCAGCGCGCTATGCAGCAGAGTTGCGTGGCAGCAGTCGGTCAGGCGTTCCTAGTCTCAGGCTGGGGGCACCTCGGGTCAGCCTTGGTGTGTGATGTGATTTGGAACCTGGCTGTTTTCAATCTGGGCACGTGCCTGAAATATGCTCTAAAACATCTAAAGATGAATGAGGGATATACATAATAAATATAATTGTCAACAAAGGAAACGTAGGAAACAACAATCAATATTAATGACACAAAAGCTTTCGCTATTGCCACATTGGCCCTCTGGAAATTTTAGTATGTAGGTAAAGATTACTCGAATTACTACATGTATGTCTTACAGATTGTATCATATTCTTCTAAACTTCATTATTCATCAAACATTCTTAATGTTGCCTCTAAAATGTTGGATTGTAGTATTATAGGTCCCGAGAAAGTATAATAACAAAAGGGATGGGAAGATCCCATCAAATCGAACAAGGATGGAACCAAACCGGTAACATGGGGCTAGGCCCCAATAGTATCACACTGGGAAATATGTCCTACAACATCTAAGATATATGAACTATCCAAGTCGAAAGGTTTACAAACAACAGAGAGCATCCGAAGAAGCATCACCTAACGTGATTGCTCTCCTATGGATTGCACTAGCTAGTGTTCTCTGTAGAGCAAGGGAAACACGTTGCATAAAATAGGCTATACAGTAAGCTAAAGAGAGTGATACCCCATGTCGCCTAGTATGGTAGGCTCTCGCACACTCCCTCAAGAACATGTCGAAGTCGGTATTCATAGCTCCATATAACTCCAAAGCTAGAGGAACAAAGAGGTGACCTCTCTGCATACCTCTATACTTGGAGACCTTGGCTGCTACCGCTCCACTCGTCGCCCATCCTGGAGGATAGGTGATCACCCCCTCTGAAACTGTGTCTCTAGTAGGATCTGTAACCACCACATCACCCAAAATGACCTGGTCCTCTCCCGAACCAAGCACAGTCCCCCTCTAACCCTAGTCAACTGCAAGGCATACCAACGCTCTCTCCATGTGAGGTATCCACCCTCTCGCGCCATAGCAAACACCACATCCCTAATGTCATCATGGGTAGCTATCCTCTGCCCTCCGAACGGACAACGAGTCATATGAACACCTGCTGCATCTAAAGTGATACCACACTCACATGTGAGTAATGAAGATGTAGATGGATGGACCAAGCCAAGACGGAACCTCATCGCCGTGGAGAGAAAGTAGGCTGTGCGAAGTCGGAAAGCCCTGATGCATGGTCGAGCCAAGATCCACGAGCCTGCACCTTTGCCCAAGCAAGAGCGTAGATGAGCTCTAGTAGTACGAGGAATGGCCGGATCCACTAAGAGTGAATGTAGAGTCTCTAGAAACTGTCGGTCCATCAAGATAGACTCTAGATCCCTAGTCCAATCGGTAGCCAAAGAGAAAAAAGATGGAAACTCATGTCGTACCTCCCATGGTAAAGCATCTCTCGTATGTCGTAATAATACATGTAAGGGAAATGATCCCGTATCGACGTCCCTCGTATATATCTCCAAAATAGGTCTATCTATGATCACAAATCGAGAAGATAACAAAGGTGCAACAAGCGCCTAACTCGCCAAGAAAGCCGCAGGTGCCGTCTCCTCCATCGCTAATAAGCCTACCTCTCCACAAGAAATTGGCAAAGATGTCTGTCTCCTTGCCAAATCTCCAGTCACACACTCGAATGTCCCTGGTCCGATGATGTCACCAAAGACGCCCATGATCCTCCTATCAAAGGCTGTCAAACGTGATATGAATGTAGGTGAAGGAGGAACCGTGCGAACAAGATAGGTGGGTCGACGAGCAATACTAGATGATAGTATACCAAACGCCACCTGCGGATCTCCTAGTAGAGGAAGGTCGTCTACATGCAAAACATCCTCGGCCAATGCAACGTCAAGGTAGCGTGAAACAAAATCCTCAGTCCCTACTGTCACTCCTAGAATACGTAGGCCATCTGTCGATATCATACATCCCTCAGGAAGCTAAAGGTGAGGCGAAATGCCCAAAGGAGAACAATGCCCTGCACTTTGACACCTTGACACCTTGACTCTCAAGCCTACCAGATGAAGCTCGGTAGTCAAGTAATCAAAGACATGCCTAATGCTGTCTACATGGCCCACAATTTGTATATCATCCGCTAAGGAGGGGAACACACAACCGGGCACGGTCAAAGCAGTAGACACAAGAGCTCTGTAATGAGCCATGGCGAATAAAGGTCCTCCCAAAGGATCTCCCTGTCGAGTGCCAACGGCGGACTGTAGAACGGTGACTCCCTCCTCGGAAAAGCCATGCTGATAAAATAGAGAAGAATATGAACCGTAGAAAGATCGTACGAAAGGAATGAGGCTTGATAGGGGTACACCAGCCTCTCTCAGCTCTCTAAAAATAAATGCAAGCGAGACGCTGTTAAAAGCGTTCTCAACGTCCATCTACAAGACAATCCAATCCGGATGGATATCTAGAAGTGCTCTAATGCCCAACGATATTGCCTCACAGCCTCATGGTGTGGCGACTCCAAACTGATGTGGACAAAGATGCTCCTGGAAGTGTGAGCGATGCTGCAAGACAACAGTACGGCTGACTAATCGCAATAAGACCTCTCCAATAGCAATCGGTCTGATGCCCCCAATGTCCTTCTCCATCGCGAGAAGCCGACTAGCACCTAGAGCCTGACTAAGTGACAACGGAATCTCCCCTCTCGCAACTGATGCACCCACCTGGAATAACTCCGTGAAACCACTAGAGGGATCATCTGGTTGAAAGCAATCTCGAAGATGCTCATATATCATCCCTGACAAACCCCCAACTCCGTGAAACCACTAGAGGGATCATCTGCTTGAAAGCAATCTCGAAGATGCTCATATACCATCCCTGACAAACCCCCAAGGATAAACGTGTGGGGCTGTGCATAGAGAATGAGCAAATAATGATCTATCAAGACATAATGGCTCCTCTAGCTGATACTCCAAGACCTCTAATGGTATCTCCTCGCCCATGGGTGGATGTAGAAGGCATAAAGAGGAAATCGTCTCATCAGTAGGACTAGCCATAGACAAAGGATGAAGGGCCCTAGCAGCCCTGCTATACTCCCCGGCCTGCCCCAAGATCCTACACCGTCGCAATCGCGCCGAATTAGAAGTATCATGTGATCGAACATTTGCTAATGTGTGGCCCGAATGTGGCCCCGCAATGTAGCCCAATCCCCTGCTCGGAATCTCCGAAATCTAGCTGCCACCTTCCTATGTCCATCACGTCCCCCTCTAGTATAACGTAGATACCATCGCGCAAGTAATAAAAATAAAAACCATGCTAACTCGTCCATGACATTGCGCGCCAACCGAT
Organism: Marchantia paleacea; assembly: GCA_014180765.2. Lineage (NCBI taxonomy): Eukaryota > Viridiplantae > Streptophyta > Marchantiopsida > Marchantiales > Marchantiaceae > Marchantia > Marchantia paleacea. Next base: position 1,320,776 of record MUAA02000106.1, on the reverse strand, counting down.
CGAGCGGTAAGCGAAAAGAGGTCAGAATGAACATTTGGGGGTTACATTAATGCTCACATTCCACCGCAAAGCTGTCACAGCAAAATATAGAAATTTTTGGCATTCCAAAAAATATCATGTTATGTTTTGTCCAAGTCGAAGCCAAACATGCCCTTGCCCCTACTCTATTGATCATTGCGATGATTTATGACAAGTTTTTTTTATCTCACCTATCACTTTCACGCATATGTTGCAAATTGGTCCCACATGGATCTAATCTGCTCCATCTACCTTGGTTAATCGGGAGTGTGTACATTTTAGAATTATTAGGTGCAAGTTTTACTTTTGGTGCTCCAAGTATAGCCTCATGTGATGCTATTAGAGATAATATGTGAACACTTGCTGAGTCATATGGGATAAATCTGACATGAAGCTTCACCATGAAACATTATTCACATACATCTTGCAAGATGACACCAATCTAGCAATAGTAGCTAGAGCTATGAACTCTTCTTGTTCAAGGTTCATAGTTCTTGTAGGTCACATTGCCAAGTTCTGTAGAACTTGATCAAGACCATCCGGAGGAAGACCTATGTTGCGAAAGCCTTTCAACAATATGGAAGGAGGAGAATACGACAATGAAGACGAGATCTTGCAGTGAAACGAAGATCATCAGTAAACTTGCCTCGTGGTCTTACTGGTTCCATTAAACAAAGAAAAGGTGGGTTGTAAGAAAACAATGATTGGAAGCTCATGGAGGGAGCAAGAAACAAACACGATTGATTGTCACATATGGGATGATGGAAGTACACAAGATGAGAATCCTAATTGATCATGGAGCAACAAAAAATTTTCTATCACGATCTGTTGCAATGAAATAAGGATTGACTTTGATGAAGGATGTGAGTGAGGAAGTGGAGTTGCTAAATGGGCAAACTGAACCAATTTAGACATTAGCACGGAGTGTAAAACTAGTCATAGGCGGGTACCAGGAAGAGATTGAATGGAGAGTAATCCGATTAGCTCAATATGATGTCATCCTAGGAATGCCATGGATGGAGCAATACAATCTGGAGGTAGATTGGAGAAAGAAAGTAGTAAAAAGTAGTGGATGGAAGATTTACGGAGATAGAAGCAGATTTCAGAATAGAAGCTTACCTCTCTTTGTGATTGGTAAGATTGTTATTTCTAGAGATGATGTATGTTTCTTGGGACTTATAAGAGATGATGGTGGTTCTAAGGACAATCTTTACATTCCGGAATCATTGAACGATATTATTACAGAGTATAAGGATGTCTATTCAAATAATATACATGCAAGATTGCCACCTAAGAGGCGTGTAGATCACAAGATCGAGTTGACGTGCAAAGCTCCATATTGTTTGGCTCCAAATGAGTTGGAGGAATAGTAAGCTCAAGTGGAGGAGATGTTGAGAAAGGGGTTCATACAACCAAGCATTTCACCTTATGGAGCCCCTGATGTTTGAAGAAGAAGGATGGGAGTATGAGATTGTGCATTGACTATCATGGGTTGAATCAAGAAATGGTGAAAAACAAGTATCCATTACTTCGAATAGATGATTTGTGTGACCAACTTCAAGGGGCGAAGTACTTCACCAAACTGGATTTGAGGAGTAGGTACAATTAGATTCGAATTGCTGATGAAGATGTTCAGAAGATAGCTTTTCGTACTAGGTATGGTCACTTTGAGTATCTAGTGATGCCTTTTGGTCTCACTAACGCACATGCCACATTCATGGGATTAATGATTGGAAGCACTACTTGGGAGACAAGGAGTTTGTGGTAGAAACCGACCACAAACCATTGGTTTATTTGGAAACTTAGAAAGATATCTCCAAACGACTAATTAGATGAACATAATGACGTCAATAGTTCAACATGAAGATAGTGTATGTGGAGGGCAAGAAACAACTTGCAGATGCTCTCACGCGAATGCCGTGTATCAACAACATCACAGAGGTGAAAATCCAAGTTGATTGGTGGTTTCAAATGATGGCTGCAACAAAGGAGGATGAGGAGATCATGAAAGCACTTCAAGCAAAGACAAAAAAAAATGTTCGAGGTCTAGTATTTCAGGAGTAGCGTATATGGATCCCACAAGATCCAGATTTACGTACAATGGTATTGTCAGAAGGTCACGATACAGCCATTACGAGGCATGTGGGAGCTAAAAAGACTTTGGAGAACATACAACGAATGTACTATTAGCCAAAGATGTGGGAAGATATGGAGGCATATGTTCAAAGCTGTGTCGCATGTCAACAAAATAAGGCAGGGAATCAAAAACCAGTAGATTATTACAACCCCTTCCCATTCCTGAACAACGATGAGAACATGTTACTATGGATCTAGTATGTGAATTACCAAAAATCTCTTTATGACATGATTCAGTCATGGTCTTTGTGGATAAATTGAGTAAGATGATACACATCCAACCTATCACAAAGACAGTGACGGTACCACAACTTGCTCATCTATGTCTAGGCGCAGTTTTTGTGAATAACTGATTAAGCAAAGTATTAATCACAGATAGAGGACTCATTTTACTAGTTTGTTTTGGAAAATCTTATTTGGTTTATTCAAAACAAAACTAGCAATGTCCACACCTATCATCCTCAAACTGATCGTCAAACAGAGAGGGCCAATAGAACAATAGAGGATATGATAAGAGCATTCAACTTGGAGGAACAACAAGAGTGGGATAATCTTTTGCCTCTAGTGAAATTTGCATATAACAATTTTGTTAATGCATCCACAAAAGTGTCTCCATTTTATCTGATGTATGGTGCTCATCCTTTGACATCTTTTAGTTTGTTGAGAATTCCTAAAGGGCAGAAGTTTTCAACCAAAATTGCAGTAGTCAATGATTTCATGGAGCACAAACACAAAGGATTGCATCAAGCAAAGGAGAAGTTGGTAATTGCTCAAAATTGACAAAAGTAATATGCAGATGCTCATCGCATGGAGGTGAATTTTTGGGAAGGAGATCAAGTTTGGTTATCCACGACCAATTTTTCACTTGTAGGAACATCAAAATTTAACCCTCGATTCATCGATCCTTTTGTGGTGTTGAAACGTGTTGGCGAGATATCTTACAATTTAGAGCTCCCGTTGCATATGAAAATAAATCCCGTATTTCGTGTGTCACGATTGCAAAAATATGTACCATATCCCAAACAATTCACAAATCCATCAATCCCTCCTACTTTACCTACTATGATAGCAGATCATGCAAAATTTGAGGTTGACATGATTTTCAAAAAACGGATTTGGGGTCACAAATATCCAAAAATTGATTATTTGGTTCAATAGAAGAGATATCCATCATATGAATCTACTTGGCAACCCGCAAAATACTTAGCCAATGCACCTTTGATTGTTCAAGAGTTTGAACGTGTGAACAACGAGGACGTTGCATCTTAAAAGGAGGGAGGTTTGTAACCATCTTTAGTTAGTGAGGACTAAAGTAGAAGTTACGCAAGGAGAAGATAGATAGTCTTGAGTTGACTATTATTGGAGTATCTAAAGGTGTCACGTTGGTAATCCGTGTGCTCTTTAGATTGTGTTTCTTGTGTGTTAGTTAGTGTGTTAGTTGGAGTACACGTCAACAATCTGTGTGCTCATAGGGATGATCATCACGTCATTGATCTACGAGGAATTGAATGGATCCTGGTTGTTTAACCTTATTTAATTTGTACCTTTTTGAGGACTATACATAGAGAAAGAGAAACCATTGAGATATCTCTCAACTTCAGAATTTCTTGAGTTATTTGAGTGATCTCTCCTCACTTCACTAGTGTTACAATAGATGAAAGCAATGATAATTTGATCTAAAATAAGATCAAACAAAGCCACAAGTACACACAAGAAGCAAATAGAGTCAAACTTAGCAACTGGAGAATAGACCTCATTGTAATCCACACCTTTTTCTTATGTGAATCCCTTGACTACCAACCTGACTTGTAGATCTTCTTCACTCTGTCAGTAGGGCTATCTTTCATTTTGTAGATCCACTTACTGTCCACCAGTTGTTGACCCTTTCGAAGCTTGACTAAGTCCCAAGCTTGACTCCGTTTATTCGAACAGAGTCCTACGATTATACTGATACGGAATCTACAGTGATGGAAAGGCCTCCGCCAACATCTTCAGTTGAACTTGCATTGGGTCTTGTTGTCAATAATTGATTGTATCTCCCTCTACATCGCTGCAACCCACTCCAGCTTGATCATAAAAGCTTGAGCCTCATCGTATGAAAAAGATTCCCCTTCTTCCAAGATCAAAGCCATACAATCGTCATCATCATGAGAGTTATCCTCAACTCCTAACTGAGTTGAATCAGCCCATTTGCCAAATCATTAAGGAGCACAAATAGAGCGTCAAGACGTCCTCCTTGTTGATGACTTAGCTTGATCTTCTTGTGCTAGCATGTGTTGAGGTTTGCTTGTCTCATCATGCTCTTGTATTTCCTCAAATTGAGGAACTTGCTCTTCTATGGAAGCACCTCCTTGTTCCTCATCATAAAACCCATTATGATTTATCTCCCCCTATTAAGAAGAGATTTCCCCTTGTCAGTATGAGGACCTGAGCTTTCTCCCCATCATTCAATGATATGGATTCATTGAACAAAACATCTCTACTGACAATCAACTTACAGGTGAGGGGATCCCACAACTTGTAACCCTTCACATGACTCTGATATATTTAAGAAAAACACATTTCTTGGAAGTAAAGCTAGCTTAGATCTACTTTTCTTGGGTGTGAAAGGATATGCATTACATCCAAAGACTATCAATCGACGGTAATTTGTGGGTTATCCGTACCTCATCTCTGTTGGTCCGAAAGACATGAAATACACTAAGAAGCCACATTCAATCAAGAGACAAGACATGAAATACGTGGTTCAACTCACAGAGGCTACGTCCACAGAACACACTGAGTCACTTTACTAAATAACCCTAATTTGTCTTGCAGAGAGCTTATGCCAGCCCTCTTATATAGTAGTACTAGCCCTAGCCCTAGTCTAACTAAACATAGTCAAACTAGCCAGAGTTACTCAAGACCCGAAGTTAACTCCCTAACAATCTCCCCTTGACTCATGTCTTGGGGTCTCTAACTCTTGTCACCATATACATACTCCTCGGGAAGTCCTAGAAAGAAACCTAAAGCATAGGCCCTCCTGTAAACAAGGATTTACTAGAACTAAGCCGTAGCCTAACAAGGAAGGAGTAAAGCATATACAAGAATCAAACAATTGCTAGCGTAACTCTACTGGTGCTCCTTGTGCAAAACCTGCATAATAGCACAATGCCTCTTGAAACTCTCTAAAGGAATAACTTTGGTCAAAGAATCAGCTGGATTGAGTTTACCGTCAATCTTGATTAGCTCAATCTTCCTATCAGAGACTACATCTCTAATAAAGTGATATCTGATGTCGATGTGCTTCACCCTGCTATCCATCACTTGATTTGCTGCAAGATGTAAGGCACTCTGACTATCACAATAGTGATTTACAACATCTTGTTTCAATCCCATCTTAGTGATAAGTCTATTCAACCAAATAGCCTCCTTTGTTGCTTCCGCTGCTGCTACATATTCGGCTTCTGTAGTTGAGTGAGCTATGCACTTCTACAAGGTAGATCTCCAATTAACGCATCCACCTCCAAGTGTAAACACATACCAAGTTGTAGACTTCCTCTTGTCCAGATCTTGTCCATAGTCAGCATCAACATAACCCAACAAGGATTTGGCATTGTCCGATAAACCATCAAACAAAAGACCATAATCCTTAGTACTCTTGAGGTACATGAGAATCCACTTCACAATTTCCCAATGCACCTTCCCTGGATTTGACATGTATCTGCTCACTTTGCCCATAGCTAGAGCAATATCAGGTCTAGTGCACACCATCAAATACATGAGGCTGTCCACTGCCTTGTCATAGGGAATTGACGACATCTTTCCTCTCAGTTGCATCAACTGGACATTGAGCTGCTGAGAGCTTAAAATGTGCCGCCAAAGGAATCCACACTCCTTAAGAGTCTGCAATGTTAAACCTGTCAAGCACACACTGAATGTACTTACCCTGACTTAACCATAGCTTCCTCTTCTTCAAATCCATGTGAACATCCATACCTAATATCCTCTTGGACTCACCCAAATCCTTCTTCTTGAATGCATATTTCAATTTCCTCTTGCATCTATCGACGTCAGATTGTTCCTTTGCCAAAATGAGCATATCATCCACATAGAGTACCAGAATAATGAGGCTAAAGATCTCATTATTCACCTTCTTCATGTAAACACATGGATCAAACACACTTCGTGAAAACCCTTGTGCTTTCATGAACTCATCAAACCTTGCATTCCATTGCCTAGGAGCTTGCTTCAATCCATATAGAGATTTGAGCAATCTACAAACTAACTTCTCTTGACCTTTCTTCTCATAGCTAGTAAGTTGTCTCATGTAGATTTCTTCCTCCAAATATCCATATAGAAAAGCCGTGACAACATCCATCTGATCCATAACTTGACCAAATATCGCAGCAAGTGCACATACCAGACGAATTGTAGCATACTTTGCTACAGGTGAGAAGACTTCGTTGTAGTTCACACCTTTCTCTTGTGTGAAGCCCTTAGCCACCAACCTGGCTTTGAAGATCCTCTTCTCTTCATCCGCTGGATTATCCTTCAACTTGAGTGGGGAGTGGGATATTGCTATGGAGCTTGAGATGCAATCGCTTGTTGAGAACAAGACTTGGGAACTGGTGGAGCTTCAACTTGAGGATGGAGTAGAGATCATCATCTTCTGCTGTAGATCATCAGTCAGGAGAGCACTTACAACCTCATTGTAAGTGATCGTTTGTCTATCACGATGGAGCAACACTCGTGACAATGACTGATATGATGCAGGTAATGAACTTAACAGATGAAGGGACTTCCTCTCATCAGTTATCTCCTCTCCCAGATTCTGAAGATCAATAACAAGATCACCAAAGGCATCAATGTGATATTTGATCTTCGTACCTGTATCTTTCATCTTGAAGCTCATCAGCTTCAAGGAGATGTACAACCTGTTTGACAACTCTTTGCGATGAAACCGTCGCTGAAGAGCCTCAAACAACAACGCATAATTGTCATACTCATCAACTTGTTTCGTAATCGAAGGTTGTAGATGGAGTATAACAATACTCACTGCTTGCTCTTGAAGGTCCTTCCAGTCTTCATCATCGAATGTAGAGGGTTTAGGCCTCAATGACTTGCCCAAACCGGAAGCCTTCAACTTGCCTTTGACTTAACTCTCCCACAGAAGATAGTCACCACACCCATCGTATTTGACAATGTCAAATCCGGTTCCTCCTACCTTCATGACTGCCATCTCACTTCGTCTAGGTGCTAAACTCTTCCCTTGTGTTGTTCGATTGTCAGATGGAACCTCCAAACTTGATTTCTTCCCACTCATATGAGAATAAAGGAAATTTACCCTTGTTTGGGCTTACAGCCCCTGATAGGATTCGCTCCAAGCGCTCAGCCTCCTTCTTAGCATAAGCGTCACCCTTCTCCACGATGCTCTTGAAAAACTTGAGATAGGTCTTGGCGTGACTCATGGCAATGCCCTCTTACTTAGCAGCAGCTTCCTCAGCTTTCTTCAGAAAGGAAGTCCTCTCTCAGCGGGTGCAGAAACGAAGTTCCTTTGCTACAACGTCCAACTCTTCGATTTTACCGGCGTTTTTCCGAATCTCTCACCGAGATCCCTATGGGCATCAACATCACACTTGGCAACGACCACATTACTTTCCTTCTTGAAAGCAGTAGCAACGTCTTCGTATACTGGAGCAAGACTCTTGCAATGACCACACCATGGGGCGTAGAATTCCACTAGAACAACCTTGGATTTGTCCAAAACAACAACATCAAAATTTGCAGGAGTCAGAACAACCTCATCTGATGGAGGAGTGCTCAACTTGGCGCGGGTACCTGCTTTAGCATTTACAAACTCTGTAAGCGCATCCACATTGCGGCAGCCGGAGTAATCCTTAGGTTCTTGGGACCCTGCGGGAAACCACTTCAGGGTCGGGAATCCAGAGACACCATACTTAGAGCACAATGGCTTGTGTTGATCACAATCTACCTTGCCAATCAGCACATTCTTTGTTTTCTTGAATGTAGTTCCGAGCTTTTCATACTCGGGAGCCAATTTCTTGCAGATAGACCAACAGTCGACGCTTACACTTCGACAGATTTTTCGACCAGCAAAGGAAACTTTTGCTGTTATGTGATTCCGTTTGAGCTGACAGGTGGAGCTTGCCCAACTCAATATTGGATTTCCAACCCTCAAAAATGGCGGAAGTTCTTCAACATCAAGTCCAAAGTGACTGACGCTTTCGGAGAGAAGGCGTAAAGGTATACAAGGATACTTCTTTCTTTGGGACGCCACCGACGGACTCTTGAGTGGAGCCTTACAGCCAATTGATGAATTCCGCTGCCACTGCTATTTTGAACTCCTAACTCCTAAGGCTCCAAAGAAGCAGGCTATAGACTTCGAGTAGTCCAATGTGGGCGCTTTCTCTGTTGGCATCGGTGGATCGTGCAATTGATTTTCCTCTCTTTTGCGAAGAAGTCACGCCTCACGTTTTTGAAATAGCGATACTGTAGAATCTTAATCACATCGAGTGAAAAGCAGCTTCTCCTTCTACAGTTTGTGTACCAGGCCGATTTCCTATCCCGCCACGAGCACAGTGATATCCCATACAAACTGGCGGCAGAAAAAACCATCGACTAATAATCCAAAGTCACCAATCTGCTCTGTGCTGCGATGGCTCTTTGTCGAATTGTTCAACCTTCAGATCTTTTAACCTACTGCAATTCTTCTCTCACTCATCTCAACAATCTCATCAAACTGCCACCAATTCCTTGACAGCAACGTGAGCAATCACCACAAGAACGCCAACAATTGCTCGTAAATCCCCGACTCTCCACCATCCATGATTTTGAGATTGTCCACGACGATGCTTGTAGGGTTCAGTACACCAATCCACTAGTCCAAAAAGTCCATTCAAAGACGCCCGTGACGATGGCGGACTCTCTAGCACATCCAAACAGCAATAGCATGCACTGCGCTCTGATACCAATTGTTGGTCCGAAAGACAGGAAATACACTAAGAAGCCACATTCAATCAAGAGACAAGACAAGAAATACGTGGTTCACCTCAGAGAGGCTACGTCCACGGAACACACTAAGTCACTTTACTAAATAACCCTAATTTGTGTTGTAGAGAGCTTTTGCCAGCCCTCTTATATAGTAGTACTAGCCCTAGCCCTAGTCTAACTAAACATAGTCAAACTAGCTAGAGTTACTCAAGACCTGAGTTAACTCCTAACAATCTCATGTAATTAATCACACTGGAAGGAGAAAGGTTTACCAAATAAGCCGCAATGTTGACAGCTTCAGCCCCATATGTTATTATAAAAATATTCAAGCATATCCTTGGAATTATGAGTTCCAACGCCAAAAGCAGTCCGATGCTGCTTCCCTATTACACACTTTTCTTTGTGCGAATGCATTTATTGACCTCTAAAGTCTGAAATGCTTAAGTTCGTTCACATGGTTAAACTTGGTTAACCCTTTGTAAGTGCAAATATTAGGTCTAATTGCAATTAGAGATGTGTCAAAAGAATGGAGATGCTAACTTTATGTAACTGCAATTCCAAAGTCAATTGCACTTCTAGAGGTTTTAGATAAATGCAAAACCTTTATAAGTGCAAATAAGGAGTCTACTTATGAGATGTTGCTCTTACAAAAAATAGACTGTATGAATTCATTGTATTTCTTAGTAAATTACACTTGATTGAATTATTTACGTGTAATATGTTTATATTTTAAGATTGAGGTATAAATGTTCTACAATGAAATTTATAATATATTAACAAACATTATATATTTATTTAATGTTTGTCAATGTAAGGTGTCACCTTTTTATTTTGTGTGAAAACTATAGTGTGTATGTTCAAAAACTCTTTCTTCATACAATTCATAATTTTTCAATATTTACATGCAGTGAGTCCCGAACATGCTAAAGTTAACAAAAATAAATCAATAAAAATAATACATACACAAGTGTAGTTTACCACTATACATGATTCATCTTTTCTTCATACACACCCAAATTAAATTTGATAGTTTTGTTACTTATAATTTCAATTTTTTTAAAATATAAAAGTAATTTTTTATATATATTTATCATAAATAATTTTTGTAAAGATATAATCTATGTTTCACTTGTATTGAGAACGCATCAATTAATCAAGCACATCTAGTTTAATGGTTGAGACGTTCCTTTTGCAACACAAGTTAACAAGCTCAAACTTTCTTATTGATATGTACATTACATTAAAATAAATTCTCTTGATTTTTCATAGTACATCATTGATCTAAATTGTAGTGTGATGTTATTACCAAAGATATAATCATAACTTCCTTCCATTAATTGAAAAACAAAACATTAGAGGATGACATCATGAACATCAATCACTTAGTTTAAAAACGTTCATTTTGAGATGAATAAAAATGCTCATGAAATATATAATATTTTTAGATGAACATTTAAACAAACGTATAAAATAATTATTCCACACCTGGCTTTTATGCTTGTGCATTGTTTATTGATATTTTACAAGTATTTCACATATGTTAATGCCTTATCATTATACTTGCTTTCATACATCATTATTCTAAAATAATTTCAAATATTTAAAATATTCTCATTTTGAAATAACAATAAAATAATAAAAGGGATGGGAAGAACCCATTAAATCATACAAGAATGGAACCAAACTGATGACATGGGGCTAGGCCCCAATAGCATCACAATGGGAAATATGTCATATAACACCTAAGATATCCGAACTATCTAGGTCAAACGGTTTACGAACAACATGAGCATCTCAAGAATCATCACCTAACGTGATTGCTTTCCTTTGGATTGCATCAGCTAGTGCTCTTTGTAGAGAAATGGAAATACATTGTCTAAAATATGCTATACAATAAGGTAAAGAGAGTGATATTCCTGCCGTCTAGTATGGTAGGCTCTCATGCACTCCCTCACGAACATGTCGGAGTCGGTGTCCATAGCTCCATATAACTCCAAAGCTAGAGGAATAAAGAGTTGACCTCTATGCATACCCCTATACTTGGAGATCTTGGCTGCTACTGCTCCACTCGCCACCCATACTGGAGTATGGGTGATCACCTCCTCTGAAAGTGTGTCATGAGTAGGATCAATAACAACCACGTTTGTCATAATAACCTGGTCCTCCCGAACCAAGTATAGGTCTACCCTAACCCTAGTTGACTGCAAGGCATACCAACACTCACTCCATGTGAGTTATCCACCCCATTGGATGATAACAAACATCACATCCCTAATGGCATGATGGGTAGCAATCCTTTACCCTCCAAATGGACAACGAGTCGTATGAATATCTAAAGTGATATCACACTCATATGTAAGTAATGAAGATATAGATAGATGGACCAAACCAAGAATGAACCTAATGTACATATAGAAAGTAGTGGTGGGAAATGGGTCAATCTTCAAGTTTGCATTTGCTCTATTCCTTGCACTTTAAGGTTCTAATCTGCGAATGGCAACAACAGTGCATATTTCCAAAAGGATCCGATATTTTTATCGGCTGATATTGGCTACCAGGTAGTGAAAAATCTGCGACGAGCGTATGTGGTTCGCTTCTTTTCTGCCGAAGCAAGGTGGCTGTGATTCAACCACGTAAAAGATGAACCGCGCGACAAACCAGACGATTATGGGTCGGCACCTCAGGCGAAGGCTCCTGGAGGATGTTGCTTCCAGAAGAGCACGCAGGTGTGACAGGACAGGAACGCGGAGCGTATGGCGATTGTACCTTAGCTAAGCTTACTGCGGAAGAAACTGTGCGGCATATTCCTACTCGTCCACGGCACCTCCTCTGCTCCACATATCCTCTCGGCCCCGCACCCGAAGCCATATCCTGTTTAAAACAAAACGAAGGGCAGAGAGTGGGCTTTACGATCTCTAAACCCCCGGTTCTGATATTATCACTACTGTATTGGCCCTTGTCGTTGCTGCTTCTCGCCTAGCGCGCGACCGGTCCCATTCATTTCTTTATCGTGCGTGTGTGCATTCCCGGCACACGCTCGTTACCGCGGACACCACAACTCCTCGGCCTGGCTTTTCTTGCTGCTGTCGGATTTCCAGCACATTTCATATCTCCAAACTGCTCGGGCTCGTTTTGTGCGTCCTGGTTACAAATTTCGCCTTCGGGTGGTCCTGACGGGCCCCATGAGCCTTCATGCTGCTAGCATCTTTTGACTCAGCTGTTGACGCGCCGATTACAGGCTGCTGATTTATTTCTTTCCTCGTCGAGATGGAGGCAGTGCACGTTCAGTCCCAGCTGCTGCAATGCCCATTCCTTTCCGACAAGAGTGGGCTGTTGAGACCCGGTAGGAGTACGAAAAAAGAACTGAAGGATGGAGGAGTAGGAGGAGGAGACTGTGGACGACGAGTGGAGAAGTTGGAAGTCGTGGTTGTCAACGAAAGTGTTTGGGGTTCAGGTACAATGAATGCCTCTTCTGCTTCTAAAGGGTGGTGCTTGGAGGCATTGTCTGTTGCGCGGGCTTCCATCGCCAGGAATTCTGGGAGGAAAATTGCGGGTTCTGTGGAAGGATGGAGTCGGGGATTCTCTGCGGCAGAGTTAAGGAATCCTCAGTTCGATAGAAGTGAACGCGTGAAATCGCGTGTTACAACCACCTTCGCTACGGAGGTTGCAGAGACAGCGTCTTCAACTTCCTATCCCTTCTCGCTGGGAGTGGAAGAATCTTCTGGAAACGGAGCCGCAAAGGACCGTAGCTCCAAGAAGGACAAGGCAGGAGCATCCAGCGTTTCCTCAGGTGTTCGACTCGAGCACATCAGCAAGACTTACAAAGGACAGCAAGTTTTGAAGGATGTCAGCTGGGAAGTGAAGAAGGGAGAGAAGGTGGGTCTAGTCGGTGTGAATGGCGCAGGGAAGACCACTCAGCTGAGGATCATATCCGGTGAGGAAGAGGCTGACTCCGGTTCAGTAATTAAAGTCAATCAGAAGATGAAAATTGCATTTTTGACTCAGGAGTTTGAGGTGGTTGCAAGTCGAACAGTACGCGAAGAGTTTCTAAATGCATTTGGTGAGCAGATGGAGATATCAAGGAGACTTGAGAAGGTACAGGTTGCCCTGGAGTCTGCAACAGAAGACATGGACTTGATGGCAAAATTGCTTGATGAACTCGATAGGCTACAGAGGCAAGCAGAAGCCGTAGACATGTACGATGTGGATGTTAAAATAAATAAGATCATGGCAGAATTGGGGTTCACTCCGGAAGATGGCGACCAATTGGTGGCCGCGTTTAGTGGCGGTTGGCAGATGCGGATGTCACTGGGGAAGATTCTACTGCAAGAGCCGGACTTGTTACTGCTAGACGAGCCCACAAATCACTTGGATTTGGACACCATTGAATGGCTGGAAGGCTATCTGAAAAAGCAGGACGTACCCATGGTGCTTGTATCCCATGATCGAGCATTCCTTGACCAGTTGTGCACCAAAATTGTAGAAACTGATATGGGCGTCTCTCGAACTTTCGAGGGTAACTATTCCGAGTATGTGCAGGCCAAAGCTGCATGGATAGAAACTCAGCGCATGGCGTGGGAGAAACAGCAGAAGGAAATATCAAAGGCCGAAGAGTTAGTTCAGCGACTGAGCGGGGGAGCCAATTCTGGGCGAGCAACATCTGCGGAAAAACAACTGGAGAGAATTCAAGATGGACAGTTGGTGGAGAAGCCCTTCGAGCACAAGCAACTGAAGTTCCGCTTCCCAGAGCTTGAACGCAGCGGGAAAACTGTGCTGGAAATTGATAATCTCTGCCATCGATACGATGGAAAGATTCTTTTTGAGAACGCCAAACTTTTGGTGGAAAGAGGAGAGAAGCTAGCTATTATTGGTCCCAATGGATGTGGGAAAAGCACTCTCTTGCGCTTCGTGATGGGAAATGAAGACCCTACCTCAGGGGATGTCGACCTAGGTGAGTACAGAGTTGTTCCTAACTATTTTGAGCAAAATCAAGCAGAGGCACTAGATCCACATAAAACAGTGCTTCAGATAGTTGAAGAAGCAGCTGAAGATTGGAAGCTCAATGATATCAAAGGGTTGCTAGGTAGATGCAACTTCAAAGCCGACATGATGCATCGGAAGGTGGAATATCTGAGTGGTGGTGAGAAGGCTCGTCTAGCATTATGTAAGTTTATGGTTACGCCATCCACCCTCCTTGTTCTTGATGAACCCACCAACCACCTGGATATTCCTTCAAAGGAAATGCTTGAAGAGGCCCTAAGGGAGTATAAGGGCACCGTCTTGGCTGTTTCGCACGATCGATACTTTCTTCGCCAGATTGTGAACCGTGTGGTGGAGGTCAAAAACAGGAAACTGCAGGATTACGTTGGTGATTACAACTACTACTTGGAGCAGAACTTGGAGGCGAGGCAACAAGAGCTTGATCGGGAGGAAGAGCTCGATGCAAAGTCACCTACCGTGAAGGCCAAGTCCAAGATGACCAAGGCCGAGAAACTTCTACAGAAGAAGCAAAAAGCCTCATCGTTCGCTCAGAGCAAATCGAAGGGTAAGGTTGCAAAGAATGCCAAACGATGGAACTAGTATGTTCAATTCATTCTTTACTTGATTGGAGGGAAACGAGAAAAGGGTGGTAGGGGCCATCAAGGCCCTAAACCAACCATTGTATAACAGATGACCATTGAATCCCGGTACGGTTCCTAACAACTGGTGCCGATTGTGGAGTCGACTTTTATTAGTTGCCATACTGTCCCCCTTCATTACATGTACCGTATCAATTTAGACTGTCAACGATTGTAGATTAGTATCAGCAAAAGAAGTAGATATATGCACCCCCATTATGTACTCTTTTTGCCTTTTGTACAGTTCTTCAAATTTAAACTTCGGGAGTTGTGTGATGTCTATGTGTCTAGCTCTTCTCGGAATACATTGTTTGCTAAGTACTCGCAAGTCCGTGACGGGCGACTGCCAGACTCACTCAGGGTTACTGCATGATTCTTTTGACATAGTTCTCTGTCTAGTTATTTACTTTGTATTTTTAAGAGCTCTGCACGATCTACATTGTCTCACATGGTAATCCACATTTAGTTGTTTGCAGTCAGTTTTATCGTCTATCCCTATTGAGAGAAGACAGTGTACTGCTTGTTATTATGTCAGTGCATTGAATGTTATTCGAGGGCCTATTCAGATGGACGTAGTTGAGGATGTCAGCTCTGATGGCAAACGCTCTGCTGACATCATTTGACTGTAGTAGCTGTAAGCTGAACAACAATGTTTGTGTCATTTGCCTGTAACAAGCAATTGTGGATCAGTGTGGTGGTTGAGTGATACCAGTCAGACTCTTGTCTAGATGAGGGTAAGACTCTTCCTCACATAGATTATTCATGTACTTTTAAACACTGGTGAAGTGGGGGTACTTTTTAAAACATGAATATAGACCAATTATCACCAGTACGTACAAAGATTATTTTTCTTTGACATGGACTCGCAAAAGACGCAAGGAGCATGCACAGCAATTCCAGAAGAGGGTAAATTCAAACTGCGTCAGCTGATGACATTCGGATAAAAATATATTTGTTCATCATCATGCAGAGAGGTGACGATTTATCTAAAACTTTCAATTTTTTATTTGTATCGGTAAAAGATACGCACATTGCTACCATTTGACAGATATTAGCGACAGAAGTCTGTCAAGGAAATTACTTATTGGTCTATTTCCTATTCCTGAATTTATTCACCTCGGAAACAAGACTGCACGAATTGTGTGTAATGGAGTGTCAGATTATATCGAAGATTACACCTCAACACAAGTTAGTATACTACTTTGTTATTTGTTTAGTTCGTTTTTTCCAAGATTTGCGGCTATCGATCGACGGTAGTTTCAACCAGGCAGAGAATATACTAATCATTCACGCAAGTGGCAAATTGTCGATACATTACAGCCAATCAAATATCATACCTCACAATGAAATGTATCATACTTGTACTTCCATCGATGTGCATACCTTGAATCGGTAAGAACTTAATCAGCACGCCGACACCCTGTTCCATGGGGGCCTAGCCCCATGTTACCGGTTTGGTTCCATCCTTGGACGATTTGATGGGTCTTCCCATCCCTTTTGTTATTATACTTTGTCTTCGGGAGTTCATGGTATTGCATTCTAAATTTATATCATCTTAAACCTTAACAGTCTTCTACTGAATTCGCTATGCCTTATA
This sequence comes from Marchantia paleacea, assembly GCA_014180765.2. NCBI lineage: Eukaryota > Viridiplantae > Streptophyta > Marchantiopsida > Marchantiales > Marchantiaceae > Marchantia > Marchantia paleacea. The sequence continues at coordinate 1,304,414 of MUAA02000106.1, read as the reverse complement.
CTCGGTACGAACATAAAGACGTCGTAGGTCGGCACCTTGTTGCTTGGATCATTTGAACATTATCTGCAGATAATTGCAAACACCTGAGTAGCAATTTTACATCATAGACAGTAAAGTACAGTGAACTCTCTCTAAGTGCAATATGCTGTTTAATCTGAAAATATATTGCAACTCACCCTTATTTCCAAAGTTACATGATACAACTTTGTATGTGCGAATGCATTTATTGACGTCTTAAGTCTGAAATGCTTAAGTTTGTTCACATGGTTAAACTTGGTTAACCCTTTGTAAGTGCAAATATTAGGTCTAATTGCAATTAGAGATGTTTCAGAAGAATGGAGATGCTAACTTTATGTAACTGCAATTCCAAAGTCAATTGCACTTCTAGAGGTTTTAGATAAATGCAAAACCTTTATAAGTGCAAACAGCGAGGCTACTTATGAGATGTTGCTCTTACAAAGAGTAGACTGTATGAATTCATTGTATTTCTTAGTAAATTACACTTGATTGAATTATTTACTCGTAATATGTTTATATTTTAAGATTGAGGTATAAATGTTCTACAATGAAATTTATAATATATTAACAAACATTATATATTTATTTAATGTTTGTCAATGTAAGGTGTCACCTTTTTTATTTTGTGTGAAAACTATAGTGTGTATGTTCAAAAACTTATTCTTCACATAATTCATAATTTTTCAATATTTACATGCAGGGAGTCCCGAACATGCTAAAGTTAACAAAAATAAATCAATAAAAATAATACATACAGAAGTGTAGATTACCACTATACATGATTCATCTTTTCTTCATACACACCCAAATTAAATTTGATAGTTTTGTTACTTATAATTTCAATTTTTTTAAAATATAAAAGTAATTTTTTATATATATTTATCATAAATAATTTTTGTAAAGATATAATCTTTGTTTCACTTGTATTGGAAACGCATCAATTAATCAAGCACATCTAGTTTAATGGTTGAGACGTTCCTTTTGCAACACAAGTTAACAAGCTCAAACCTTCTTATTAATATGTACATTACATTAAAATAAATTCTCTTGATTTTTCATAGTACATCATTGATCTAAATTGTAGTGTGATGTTATTACCAAAGATATAATCACAACTTCCTTCCATTAATTGAAAAACAAAACATTAGAGGATGACATCATGAACATCAATCACTTAGTTTAAAAACGTTCATTTTGAGATGAATAAAAATGCTCATGAAATATATAATATTTTTAGATGAACATTCAAACAAACGTATAAAATAATTGTTCCACACGTGGCTTTTATGCTTGTGCATTGTTTATTGATATTTTACAAGTATTTCACATATGTTAATGCATGATCATTATACTTGCTTTCATACATCATTATTCTAAAATAATTTCAAATATTTAAAATATTCTCATTTTGAAAATTTTAATTTTTTAAAGAAAAATTGATTTTCTTTTACTTATTTTAATTATGTAATTTTAGTAATTTTGAGATTTAATAATCGAATTATTGATGTCAAATATATAAGCGAAGGTACAATGTTTTCACTGATAATCATTATGAAATTATTTAGCAGTTTTATAAATAATATTATGTAAGAATGTATCATGCTTAAAAAATAAAATAAAATTTTCACTATTTGGATTCAATTTTTGTTGATTTATCATATTGGTATTAAAATTGAAGTCAATAAAATTCATTTGTGAAAATTATACTTCTACAGTAGTTATTATATTTTTATTGAAAATCACATATTGTAAAAAATATGGTCAATTTATATTTTTTTATAAATTTTTTACTGCAATTTATTTGAAGGTAATTTATACATGAATTTTTGCATATAAACATGTTTGAAACACTTCGTAGAAAATAATTAGCCAATTTTTTGAAGTGAATTATCGATAAAAGTGATCAATTTCACCATGTTAGTTTGGAGTATCAAGCTCAAAATTCGCTTCAGGTGATTGAACGAAATTATGATTAATTTTCCCCAAAAACATACTGCACATTTGTTTAGTGTGGAGTCAACTTTGGACCAATTTTATTCATGAGATTTTAGAATCGAGAATGTAGAATAAAGACAAATTGTAAGATGCAGGTTGCATTCTTTTGTTCAGTAAACAGTATATATCAAATTTTCTTATCCTTTGTTTAGATGTCGGTGGTACGTCGCTAATCTGGTTTATCTCCCACTCATGAGTTGATCTTGAGTTGCGTTTGAGAGTGAAATCCTCCTCCATAAGGAAACCGTGGTCATTCTTTTTGACATGTTCGGTGGTTGACATGTGGAGAGCTCTGTTCATCGCCCTCTAAAGCCACATTTCAACTTTGCGAAGCAAGATATGAACATGTCAATTGTGCAAGTGAGAAGGACGTTGCTCTACCACCTCATGTGTCCAAATGAGAGCGTTTTTCTAACTGTGTTCAAATTTAGAAACCTTGCACTTCAAAGATACTAATATTGCACCTCCCTTATCACAAGTCAGAGGCTCTTCCCCTAGTTGATTAGACTTCACTCGGAAATCCATGGTCATATGACAAATTTTAAAAATTGTTCCGTGCTTTAATTATTTTCAGAAGGGTAGGCAGTGGCCGTAAGGGCCGAAAGAATCCTCCATGTACAGTACAGTACAATACATGTACTCGAACATGACAAGCGAAGGGCCAAAGGCGCATTCTACGGCTGGTTTTCAGGGTAAAACCACTTGACTGTATATGTGCTGGGATCAAAGTAAGGGGAAAAGTTCGTCCCACAAAAGGGACAAACTTGATATGAAATCGGTCGTGCGAACCGGGCCTATCTAGCGATGATATTTAATACCCTTCGCCGTTCAAACAGACAAATTAAACCCCTGGAGGCCCAGCTCGGCACGATTCCACCCGGATTCGAGTGGAGGTGCCACACTGCCACCCAAGGCCCGGACTCCCGGAGCAGTATGGCGTTTACAGAAATGGAGGATGTGGACATTCTGGCTACATCCGGTTAGTCCAGTTAGCCGGGGCAGCGGCCAGCAGCGTAGGGAGTAGGGACCAGGCACGGAAGCGAAGGGCCACGTGGAGGTTCCTGATTGGACTGAGGGGGTTACTCAGCTGGTTGACGTATTACCTTCCGTCGCCGAGGGGGCCAGGTCGCAATGGCCAGGGGAGGGAGAGTATAAAACACGAGCAGAGCCAGAGGGGATTCAGATCGAGATTAGTTCGTCTGCAAGCCATGCTCCGAGAAGTGGAGTGCACCGCGAACACGTTTTGGATCTCTTCCTCTTCTTCATTTCTCGTGATCTGAGGATAGTCCGCATTTGCATAAATGACTCGTCCTCGCGTGCTGGCAGCGAGGGGCTCGCATGGCGGATTTGGGCCGCAACGATCATCATCTTGGAACGAGGGTCGAGTGGGCTCGGCGTAGCAGGTTGCGCATTTTCGCTTCGAGACGGTTGGGTGGCATGAGTACCTTCCCCCAGCAGTTGGGAAGTATTTGTTGACAAAATTGTATGCTGCTGCCGGCCGAGGGCGGTTCCTCTAGCGGAAAAAGAAACATGAGCGCAATATGTGCAATGGTGGAAGAGTCGGGAAACTTTGGGCAAACTTTGTGGGGTGTGAAGGGGTTTTGCGCTTCGTCACGGTCGCGTGCGCTGGGTCCGATGTGTGAGAGGATGCGTGGACAGTTCTGGCTGCAAGGGCGTATGAGCTTCTCTAAACGGTGCGCGATGGAACTTATGTGAACAAGCTGATCGAGAATAAGAGGTTTTCCTGGCAGGAGATCAATGAGATTAAAGCATGGACAGGATGTTGTTGGACCTGAATTTGCCTCCTCCTCCTTGCTGGTCCCCTCAAGCTTTACACATCCTTTCTCCATCTTCCGATAAACGGCCTCCTTCGCCCGAAAGTTTGGCGCCAAACAACAATGCAGATAATAGTCAAGCACATGGGGAATTAGTGGTAGCGACTGTAGATCCGCCAGGGCCCCAAATTGAAAATGCCAACGACAGCTCTCTAGACGTCGAGCCTTCATGTGTTATCCAATCTTCTCTTAAACCTCAAGATTCAGAAGCTCTTCCTGACCCCAATGATATTGGTCTGGAGGTCAGTAAGTCAAGCAGTACTGTTTCAAGGAAAGAGGCACAGCATATATCTGGAAATCGCGAGAGTGATTCTATAGCTACAGAGGATAGTGGAAATGGAATTGGTCTCACATCTCCATCTTCAGGGAATAGTGTTATTGAGTCTGAAAACAAACCTGAACGACTTAGATCCGTCAGTGTCGAAGCAAACGGCTCGAACCCTAACGAGGAAGTTGCAGCTGAGCCGGAAGGACCTGTCAAAGTACATAAACGATTGAGGACGCTCGGTCAACTTAGAAGCAGGAAAGAGGAAAAAAACGTTGTCGACCCGTCTCTTGAAGATTCCAACCTCGAGGATGAAATCGTAGGCGAACCGGGAGGCAAAGGTTTTCACGGGGTGGAGGATGGCCTAGTTAGTGGAAGAGGAGGAAGATTCGTCGGCCAGCTACGGACCATAAGAGGGGAGAAAAGTGCCTTGGCTTTAGGGAAACGTGAAAACTCGGTGACGAAAAAGGAAGTTTTGACTGTGAATGGAGGCTCGAAGACAGAGGGTGGAGCTGGCAAATCGGGTAAGGTAGATTCTTCTCTGGCAGGTAGGTTTCTTCCAAGAATTCCGAGTCAGCCTAGGAGTCGAAAGTCAGAGAAGCGAACTTCTCTAGCCTATCCAACTGCTGCTTCAATTGTGAAATCTGATGATCGAGCAATGAAGACGGAACCCTCAGAACTGGGCAAGTCGGGAGCAGAGACCAAGGGATTAGATTCGATCCCTGTAAAGCCTCAAGAGATTGCCGTGCCAACAGAGGTAGTTAAGGCCGAAGAAGTGAAGGAGTCTACACCCGTTGCTTCGGAGAATGTACCTGCTACGACATCAACGCTGAAAAGACCTGGTGGAGGCATCAAAGATGCTTTGCCGGGGAAGAAACGCAGACAGACTGTGCTGCTAGAAGTTGATGAGTCCTTGAAACAAGCCCGTCCTTTACGGACTCCTACAGGAGAAGGTGCACTTGGACGCAATTCGCGATTTCGTCGGGAAAGCCCTCGACCTCTTCCGGCACAGGTGCCAGAGAAACAGGAGATAATTTGCAGTGACGGTGCGGCCAGTGTTGGTCAAGCTGAAACGTCTCGAAAATTTGAGGAACTGTCCGAGGAGTCTTCCCAGACGGAAAAGAGCTTGAGAACAGGAGCAGGTGACGGTTCTTCTGTCAATTTTCGAAGGCCAGGTTTGAAAAGGCTGTCGTCCTCAAGCTATTCCCGCGATGATGCAGGGGGGAAAGTTCTCTCAACCAACCAGGAATCGACTGCAGCTAAGGGTTCTGATGCTGATGGCACGAAGAGCATTATCAGTTCACCTGACAGCATAGTGTTGCAGAAACCGCGCAGGTTTTCGAGGAAAACAGAAGCGAATAAGACCGTTGCTGTCCAAGATGCTTCCATCGAGCGTCTTCATCGCGAGGCCACGAGTAGCAAGCTGTGGCAGACCTCTGGTTTGTTCTTCGCTTCTGTCCTTGCATTCCCCTACATCTCATCACATTCGGTCTGCGAGTCGTGTGCAGCCATGTCCTCCATTCTAGTTAAGTAAAATTGTTGTCTGGCTCCTCGAATATAAACTTTTAAGTCGTTATTAGTTTCTATATCCTGGATTTGATCAATCAATATTTGAACGTTGCGACAGCTAATGCAAAGCTACGTACTACAGCAGAACCTTTTATCGTCCACGTCATTAGTGACCTTGCCTACAGTGAAAATCTAGAGGCACAAATTTCTCTTGCAGCTTCAATTCACGCATTGTTATATCTGTAGTTCGCGCCTCGTAGCGAAAGTCATTTTATTGCAGTTGAGCACACATCTGCAATTGAGAAAATAATGTAGATGAGTGTTATGGTCAAGGATCTCAGTCCTAAGGCATGACAGGAGGTATGAGTTGGTCTTGTGGTAAACACAATGAGGTGAGAGGACCTGATGGGGGGCCTTTCGGGCACTCGGTGCGCAGGTTTGTATATGGTGCTTTGCTGTTAATCACATGTGCATGTTTGGTGGGCGGCCACCCTATTTCAGTGGCTGTGCCTCTTTATGGCAGTTCAGAGGCTGAATGACAAGGTCGTCCATGCACATATTCGGGCTCAGCCAATTAACGAAGCGAGCAAGGCAAGGCACCATGTGCTCATATTTGGTCTTGCTAAGTGACATAGCAAGCATGCCTGCATTTCTGCATCTACTTGTTTTACTGCCTATATCTGCCGGTCACTTATCGGAGCTTTACTCTCTGGGTCTGAGCAGAATGATGGTGAGAATGAAAAGCGACATGTTGACTCACTCCGATTGCTTTTTCTGGATTAAAGGTCATCAGTATCATGAGGGAAAACAGCCCAGTCTGACGGATTGTAGAGTATATCAAGTGCCTTAGGCCTCACATATTCTCATAATTCTGTGCCCTCTACTAAAGGTAGCAGTTCGTTGAGGTGATGCAGGTACTTCCGATTTGCAGCAAGTACCGGGTAATTTTGAATCCGTTGAGGACTATACGCGTGTGTTTGAACCATTGTTGTTTGAAGAATGCCGGGCTCAGCTTCATAGTTCATGGGAGGAGCTACTGGAAGGAAGTGTCAAAGATGCTCATGTTCCTGTCTCCATCAAAGGTGTAGAGAGGCGTGAGAGAGGTATAATGACGCTTACTTTCATTCATAAATAGAGAGATGTTCACATGTACGCTTGCCTTTAATGCTAAAATGCTAAAATTCCCTGAGAAGTCAGGGAATTTTATGGGGTTTGGAGGTTCCTTCCTTAACAGATTCCTCCTTCACATTCTAGGCGATGGGTTTGTATCTGACTTTGTCTAAAACTCTCTTGATGGATCAAGGTCGTGTATGAGAAACGCCAATGCCTTGTGGAGCTAGAACATCATTAGAACTCCTTAATCCCAGTCATGCTTAGAGTGTCGAGAAATGTCCAGTTCTACAAAATGTTCTGCAAATCATTCAAGATAAACATCAGCTAATATGTCCAGATAAGCAGAGTTGCAATGGATATCTACTGTTATGTCATATGCCACAAGGATCGTGCTAGAATTATGTATATTTTTGATGGATGTGTCACGCTGTACAGTTACATCGAGATATCAGGTTTCTTCTTGAAAATAATGTCACCATTTTTGAATGTAGGTTTTTGCTGCTATGGATGACACACTACTTATAAAGATCGCTCCATATATGTAGGCACTGACGGTCTTTTATTCCCTGTTCCTGCTTGTAGGATGGTATGATGTAGTCGTTTTGCCAGAGGATTCCCATTTAAAACTCAAATTTAAAGAGGGAGATGTGGCTGTAATCTCTACTCCGAAGCCAGGATCTGGTGAGGATTTTTTGACATTTTTACATCTCTTACTGTGAGCCTCTTGCTTGTACATGCGCAAATTTCTCTTTCTAGTTTTTCTAGTTTCTCTCCATCAGTTTCTTTGCATTTTGGGATCTGCTCAACGTTCCGTGAACCCGAATCTTAAATCTCTGAATATTACAGAGGAGTACCAAACTGACTCAAGTGGTCTGGTAAATCAGGGGGAAGGCAGAAGGGTCGAGCAAAAGGGCAGTTTTTCAAGGATAAGGAGGACGGTGTTGTTACAGGCCGCTTAACCGGTATTGTTCGGCGTTACTACCCAATAGATGTCCGAGATCCTCCCGGCGCAGTACTCCATTTTCACGTTTCACAGGATGATGCGGACGAAGTCAGGTTGGTTTGAATAATACGGGCAAGAGTTTGTTGTATTCCTCCTTATAAAACATATGGAAAATGCACCAACATTTTTCGGATAGATAATCTTTTACTGGGACGATCCTCTTCCCTCCCAAATAGTTCTTCATGAGCTTTGCCCGGCCGGGGGCGGTGTCCTCTGGCTATGATTACAGTTTTAAAATGTACACTTACATGTTTGATTTAATTATTTTATTTTGCCTGCTTGCGCCGCAGTACTCGTGTAGTTTATTCTTCATTGATCCCGCAACTTACTCGTCATACGTTTAATACTCATTTGCAGGCTTCTGTTCTTTGTACTTCATGAATGCCTGTCTTTTGAATCCGTCGATATCTTCAATTGGATACTATGACATGTTTCGGGCCTGTTCTTTATGGTTCACAGTTCGTATGCTTCGGGTTATGTGTCAGATAGAGTCCATACTGTTGTACCTCCTGAGTATGTCCTATTCGGTCTCCTTGCGTGTCAAGCCCTTGCGGTTGATGACGTGTTAGATCAATCGATATACCCATAATACTGTACTCGAGGCTTATTGTCTATTTTATCGTGTGGCGATACCACCAATTCTGTTTGGATTTGCTCGCCGTAATAGATTACCCACAAATCTTGATTCAAAACTTTTACAAGTTGTTGTTCCTCCCTAGCAGTAGTTAGTGAACTGCGACGTAGATAGTACTTTCTGAACCTTAGTGTGATAAATGCTGTCCAAGCATGCATGCTAGATTGTATTTTAGTGCCCTCACTTGTGAGTCGATAAGTCCTCCATTCTTTTGAGTTTTGGTTTCTGCTAGTTGGAGGTTTTGAAAGCTCCCTTCGACATTCCTGATCTGCTGTCTTCTTTTCTGTTGAGCAGTGGCGCAGATCCCTCAACTGTGAACGCCAACGTGATGAAAGAACTCAGTCGTCCAGGAATAACTTGGTTTTTGACAGTACTGGGATCTGTTACAACCACTCAACGTGAATACGTAGCCCTCCACTTTCTTCAGCAATTTCATCCAAAGGTTCGATTCCTCGACGTATTCATCCCTCGTGCACTTTTTTAAAGTGTTGTCAGTTTAGAGTCGCTAAGCCAGGGTGCGGGATCTATGTTCTTCAGGCTATTACAGGCAACTTAGTACCCGAAAGTGCCAGCACTAGTGATGCCACCCTGGCCAGACGCCACAGTGGGATTTTTAAATTTTATAGAGTGAAAGATGCTCAGTTGCGAGGTAGAAGAGTCCATCTCCACGCTTTATCCTCGACTCATGGTTCGAAATCCTGATACGCAGCTGCTTTCCGCGAGCTGGAGACAATTCAAGATAATCATTCCTGTTGTGTATACTATGTAACCTTGTTTGGGTGTCGAATATAATATCTTCAGGCCTTATAACTTGAAAAACTGATAATTATGATTGTTTTATGCAGATGCTGAATGCCATCCTGCAGCCTCGTCCAGAGTTGTTTCCAGGGTATGCTGACCAAGAACCTCCAGCTATGCCTGAATGCTTCACACCAGCGTTTGTAGATCATCTTCATGGACATTTTAATGGTCCCCAACTTGCAGCCATTCAGTGGGCTGGTGCCCACACAGCTGCTGGAAGTGGAAGTGCTGCAATAACAGGAGCTCCAAAACAAGAACCTTGGCCTTTTACTTTGGTCCAAGGCCCCCCTGGAACCGGAAAGACGCATACTGTTTGGGGTATGCTGAATGTCATCCACCTAGTACAATATCAACGATATTATCAAGCTCTTCTAAAGAAACTTGCTCCTAACAGTCTGGCATCTGAAGAACCTACAACCAGCTCGCATGGAAATTTTGAAAACGGCTCCATTGACGATGTGTTACAGAGGATGGATGATAGCCTGGCTAGGATGCTTCCCAAGCTATGTCCTAAACCTCGGATGCTGGTTTGTGCTCCTTCCAATGCTGCCACGGATGAACTGCTGTCTCGCGTCCTTGATCGTGGCTTCATTGATGGCGAGATGAAAGTCTACCGTCCTGACGTTGCACGGGTGGGTTCCGATCCACACTCGCGGGCTGCTCAGGCAGTATCTGTGGAAAGAAGATCTGAACAATTGCTGGTGATGGGGCGTGATCAAATTGTGGGCTGGCTTCAGCAGTTGAAGGGAAAGGAAATGAACTGCTCGCAAAGTATTACAGGTCTTCAGCGGGATTTGAACGAAGTCGCCACAGCTGCTCGGACGCAAGGTAACTTAGGTGTTGATCCTGATAAATTAGCAGCCCGAGACCATTTACGTGATTCTAAGTTGCAGCAACTGGCAGCTCTGGTGGAAGAACGGGATAAGATTCTTGTGGAAATGTCGCGCCTTTTTATAGTGGAAGGCCGGTTCCGCCTTGGAAGCGGATTCTCTCATGACGATGCTCGGCAGAAGTTGGAGGCTAGTTTCGCAAATGAGGCAGAGATTGTGTTTACAACCGTATCCTCTAGTGGTCGTCGGATCTTTACCAAGCTGGCTCATGGCTTTGATATGGTGGTCATCGACGAAGCTGCTCAAGCAAGTGAAGTAGCTGTTTTACCACCTCTCAGTCTGAGAGCCGCACGATGTGTGCTGGTTGGGGATCCGCAGCAGCTTCCAGCCACGGTTATCAGCCGAGTCGCGGATACTATGCAGTATAGCAGAAGTCTTTTTGAGCGGTTTCAGCAGGCGGGATGTCCTGCTATTCTTTTGTCTGTGCAGTATCGGATGCACCCTCAAATACGTGACTTTCCTTCTCGGTATTTCTATCAAGGCCGTCTTGTGGACAGTGAAAGCGTGAAAAGTCGACCTGACGAGGTCTACCATAAGGATGTTCTTTTGCAGCCGTACCTTTTCTATGACATCTCTCATGGGCGAGAGTCACATGGTGGTTCTGTTTCTTATCAAAACAAACTGGAGGCACAAGTTGCTGTGCGGCTTTATATGCATCTACAAGAAGTCGTTGCTGCGGGTGGTATTCCAAGCGTCTCGGTCGGAATGATTACTCCTTACAAGCAGCAGTTGCGATGCCTTCAGACGGAGTTTGAAGCAGCCGTTGGTGCTAATGCTGAATCTAAAGGCGTTTACATAAACACAGTGGATGCCTTTCAAGGTCAGGAGCGTGATGTGATTATGATGTCGTGTGTGCGAGCATCGACCCATGGTGTGGGTTTTGTAGCCGACATACGACGGATGAATGTTGCTCTTACCCGAGCCCGCAGGTCCCTTTGGGTAGGTTTTTCTCGAACTTCGTGGTGCATATTTCTTTTTTAAAACAATCCTTCTGGCAACTGATTTTGGTTTTTGTTGGTGGGTGAAGTACAACTTTTGCTTGTTGCTATTTTACTTATAGAGGAAGTCAACAATGACATTCTGTACAGTCCAACTTTCCTGGTCCTTGGCACTACGAGATCTGGCCAAATGACCCTTCAGATGTAATTTTGTAGCCTTTGTGTGGAATATACGTGGACTTCTCGATATAAATTCCTTCAAAGTTGAACTTTGCTCGTTCTGGTCGTGCATAATACCTGTATAAACGTCCTCGAAGTGGTGCAAAGTGGACAGATGGAAATTCTCCATTGGCTGTTGGAAGCTAACATCTCCCAAGTTTTGATTGTCAATTTTTTTTTTAATTTAGTTATAATTGCAGCAAATTAGATTTTTTCATCATATTCCTTTCTTGGTGGTGCCTCCAGGTTCTTGCGGCGCGGATTACATGTGGAAGTTATGTGTCTGCTTATACACACTTCTAGACGTTTGAGGCTATTGCTGGTGATACTGAAACTATGGCTGTCTCACATGCAGGTCATAGGTAATGCCACAGCCTTACTGCAGTCTGAGGACTGGGCAGCACTTCTGGCGGATGCAAAAACTCGTGGGTGTTTTGTGGAAACAGGGACATCCATATCAAGGGGTCTTCTGGCCGAACCTTCTGGAGTGTTGACAGCACCCCAGGCGGGTCTATTAAGGCATGCGCCCTCTCCGCACCCTAGCTCACAGTTTGGTATGGGAAATTTCAGTCACGGCAGTTTTGGACGGGGAAGGCATAACGAAGAAGGAAACATACACGGGAGTGATTCGGAGCAGAGAGGATTGTGGCAAGGTTCTGGACATCGTGGTGGTAGATTAAATCGGGATTCATCAAGGGGGGGTTTTAGTCAAAGAGGATTACCTCCGAGTAGGTCTTACGGGAGGGGAAACAACTTGTCATATAGAAGGGGCAAAGGGTTGTGAGTTAAAAGGAGGACAGAAGTATCTGCGACACCTAGATTGTTAGACAAAATTCTTGTAGAGCAACAAGCTTTACTTCATCAGTTGGGGCGATTCATAGAGATCAACGATTGGGGGTGCGGCTCCCCTTTTGCACACAGAAACTTATTAGTTTTCCTTCTTAGTACCTGGCTTACTGAATGCCGCTGATGGTGTTGAAACGTCAAACCGATTTTTTGTAGGTGATACAACATTCACAATAAGCATTTCTGTAATAGCCACAGGTTCCGGGCTTGCTAGAGTAGAAGGGGTTATTCTAGCAGTTCCATGAGAACCGTGGAAGGACGAGGGTTCTGTCAACAGTGCGGTGGAGTTTGACACGTATTTTACAATCCATATAGGTAAGTTTTGCCGCTTTTACTGGACTTGTAACTTATCCGCACAGATCTACACCATCGCCACCTTCCATGCCCTTCCAGAGACGCAAAACTGATGACCCTTGAAATTGTAACATTCTTACCTTCCAAGGACTGTAGGGAGAAATGAGGCGTAGGAACTTAATCAGCTACCATTTGTAGCATATTGCCTTGTCCATGATTCTCCTCTTGTATATTTGTTGATTATTCCCATCTTGTGGATTATCAAAGGCCTCGGAAGAGGAGATAATTGATGTCACGGAAATTTGTATCGGTGACTTGTAATATATTGTTCAACTACTTTTCCAGTATTCTGCTGAGTTTCAATGCTCACAGCCGGGGCATCACTGAAATAGGAAGGTGTGATGCTCGTGGTGTCTCTCGTTTCTCTTTAGTCAAAGTTGTATCGTTTGGCATGGTGGCTGCTGGCTCTCATTGCGAATACGTTTTGCGTAACAAGGTGATGGTATCTTGGTACTTAGTATTATAGTGATTCTTAGTGGCTTTGCACTGAGTGAATTACTGCATGCACTGGTTTGCTCCTCTTTGAACATAAGTACCTCTTTTGGTCAAATTTAGTTTATGTGATTGTTCATTGGTTAGATCTGCTAACATATGCGTCCACATCAAATTACTAATTTTTCGTTTTTACGGAATCTTATATTGCGACATTCAGTCACTGTTGTGCCTCACCTCCGCGACAAGAAAGACTGAAGATACGCATGGAACATAATCTGGATGACAGAAACCAGCAGAGGAAACAAAGAAGAAACGCCGAAAAATGCCTGAAGTTACCTGAATACAATAGCCGGGGACACGACAGGGGTTTTCCACCTCGACTTCAAGGTAGGCAGGAAGGGAGGCAATTTGAACAATCTAGTTAGGAATGCAATCCTTAGGTTTATTCTAAGAGCATACGTCGGTTGTGAATTTGAAGCCGGGAGGAAAGTGCAAGCCAATTACTTTTGAAAAGGTGACCAAAGTTAAGTCATCCCTTGCAAGCTTTTTTGAATTTTAACGTCAGTACAGTGTAAGCATTATTTACTGAAGTGTTTCTGTGGTGAGTTGGTTGTATTATTTCTAGCTTTTGAAAGGGATGAAAAGCAGGTACATCTTTGTTCAAATTTGCAGGCTCAGGCAGACAAGGTACCATCTTTCTCATGACATGACGAAGGTCAGTCTGTGAAGTTATTCAACCCGCTGAAGTGTAGCATTGGAGACGTGCATTCGAAGCATTTTCATTTCTAACGGAATATAGTATAGCCGGTGATCGAACTCGCTAAGTCAGGCGCTTCGACTTTCGACCCTGCGCATTCACTGCACACGTTTCAAACTATCGAGAGCAAGTTGCTACCATAGCCCTCGTCTTCTTGAATAAATTACTTCCTTACATGTATTTTTATTGGAGAAAAGGATTAGATATTTCGAAAATTGCGTCAAACTGAAAGTCGAGACGATTCCGGCTTCGAACAACTTCGTAACCGGAACACTTTCACATTCTTAAAGATATCTCGAAGAAGACCTGTTCCAAAGCTTGCAACCTCGAATGTCAGCAGCATCCTTGAAATCTTAATACAATTTCTTTCAGTTGGACCTTTAGCAATCAGTGGAGGGTTTCAGAATCATGATTGCTCCTTTACTATCTCCTTCCCCAAATTACATATGACATGAGAGATCTTATAGCTATAGTAATTTCATTCCCTGCCGTAAATATTCAACCTACGATATTGACTTACACTCGAAGTATTTTCCGACGGTGTTAGTACTACAAACAGAGCCCTATTTAATTTAGCTTAATTATTCATTCAACTTCGATTGCAAAAAAGGACGTGCTTAGGGTTACCATTTCGAGTGCGTCAGGACACTTTTGTGGAGAAAACAAACATGTCGAGTCCATTACACTTATGCGAATGAGCTTTGCTGCTTCAGAATGTAAGAATGGACAAATATAAGATTCACTTTTAGTCTCGTTCATACTACAGCTTTCGTTGTGAGAAATCATGTTCGTATGGAACAGAAATTGGGCTGCACGTGCACCAAATGAGAAAAAACTTAGGGTTCATGCGAAAGCTGAAACTATTGGGTGAACTAGCATCCATGAAGTCGCGGCAAGTGGAGTAGCCAATGTCTCAAAGTATAGGGGCAGGGACATAGTACAACTCTTTGTTCCTTATCCTTGGAGTTATATGGAACTATGGACACAAATTTCCATACATTCGTGAGAGGGTAAACAACCAATATCACTCTTGTCATCATATTATACACGACGAATATCCATTACTCTATAAAGAGCAATTGCTGGTGCAATCCATAGGAGAGCAATCATGTTAGGTGATGCTTCTTAAGATGTTACGATTGTACGTAGACAAGTTGAACAATATAGTTCCGATATGTTAAGTGTAGTGGTCCATATTTTCTATTTTGATGTTATTGGGATCTAGCTCTATCCTACCCCTTGGATATATATATGGAGCTATAGATACTGATTTTGATATGTTCATGAGAGAGTGCGCAAGAGTCTACCATCATAGGCTATCAGTATCACTCTCGTCATCATATTGTAGACATCAAATATCCATTGCTCTATAGAGACCACTAGGTTATACAATCCATTGGAGAGCAATCTCATTAGGTGATGCTTCTTAGGATGGTACAATAGTATGTAGACAAGTCTAAAAAGATAGTTCACATATGGACTACTATAAGTAACATATGTGAACTATCTTGTTAAACTTGTATACATACTATTGTAGCTATTGGGGCCTGGCCCTATCCTACCCCCTTGGATATCTTACCTCCATTAGTCCATTTTTCCTTGAAGATGTTATTGGAATCTAGTCTTATCCTACCCCTTTGGTTTCTCCCTGGTAAGACTTGATGTGGTCTTTCCATATTTTTTTGAATTTTCTACAGTCTTCCCAAAAGTACAATGAGCAATAGGCTCACATTTGCCCAAGTACGGAAAACGTAATCTACAATCCATTAATTTTTTATATTTGGGCTAAGTCCCAAAATTGGGCTAGGTTCCAATAGCATCACACTCGGAAATATGTCATACTGCATCTAAGATATTAGAACTATCTAGGTCAAACGGTCTACAAACAGCAGAGCATTCGAAGAAGCATCACCTAACTTGATTGCTCACCTATGGATTGCACCAGCTAGTGCTCTCTGTTAAGCAATGGAGACACGTTGCATAAAATAGGCTATACAATAAGGTTGTAATCATCTTTAGTTGGTGAGGACTAAAATAGAGGTTGCGCAAGCAGGAGATAGATAGTCTTGAGTTGACTATTAATAGAATATCTAAAGATGTCATGTTAGCAATCCGTGTGTTCTTTAGTTTGTGTTTCTTGTGTGTTAGAGTGTTAGTTGGAGTACACGTCAGCAACCCGTGTGCTCATAGTGATGACCGCCATGTCATCGATCCACGAGGAATTGAATGGATGGTGGTTGTGTAACCTTATCTAGTTTGTACCTTTTGAGGACTATATATGGAGAAAGAGAAACCATTGAGTTATCTCTCAACTTCAAAATTTCTTGAGCTATTCGAGTGGTCTCTCATCACTCCCCTAGTGTTACAATGGTATCATAGCGAACTTGCTCTTTCCTTGAGTGTGGATTACCCCTCTTGGAATATCAAGACGATGATGATAACTTTAAGTTCTTCAGAGTTGTATAGAGACTGGCAGAGGTCCTTGATATGCATGTAGAGTAAGGGGGAAAAGAAAAACTATGGGCTGTAGGTATGGATGTGCTTGAGAGAAATCCTCTACCAAAATTTTCATTTCCGAACCTATTCAATATGTATATTCGATTTATGGAGAATGATATTTTCAGAGTGTACCTTGTGGCGAATTGGGGTGCAAATTTTATGGCTCGAGTGATGGTATCACCAGTACCAATGATACTTCCGATTGTTAGTTATGGAGAAACGTGGGATTGTACCATTTACATTCTATACTGAATGTTGGATAGATTTGAATCGTGAACCACCCGCACCAATTCCGTTCAACACGTATGTAGAAATTACCGACAGAAGAGAGTGTGGAGTGATTTAATTGTTAGAAATTATGATGAAGAGTACTATAGAGCTGTAATAGTATCACCTCGGCCTTTTGTGATTTCTATTTTGAGAGATTGGATTGTTATTATACTTACATTATATTAGTTTGAGTGGTTGAGAATCATGAAATTTCTATGAGTGAAGTTTTGAACACAATCATGATAGAAATGAAAGAGTTAAGAAAAGCTATTGTAGATGAACATACAAAGCAACAAGCCATGGAGGAAAAGATCTCTGGATTAGAGAGTGAGAAGGTAGAGAGAGAAAGAGTTGGTGAGATGGAAGTGGAAACTCCAATACAAGAGACTCAATCCCAACCGCGAGCGACTACTATTGCCAACGAAGAGGCAAATAAGAGACGACTTCAAGAGATGGAAGATCAAGCCAATCTCTTACTTCGTATGGGAAAGTCATGTAAGGTGGAAGCCTACAAGGGCAGTAGAGCCATGGGAGTTTTGGAGGGATGGATCATGAGGATGAATATACATCTATCTTATTTTCATGTTTTTGATTGTATTGCATGAATGTTCATGCGGTCTTATCTCATGGATAAGGCTCTTACATGGTACACTACATAGGAACGAATGCTTTCAGAATGAGGTGCTTCTATTTCATGGAGTGGGATGCAAGAGGGGCTTCTTCAGAACTTTCAAGCGGTGGATTCCCTTCAAACCGCAAGAATGAAGTTGTGGGATTTGAAGCAGAAAGGAGACATACATGAATACATTGAAGAATTTTTGATCTTCAAGTATCCATTATGGATATGAGTGGAGCAAAAGCCTTAGATATATTCAAACCAGGCCTGAAGGAGAGAGTGCAAAATGAGATGATGGTGAGTAATCCATCCACAGTGAATGAAGCAATTGCAATTGCTCAACGGATTTCGGGTGCTTATGGGATCACACATGGTGAACCATCAAGCAATGTTCGAGAACCACTTGACCCAACATCCATGGAGTTGGGAAACCTTTGACGTAGGGAAGGATATGCACCACCACAAGGACCACCGCCTAGGTATGGCGGTGATAATCGTTGATCACTTATTTCAAGTTTGCGAGATCTTCTTGCAAATAATGGAACGGTTTATCGAGCAGGAATGGAGATTCGTGACAATCGTCAATGCTATACATGTGGGAGGATAGGTCACATTGCCAAGTTCTGTAGAACTCGATCAGGACCATTCGGAGAAAGACCTATGTTGCGAAGGCCTTTCAACAATATGGAAGGAGGAGAATAAGACAATGAAGACGAGATCTCACATGGAAACAAAGATCACCAATAAACTTGCCTTGCGGCTTTATTGGTTCCATTAAACAAAAAAAAGGCGAAATTGGAAGAAGACAATGATTGGAAGCTCATGGAGGGAGCAAGAAACAAGCACGATTGATTGTCACAAATGGGATGATGGAAGGACACAAGGTGAGAGTCCTAATTGATACTAGAGCAACAGAAATTTTTTTATCATGATTTGTTGCAATGAAATTAGGATTGATTTTGATAAAGGATGTGAGTGACGAAGTGGAGTTGCCAAATGGGCAAACTGAACCAATTGAGACATTAGCACGGAGTGTACAACTAGCCATAGGCAGGGTACCAGGAAGAGATTGAATGAAGAGTAATCCGATTAGCTCGATATGATGTCATCTTAGAAATGCCATGGATGGAGCAATATAATCCGGAGGTAGATTGGAGAAAGAAAGTAGTAAAAAGTAGTGGATGGAAGATTTACGGAGATAGAAGCAGATCATGTAGAATTTGAGGTTGACAAGATTCTCAAAAAATGGATTCGGGGTCACAAATACCCAAAAATTGAGTATTTGGTTCAATGGAAGGGATATACATCATATGAATCAACTTGGGAACCGGCAAAGAACTTAACCATTGCACCTTTGATCGTTCAAGAGTTTGAACGTGTGAACAACGTGGACATTGCATCTTAAAAGGAGGGAGGTTTGTAACCATCTTTAGTTAGTGAGGACTAAAGTAGAGGTTACGCAAGGAGGAGATAGATAGTCTTGAGTTGACTATTAGTGGAGTTTCTAAAGGTGCCACGTCAGCAATCAATGTGCTCTTTAGATTGTGTTTCTTGTGTGTTAGTTGTAGTACACATCAACAATCCGTGTGCTCATAGGGATGACCTACACGTAATCGATCACGAGGAATTGAATGGATGGTGGTTGTGTAACCTTATCTAGTTTGTACCTTTTTGAGGACTATATATAGAGAAAGAGAAACCATTGAGATATCTATCAACTTCAGAATTTCTTGAGCTATTCGAGTGGTCTCTCCTCACTTCCCTAATTTAACAAAGGTAACATAACAAGGTGATATCCTTGTTACCTAGTTTGGTAGGCTCTCGTGCACTCCCTCATGAACATGTTGAACATGTCGAAGTCGGTGTCCATAGCTCCATATAACTTCAAAGCTAGAGGAGCAAAGAAGAGATCTCTCTGAATACCTCTATTATTGGAGACCTTAGCTACTGCTACTTCTCTTGCTGCCCATCATAGAGGATGGGTGATCAACCCCTCTGAAACTATATCATGTGTAAGATCATCACATGTAACCATCACGTCTACCACAGTAATCTGGTCCTCTCAAACCAAGTATAGGTATGCCCTAACCCTAATCAATTGCAAGGCATACCAACGGTGTCGCATGGACATTTCTTTGCTCTGAGATGCACGAGCGCCTGGCTGTAGAAGAACCCTCTAGAACCTCGTGTGAGTTGATAATTTCTTCTTCTTCTCCTCAGCACTCCACATTCGAGTTCATTATAAACCGGTAAAACTTCAGCAGAAGAAGATTATGATAGCCGATGATTCGAACAATAACTCTCGCTTTAACTTTACAGAAAATTTGTCCACAACCCTTTCAATCTCTCAAAAAAGTTTCAGATGTTTTTCTGCTCTAGATCTCTCAGAAACAATTGTTGATTTGCACACTGTATCACAAGGCGATATGCAGACCCCTGTGTATAAAACCCATCACACATCCCAATCCTTGACTTCAATTGCTCCCAGATTTCATAAGAAGGTCACTCATCATCAAAAATTGAACTTTGCAAAGTTTTATTGACATAACTTTCTGATTTCAAAAGGTATGATCTCTCAGATTAACTTGACGACGGATGGCGGTCCTACAACTCTAATCAGATACACAAACTTCAAGCTATCACTCCGTACTCAAAACTCATCCAATTGAGTCAAAATTTCGATCCAAACGAAAGCGTGGGTCATAAACTATATCACATTCAACTCAGATCTCCCGAAACCCTCGGATGATTCTCAGAAACACCCCAAATACACTCAAAGGTCTAAATTTTTCACTCTATCTTTGAATCACCATTTCAGAGTGACAAATCCTTCAAATCCATCCATTCTTGAGCTCAGGTCGTAGCTCGTCCTGTCAGCTCTCCAACTCTCTCTTCAGATCTTTGAATGTCCCCCTAGTTCAGATCCATAGCGCCCAAAGTAAATCAAAACGTATACCGTTATTGCCCCAAATCGCGTCAGGAAAAACAATCGAAGAATAATCGGCCCGGAGAGTTTATCACTTGTTGCATAAAGTTATCTCCAAAATGATACACTAACCATGCCCGAAAGTGATCACAATGAAGACACTGGATGTTGATCACAAATGGATTGGACATCGGTACATCTGGAGGATCATGTTGTCCTCTATCCATGTCCTACGTCGGCTTCACTACGATCAAATAAGCTCATTAGTCAGCAAAGTGCTGTGTCTAGCTCTCTCCCATACCCTTTCCATCATGACTGCGCTTTATATCTGATACGGTCCAAGATAATATCTCTTGGAGCCTTTTCAACATCCTGACCCTACAAAGTTGATCCAACGGTGGACTCTTAACAACCTTACAAAGGTAACCGCCGCTATCATAACCTAAAGTATCGCCGTCATGACAACAACTCTGAAGATAACACATGTCATCATCTTCTCATAGTAGCCGCGTCACAACACGACAACGGTCCATCTATGTGAGGTATCCACCTCCTCACGCCATAGCAAACACCACATCCCTAATGCCATCATGGGTAGTTATACTCTGCCCTCCGAATGGGCAACGAATCATATGAACACATGCTACATCTAAAGTGATATCACACTCATATGTGAGTAATGAAGATGAAGATGGATGGACCAAGCCAAAACGTAACCTCATAACTTTAGAGAAAGTAGCTAGTGCGAGTAGGAAAGCCTTGATGCATGGTCGAGTCAAGATCCACGAGTATAGACTCTTGTTTGTGCAAGAGCATAGACGAGAGCAAGTAGTACGAGGAATGGACGGATCCACTACAAGTGAATGTAAAGCATGTTGAATTTGCCGGTCCATCAAGGTAGAATGTAGACCTCTAGTTGGTGGCTAAAGAGGAAAAAGACATGAACTCATGTCATACCTCCAAGGGTAAAACATCTCGTATATCACAATAGTACATGTAAAGGAAATGATCACGTATCTACATCCCTCACATACATCTTAAGGATGGGCCTATTTGCAATCACAAATCGAGAAGATAACAAAGATGTCGAGAGTGTCCAACAACCAAAAATGCTATAGATGTAGTATTCTCTATCGACAATAAGCCTATGCCTCCACACCAAATTGGCAAAGATGTATGTTTTTGTGTCAAATCTCATGTCACACACTCGAAGGTCCCTAATGAGATGATGTCACCAAAGATGTTCATGATCCTTCTATCAAATGTTGTCAAACGTGATACGAATGTAGGTGAAGGAGGAACCGTGCGAAGAAGGTAAATGGATTGAAGAGCAATACTAGATGAAAGTATACCAAACGCCAACTACGGATCCCCTAGTAGAGGAAGGTCATGTACATGCAAAAATTCTCAGCAAGTGCAATGTCTAGGTAGCAGACCTTAATAGCACTCCTAGAATGCATAAGCCGTCTGTCAATATCATACATCCCTCTTGAAGTTGGAGATGTGGAGGAATGGCCAAAGGAGACCAAGACCTTCACTTTGACACCTTGATTCTAAAGCCTGCAAGATGAAGCTCAGTAGTGAAGTAATCAAAGGCTTGTCTAATATGGTCTACAAGGTCCACAATGTGTGTATCATCCATTAAGGAGGAACACACAACAAGCAATAGACAGAAGAGCTTTATAATGAGCCATGGCAAGTTGGGATACTCCCAAAGTATCTCCCTATCTAGTACGAGGTGACTCTCTCTTGGGAAAAGCCATGCTAATAGAAGAAAGAAGAATGTAAACCATAGAAAGACCATATTAAAGCAATGAGGTTCGATAAAGATCCACCAACCTCTCTAAGATGGATGCAAGTGGGACACTCATAAAAGCGTTCTCAACATCCAATTGCAAGATAATCCAATCCTAATGGATATCAAGAAGTGATTCTTCTTCAAACAGCTTCACCGTTAGAAGAATAGCAAATCAATGTTGACGTTTTATGATTAAATTTCTCAAATCCACATGAAAAACTCCAACTTCCTTCTCAGTTCGACAACATTAAAATAACATTAATCTACCCGTTTCCGCTGATGTCAAAATAAAGACACCTCTTGCTTTGCGATAGTGCTCTGTGAGCTTCTCCAAGTTCAATCCTCCTATGAACAGAACCTTCCACCTTGACATGATCTTGGAACCCGAGAACAGTTGTATACAGCAGCAAACTCCTTGCCCATACCACAGCATGTTTATGTATGGGCACAGCATGTGTAGGGGGTATGTCTCAATTAAAGCTCCACTGGCCAAAATTAGCTGCAGCCGCAGAGATGTGACGAATACCATGGACATCTCTTTACTGCTTACTATCTTGCTGTATTGCGTTTGATCTTAAATATTGAAGGAAAAAATTGAAAGCTCCCGCAGATATCATTCCACGAGCATTAGAACTTCCCAATCACATTGGAAACGATCAACTCTTAGTTGTTCCACAGACCTATCTTTCTGGTCGAAGCTACCCATTCCCGTTGCCAAAAAATTGTTCCGATTGTTTCTAGTCGTTCATGGACAATTTCCATGGACTGCCTAGTCCATTCTTTAAGCGTCCAGTTCGATGAGTAGACTATCTATCATGGCTATTTTTCGTGTCCAGATTAGAAATGTAAATTCTCTCGCAATGGATCTAATCCTCATCGCTATTTCTTCCATCATCCTGATCGCGACACAAACTTGGAAGTATCTGTCACAAAATCTGTCATATCCACGTACTAACAATGTAGAGTAAAGGTCCTCAACAAACGATTCCTTTGCACCATTGTTCAACGTACGAACAGAATCTGATAATCTCCATACAGAAGGAGACAAAAAACTTCATTTTCAGGACTCTAGGTATATGGCAACAGATCTCGACTACCATCAAAAATCACAGCGGCACTAATTGCAGGGGATAGGAAGTGCTTGAATGCTGGCACAATCTTCGTATGCATGACACCGAACATCATCTTCATCAAAGTCAACCATCAGCTCTTGGTCTTGTCTGCACAAATATGTTGAAGTGATGCTTTATTATATTATTCACTGACCATAAGCCTATTGACTACATGTTGAACCTTCTGAAAATTAGAGCATGTAAACCCGCATCTACTTCTGTCTGGAAACCTCTTCTTTTCCTGTAAAATATGATCGTTGACTCCTCGGATGAAGTCTTGTCTGATAGCACGAACACCAAAGTTCAAAAGCAGTCACTACCATTCCTACGTCTACTCACACTTCCAACGGATCCCCGTTCGAAGTGAAGAGAATCTGCACTATTCAGATCATGCACAACGGACTCCCTGAACATACATCAAGTGCCTGTGGGTATCTGGAGCTCTAGCCGGTGATCTCAACGTTTCGAACTTCTGGTTTCTTCTTTGACTCTTCAGTCTTGGGAACCGTCACTGTCAACACACCGTTCTCCACTTTGGCAGAAATCTCTTGAGCCTTGGCATTTGATGGCAGTTTGAACTGCCGAAAGAATTTTCCGAAGGAACGCTCAGTTCGTTGGTAGTTGTCCTTCTCGTCCACTTTCTCGTTGTTGCGTTCTCCACTGATGCTCAAGACCCCATCGTCCGCCACTTGAATCTTAATCTCTTCCTTCTTCATGCCTACTTCATGCGGTATTGAGAGGTATTGCCGGACCCAGGGAGCTGGTAGCCACGGTCAAGAGTAGGATTGTGCAGTTCGTTAATTCGGAGCTGCACCTGGAACTCACCGGAGGTTCTATGTCCCACACAAGCGCCGAAAGCGTGAAATTTCTGTGAATGGAAATAAAGGTTGTGCCCTCTCGAAACTTCGAAGGAGATTCGGCAAGGCCATGGAGAACCGACGCAGGGATAGGACGTGATAAATCACAAGCTTAAAGGACGATAGCATACTCCAACCATGAGCTTTCATTTCACGTGAGGTGAGCTCAATTGTAGGAGGATCCAAAAATCAGGTTTTGAACGCATGTATAATCTTCAGAAAGTAAACTAAATCGATGACATTCTATCACACAAGATGGATTAAATTTCAAATCGGGAGGAAGTATGCCGTAAAATCGCAATAGAATTTTTTCGTAAGTGTGTATGGATCTGCAGATGTTACCAGGAAGATCTGCTTTGAAGACATGAGCCTCTGGAGTCTCCACCCAGTCGACACGAGTGTTGGCGACTGCGCTCACATCTTAACGACGGGAAGGCTCGATCGAACAGACTTCCAGACAGGCTCTCAAAAGGGTCGAAAATGCTGCTCCCAAAAAACGGGTCTGGTCGACCCGTTTTTTGGGAGCAATAATCTCAATATTGCGGTTCAATTGTCTCGATCCAACGATCGCTTTGCAGAATGATTACTTTATGCAGACTGAGCGTTGAAAACCTGAAGCACTTGCATGGAATTTATAGCTCTCAAAAGCAGGTATCCATCCTTAGCTGCTCTCAGGATCAGACCATCGACACTAATCTAGAATGTTGTCAACGTCGCTGGCTGGTTAACACCAGAACACTCTCGAACTTTGGATTTGCTCGAAGACGTTATATAATTGTACTCAATTTTAATCTCGACGTCTTGTATCCAACCGCGTATGCAACGGTCCATAAACGTGGTGAGCCTGCGAGACTGGTCGACGAAGAGTCCCGGGGAATCCAGTAGCATCTCTCCGACGATCACCATGGTGGAGGACGCATGTAGAAAACATTCGAATGTTCTCTTCTCTGTACGGTAGACACCCTCGTTCGGGTACTACTATTCTACACATTACTGAAGTTCTGGAGTAAAAATTCAAGTCTTTACCCTAAAGTAGGGCTCATACATTCGTACATGACGAACAACTCCCTTGCCAATAAGGTTGTATTTTGTGATTAATAGATAGAAGAACTATATTTTTATTGGTTATTGTCAAAAGCAATAAAATTCAACTCTTAGACAGTAAGCCCTAGACCGGTGTGCACCATAATTTTTTAATGCAAAATTGAACTACATCTTGAGTCATAGCTACATTTGGCGTTGGCTGTCCAGAACATGGGTTGCTTTGTATATCAAATTTGCACTTAAACATTCAGACACAAAAAATTCTAACCCAAACTAGTATAACCATAAAGCTGACAGTATTTTATTACGGAACCTTAGGGAGTGTGACCTTGGTGAATAAAGTATACACCATAAAATTACAAGTGCTCTCTATAAAAGGTTTTATGTCCTACCATAAAATTCTACCGGCCTATCCTGAAACGCTCTAAAATAAAGGTATGAGCACTTTTTCACATGCTGGAAAGGAATGAGATGTTCCACGTCCCATACGGTGAGCAGGACTGCAATTTAAGTAGCGAGGAAGAAACGCATGTACTGAAAACGTCATTACTGCCTCTTATAGGCAATAATGACTAATCAATTTTAGAAATCTCCCAGGTTTGGATCATTTCACTTGAAGTTATTATTACTACATATGAGAGATGCTTTACGACATGAATTCCCATCTTTTTCCATTTTGGCTACCGATTGGACTAGGGGTCTACAGTCTATCTTGATGGACCGACAGTTTCAGGACACTCTACATTCATTCTTAGTGGATCCGGCCATTCCTCGTACTACTAGAGCTCGTCTACGCTCTTGCTCGGGCAAGGGTGCAGACTCGTGGATCTTGGCTCGACCATGCATCAGGGCTTTCCGACTCGCACCAACTACTTTTTCCACAGCGATGAGGTTTCGTCTTGGTTTGGTCCATCC
The DNA here is from genome assembly GCA_014180765.2 of Marchantia paleacea. NCBI lineage: Eukaryota > Viridiplantae > Streptophyta > Marchantiopsida > Marchantiales > Marchantiaceae > Marchantia > Marchantia paleacea. Next base: position 1,278,765 of record MUAA02000106.1, on the reverse strand, counting down.
ATCTACATCTTCATTACTCACATGTGAGCGTGATATCACTTTAGATGCAGCAGGTGTTCATATGACTCGTTGTCCATTCGGAGTGCAAAGGATAGCTACCCATGATGCTATTAGGGATGTGGTGTTTGCTATGGCGCAAGAGGGTGGATACCTCACATGGAGAGAGCGTTGGTATGCCTTGCAGTCGACTAGGGTTAGGGCAGACATGTACTTGGTTCGGGAGGACCAGGTCATTGTGGCTGATGTGGTGGTTACCGATCCTACTAGAGACACAATTTCAGAGGGGGTGATCACCCATCCTCCAGGATGGACGGCGAGTGGAGCGGCAAAGAAATAAGGTCTCCAAGTATAGAGGTATGCAGAGAGGTCACCTCTTTGTTCCTCTAGCTTTGGAGTTATATGGAGCTATGGACACCGACTTCGACATGTTCGTGAGGGAGTGTGCTAGAGCCTACCATACTATGCGACATGGGGTATCACTCTCTTTAGCTTACTGTATAGCCTATTTTAGACAATGTGTTTCCATTGCTCTACATAGAGCACTAGCTGGTGCAATCCATAAACGAGCAATCACGTTAGGTGATGCTTCTTCGGACTCTGTTGTTTGTTGACTTGGATAATTCATATATCTTAGGTGCTGTAGGGCATATTTCCCAGTGTGATAATATTGGGGCCTAGCCCCATGTTACCGGTTTGGTTCCATCCTTGTACGATTTGATAGGGTCTTCCCGTCCCTTTTGTTATTATACTTTCTCGCGCTTTGTTCGGCTTTACTTCCTCGTAACCCAAAAACTGTAAAATTACTCTCTCGTGACCCCCATTTTAACTTCCCCATATCCCGGGACACCGGACCTTTATAACGACCCCGGTAATCGGTCATGTTCTGGGGCGCTTGTAAAAAGGGAGTACAAAATGCATAAACATATCGTACTTACGCACGATGACAATAGACTATTTGTTGGACATTTAAGTGATCATTTCGACTCAAACAGACGGGTTCAACGAGAGTAGTTAAAATTCGTCAGTAATCTGAAGGGACTAGGTGGACTAGTCTTAACGTCGGTGCTCAACCGAACCTACACCTCATAACCGTAAAAAGTTTTGCCCGGACTCATTCGGAACTCCAAATTTTAATCCCCAATCAGAATTAGTGTAGAATACACTATTTACTAACCTCCTACAATGTATATCATTTCAGGTCCAATAATGCACACAACTTAGAGTGGATGCTTAATTAGTGTTGAGAACTGTAATAAAAAACATTCTAAAAGTAAATTGATTGAGTTGAATAATCCACATTCTTCTGGGTCGTTGAACAAACTTTGATTGTTGTGAGGGACTATGACCATGCCAAGTTTTGAGAAATGAGAGTTATGCGAATTTTCCAATCCCCATTTGGTATACATATACATTCTTTTAATGTGTGTTGTTTTCCTCACATAACCGAACTTCAATTAGTGTAAAGTGACGATGAAAATACACTTTTAACTAGACCACAATAATTGAGAACCCACACTAATTTGGCACATACACTCATTACAGTTAGGACTGAAGTGGCAAAAAGAATTTAAACTGGGTTATCCATCCACTATAGCAACTATTTTAACATTGGACTGTGTTTGTGATGTTCTAATCAGGAATCTTATCCGAAATGAAAGTTCCATGTTCCGTGACCCTGACCCGCTAGCAGTGACCGTTTGTCCGATCCGCGTAGTAATGTTTTCGGTTTGGAGTATGACGGAATAATTTTACAGTTATTGGAGTTTGAGGAAGTAAAATTCTGCAGGAGTTCTAGTATTTGTCGAGTGAAATTTGTCTGAGTCTTGACGATGAAATCGCAGTCGCCACTGTACCAATGATATGATCCAAACCTCCTCGTTTAGCTATAAAAAACAATGTGAAATTTCTAAAAATTAACAACTACCGGAACATGATCTGAAATAGTATCAAATATTTTCTTGATGTTGGGTTATCCCGTTATAATAAATAACAACAATCTTCTACACTTTAAAAATTATACGATGGTTACCTATATTAATGATAGAAAATCACCATGTTAAACATTATATGGTATATTCAAGTATATAGATATATACAAAGGTAATTTCTTTGTTATTCTAGGTTAGGAGTTATAGACACCTATTTACTACTTTGACATGTTGAGAGAGTATGTGAAAATCTACTGGGACATATGATATCACTCTATCTAGATTATTCTATAAAAAAATTTAAAATATATGTATACATTGTTCTACATAAATCACTAATCCTTGCAATCCATATGAGAGCAATGACATTCTATAATAAATTCTTCTTATACTATATAGATTGTTTGATCTAGATAGTTGAGATATCTTAGAATAAATATATTTCATGTAATGATTCTATTGAGTCCTAGTCACATGTTACTCTTTTGGTTTCATCTACTTCATGGTATTTTCCATATTTTTTTATATATTTATTACTTTACTTAAACATTACAAGGAACATCATCAAGAGTAGACAAATTGATTAATTTTTAATTTTTTTTGACACAGTAAAATAACAAAAGAGTATGGGAAGACCCATCAAATCGTACAAGGATGAAACCAACCGGGTAACATGGTGCTAGGTGCCAATAGTATCACATTGGGAAATATATCTTACAACACCTAAGATATAGGAACTAATCCAGTTCAAAGGGTTTGCAAACAACAGAGCATATGAAGAACATACCCTAACGGATTGCTATTCTCTTTATTGCACCACGAAACTGAAAATGTAAAAGACAAGTTACAGAAAAGAAAAAAACAATGTGTCGTGCACATACATATCGCATCACAACATACATTGCTGTCACATCAAACATCACAACACATAGATCGTCATACACCAACATAAGTGTATCACAATAATCTTTTCTACTCTCAAAACGTCCACAAGGACACTCCGCTCATAATCATAGCATAAAAGAGAGATTACAGTCAAGCCAAACCCACTTTGTGTTTCAAAGACTCCAGGTTCCCGCACTAGCTACTATCCACCATAGCCACACTCTCAAAGGCTCAACTTCGAAAACTGGCCTCCAAGGAGCCCTAATTCGAATTCTACCCCTTGAGCCCTAGGACCCCTAACGGCGCTGTCGGCCCTAACGGTAGTCCCAAGTCTAACGGCGCTAACTGCACAACCGGCTCTAACTGATGTATCTGCTCCTGCAAACGCGCACCTACCTAACTAGAGATGCCACTACATAAGTCGTGACAACTGTCGTGCACATACATATCGCATCACAACATACATTGCTGTCACATCAAACATCACAACACATAGATCGTCATACACCAACATAAGTGTACCACAATCGCCCCCCTAACTGGCGGTTAGGTCCCTCTAACACCAGGTAGCCATCTAGTCCATAACATGATATGCCCTTCGTGGGGCTAAGATCACGAGGCCGGGTGCTACAATGCCCCATCGTTAGTCGCCAATCTGCACTCCATATCATATAACGGTCAGACCTGCTTGCTTGCTAAACGCATCGAGGACATCTCCACCGCCCACTGGGCACCGCATTGAGAGGAGGTGTCAAACATGACATATGCCATCCTCTCGAACAAGAATCACAAATCAATATACCGGGTTGCTCCACCACCGATCCACATAACATACATCTCAAGCCTGCGCACGCATAACCGCCAAAGCTTGGATCCATAGTACCATCAATGTTTGGAAGGTGACATGGCGCACAATTATGCACATGATCCTTCCAAATCACACCATCACGACCCTCCAATACCAAAACTCCATAAGGTAAAACCTCACGCATCAGAATCGCATGACCACCGTAACATCCAATGTGGTTGGTGCACTCTGCTGCAAGTAAACGTAATCACCAACATGAAATCTGTGAATTGAAGGTCGATATCCACCTCCTCGGATGGTAGCATAACGCAAAGTATCGCTATGCTGAGCAATAGCCAGGTTCTCAAATGCCATGGGCATGACTCTACGGAAGAGTTATGCCCTTTGAGAACACACCCTAATCCAAACATCAGGGTTATCCAAGTCCAAGACTTCACTTGACTCTCTACGGATAGCTGCAGGTAAGTCTGGATCTCTACCATATAATAAAAAGTACGGTGAGAATGACGTTAGAGATGCTTGCCGGCTAAATCGATAACCCATGGCCAACCATGGTAGTTGGATGTCCCAGTCTCCCAGATGACCTTTCTCCAAGCCAAACTTTTGCAGTCCTCTCTTCACCGTCTGAACAACTCTCTCTGCTAGATCATCAGCCTCGGGATGATCTCTTGAGGTGGTACGATGAACGATCAACGCTCGATCACACAAAGCCTGAAACTCACCCAAAAACTCAATACCCTGATCAGTCAACACTTCTACTGGTGCACCAAATCGGCTAAGCATCAGCCTAAGAACGCATAAGTCGCTCCCTCACTTGACTTGTCAGGCAAGGCCACCAACTCAATCCACTTGGAGAAATGTTCCACCATGACCAACACATATCGATGATGTCGTATAGTCAATGGCAAAGGTCCTGCAAAATCCAAGCTCCAACGATAACCAAGTCCCATAATCGGTAGAGGATGTAGTTGTGGTGTAGGGGCATTGAATGATGCTCGAACACGATCACATACCATACATCTCGCCACAAACCGCCGCACCTCGCTTTGCATACCTCTCTACCAATAGTAACTTTGAAGTAAGCTATATGTCCGCTTTACTCCAAAATGACCTAACTCCCTCATGAGCATGTCCGACCAATCAGGCTCTCTGAGATGGAAGTGGCACAACACCTAACGCTGCCATCTCCCCATACTTGAAGAACGTGTCTACCTTCCCACCTGAACCGCCGAGCCTCTGTAAAAACTCGATCCCGCCTCCTTTGCACTCAAGGTGCCCAACAAAGCACCAAGATGAAGATACTCCAACACCAAAGATGTCATCATGGATGTCTCGGTTTACGATCAAACCGTCCCCGAGTCTCAAAGTCCAAGGCTAATATATCCGCTCTTTGACCCAAGAGAGATATCATATAGCTCTCAAGCACCAACATACTCAAAAAGGCAGATGCATGCCAACCCGGCACCATCTCCTCATCAGTATCACCGTGCCATCGAGCCCCGGTTTTCGCTAACTTGACTTGTACATGGGTTTCGACTTAACCCATCCGCATCACGGTTCACCACCTGTGTCTATGAATAACCGTGAAATCATACTCTTGTAGGATAAGAGCCCATCATGCAAGCTTTCATGTAAACTTGTCTGATTCCATCAACCATTTTAATGGTTGATGATCAGTGATGAGAGTGAAAGAGTTTCCAAACAAATAACATCTGAAATGTGCCACCGCCCAAACAGCTGCCAAACATTCTCCTTCATAAGAACTATACTTCGCCTCCATTTGTATTGTTGGAACGACTTGCATAAGCCACTACAAACTCCTTCCCTCATCATCATGTTGGGTAAGCACTGCTCCCAAACCCAACATACTCCAATCAATATGTATTTGAAACGGACGACCTCTCACAGGTCTCCTCAAAATAGGGGCAGATGTCAACCTTCCCTTGAGCTCAACAAAAGCTCTCTCCTGTTCATCTCCCCAACTCCACTCTTGATCTAGCTTTGTCAGCTTTGTCAAGGCTTTCGCAATAGTGCTAAATCCTCGCACATATCGACGATAGAAGTTTGCAAGTCCAAGGAAAGCTCGAACCCTACTCACATTTGAGGGTTGTGGAATATGCAAGATTGCCTCCACCTTGGTTTGCTGAACTCCCAATCCTTCTGGGTATATGGTATGACCCAAGTACTCTACTTGCTCTTGCAAGAAGTTACACTTTCCAGGATGCAACTTGAGGCCATGAGCAATCAGTCGCTCAAATACCTCCCGCAAATGTATCTCATGCTCCCTCACCAGAAGCACTATACACTAGAATATCATCGATGTAGGCTCTGGCACAATCAAGTCCGGCTAGGATCCTATCCATCACTCTTTGGAATTCAACAGGTGCATTCTTCAACCCAAATGGTAAGAACTTCCACTGATACAAATAATCCTTGCCATGCGAATCAATTGCCCAAAAGGCTGTCTTGGTCTTATCCTCATCTCGAATCCGCAACTGATGATATCCTGCTAGTAAATCCAATGTACTGAAAACCTTTGCATGCCCAACTGCATCAAAGATCTCCTTAGGTGTAGGCATAGCATATCGATCAGATTTTGTCTGTCGATTGATAGATCGGTAGTCACCACACATGCGTCTATCTGTATAATTGCCATGTATATCCTTCTTGACTGACATCACCACAGCAGAGGCATACTCTCCATATGATATCTCCACTAATCTAGCCTCAAGAAGGTCTTGACACCTATTTTGGATCGATCTCTCTCCATATCATCAGATCGATAGGGGACGATGTAAGACCTGGTGCATCCGTTGTCAAGTCAATCCGCATGCCGGTCCCTTCAAACAACCTAAATCCTTCATCTTTGAAGGCAAAACAGTTTAAAACTCCTCGAAACCTCTACACCCTACGTCTTTCTTCTCCTGTCACTTTGAGACCAATCTCAATATCCCAAATCTCCTCTCCATCGACACTAGAGATAGAAGATGTAGTATCTGGTTGCTAAATGACAACCTCTTGAGCAGAGAGCTTTTACTGCTCTCTCATACAAGGCTCCACTATCTCAGTGTGAACAACTCATGCCGGCCAGTAGTCAGAACCTCTTGTGTTGTATCACAAAGGTCAAAAGTGGTAACCACCGCCTGCTCCACGCAAAAAACTCCAACCTCTCCTTCTCTAACATCCTACCTCTCCTTCTCTAACATCCCCATAAGACCAAGGATGAGATCTTGGGCACTTCTCGCCCCCAGCTTTTGCCTCCACCGTCTCGGTAGGCAAAGAGCTTACTAATGGTCTTGCAGTCATACATGTGGATCTCATGCGTCTTTGCTCAGCCAATCCAAGGCTCACAATCCATGTCAAATAGTTCAGTTCCATAGCCTGACCCAACACCTGACATCGTGAAGCCTCTGACAATGTAGGTACTGCTCTAGTACCGGTACAAAATCCCATAGCTCGCTCTCTCTCTTCAGCGTTGGTTCCACTAACCGGGCACGGCAGAAATCCCATACAAGTCCATGTCCTCTCTCTCTTTAAGCATGGGAAGCTGGGTAACTCAACAACGTGGGTAATGCAGCTCTTGGCTGACCCACAAGGTTCACCACTGCCATGGGTGACCTGTCCTGTGACCTCCGGGCTGACTCTCACTCAGGTTTACCTCCGATGGCTTTTTGGAAGCTCATCATGAATCTAGAAGGACTTAGTCCCACCCTTTGCCCATGATCCTATTGCTCACTCTTACACAAACTCTCAAAGTCCAAGCTCTATTATGCACATTATCACCAAGAGTAAGATATCACTCAAAAGGAAAGGGATACTTTGGTAATCAAAGTCTTCACTGAATCAAGGTTCCACTCCGAACATGACATCTCCAAGAACCAAGCTCCCTAAAACTAAGATCACCACACTATCTCCTCCCAAAACTAACTTCCATTGAAAAACTACTTTAGATGTGCTTCTCAACCTCTCTATTTATACTACTTAGAATCTTACCCTAGTAACTACAAGTAATCACCATGTAACTTCCTCTTACCAAGTTTAAACGAGATAGAGATCACAAACCCCAATGAAAAGGGTACATGGCAACATGCAATTGGTCCACTTGGATCTTCTAGAAGCCCAACTACTCCCTAATTGACTTCTAGTGTACCAAGTCAATCTCGCCCCTAGATTTAAGGGGTCTTCACCAAGTCCAACCAATGAAAACTAGTCCAAGTCAAGGGAAGTCAAGATACCCATGTGATGGAATCTATTCCTTGACTCATACTAAACAACAAAATAGAAGTTCTCATCTACCACACCAAAAGTTATTCTATATTTTCCTCCAACTTAACCATAACTAGCTAAACATAGTCATGACTAAGATAAACTTAGGCACAATTTAGATATACTTTCATTTTATCCTATATGTACAACCCCTGGTCTTACATTTACCCCGGACTAAGATTTCACTCCGCCCCTGAGTGAAAGAATCTGATCGCCGATGAAACGGGCTTCAACTTGTCGTGATTCACCCGGTCAAAATGTCGCCCTCCCAACTCCTTCAAATCGTAAGTAAAGTTTCCCCACACCTTGTGAACTATGAAAGGACCAAAGTACTTTGGAAGAAATTTCTTTCTTGCTCTCTTATATCTAATGGAATCGTAAAGCATTACCCAATCACCTTCTTTGAAAATCTTCATCTTCTTCGTCCCAAATCGATTATCATGATACTTCTTCGCAATTGTTGAGCCCGCTCCACACGTACCATGGCCACAAATGAGCCTCCTCCGGCTCAACAGCTTGTTGACATCTTGATTTGATAGCTTCTACTCCATTCTTCCTCTTTAACTTCCGTTGGATAGTTAAGAAGGTCGTCAAATCAAATTGAATTGGAAGCTTTGACTCGACACCATATACCATACGGAAAGGTGAGTACCCCTGTTGATGTCTTCCAAGTCGTCCGATACTCCCACAAGATAGCATGCAGCCTTTTGTCCCAATTTTGCTTGCTCCCGTCCATGTTCTGCATCCTTGGCCAACATCATGCAAAGCGTATAGTTGGTTCGCTTCCTGCCAACCCATTAGCATTTGGTTTGTAGGAAGTAGTCACCCGTGCCTTGATGGAGAAATGACCTAGCATGGCTTGTATAATGCTTCCAACAAACTCACCACCTCTATCGGATACAATTTCTAGAGGGCATCCGAATCTAGTTATTATCCTCTCATATAGAAATCTACCCACTTCTTCCTCACTAGTAGATTTTAGAGGTCTAGCTTCTACCCACTTGGTTAGATAATCAGTAGCTATCACAATGAACTTGTTACCCCGAGGAGTAAGATTCAAGGGTCCTACAAAATCTATTCCCCACTTTTCAAAAGGACCTAAAATAGAAACCGATGTCAAAGGAGGGGTTTTCATGGACTTTTTAGCAAAAAGCTTGACACACATCACAACTCTTGCAAAATTCCACACAATCTTTGAAAATGCCCTTCCAATGATAGCCCCGCATCTAGGATCTTAAATGCGCTTACCTTTCCCCAGTGTCCTCCACATACCGAGCCTTCATGAAACTCCTTCATAAGTTGAATTGACTCCTCCCTTCCAACAACCCTTCCGAGTAGTCCATCTGCTCCTTGATGAAACAACACGCCCTCTATGATGGTATAAGGTTCACATCGCTTCACCAATGCATTCCTCTCCCGTGAATGCATGCCTTGGGGAAACTCTCCTCCGAGATGAAATCCCATATCCCCTTGTATTCAGCCGGTACCTTTGTTATGGTGTCCATCATCAGCAAATCCTCATCTGGAAATGTATCATCCACTGGTTGATCTCCTTCCTCATCGTATGCTCGAGACATCAAATCAACATTGGCATGTTTCTTACCGGTCGATCCTCAATGATGTAATCAAACTCCGCCAAGAACAACTTCCATCCTGGCTATCCTACCCTCAAAGATTAGGCTTGTTGAAAATGTACTTCAAAGCCTTGTGGTCGATAATCTATAGTAAACTTCCTCCCAATAGATAGTGTCGAAACTTCTTGAGTGAGAAGATCACAATTAAAGCCTCCTCTCGATCATCGAATAATTTCTCTACCCGCACCATCCGTCTACTAGCATAAGCAATTGGATGATCATGGCTATCTTCATCTAATCGGCTTAGAGTGCATCCTATAGCAATGTTTGATGCATCCGTGTAGAGAATGAAAGGTTTACCCCAATTTGGTTTGGCTAAAATAGGAGCCGTTACCACGCCTTTCTTAAGAAGTTCGAACGCCACAAATGCCTCTCCATCCTTGAGGATTAAATCGTAATCCGTCCCCTTCTTCATGTAAACCGTCAAGGCATAAGCTTTGTTGGAGAAGGAAAAAGATGAACCGTCGATAGTATCCCACCATTCCAAGGAACCGCCTCAACTTGGTCAACGCCACCGAAAAGGTAAGTCGAGGATGCGTTTCACCTTTTCTCGATCCACCGCTATACCATCTTTGGAGATGATGTGCCCTAACAACAAACCTTCCTCACATCCAAAATGCATTTTTTCTGGATTGAGCGAGGCCTTGGCTTTCTCCAATCGTTGTAGAATTTTGATCAAATGATCAAAATGATCCTCCTTCTTCCCCGTATACACAAAAATCATCTATGAAATCTCGCACAAATTTCCCAATAAAAGGTTCAAACACCTTGTTCATGAACCTCTGAAAAGTTCTTTGAGCATTACATAGACCAAAGGGCATTACCCTAAAGGCAAAAGTTCCCCATGGCGTGGTAAAAGTGGTTTTGAGCTGATCTTCAGAGCAATTTGAATTTGGTTATAACCACTATAACCATCTCCAAAACTATACCACTCACGACACGCCACCTCCTCTAGAATCTCATCTATGAAAGGTAAAGGATAGTAATCCTTCTTTGTGACAAAGATTCAACTTCTTGTAATCTACGATACACGTAGCTTACCATTCTTCTTCTTGACTATCACAATAGGAGAAACCCATTCAGAATTCTCTACCTCATAGATGAAACCCGCATCCTTTAGCTTGTCGATCTCCTCCTTGACCACCACAAATGGTGGATTTATCCGACGTTGCTTCCGACGCATCGAACGAGCCTTCTCCTCTAACTCAATGCGATGAGTTTCTAAGGTTACTTCCTTCAAATCCTTGTAGCTAAAGGCAAAGACATGGATATATTTTCGAAATATATCCAAGAACCTTGACTTCTCCTCCATAGTAACCTTGGGACCAAACTTGAGAGTGGAGAGCCGTCGAGTTATCTCATCTTTTACTCATCTTCATCTTGTCGGGATCTTTCACCACCCCCGGCCTAGGAAGTAAATCCATTGCAAAGAAGAACTTGAACTTGAACATCATCGTCCGAGGTATCTTCAGATGATGTCTCCTCATCGGCCGACATGTTGGTGTCAACCTCTGAAAAACTACCACTTTCTTCACTCTCGGACTCGAGTAATCACTGTAGGTCTATCCGAGTCCCGAGACCGCCTCCTCCGCCACTTGTGAGAGGGACCTTCACTCGATGGTTTTTCGGCCCTATAAGGTAACCCTTATGCCACCGATCAGTTGTCCTCACAGCCCTCAACCAAGGTCTTCCTAACAACAAGTCGTAGCTAGCCTCCTCAAGCACTTGAAAGGACAACAAGGTTTGAACTCCCATCACACTTACCACCACCTTGTCCACCACCCAATGGGTCGCACCTTTTGCTTGTTGGCCATCCCAACAATGATGTTGGAAGGTCTTGAAAGCTTCATCCCCAACTTCTTCAACAAACGCTCGACATGGCATTCACCGCAGATCCACCATCCACTAGTACATCCGAAACATCACGCCCATTAATGCGTATTTCAATCTTCGAGCCCGAGTGCATACCTCCGAGGCAGCGGCATCCACCACTCCTACTCCAACATTCGCCATGGAAGCTTTCCCTTGATCGCCTTCTTGGTCCTTTTGAACTTAGGCCTCCCCTCAACTCCTTTCTTATCGTAGGATTTAGAGCAATCAATTGGCCAACAGCTATATTGGCTTTTGATTCCCCACATCCTCCACCACGTCGTATTTGAGCTGGGTAGATGAAATGGAGAAATCATCCATTCCCAACTTCTTTCTCGGTGCTCTCGTTGACTCACACCACCGGATCGAAAGTGCTCCGGCTTGGTTGATCTTCCATTGAGATGGACTCCTCTCGCAAATCTTGCTCTCTTCTTCTCGTGTGCAAGAATATCAACTCGAACTTATAGAGCTCTCTCCCTTCTCAAACGTGCACCGATGAGGAAACACATCAATAGACGCTACTCCCTTATCCTTCGATTGACTTGGAGCAGAGTAGAATTGTTGTGTCTAACTCCATCATGTTGTCGAGGATTAGGACAATTTCGTTGGAAATGAGGGCCTCCACAACTAAAGCATGAAACGTGAAGTTCCCTTGTGGTGGATTTCCTTTTGGAGGATAATTCCCATACCCTCTAGATCCTCCCCTACATTCTGATTCCTCCTCTCCCATAGTTGTACTACGTTAATCTTGAGATCAGCAGTGTGTTTTGTGATAGATTTCAACTCATGGTGCAAGTCTACCACTGGAGAATTTACTTACCAGCGCAAAACAACAACAGTAGGAGTTGCCATTCTAACCACAACAGTGGTGATGCTTCTCTAGCCACCAAGCTAGAATCATCGTCTTCTAGGCTCTCCTCCATTCGAATAGCAATGCGAATAGCCTCAACCTTAGAAGAGGGCTTTTCATATCTCACCTTGCTTCGAATCCGAGGCTTCAAACCTCCAATGAAGTTCTTTGTCAACATCGCCACAATCCCCACCATGGTTGGCTTCGACCTCGTCTCCACTCTTTCTCTCAACACCACACGAAAAGCGTGACTCCAAATTTCTCCGTTCTCTCACGTATGATCTCACCTTCTCACACTCTCTCCTTGCTTCAAAAAAGGACTTCACACATCAGCTTCTCGTAAATCTTTCATCCGGAAGAAAGTTTTCAACAAGATTCTCCGTCAAACTCTCCCAAGTGTCTTCCTCCACATGCTCCTTCTTGTACTCATTGTACCACTTCAATGCAGAATCCTCCAAGAAGTCGGGCAAAAGGATAGCCCATTCGGGTTTCCTTCTCTCATTGTTTCCTATGCATGCCCTCTTGAAGTCTCTCACAAAAGATTCTACATCTTCTTTCTCTCTCCCCATAGAACACCGAAGCTTCCCCATTTCCAACTCCTTTTGTCGTTGTTGTTGGAAATTTATACGGACTCCCCTAATACAACACAAACAAAACTAGCTCCATTCTAGAGTAATTCATCAATGGCAAAATGAACGGAATTGGTTGGTCCAAGATTGCCATGGCTCTCTCCTCTCCTAAACACACTATGAGCCTTACCCTCATCGACATCTTCTCGATCATTCTGAAAATGATCTCCATCTTCAGTTAGAACTTGAGCCACATGGAGATTTCAACTTTTTCGGTATCTGCACTCAATTTATCTTCAAAGCCCTCCACTAGTGACTCCAACAGAGCTTTCACGCCACTACACTCGTGTCCTAAGGGAAGTCCGGTCACTCCACAATTTTCACAATAGTTTCCACTCTTGGATTCATGGGGAGATGATGGTCCCAGATGAAGATTTAGCTCTCCCACGTTTCGTCTCTCTCTCAACCTCCGATCTTTGGTCCTCAAAGGACAACTCACAAGCTTATGTCCCTCCTCTCCACAATAGAAGCAACTCTCACGTTTCGCTCTCGGGGAACTTTTTAGTGTCCTCTCTTCAAACTCCACTCTGAACTCCCTCGTGTTCGAATCCGCTGAAACAATCACGTCCAGCCCTTGAGGTATCTTAGATAACCGGATCTTCCAAAGAGGTTGATCTCCCATTTTCCAATGAGTGTCAAGTCATCCTCACTATGCAAAACACTCATGCACTCACTCTCTCGGAATGACCATAAACAAGGAAAAGTAAATCTGAAAAGTAAAGCAGTTTTGCTCACTTTTATACCCCCTATACTTCAGGTATCATAACTTTCTATAAAAATGATCTCTCAACGAAATTTAAACCCACATGTAGCTTAGCTCTTGATATACAATCGTGCAAAGTTTCAAATCCTGATTCAATTCTTGCACGAATTGATAAGCTCTGTACACTTTTTCCCGAGAGCTATCTTTCAAAACCCGTCAAGACCCTAGCAAATTCTAAACATCATAACTTTTGATCTAGACATGATATGACTGTTATTTCAAGTGCAAAACGTATCCCATCTACTAATCTAAAATCAATAAAATTATCGGAAAAACTTTGGAAAATAAAGTTTTCCTCCCAAATACATACTATAGCACTCTCGCCTCATCCCAAACAACACTTAAGTAAACAAAATGTACAAAATAACTTCCAGGCTATCATATAACACTACCGGATACACAAAATGGTACATTACTATGCATCATGATCTCGGTTCGCTCTTCCCCCACAGTCCTCTCCATATGAGTTCTCATCGTTCTAGCTCTCACGGGCAATAAACCGGATTCGAACATCTCTTCTCCTTCTAGACCGAGGTCCCGGCAACGGAACCAAAATGTGACCTCCGGGCTGACTCTCACTCAGGTTTACCTCCGATGGCTTTTTGAAGCTCATCATGAATCTAGAAGGACTTAGTCCCACCCTTTGCCCATGATCCTATTGCTCACTCTTACACAAACTCTCAAAGTCCAAGCTCTATTATGCACATTATCACCAAGAGTAAGATATCACTCAAAGGAAAGGATACTTTGGTAATCAAAGTCTTCACCGAATCAAGGTTCCACTCCGAACATGACATCTCCAAGAACCAAGCTCCTAAAACTAAGATCACCACACTATCTCCTCCCAAAACTAACTTCCATTGAAAAACTACTTTAGATGTGCTTCTCAACCTCTCTATTTATACTACTTAGAATCTTACCCTAGTAACTACAAGTAATCACCATGTAACTTCCTCTTACCAAGTTTAAACGAGATAGAGATCACAAACCCCAATGAAAAGGGTACATGGCAACATGCAATTGGTCCACTTGGATCTTCTAGAAAGCCCAACTACTCCCTAATTGACTTCTAGTGTACCAAGTCAATCTCGCCCCTAGATTTAAGGGTCTTCACCAAGTCCAACCAATGAAAACTAGTCCAAGTCAAGGGAAGTCAAGATACCCATGTGATGGAATCTATTCCTTGACTCATACTAAACAACAAAATAGAAGTTCTCATCTACCACACCAAAAGTTATTCTATATTTTCCTCCAACTTAACCATAACTAGCTAAACATAGTCATGACTAAGATAAACTTAGGCACAATTTAGATATACTTTCATTTTATCCTATATGTACAACCCTGGGTCTTACAGTCCGCATAGACCATTGCCTGAGAGTGTCTACCCACATCCAAAATACTCTCCACTGTGAGATGTGAGGGCCTCTCCACTCCGTCATATGCTCGCAATAAAACCTCCCTTGGAAAAAGGTTTGTCCACCATAGACGTGGACGGTGTGCACAAGATCCTACTCTCGCTGCATCCAACAATACCGCTGGTCCAATCCATGACCGCACGTGATGTGCACTAGTCATCACCCGTGCACGTGGATCACCCAACAAGGGAACATTCTCCAAAATGTATGCTGGAGAATATGTTCCACAGGATCGGAGAGAACGTAACACACGTAACATCTCCCAAAACATGCCAGAACGTGAATCCTGTAACCCATGACCATTACCAGCACGTGTGTGTCCCTGACATGGCCATCGAGCAATAACCAAATGTATGGTGCCATGCCGAGCAAGGTCTTGCGCCCCCAATAATAAAATATCTGACGGCAAGGCCTGTTGATATCCTTGGACTGCCAACACTGGTAGAAGATCTGGGTATCTCCGCACCAACTGTGCCACATGGCGTAATGAGACGCGCCTTGCAATCTCATCTCGCTCCATATACAAGTATCGATGTACTCAGATACCGGGACTGCAAAACAAAGAGCAAAACTGTGCTAATCCCTCCAAATAGATCCAGCACACATATACCCTCCTCTGGATACTGCCAAGCAATAGACGTTGTGTCTAAAGGGGATAACATAGTGGAAGTGGGAATAACTTCCTTCATTTCCTCCCTCTCCGGAGCAAAAGACTCACTCAAGCCCGATGTATGAGCTGATCGACCATCCGTTGTAGCCGCATACATGAAGTACCTAGTGTTCCATCCAACGTGGATGACACTACTCCACTAAGACTTGGCATGATAGTCACATCCTCTCGACCATGACTATCATGAGCATCCATGTTATCCTCCAACAAATCACCAGGCCAAGTAACACAAGTATTGAAGACTGCAACATACGCCAAACCTCCACTTGGTAAAGGCCTAGAACCGGTGATGAATCGTGCAGTGTCGACTCACTCGGCCCTCGCCAGATTGCCAACCTGGCCGATAAGGGGCTGTCTCCTCCCAATAATCAATGCTAAACCCCATCGGGTATAACAATGCCGCACCCACCAATACATCATAGGACTCTGCAAGTGTAACCACAGCACGTGCTCGCGTTGTAGAGCTATCTATGACATGATCATGTTGTACTTGCATAGTCAACGCCATCAGGGTGATGTATGGTGCCGAGGCATCACTAGAACCTCCAAGAGATGTCTGAATCTGGAATGGACATCTCTCCACATCGGTCTTTCGCAAACCAAGATCAAGCAGTGCATCCTTACCCAACATAAGGGGTTGTACACTAGAATCCAGCAACACGCGTTGAGGTCGATAAACCTTTCCTAAAGGTCCGACCAAACAGAACACACCACTTCTGTTATCCAACATCACCGCACTCGGTAACACCCTCAATGCGTTTGTATGCCGGCCTCGGCCGATAACTCCATCATTCGAATGCGGGCAAGAGCTTAAGTTCCACTAGTAGTCGCCTTGATCCCGGGATCAACACTACTAGTGCTCACACAACTAGAAGCAACCAACACATCCTCTTTGCTTTACGCAAGTGTGGCCGCTAATCGTAGTATATGGGATGATGACACCCCCAACGCCAATAAATCCTTGGCCGAGAAAACAGGAGAATGAACAACAGTCCTTGCGGCCCCCAACATTGCGCTGATGCTTTCTCGGACGATGTTGATGGCTGGGTCCCTACTTGCTCCATCTCCAAGTACATCCACATTGGCTTGCACCCTCATCTCTCCAATAGGTGGTGTAGAAGCCATGGATGAGGTGTTCAATGCCTCGCATAATGTGAAAGACCGAGGAAGTCTAACCTCGGCTAGTCTCCCCTCTTTGTGGATCCAACTCCACGGATGCTCCTCTAGACTCAAAAATGTATGTGTCGCACTACGAGTCACAAAGAATTGCACATGGTTGTGCCGCTGCTACATGTACTCCACAACATCTCCATCGTCGATGTAGAGGCACCAACTCCATCTGATCTTTGTTGGGCTATAGCCATACTTGCTATCTTCTCGCTCCAACCGCTCCCAATCGAGATGCCATGTTCACCTCATGACTAGCCTCATGGGCTAACACTTGAGTAGGGGCTGGTCCTCTACCACCACCCCTACCACCTTGAACTCCTCGTCCTCTTCCAGGAACTGCCATGGCAACTCTTGTTGATCGTAATTCTGGATGGAGATCAAAACATCGATCCATCATGTGACCATGTCTGTGACAATGCTCACATGATTTTACTCCAACATGATCCATCCTTCGACCTTGAAGGCAATCCTTCTTGTGATGAGGTCCACCACATGTCCAACATACCATCCCAACAATTGATTGTTGACCTGAAAAGGATGGTAATGGTCCGATCTTTGCACCTTCACCACTCTGTCCAGATGGTCGAGACTGTCCCACATATCTACCATAACCACTCCGGGTTTGTGTTGTAGACTTGTAACGTGAAGACGTTGATGAAGATGGTGAATCCTTGCTGAACCCAGCAGTCCCTACCCTCTCTTCTTGCATGTTGAGCTCAATACGCAAGACAGATTAGGTTCTTTCTCATTTCATGTATAAACCTGACGTGAGTCAACGTACGTTTGACTCCATCAAACATGTGAATTTGGACAGATCCAACACCTTCAATTCTACAGGGTTGATCATTTCCCATAAGAACTAAACCGTTTGATACTGAGAAAGTATGAAAAAACTCCCTAATGTAACAAATGTGATAAGAACAAGCATTATCCAGAATCCATACATCACCAACGCCCTTTGATGAGTTGCATAGGGCATACCTCTGGCTTCATAGTCCCTCTTCGAGCAAGTCATCCTCCTCATCAAAATCTTGAGCCACATTGATCAAAGGAGGATCAGTAGTCTTGGTCTTCACATGGCAGTGACCACTCTTGCCACATTTCCAACAGACCACCGTCTTTCTGTCTTGGGATTTACCCCTATATATGGATCTACCTCTAGATCCAAACTTCTTCCCATCCTTCTCAATCCTTGATTGTGACCATCCACGAGTCACATTCAGTGCCGTACCAGATAAGAGGATGGAGTAGAGGGCATCATTATCTTCTACTGTAGGGCATCAGTCAGGAGAGCACTTACAACCTCATTGTAAGTGATTGTTTGTCTATCACGATGGAGCAACACTCATGACAGTGACTAATATGAAGCATGTAATGAACTTAACATATGAAGGGCCTTCCTCTCATCAGTTATCTCCTCTTCCAGATTTTGAAGATCAATAACAAGATCACCAAAGGCATCAATGTGATCTTGGATCTTCGTACCTATATCTTTCATCTTGAAGCTCTTTAGCTTCAAGGATGTGTACAATCTGTTTGACAACTCTTTGCAATGAAATTGTCGCTGAAGAGCCTCAAACAATAAAGTACAATTGTCATATTCATCAACTTGCTTCAAAACTGAAGGTTGTAGATGTAGTATAACAATACTCACTACTTGCTCCTGAAGATTCTTCCAGTCTTCATCATCGAATGTAGAGGGTTTAGGCCTCAATGACTTGCCCAAACCGGAAGCCTTCAACTTGCCTTTGACTTGCCTCTCCCACAGAAGATAGTCACCGCGTCCATCATATTTGACAATGTCAAATGCAGCTCCTCATGTCTTCATGACTGCCATCTCATTCCGTCTAGCCCCTGAACTCGTCCCTTGAGTTGTTTGGTTGTCAAAAGGAACCTCCAAACTTAACTTTTTTCCACTCATATGAGGAAAAATGGATATTTATCCTAGGTAAAAATCCCTAAACTGCAAGAGATGCTGATGCTCTCGAGCCCTCAAACACACCGTCCCACCAGAGTTCCACTCAGCACTACTGTAGCAAGCATACGACCAAACTCACTTGCAGCGTCTCTTCATTGTATCCACTCTCCACTCTCTTCGCTGCCCTGAGCGCCCTCGCCCTTGCGAGCCGCAACTCAACTGCTACGCACTTCACCGCTGGTTGTTGCCGAGGCCTGTAGCCTGTCTTTTGAGGGGATTAGGGAGAACGGGCAGGATTTGAAGAGACCAGCTGGGAGGGCACTTTCCCTTGTTGAAGTTCGGTGGGGTGACGTACATATGCTAAGTGAGTGACTATGATCGCGATCCTAGCCACCCTATTACGGCACCTTCGTTGGCCTGGATAAGACTTGTTAAATTGCAATTAGGATCTGTGGTCCGGTGGTCTGTGGAGTCCGATTGTACAGCAAGTTCGATGAGTATGTTTGTGTGATTCTCTAACTCTAAAAGACAGGGAGAAGAAACATGTTGTCCATGATTTTGCCGAGTTTTGAGTATGCACAGTATTGCATGAGGTTTACTTGCCCACTGCTACTTCGCAGCTTGGCCTCATCCATGCACAAATGTCCTTCATCCGAAAGTCTTCTCGTTCCTTTTCGTTTCTTCAATGGTAGCTGAACGCCTTGTACCTCCTCTTGCTCTTACGTTCTCGATCCGATTACGTCCCGATTCAAGAAGCTAAGCCCAGCTAAATCAGCTGAACTAATCAGCACCATGCAACTCTTGCGACAGCAAACATCCACCGGCCCATGCTCTTCGCATCTCCCGAAGATGGAATTCAGCGCTCCCATTTTTTATTTCGACTGACGAGCAATCCCGCGCGCGCTCTGTCAAAAATCCGATATGAAGTTACAAATTTGTTCACCTCCACTCTTGTCAAGTGGATTTGCTTTCGGTCAGTTCCAACACTGCAACAAATTTTTAATCGTCGTCGATTCTATCGCTGTCGCATCAATTAGATAATTCGCAGCCGGAACCGTGCATCTAGATGTCGAATCGCTACATAGGCACCGACACCTTGCTACTGAATTCGCTTTGATTTGTTGAAAAACACATTGGGAAACTCCATTCTCATGCCCCCGAAGCTACCCCAAATATGAGGTCGCCTCTAAACTGATCACTACCAATTAGAATCCAATTTTCACAAGAAGTTTAGTTGCTCCTTCAAACACATGAAAGTTTTTTTTTTCAAGAACTTGACATCCTTCGTTCTCTCCTGAAGGCTGCGCTTCATATGCTCTCATGCACCACGAATTAGTTTGAAGCATCTCCCAATGGACAGATCCTCAATCGATTTGTCCCAGCGCAAATCCTGCTCCCCGGATGCAATTCAATTCCGCACTCTCCCAGACTCCCAAAAGCGCACTGACAATCCCAGCAAGAAACTTCCTACTCCCGATTGCCACTAGGTAGCCAATTCCTCATCTAGGGCCCAATCAATCAATCAATCGCTCAACATGACGACACAATCGCTCTGATATCAATTGTAGATCCGAAATAGGAATACACGAAGAAAACACACAATGCAAGAGTCGACACAGGAAATACGTGGTTCACCTCACTGAGGCTACATCCATGGAACACACAAAGTCAATTTATTAAATAACCCTAATTTGTGTCACAAAGAGCTTCTTTTAGCACTCTTATATAGTAGTACCAGCCCTAGCCCTAGTTTAACTAAGCATAGTCAAACTAACCAGAGTTACTCAAGACCTAAGTTAACTCCTAACAATAATAATATCGATACTACAAAATAAATGTACTCTGCTATTTAAAATATTTGGCTTATATGTACAGATCATTCCAGTCTAACATATCAGTGAATCCTACTTGGAGCTCTATCACAATTTAAACATGAGCTAACAATTTAAATTAAACTTCACAATGTCATGAAGAAAAACCTTGAATATATTCTAAAACTATACCAGAGAGTATACAGTTTAAATCTCTTCGAAACAGGAATACGAGTGTACCAGAACATCAAAGCATAGATTTCTGTCCTAACATCGTGAAAACTTATGAGGAAATTTATTAAGATGGTGACATATGAAGAATCGAAATCTGCCTACGTAGGCTACTGTGGTAAAAGAACCCCTCATTTGGTCAATTAGAAAGTTCACGGTGAACCAGTTTAGTGAAAACCTCCAACAGAATATATTGGACGGCAAATGGAATAAGGCTATAATCACTGGCGTGTGAGACAAGAAATAACAAATGTTAGAATCCCTCTCTCTTGATATCTAAGGCTTGAAATGTACTCGTTGAAGATTTTGAAATCGCCAACACACAAACCTTCATTCTTCAGTGAAAGATCTAGACCTGCAAAATCCATGAGAAGAAATTTCACCTTGTTGAGGATTGAACCCCACTTGGAAAGCTGCCATCTTATCAAGGTGTTCTGCAAACCTCGTTAGTATTGTTGTTTTTCCCATGTTCTCAAACATAAATTCAATTACAAGCCATAACCATGAACTAAATCCCAAACTTATGTTCTGAGAGAGACACCCCGTTTTATATATTTTTTTTTTAAATACTAAATTTAAGTGTTTAGAGAAGATTCAGACACAAGATGAATCATTCATACCAGTGGATGTGTAAAAAATAAAATAAAGCAATATTTGAAAAATTAACTAAGTTTTTTAGATTATAATTTTGGAAAAATTGAACATTCTTCAAAAAATGTCAGTTATAAGTATTTACATTGAAAAAATTTTATTTCTTTAATTTTAAAAATAAATTATAAATTAATATAAATTACAAAGAATAATCAAATATCAATTTTTTGGTTTTATGTAAAACTAATAAAATGATCAATTATGTATATATTTCAAAACCAAGTAAACTCTATGATCAAATTCTCAAAGTATTGTGTGTTTTTCAATATGAAAAACAAATGGATGCATTTGCATTCAAAAAATCTCAATATAATCCAATTTAAATTAAAATTTATTATGGAAATATCATATATTTTTGGGTTTATTTATTGCTCTACTTTCAAGAAAGAAAAAATAATAATGTTTTATTTTTTTATTATATGAAACACACCAAATTGTGAAATTAGTTGCTCATGAACTCTGCATTTATAATTATGCAAAATCATTAAGGATATATTATATAAAAATATCATCAATGTAAAAATTCATATTACTTAATTATTCTTCATTTCATACCTTGAATATGGAGTAATCTGCACAGATTTCAGTCCCCATCATCTCTACATCTTGCCTTTTTTTTCTTTTCACGCTTGGTCTAATCCATATGGGAATAATGTTGTATGCCAACACGCGTAATCCGTCTCTTCCTTTTATGGGTCAGTTCATATCCACTTTCATCTTCATGCGTAGAACATTTCAGTCCAGGTCGTCTTTTAATTGCCTTGCTATGTCTTCAATGGCCTTATACACATGAAAAGGCATGGAAAAGCTTTTCTTTTCTGGTGCTTTTGAGATGGGTAACTAACATTTCACAATGTAGAAGTTTCAACCCCTCAATATGCGCGTACATCTCTCCAAATCTTTGGCATTCTAACGTGATTCTTCAATGTCTATTCATTATTCTACAAAGAACACTAACATGTGCAATGGAGAATAGAACAATCTTGTTATAAGATGTTTCTTTGTATGCTCATGTAATATGTATACAATTTTACATGGATAGTCATGATATCTTACGTATAGCACGATATTATTGTGATGCTACTAGGGGTTAGCCACATCTTACCCCATTTGGTTTCATCCCATAATGACTTGATGGGGTCTTACTATCCCTGTTTGCTATATTACTTGGTACCCCATAGTTCCTTGTCTTCTCACTTCAATGACCACCTCACTGCAGTGCTCACTCACCAGGTCTGATGACAAAGCTAACCACGTTCCATTCTTTCGCATAAGAACATGACACGCGGATAAAGGAGATAGGCTTTCCCCGTCTCCACACATGGCGAGGCATGAAAGGGATACTACTGTGGGAAGATAAGTCTGAGTTTAGGGGTACTAGGAAGACAAAACTGAACTCTAGGGGCTCGTTAGGTAGGGAGTCTTACACTTTTTTAGTGTATAGGTAAACTTTCATACAAAGATTATCACAAATCTCAATCCTTTATTCATTGTACTAAACTTTGTGATCAGTGTATATAAACTTCAAGTTATCAAAACTACTCCAATTGAATCAAAACTTTGATAAAAAATTTAGTTTAAACAACCTAACCCAAGTTATAAACTATACAATAGCTCAATCTAATCCCTCAAAACATTCATAGGTTTCCAAGAATACTTCCAAATATACTCGTGGGTTTGAATCTCCAATCTCAAATCACCCTAATAGATAAACAGTTCACTCAATTGCATCCATTCTTCAACCCACTTCATAACTCGTCATGAACTTTTCAACCCTCGCTACCTATCCACGAATGGTTCCTAGAAAGTCTTTTAAATCTTATCAAAACCTTGAAGGAGTTGTTGAAAGTACCCTCATGGGTCCAAACTTCATGATCAATGAGAATGAGAAGTGACTTTTTTGATATCTTGTTGTGATCAAAATAGCTTCATTCTAACTTAGAGCTTTAAAACTAACATAAACACACTACTTCGTAATAATATAAATAATTTAAGTTGTTGTTAATATATAGTGAAAATAACAACTTGAAACCGGTAAGTATGAATAATAGATAGTATGTCCCAAAACCTTATCAATATCCCCACCCTAGAAAGTCAATTCAACCGTGGGCTCTTACCAGCTTTAAAATGAATCGTCAATTATCTTGACGTAAAATATCATCGTCATGACAAATGGCTTTGAGGTTGACACATGCCATCATTTTCTTATTGTAGTTGCATGACAACATGAGAGAGTCAGGGGTATATCTTTTCATACTAGTTGTGTGGATGGAGATATGACCTTTTCATACTACGTTCTATACTTTAAGTCCTTGCATTGAGAGAGAGATTGTTTTGATTGTTGATGCTCATCCTAGACCTTTAGTTACCACACCTATTATTGATTTGCTTGTAGGCAACATTAAAGTTGCAGTTGGAGACATAATGATTTTTCAGGAGAGGGATTAGCTCTCTTTTTTTTTCTTTTGGCCCTAGGTTGGTTTTTACGTGAGTGGACATTTGATGGGGTGTTCTAATTTAGATGTTTTTTCATATACTTTTTATTCCATGCATCTCCAAATGGAGTTATGGGCCTTGTGACATGATATACCAATTCCGTTAGTTTCATCGCATCTAGTGGAATGCACTATTGGACAGGTGAACTTGGTACGTAACAATGCCTTATAACGGGTTAGGTTCCTCATCATTCTCATATGGACACGCCATGATCGTAAACATCTTGCAAAAGAGAATGTTCACTAGATACCAGAGCTAAACTCTTTTTTTTATTACTGCTATATGATAAGGAATAGGGTTCTGGAATCTGAATCTCAACATAAGTACTCATCATACTACGTGAATGTTTCCTCGCCGGAAATGATCATGAAATGACCGTTGTGTCCACAGTCATTAAAGCGTGCAAGCGGAATTGGTCACGAATGCTGGGGCAGAAAAAGTGGCATCAGCATCATTGAAGCAGATCACAAGATTTCATTTCGAGAATCTGGCCAAGGAAGGAATGAAGAGAACATGCGCACAGAAGGAAATCGTTTCTGCATAGACAGTACTGTCCAGTAGTGAAGTTGGAGTGGGTACGAGAGGAGCTGGTCGATGCTCTTCACAGAATCTCACTTTACAACGGAGGGAGGCACGGAGGAACGGATGCAGGCCTTTTGCCTCTCTCCATTTGAAGTAAGAAGGTAATCTGGCTTTGGTTACTACAACTATTGATCCAAGTTGCCAAGTTGCCCACGGAACCTACACTCAATATGCCGTCAAAGCCAATGGAAATGTGGTATAATTCGCAGTCAGTCTGATAAGGAAATAACGTGGAGAGAGTGCGAGATTGCTCACGAGATTGGACCCCCTTCCTTCCTTCCTTACTTGCGTCCCTGGGGCATTGTCTTTTGCTCGACGGGTGGGCTTCGGCTGAACTCTCGAGCAGAGAAATGACGGGAACTGAACGGTTGGCCGAGTTTTGAGCTCAGTTGAATCCAGTACCGCGAGCTGATCGAACAGGTAATGTGATCCTAATGGTGGAGGTGGAGAAGTCTACTCTGCGCCTCGGCCTGGCTGCGAAACGGTGAAGCTAAAGACCATGGAGTCCCTTCCAATGGACTGGCTCCGACTCAGAGGACTCGCTCACTCCCTCAAAGTCGCATTCCGAGTTTCTGACTTGCACACAACAGTGTCTAAATCTGGAATCTCGAAGGATGCTGTCACTGCCCTCGTCGCACGTGGAATGAATGCATACCTGGAATGAGGAACGAACACGTTCTTTACTACCATCTAGCGCCTCTGGCCAGTCACACCGTGGCTGAGCTTAGCTATCGGTGATGCTAGAGGGCCATCAGCCTATACTCTAAACTCGGTCTAGAGGTGGACGGTGCTGCGGCATCTCTCGAAAGTCCTGTAACTTGATTCTCCCCTGCGCAACAGCAGCTTGCTTCAGTCGCTACGCACCTCTGATGGAGCCTCCCTTGGTCTGCGCTTCGGGACCCGGGGCATCAATTTCCAGAGAGGGAAGAGAGGGCCAGAGAGTGATAGACTGAGGGGTGGATGCGAGGAAAGGTTCACGGAGAGATTTCAATTGTTGCGAATTTGTCGATACTAAGATGTGTTGTGGAGGTGATCAGGAGTGAGTGAAGATATCATGCTCGATAGACGGGCAAGGGCTTCTGGCCGAAAGGAGTCGTCTGGTGTGTGAAGGCTGCGAGGGGTGAGGGGAGGGGGCAGTGACGGAGTCGAGGATTGCTGGGGGAATTCGAAGATTAAAAAATGCAGCAGCTGATGACGATTCGCTGCCAGGCCACGGAGTGGTGAGTGCCCGATCCTGCGCAAGAGCGGCGACAGTCGGATTCTTACGGGCTTCGGAGGGTCGTGGAAATGCGTACTCTGTTTTCCCGCCATGCTGCCATCAGCTTGAGAAGATCTTTGAGGAGGCGGAGGAGGAGTTCGGGGGTCTTCCATTTGATTGAAAGGAGTGCTCTCTGCATGGTTGGCACCAGGACTTGAATCGAATCGAATTGACAGAAATTGAGCGGCAGCTGGTAGGGGTCATGGAGTTCTGGCCAGAGTTCCTTGCAGGTACCTCCGGGCGAGAATTCATCGCTGGGGGTGTGGGAGGAATCGCCGGGGTCATTGCTGGACATCCTCTGGACACCCTGCGTATACGTCTGCAACAACCACGAGCCAATCCTAGTCTCGCGCCCATCAAGGCCACCGCCCTGCTCCGTCAAATTGTGGCAAAAGAAGGAGCCCTCGCTCTGTTCAAGGGCATGTCATCTCCCGTGGCGACCATTGCATTCCAGGTGAATACTTCCCTCTCTTGGAAAGAAATTCTAGAAACCAGAAATTCTCTCGTGCTGGATCGACCTCCTCACTTCCTCCGCTCCAATTTCGAAATTCCACCATTTCGAATCGGATTCTGCACTTTTCGGAAAGGCAATGAATCAACAGGTGCCGTTGCTATTTTGGCGGAAACCCTCGTCTAATTGCAGTCACTCATTCCGCCGTGTGACGCAGAATGCGGTCTCGTTTCAAACGTACGCCGTGGTATCGAGAGCGTTGCAGCGACGCGAGGACGACAGCCACACGCTGTCGTATAAGAACGTGGCCATAGCTGGAGTGTGTGCGGGAACGATTCAGACGCTGATTCTGAGCCCCGTGGATTTGATCAAGATTCGCCTGCAGTTGCTCACGGATCGAGTGTCCAAGGCCCGCGCGGTCCGAGCCGTCGGGCCTCTCGATGTGGTGCGCGGCATTCTTCGCAAGGAGGGATTCCCCGGGCTCTACCGCGGACTGACCATCACTGTCATCCGCGATGCTCCGAGCCACGCCGTCTACTTCGGAACGTACGAGTACGCCCGCGAATGTTTGCACCCGGGATGTCGACAGAACGGCGACGAGTCGCTCCTGACCATGCTCACGGCCGGGGGCCTGGCGGGGGCAGTGAGCTGGATTTTCTGCTACCCTCTGGACGTCGTCAAGTCTCGACTGCAAGGGCAGCTTCCCGGAGGGCCTCAGCGATACACCGGAATTGTGCACTGCATGCGCAAGAGCGTGGAAGAGGAGGGCCTGAAGGTGCTCTGGCGCGGTCTGGGCACGGCAGTCACTCGTGCTTACCTTGTGAATGGTGCCATCTTTTCTGCCTACGAGATGACCCTCAGATTCATCAATCCTCGCCCCCCCGGAGACTTGGGGTTGAAAGCCATTGATCTCTCGGCCTGATACAGTACACCGTCGGTCGCTTCAGAGACTTCATTCCCGTTCACTGCACTGCATTGAATCGAATCGAATCGAATCGAATTCTCGAGTTGAGCTCGATCGGGGAGTATGTACAGCTCGCTCAACTTGGCCTGCTTCGTAGCAGCAGCGTTCCCTGGTCGTCATTGATTTCCATCATTTTTTGAGAGGAGGCGCAGTAGCCACCCCTTGGACACAAACTTACTTTCTGTCGACTCAGAGCCTCCCGGAGTCGCGTTGTACTTCTGTTCAACTGTATTCGAATTTCTCCCTAACCCGTGGGTAGTAAGTAGTGCAAGTCCTTTCTGATAGCACTTGTTTAGTAGCGGTTAGCAGTGAACAAGTTCTTCCCACTGGAGGACAGCAATCACAGGAATGAGCTTCTGATCATACACGTGTACAGTCAAGCATCCGTCAGTAAACCCTGCTCCATGGGGCACAAAACATTTTAGACATTGAGTGCACAGGCGAAATCGTTTTCAAAAGTTGCTTCACTCAAGGTTTGTTCATACACCTCGAACGTGTGTCTACGTGTGTGTACATTCTCTGATCCCACGTCCCTTGTGGGGTTCCCGTGGACAGTGATCGTTCAACAGTCATATAAAAGATTTGATTTGAGAGCAGTGATGTTGACAAGTTTGTTCGCTAAAGGAGATGGTCTGAATGCCAAATGGGAATGTTATCAGCTAACAAGCCTACTACTTCATCTAGTTTGACTTCTGCATCCAGGATTGACAAACAGAAAGAGAGAGAGCAGCGACCGTTCGGCCGTCGGAGTCATTTCAAATGTGCTTTGCGCTCAATGTGCTGAAGTCTCCGTTTGCTGAGATTGTAATCTTTACGTAGCAAGAGGTTCGCTTCTCTCGGCTTACTTCTTCAACTTTGAGATTTTCTCGTCTAAGATGCGTTTGAAGCTTCTGCAACCTGGAAACTCGACTTTCTTTTCGTTCGTCACGATATTGTTTCATCTTTCTGACCATGTTCTTCTCGAGAAATTAGGAATTTGGGTACTATCGAGTCCAAGGCCTTCCCTTGCTCGCGGGTACTTGGCCTCGTCCTTCACAGTCATAAGTCCGTATGAAAGTCTAGCTTCTCTCTTCGTCGCGTAGCGGTGGAAGGACAGGAATGATAGTCGGAAATGAATGTGGTCACAAAAGACGGTCTGCTCCTGAGGATCGTGGGGAGAATTTGCTTGGCCGCAGTAAAGTGACAATGTACAGACTTGTCCGTCCGTCAACAAAATATTTGCCGCATCTCGCAAGGAGAAAAACAGTATGTTTCATGCTCTGAGGAGCAAGTTTACAGGTTCCACTCGTCGAAAGACATGACCGTGTAAAAAAATTTCGTGTTCTCGTCTTCGAGGGAAATCCTCTTATCACGAAGCACGCTGGTTTTGATGGCATTCCACCGCTCCACGTCCTTCACGAGGGCGCGCTCACGGCAGTACATAGGGGCAAACTCGCTCCAAAAGTGCAAACCATTACTACTGAGTTCAGTCAGAGTTAACATGTTCAAAGTCGCTTCCTCCTCGTTCAGTCCACTCCTGACCTCCTGAAACGCCTGCTCGAACACGCGCATCCGTTCCTTGACAACCAGAGCCTTCTCTCCAGGAACGACTTGCCGCTTGATACTGGCCTCTCTCTCACAGGCATCGTCGAACGAGAGAACCACATTCGCCAAGTGATAACTCCCCTCGATCCTCCGAGGAAAATCGGCGCCCGCGCACTCAATAATCCGCGCCCTGCTCTCGTTCAGCAGAGCGTTCACCTCCACCATACTCCGCCTCCTGGTCGACCCCATTCTCGGACACAGGCCAGCAAAAAGCAGCAAGAAATCCTCGAGCACGCGGATTTTCGACAGGCGATTCAGAAACAGGAGCCCGATTGCGCCACACACGACGGTGCCCACGCCGGTGGTGGTCACCATGTTGCCGTGCAGGAGGGGAATGGGCGGGAGGGATGCGAACCCGGCGGCAGCAAAGGCCCCCAGCACGAGGACGACGGAGACGAGGAGCAGGAACGAGGTGAGAGCGAGCCATCGACGAATGCTGGTGACGGTGTTGCCGATGTAGACGTCCGACATGGGCAGCACGGTGCCGGCTCCGGCCATGACGGTGGCGAGCGAGAAGAAGAACGAGAGGCTGTTGAAGGCCCAGAAGATGCGCACTTCCTGGTCGTCGCCGTTGGGGGGCTGCAGCCAGCCGCCGAACGTCACACTGGCGATCAATGCCGCGCCCACCAGGATGGCATTGGCCGCGTCCACGAACACCTGCCGGTCGCGGTACAATCGCTCCACCTCGTCCTTCACCTCGGGCACCGTCAGCAGCAGCTTCTGCAAATCCCGCCCCACCTTGTGGTCGATCGCCCGATTCTCGATGGCAATTTGCAGCACGGGCCGGCCCTGGCTGTCCTCCTCCGTGGTTCGGATCGTCCTCTCCGTCGCTCTGGTGGTGAACGACCTCACGGCCTCCGCGGCCCCCGCATACACGGCCCAGTGGAGCGGCGTGTAGGCGCAGCAGTCCACGGCATTCGGGTCGACAAACTTGTTGTCCAGCAGCTCCCCCACCGCGGCGCTCTTGTGCGCGCACGCCATGTGCAGCGCCGAGCGCCGGAAGTAGTCCACGGCGTTGAGATGCGCCCTGAAGGCATCGGAGCGGGCGAGCCTGCGGACGATTCTGGGGAGATTGCCCAGCACTCCGTACTGCAGGGGGGTCATCCAGAAATTGTCGCGAAAGTCCCAGAGGCAAGGCGGCGGGAGGTCGATGCCCTCGTACCACTTCAGGAGGAGATCCACCATCTCCAGGTCGTTGGCGCACACGGCGAGATGGAGCGCGGTCCAGCCGTGCCTCGTTCGGGCGTGCAGCACCGGGAACGGGTAGTAGGCGATGCGCGAGAGCAACCGTGCGATCTCCAGATGCCCGCCCACGACGGCTCGGTGGAGGGCGGTGTAGTCGTCGACGTCCTTGGCCGTGTGGACGAGGCTTTGGAACGGCGAGCTGTTCATGAATTCTGAGACGAATTCAACTTGCCCCGACGCGCAGGCCCAGAGCAGCGCCTTGCGCCAGACCTGTACCGGCGCATGATCGGCCCCCTGCGTGACGAAATTGTGCAGGCTCGAGGGATTTCTCAAGGCCGCGCGAAACTCGTCCATCAGGTCTTTCCCTGTCACCGAGCTCATATCTTTCGCTTCTCCCTCACCTCGAGCCATGTTTCGAAATTGATTGCTACAATTTGAGAGTTTGAGTCTGTTCCTTCCTTACAATGATTCCTTTTCCCCCTGTTGTGTTGACGGTGTGATGATCCCCGGGCTGATCCACTTCTGAAGCACGCAGATTTCAGTGTATAAGAGCAGAAGCAAGTGCCGAATCCCTAACGCTGAGCTCTTTCTTATTACAAGCCGACGTTCCTGCAGCGACTCCAGTCTATTGATCCAGAAAACATACATTGCCGTGCTCCCGAGCTTATCAACATTCAATCGGGGCACTAGTGAGATAATGTGCACCTAGTCCCACAATCTTGCACATGAACTTTCTCGAGCTAAAACCAGCGACTTACCAGAAACATAGCAGACAAAAGTCCCTGACAGGGGTCAGTCCTCCCTCAGAACGTCTACTCGACCGGTCTACAAATCCAACTTCATCAACCTCTCTCCAACAAGAATATTTCATGGGGTCCATTTATATGGATCGGTCGACGGGATAACGTGAGGAGTACTCGAGTTTCAGAAACCTCACTTTTCTTCCTTATTAGGCTTGTGCGAGCGGGCAATGTAGTGTACAGCCAGCTTGCTTAGAGGAAGAGCCAGACCGTTAACCTTGTTCTGTTTGGCGTAAGCCTTAATCCACCGAGCTTTGAGTTTGCTCCTAGAGGAGCCTGGAGGAGCAGCTGGAACGACCTCGCATCCGTACACTCAACCCGCGCTTTCCATCTCAAAATGCATGGAGGGGTAAGCAAGCAACAACTCAGCAAGTCATATCGGCGAGGGACGAGATGGTGTGTACCACCAACAACTCCTCGCCATTTCAATGACGTGAATTTGAAGCCTCAGCTTTCCATTTGAAAATCTCAATTTCGCTATAAGCCCGTCCTGCGAAACGAGCATTCCTTCCCTTCTAAGTAATCGACAATCCAATACTCTATGTGTGCATCGTCCTTTCCTTATCCATCTGAAGTGAAAATTCAGAACGGCTCCAAGTGATATTGCATGCTGTATGACTTCACTTCAGTGTCACTCACGTGTTTGCCTATCTCGATAGGATATTGCTCATGTGAAGGATGCACGGTTACGTTGGTCTTGGGCTACGGTAGAAATTACAGTTCTATTATGAGTGTGGTCTATCTCTCATAATGCTGTCAAACGATTTATTCCCATTTCATACTTTCATTTTCTATTTTTTTTCATACGGTTTTTTTTCATTTATATTCATATTTGGGACGTCTTTGGTGGCATCATTGTACCAGGGATATTCTAATGTGTGACATGAGATTTGGCAAGAAGACAGATATTTTTGTCAATTTCGTGTGGAGGGGTAAGTTTATTATCGATGGAGAAAACGATACTTACAGCGTTCTTGGCGAGTTGACGCTCATTACAACTTTGTCATCTTCTCGACTTGTGATCGCATATAGATCTATCTTGGAGATATGTGCGAGAGACGTGAATATATGATCATTTATTTTATATGTATTATTATGACATATGAAAGATATTTTATCACTGGATGTATGACATAAGTTCCCATCTTTTTCCTCTTTGGTTATCGATTAGACTAGAGTCCTACAATCTATATTGATGGACCTACAGTTTCAGGATGCTCTACATGCACTTTTAGTGGATCCGGCCATTCTTTGTACTACTAGAGTTTGTCTACGTTCTTGTTCGGGCAAGGTTGCAAGCACGTGGATCTTTGCTCTACCATGCATCAGGGCTTTTCGACTCGCACTAGCTACTTTCTCCACAGCGATGGGGTTCCGTCTTGGTTTGATCCATCCATTTACATTTTCATTACTGAACATGTGAGTGTAGTATCATTTTAGATACAGCAAGTGTTCATATGACTCGATGCCCATTCGGATGGCAGAGTATAGCTACCCATGATGCCATTAGGGATGTGGTGTTTGCTATGGCGCGAGAGGATGGATACCTCACATGGAGAGAGCGTTGGTATGTCTTGTAATTAACTAGGTTAGGACAGACTTGTATTTGGTTTGGGAGGACTAGGTTGGTTCGGGAGGATCAGGTTGTTGTGGCAGATGTGGTGCTTACAGATCCTACTAGAGATAGTTTCAGAGGGGATGATCACCCATCCTCAAGGATTGGGTAGCAAGTGGAGCGGCTGCAATCAAGATCTCCAAGTTTAGAGGTATGCATAGAGGTCACATTTTTGTTCCTCTAGCTTTGGAGTTATATGGAGCTATGAACATCGACTTCGACATGTTCGTGAGGGAGTGTGCGAGAGCCTACCATACTAGGCGGCATGGGGTATCACTTTCTTTAGTTTACTGTATAGCATATTTTAGACAACGTGGCTCTTTGTAGAGCAATGGAACCAGCTAGTGCTCTTTGTAGAGCACTAGCTGGTACAATCCATAGAAGAGCAATCATGTCATGTGATGTTTCTTCGGACGCTACTGTCGCTTGTAGACCGTTTGACATAAGTAATTTGGATATCTCAGGTGATGTAGAACATATTTCCCAATGTGATACTATTGGGACCTAGCCCCATGTTACCGGTTTGCTTCCATCCTTGTACGCTTTGATGGGATCTTCCCATCCCTTTGTTATTATACTTTGTACCTTTTTATTATATTACTTTGTACAAACGGCAACAGTGGATTACATGTTCATAGTGACATAAAAACATGAAACCTCCGCTCCATATTGTAAGAAGTACCACTCATCTCTGAATACTCCTCTTCATTGTATCTAGATTGAATTGCACTGCTTCTCTCTATTGGTGTACACGTTATTCTAAAATCTGTTGCTACATTCAATTGCTGCTACTTATGCTTCTTTATTCTTCATTACAAGAGCCTAAGATGATCGTGACTATTTTTAATAGCTTCATAGTATTTTCTTCTCTTCCATCGTGAAACGTTGAGTTGGGCCGACCGGTCTTATTCATATTGTGAGGAGTATTGTATTTCTAATAACTAAAATTTGGCTATGTTAGCGTGTCACTTTCAATTTATAAATGATCTCAGTAAAATAATTCTCTCTACTCTAGTATTGTTCGTCGATCCATTTATCTATTTCGCATGGTTAATCTTTCATTTATATTCCTACTAGGCTTGAAAACTTTTGATATGAGTATCAAGATTATATTCTATGACATAATTGGACCATTAACACTCAAGTGTGTGATATGAGATTTGGCAAAGAAATAAACATCTTTGCCGATTTTTTTTAGAGTGGTAGGTTTATTATCAATGGATGAGACAGTACATGTAGCCTTAGAGTTGTATGGAGCTATGGACACCGACTTCGACATTTTCATGAGAGAGTGTGCGAGAACCTACCATACTAAGCGACATGGGTATCATTTTCTTTATCATATTGTGTAGCTTGTATTAGGCAGAGTATCCATTGTTCTACATAAAGCACTAGCGGTTGCAATCCATAGTAGAGCAATCATGTTAGGTGATGCTTCTTGGGATACTCCAGTAGTATGTAGACTGGATGATCTAGATAGTTTGGTTATCTTAGGTGCAATATGATATATTTCCCATTGTGATGCTATTGGGGACTAGCTCCATCCTACCCGTTGGTTTCATCACTATAAGACTTGATGTGATCTTTCCATCCTTTTTGCTATATTATTTACTCCTTATATTAATTGATGAATGATTGAATCACATGATTTTAGATGAAACATTAAAGGTGAAGATAGGAAAGAATCCAATGCATGAATATGATTTCTACATATTAGGAGGTTCATCAAAGTAAATAAACATAAAATAAATTTGACGGGGATAAAAAAATTTATTAATAAAATTTCAGATTTTATTGAAAGTGACCAAAATTTTTACGCTAGTGGTAAGTTTGACTCTTACGGGGGAAAATGTTTATCCCCTTGTCGTAGAAACGTGTTAAGATTGAATCACATTGATCTACGGTTCATTATTGAATCACGTACCATCAATACTTCGCTCTTTGAAAAAATAAAAATTTGTTGGAAAATAGCCTAATGTTGACAATGACTATGAGTTGTGTGCAGATGGGTACACCAAATTCCCGTCACGTACGCTCGGCTGCTTCACCGGTGGATAATGAATGGACTAAGTGTAACGACTAGTCGGAGCCAGATTTGAACCGTACTAAACGTAACTGTAGACGGAGAAGTTGCTCGCGCAGTTAATAAAGCAACAAATAACTAATTATACTTCTTATTGTATAAGATTCAACCAGTTTAATTTATCAGGGCATATTAGCAAGTCTGAGGTATAAATTTCTTTTATTATGAACACTTGAATTTGAAATTTTGCTTGGTGTACCCATCTATAAACCTGACAATTTCCACAAAAAAAAATTACGCAAACTTGAAGATCTTTTGATAATCTGAATCCGAATTTCACTTAAGTACATTCACCTGTTTTTTTTTTAAACAACATTCCAATGGTAATCGGAGATTCGAGCTATTGCCACACATTGTGTCACATGTTCACACTTCGCTTATGGAGCATACAGTCTGAATCGACCAGAAGTTCATGGCCTTGACCAAACTGGTGGTGATTACCAACTTCATCTCACCCCATAGAGGTTATATCCTCAAGTAGTGAAAACTAACTAGATGTTCATCAATGAAGTGAAGTATCTTTGTCTTGTTGTCACACACCACTTTGAACATTCAAGAATGATTTGTTTCCTTATCAAAATACAATAAAACGTCAATGTGAGATTTTTAGTACAATTTCATCAAAACTTGTTCAATCATTCAAACACATTGTGAGAAATTTGAATTTGTTCTTGTCGGTTAGTCCATTTACAGAGCTCAACTCTTCAACCACTTTGATGGACAACTTATTTTTTGTGTTTTTCTTGAGATGAACTCTTTTTTTTCGTTGTGGAAAAATCAATAAAAGAGCACAACGAACTGTATTCAGGGAGGAAAATTCCTCCCTGAAAAGCATCACGTGTCCATCCTCACAAGGGCTCTAAAATGAATTGGAACAGCTTCCAAAAAAATTGTCATAAAATTTTATAATCTTGTCAAAAAAACAAGTTAATGTGTGTATCTACATGAACAAACATTTCAATGAATTCCAGCACATCCGTTTTTGAAAACATTTCATTGCTTACACTCTCAGTCTTCGAATGTTTCCAAAATGTGCTAAATTGCTTTCGGATGTGTCAGCTCCATCATAATCTCCAACTCTAATGCTTCAAGTAGGAAGTGTCGGATTTGTTGTCTTAGGGACACTCTCTACATATCACCATCTATTCAAATTTCACTTTCCAAAACGAGCTACACTTTCAGGGCTTGTCAAGGGGTTCCAAAAACTCACACCAAAATTGCACACCCGGCAACGTTGGACCCCTCCCCACAATTTCAAAGGAAGCTTCCAGGCATACGGTGTGGTGCGATGAGTTGCTCGTAGACATAACAGATATGGACAATGTTTTTTATTTCTCTGGTTTGTCATTGTCACAGTCATACGAATGTGACAATTGATCCGATTTTAGTCAAATTGGTCTGACACCTCACGGCAACGGTGCCTTGTGGTAATTTACGTAAGTGTTATGTGGTACATTTGAAACCCCTTGTAAGGTTGCATCCCTAGAAGGTTATGAAGTATTTGCGGATGTATGAACGCTAAGATTTTTTCCCTTTGGTGATTGGAGTTCTACGGCACTGCAAGCCTAAAGTTGGCAATATCTCTTAGGAATGTGCAAACATGGTATATTCTCTCTTTATCTGAGGTCAATGTTTAGGGTGAGAGGTTCCAATGCATAAAATGTAGGTTCCATTTATTGATGGCAAGGTGATTGTTAATATGATGCTATGCACAATGTAAGGTTTCGAACCTTGTATAAATGTTGTGGCTTCCCATGCTATCCGATATTTTGGCCGCCTGATTTGACTTGAATTTATCCAATATGGTACTTCTATAAAGACGATGTACGGAAAGTAACAAATTTTATTGAAAGTGTCATCTTTTACATCTGCACATATACAAATTTTTCAATTAGTGTGGATTTTTACAAGGCCAGTGAATTCCACATTACTTGTTTCAACATCTTAAATTATTCTCGTACCCTGCATAGTGTCATGGAGGTAATTTTCCATGTTTCAAATGAGAATATATTCACTTGAAGTTAACAATAACCATCAAAATTGCGCTACTCTTAGAAAAT
The DNA here is from genome assembly GCA_014180765.2 of Marchantia paleacea. Classification (NCBI taxonomy): domain Eukaryota; kingdom Viridiplantae; phylum Streptophyta; class Marchantiopsida; order Marchantiales; family Marchantiaceae; genus Marchantia; species Marchantia paleacea. The sequence goes on along the minus strand of MUAA02000106.1, from coordinate 1,242,186 downwards.
AGAAGATACAATATTGAAACAGAAAAGCTATTTCTTCCAGGAGGATGGAAGTGCATGTGTCGAATATTCTAAACAAAAGATATTTTGTAAACAGATGTAGGGAGATATCCCAACGGTCTATAGCTTACGGAACTCACTTGTTTCGTTTGTATGCGTTATCTTTTGTTCGTTTTAGTGTTAACCTTTCATGTTAATAAAACACTCTGTTTGAGCTGTAAGTCAAGTAATGAAGCTTAACCAGTAAATCATCTCATCCTGAAGTGTTGTACAATCTATAGCAAAAAGCCCTTCACTCATCGGAAATTCAGTGTGGAGACGTGCCTTCGGACTCAAGCGGTGAGGGAAACTGTGTTCCTTCGAAAGTTTGTTCTAGGCTACGAGATGACAAATTGGACTTTACAAAGGAGACAAACGATAGAACTCAATCCGGCTTTTCAACGTTGAACGGTTTGATTGCATAATACATTCTTGAAAGAAGTTGCAAGGACATAGTTGACTTTATGCTACTGTGACATTGCCCATTCTTTGCCGACACTATTTTCGGCCCACCTGACACAGGATATTGAAATAGCATAAGTAAAAATTTCAATATAGACACACTCTCCTCGTAAGAAATAAGCAGCATTGGCTTTTATGTCGAAGAGAATCATCTTGAGCAAAAATGGTGCACATCACAGTTCAGCACTACTTCGCTACAATTCACAAAACTAAAAGTCTTGAACCATCAGTCTTCGCAAAGCGCATGCATATTCGAGGTTCAGATGAGAAGACTTCGCTTAGTCGTGAAAACTAAGGACCAACTGAACCAAAGAAGCAAAACATGTCTTCTCGGGTCCCACTTCTTTATTCGAGGTCATAAGTACCGAAGACAATCAATATATAATGAATCTAATATTCATCACTGACTATCCACTTTTGTTAGCTTTCAACAGAAAAATCTAATCACACGGCTATTGCTAGCTTGGATAAGACGCGAATTTCAGGTAACAAGTAGTTAGAAATACTCTCCAGTAACAAACCTCTTAAGAGTGCGTTGATATTAGTCTTCTCTAAAAATTCAGATTACCCTTGAGAGAAGGTACAATTTACGAGTGAGGTATGTACACCCTCGTAAAGAAACTCTCCACATTCTTGGAGATGTATACTGTGGGTTACTTGATCTGTTCTACATCGGCAGGTGTGTTGCCTTGGACATCTTTGAACGTCCGCCTAAATGAATAAGTTTGTGAAAAGCTACTCGTCAAAATAGCTAAGAAATCTCCTAATAATCTCAGCTTTTGTTAAAACCAAGAGCTGGATCCACTAGGAGAAAATAAATTGGACCGCACCCGATACATCATGAGGAAGCTGAAAGCTGGAAGGGTGAAGGAACAAAAGTAAGAGTTAATGCAAAGCTTCCAGCTGAATTTCCATCCCCCGAGCTGGAGAAGGATGACTGTCTTTTGAATCTCTCGAGAAAAATGAGGACCCATTGTGGGGCGATAGATCTTGTACGTCCTCTTCACTTCCAAGTATTCTATCAAACACCACTGTATCTTGATGCCTCCTGCAATTGAGGAGATCAACAAGCAAAAAAAGTTTAGCTAAACAAATATCATAACCGCACAAAACTATTAGAGTCCGACCGTATGAAACATTTGAAGAGCACTCAATGTTCCCTGTACATACATACCAAAAGGCACAAACTGATGAGACAATTGCTTAGATCCGGAATTCTTTTTCACCTCAATGATACCTTTTGAACCGAACAAGCAGCAATTATATTTACCAAGAAAAACTTCTAGCTCGAACCAGCCAACTAATCTAAATTCAATCATACTTCTTGTCGGTGACTTACTTGCTGCAAAATCCTTGAAACTCGACGTAGCCAACAATGGCTGCAACGGCAAAAAACCACGCAAAAAGAGCCCACTGGAGCGGTTTCATAGTTCCCACACCATCTCTCTCGGCTAGTTGTGAAATTCCTGTTACGAGAGATATGAACCCAAGTAACAGTGCTGATCGACCAGTGTACCTACAAACGTGTACCCAGGAAGCTACAAACATCAGTAATCACAGGGCAACACAATTCTTCATTAATCACTTGCGGATGTAACTCGTAACTGATTACCTGATTCTTGATATTTTTCTACTACCTTTCACAATGGCCATCGAGAAGCTTTGTTGAGATATAGAAACCTTACAAACTGAACACATCGTACGAATATGTTCTACTTGATACTAGTTATACTTATTATACTGAAAACACAGGAGATGGATACAAACCCAACACAGGCTTCAGCGGTGACGATCCCATAAGAATACATACAATACTTGTTAAAACCAAAATACACAAATTTCCACAAGGCATGTATGTCGTTCAGGGTATGAAACCTTACATGTGCACATATTGCCATACGGTTCTCTGAGTTCGTTCTGGTTCCCCGGGCACAGATTTCGACGGGCGCAAATAACCATTGATGGCCTGCCAGCATGCTAAAATGATACTTGCCATTCCCACCTTCATGTGTGCTGTTCTTGTATTGAATCTGCAACGGCTCACCGATCACGAACATCAAGAAACTGAACAACTGAAACTTGCTCCGGAGAATAAAGACTAAATAATGCTATGAAGGTCAACTAGTCTGCTAGATTAAATGCATATGTATCACAACTGAAAAGTCACAAACGGTGAGACAAGTTGATGAGCAACTATCGGTAATGATCGGTCAATGATCTCTTCGTGGAGGTGGAGAAATGGAGCAATAACATACCCATGAAGCTCTGCAACGGCAAAGAGGAGACCAAGCAGCATAACCACAAGTCCACTTAATTGTGAATACATATGAATTCTGCATACACCAAACACAAAGAGTTCAGCTCTTATCCAAGATATCTATGATCTAAAGGCATTCGAACTTGGTACCTGTCTTTAGATAATACAATCAACCTCGAGAACAACTCCAAAACAAACTGTACTCATTAGTATTTTCCTGTCATGTCCTAAATCTTAACTCGTACCTCCAGAACAACATAAGAATAGAAACAACCATACATTAAAGCCCTTCGAACTCCCTAGGTCCACGTTGGTAAGGATCTCGTAGTGATGGAGGTGGGACCCCGTATCTTGAATTCATTTCAAAACTTACAGCATAAATTAAGTACGACTTTGAAGAACCAATTGGAGTAAACCAAAAACGGCAGTTACTTACTCAAACCATCCGTTGCTGTCCAGATGCTTCAAATATCTTGCTCCTAAAACCCCGCCGGGGAGTAACAAACCCCAAGCAATAAACATCATAAACCCATGCACCTGATACAGGCATCCACATTGCGCGACAGTGTCAGGGTGTGTCGTGACGCAATTACTAGTAAGAAGAAACTCACGAATGTGATGGTATAGATTTCATATGCTAAATAGTGGCTTTTAGAGCCGTCACAACTGCGTAATGATCTAATTATAAACAAGTTTGTGCAGTAATCTGCAAGCTAGATTTACTGCCATCGTGACAGACTATGCGGACGCTATAACATGGAAACAACTTCGGTCGTTCTCGATGCGAGTACAAAGAATGTTCACGTACAGCTAAGACTGGCTGCAGCTGCTCCACTTTTGCAGCACCAAGTAGGAAGGAAATCAAGGTAGATCTGCTGCTGAAATCAGTATGCATGTTGCCATCCGTAAGCTCATCTGCAGCAGGGAATCAACACAGTAACGTTACATAAATATGTCTAAATACGTTTCAAGCATCAGATGATCAAGCATAGTCCTCAGTAAACTAAAGACCATTCTATGTATTTTTGTTGATGCGACTCTAACCATGGAATACTTCTCACTAGATTCAACGACATCTCGCTCCATCTGAAGTAGTTGACGTACCCAGTACTTTTACTCTAGTTTTGCCTTGAAACAGCCGCTAGAAAAATGGATATGTTTTGAAGAAGCAGACTTCACAGTAATGGGTAAAAGACGTGCCTGAAGTCCACGCGTCACCAAGGGCCCACACAACCTTGAGAGGCGTAGCAGGATCAATCACGTTCTTGCAAAGCGTGCCTTTACCGCACGATGGTTGCAAGGGTCTGCTGAACTCAAAGGTGACAATACCATCTTTCGTCTCGCATTTCTTGTCTGAAAGCTCCTCTCCTGTTGGATGTATACTGGATGCTGATTTTCCGTCCATCCAGTATGCCTCTATGTGGCCCACTCCTTGATCATCAACCCACCCTACGTAGGAAAATGAATTTACCATTCCACTGCAAATAATAACCACATAAAAGTAGAGTCAGAAACCTGACAAGGAAGCTGTAAAAAACGTAGAAGCATTAAAAATTTAAGGTGCAATTCAGTTCACTGACCCTCAAGACAAGGAGGAGCATGCTGAGCATGTAGAGCAGACTTACCTGCCAAAAGCTATTGCTAAGTATCCACTCTTCACCTCACCACGAACAGCTAAGTAGATACGATTACTATTCACAGTCCAGAAAAGAGTGACCTGTTTGTCAAGGAAATGATGTCAGTACCAGCTTAGGGTGAAAATCATTTCAACATCAGGAAAACTGTAAACTGAAGGAACCTTAGGCACTTGTTGCAAATTTCGAAGCAGTTTCAGAAGCACTAAGCACTGCCTTAAAACAGAAGAGCTTCAAGGAGAAGTCCGTACCCGATTGTCAGCTAAAGGAGCACTTGAGTTATACATGTCTGACAGACCGCCATCCACAACCTCCATCTTCCACCCTCTTTTCTGTGTAAAGTAATCCTGCAGTTTAAAACCAAGACAGTTATAAGCAACTGCCAATTCCGATACTCTGAGGTCAAAAACGTTCGTAGGGTTAGCTTGGCACCTGATAATAGACCAAGTCAGGAGTGCTGCGATTCGGAAGCCAAGTGAGGGGATACGGTATAACAGGCACTCCATGCACCTCAGGCCCTCCTGCATATATGATCTCGCTGGCATTTGTCGCTCCACCAAGCGGGTCCGATGTGATATAGAAAGCAATATCATGTCCTGCTTGAATTGAGAAGTCAACAGGAACACCCCTCTCAACTCTAAGTAGAGGAGACTCTTTTTGGTTAATGTACAGAACTTTCTTGGGAAACGGTGGGTTGGGGTAATGCACAGCCACATCTGACCCAACCACAATTGTGGTGCCTCTGTCAGCAACAACAACGTCGGTTTGGTGTGTATTGGCGACCATGGGACCCAAACATTCATCAACTGAGTCCCCCACATTCAGCTTCCTGTAACCATAAGAAGGACCATGATTTTGAGGAGTACGATTGTGCTTGATAAGATCTGGTGGTTTCATCATTCCCATCGCCCATATGACCTGCATGCTACTAGTAGTATTTATCGTGACATCGAAGGTGGCATCCACACCCTGAAGTTTCCTTTGGTATCGAATGAGAGTGATACCTAAGAGTAGTGACAAGTACAATAGTCAGATCTTCCTTCTCGAAACTTCTACCTCTGTCACTTTGAGTTATTTTATTTCTCCATGATCAACTCTTACGCACATCACTTGGAGAAAGCAATAATACATGGACAAACTGGAATCTAGAGTGCAAGGAAAGAAGTAAAAAGGACATCTTTCTGTAAGAAACTGCAGGATTTACCATCCACTTCCTGCCCATAAACAAGTTTCGTATTATTGGCACCCATGTTGTATCCGCCAGCAAAAATAGAATCAGGACAAACCCCGGAAGGACTATTCGTGTCCCAGCTACACTCAGCGTAATCACCCAAATAATAGTCCTCCGCGAACGGAAAACCCTGAAAATAGATAGCGAGGCAGATCAGATGACATTAGGTCACTTTCCCTAGAGCAACTGATTTTATAGTTTTGAATCTACCAATGCAGATGACTGTCAAACGATTATCACGAGAAACTTGCGAGCCAAATAAGCATGAATACTGTATCTGCAGTATTAAGATGCGGATAGGCATGAAATGAGTAAATGCCTCCCTGTCTTCTTTGGTCACTATTTGAAAATACATTCGACGCACGAACACATGTAAAAGCATAAATCACTCAATTTACACACTGACTACTTCTCGGAACAGTTTCTATGTATTCGTCACCGTTAAAAACTACCTCACATTCTTCCGTAACCATGGAACAACATTTGGCTGATTGGCTAATGTCCATCAACGCAATATCACTCGCAGGACTTCGAACATGTCCGCTGAACATGCCAAAACCAGTGACATTGTCTTCACATTCAATACAAAAAAATAAAGGTGGAGATTTACTAATAGAGCCCGTTACTTACTTTCTCATCCATTCCAGCAACCACGGCATCCGCCCCGAGCATGAAGCCTTTTTTTAAGCCTGGTTGAGCCCAAGCAAAAGCCATGTACTGTGATTTCGACAAAGCTGCTTCGAGCCCAACGTCTATGGTTCCCGCCGCGGTATTGAGAGTCCACCGTAAACGGTATGTGGAAGTAAGGGAGATACAGTTATCGAACATAGTTGGCTGCTTTTGACCACTAAGCACCACTTCAGGGGGCGCAGGTGCTGGTTCATCGGCATACAAAGGCGCGTTGGCACTTGGTGCCCAAGCCGAGGCAGGACCGGGTGCTGGTGCTGGCGCTGGGGGTTCTCCATCAAACCCACTTTCAGGTGGAGGACCATATTCGACCGTCTCAGGAATGTAATATTCAAGCAAAACATGCCCAAAATCCGATCCTGTAGGTTTATCCCAAACACTCAGCACTTTGAACTCCTCCCATGTATAATTTTTCTGTAAAGTAACCTGTGGACGATATCAAGCATTCTCAAAATCGATCGATAGTTTCTTGTCAGATTTTACGAACAAAAAAATCCTTCAGCTATATGAACAATCTCGGTGGACAATGCAGATATAAACCACATAAGCTTTCTCAGCTCGACATCGACGACTACTGCATTTTGATTGACTGACTGGTCACCGAACCTTCCTCTGCAACGTAAAATGGACTCACTTCAAGAGTGTCGTTTCTGTACGTTTGGTTGAGTTTGGTATTTGAAATAGGGAATCCGTTCGTCATGTTCTCAAAATCTTCCCCAAGTGAACCCCACCAGTAAACATCAATTCCAGCTAGCATATCAAATTTTGTCACCTGCACCAAATGAATGATTCTCTTGTTAATCCGCGGGCCACATACTCAACAAACATCTGAAACCAATATTTCCAACATTTTCAACTACCCAATTAAAACATACAAACTCAAGACGAACAAACACAACGGTCCAAATTGGACGTTGAATTGTCAATCTTTTTCGGTGTTTCTTTCCGGAAATATCTGTTCCAGATTATGACCATCTGTGTAGACTGTGCACTCCTTGGTTTATAATACAGGAAGACTGTTTAAAAGGTGGAGTTTTACCATGAATGTACAGTCGTCTAAAATCTCCAGAGAACCTCGTAACTGGTGCTGTACCATGAGAAAATCGGTCTTGAGACCTACTAGAGAACTGCTGCTCGTGCAATTGCTGGCAGAGACACGCAAAATCAGCGTTGCAAAAAACACCAGGAAAATCCATAATAAATTCCTCATTTTCCCTTTGACTGCCATGGTTACATACAATCTTCTTCAACTCTGCCCTCTCTGTGAGCTGAAATGCGCCTCTCGGCGACCCGTGAATCCTTGTCGAGAATAACACCATAGGAATTCCCCAAAATTTTCCTTCTCGCGTCTCATAATTGTCCCAAAAATCGCCTCTACATAAGTTAAACTATCAGCTTCATCTTAGGTCGTCTCACTCCAGTAAGCTCCACAGATAATCGGGATAGATCTCTGTCTACACCGCCAGTAAACACTTTCACAAAATCGCGTCCGCCCATAAATCAGTCCAAAATTCCCTTTGATCTGCTTGTTGAATCGTCAAAACAAACACGGACGCCGCCGAGCCGAGGTCACGAACTGGAACCGTGGTCACCAACAAACAACGAGGAGCACAGGCCCAACGGGACTCAAGACCCAACCTCGATCACCCGGGCATCGACCTCGCGGACTAAAAGACTCAAGACACATCACCACGCTCGAAATCTGCCACGAACTGCTCTCCAATCTTCCGTAAAACCAAAAACCCCACACTCAAGTTCTAAAATTCTGCTCCTCAATACCGCCACCTGTCCTGCCCTGTCCAGGCCAATGCAATCCAATCCTCCGACCGAAGCTTCAGCAACGCTCCAAGATCGACACCCAAGACGCAGGTACAAAACCCCGATCACCAACTCAGTAGATCGATCAATCAATCGAGGCGCCGAGCGAGCGAGCGTAAGCGCGAGGTCGGAGACAATGCAGTGCAGAGAGAATGGGGTGGTGGCACCACAGTGTAGTACAGGACAATACAATACTGCAATTCCTGCGTTGGGCTTTCCTTCCTTCACTTTCGCTTTCTTTGGCTTCCGTTGCTGCAGCAGCAGCTGTCGGCTCTCTCCCTCCCGCCTCGCCTTTCCTTCGATGCGACGGAGAGGACAGGACGGAGGAGAAGGAAAGAAGGAAAGGAAGTAAGGAAGGCGCCACCGCGCTCGCTAAATGAACGGGCCGCGGCAAATAAGCCCACGCTCGAAACAGAAAACCAAGCAGAAGGAGCGCCAGCGCCAGCGCGAACAGCGGCGTTAGAATCAATCTGCCGTCGTCGTCAGTCCGTTGAGGTCGCCGGCGCACGAAGCAGTCAAACCCGATGAATTTAAGAGGTCAACGTCAGCTCCTCTCCTATTCCCTCACGTCCTTTCCAGCCCTTTTGTCGCTTCCTCCGTTCCTTGAACTTCCTTCCTTCGCGCGGATGCTCTCCCGAGGTCTCAAGACTCTCAACCCTCTCTTTCTTTGGTGTACACTTTTCGGGCGAAGTTGGCAGAGCGGTGGTGTGCACGGCCGTTCGTGCAGCCATGGCGCGTCGAAATTTCTTTCGTTCGTTCGATCATCATCGTCAATTTCCCTTGCATGCATGTGCTCGAGGCCCCGATGTCCCATGCGGCCATGCCAGTCTTGCAGGTATAGTCTAGTCTTGTGTTTCGCACATGTATTGCTCGTTCAGCAAATGCATGCTGTAGAATACAATGCTCATGTCTCTTTCTCTTTATAGACCAGAGCAGAATCGGCCCGCAGGCATTGTGATTCATACATCTGTATTCTGTTGTCGAAATCGCCTTTTCCTGCTGAGGGTACTCAGTCAGATGAGTATGAGCAAGATCCGCGGCTCGTTTGGGCTATCTGCGCTTCAGGATATGACATCTGAATCTTCTTCAGGTGTTACCGGCAGTGAGCGCTCGACTATTGTATTAAACTCTCCACATTCCACTGATAAACTTCTATCTCAATCGTCGACTGATCCATTTTTCCTTTGGTGCCGGATATAACTAACACGGGGACGCATGTAATCAAAACGCGATGGAAACTATTTACGAGAAGCCAAAAGCAGAGGGCAAAATAAACACGTGGAGACCTGATCTCTCCCTCTCGCTCTCTCTCTCTCTCTCGATATAAATGGCAATCTCTCCCACTGGCGCCTGCATGCAGATGTAAGTACGCCCGTCTCATTGGTCATTCGATGTTAACATTGTGATCTGCTTTTCACACACTGTAAACTCTTTATTAAAACCAAGACCAGTTTCTTCAATGATTGTCTCCGAGCTCCCAAACACGCAAGAGTTGAGTTAAAGCGTTGAAGAGATGTGAAGAGAGTTTAGATCCTTCCCAAAATTTCCTTGACTCCATGGATGTTATTGTGGATTTGTGTTCTCCCTGCTTGGGCATTCCCTGCCACTACCTTCCAAGAATCGAGTCCTACCTACCAGTAGCCGTCATAGTTGTAATTGTTTTATTTTTTTTATACATTTTTTACATCGTAATAATCACTTTCAGGTTGAAATTATTATGAAAATAGTTCTATTGTAGAAAATATCATCTTTAGAAGAAAAAATAAAACTCTTATTTTTAACATGAGTTTATTAGAAACCTCACCATTATTTTGTGAAGTATTTTGTACAAACTATCCAAAACATACTTATTAGTGTAACAATATATTACATTTTATTGGATCCAAAAGAAATGAAATTTCATCAAGATAAAAATAATATGTATTTCAATTTTGTAATATTATTGGATAAATTTATAATTATTATTGTATCAATCAAAATATATTTTGATTGATACAATAATAATTATAAATTTAAAAAATATAAATCAAATATATTTACGTATATCAAAATACATAAATCAAATTGATAAATTTCTTTATTTTATATTTTATTATCTTTTTAAATAATAATATTTTTATACAAATTTGAAATCATTTTTTAACATTAATCATTTATTCTACTTAATTGATTTGTTATTTCTATTCATATCTTGAGCATGTTTAAATATAATTATATGTTTAAATTTTATTTTTCATTTTTAATCCATAGCAAAAATTGATAAAGTTCTCTCACAAAATATAATTTGAATTATTTTTTTCTAATTTTTTTAAAATATTATTTCTATCATCTATTTATTATAATTATATATATAATAGCTTTAAATTAAATTCTTGCTTTTTGAAATTAGACAAAATGTCTCCAAAACATTGAATATACTTTACATGTTAAGAATTCAGAATGTTACAACGTAAATCAATTTGATTTATGTATTTTTTTAATTATTTTTTTTGGGAAAAATTTTCAAATTAAATATGAAGAAAAATTTCATGGATATGAAAGATTTATATTTTTAAAAGCAAATACATTGTTATACAATACACAAAAATTTCATTTTTGCTACTTAAATTTGTTGCATTATGAAAATTTAAAAATATATATTGAATTTATTATTTCTTTAATCTATAAAATTATTATGAAAATATTCAAAAAAATAAAATTTTATAAATCTAAAATTGTTATAAAAATTATATGTTATTAAGATTCAAATTAAATAATGATTTTTCAAATTTTTTTCACTTTGAATACATTGATATTCATATGATAATCATTTGTGTATAATTTTTTATTAATATATTAATAAACTGAATTAAACATACATAGAATAAAACCTTAAGCATATAATTCACACAAACCCCCAAGTAAACACCCATCCTCTTGATAACAATGGCACTAGGGTATAGCAAATACAACTCCTAACTTAATTTGTATAAAAAGTGCCAAACATTGGGAACTATCCAAACAAAAGTGACAAAAAAAAAACAAAAAGAAGCATTTGATAAGGACGAAGAATTTGAAGCAAATAATTTGAGGATAGAAAAATAGTAATTCGTTTGCAATGGACTCTTCCAAGTGGTAAGGCTTTGGTCCTGTTACCCAAGGAAACTCCTAATGCAGGCCATTGAGGCCTGATCCGGCAATATGGCGTGAGTGAAGAAGGGCAATGCAGCTTGTAAAGCTCTTTCGTCTATCTGATTACATACGTTTTGCTTCTATTTCTTAAAAAGTTGATACAAAGACTGAAAATTAGCTTATTAATCAATGAGACATGCTTTCCAAAATGTGGTTTAGATGTTATGCTGAAAATAAAGTAAAGGATAATGTGGAATGAAATGAGTGAGATGTTTATTTAACCATCCACGGAACTCCATCGGGAGTATGTGACTGTCTAATGTCTAATGGATAAGTGAAACTACTATCAAAGTAGTTTCACTTATCAAAAATTTTCTTGTAAAACAATGCAAATATGAAGATCTCCACGCATGCCTAAGTTGCTCACTTATGAAATTTGAAACAAAAGACTGTCATTTACATAGATTGAATTATAAAAATTCCTCATGTGCTTGCTAGTCAACTCGGAATGTTTTCTGTTCTAGCAGAAAACAATAGCCATACCAATCTAATAACGTGTGATTTTAGATGAAATTATTCTAAAAAAGTTATAATTTGAAATAAAATCCATTTGAAAATTTGAAAAAAGAAATTTAATGTAGAAATACTCATAGCTCTTTAAATATACATTGTACAATAAATGTTATATTAAATTGATATTATCAAATTTGTATATAAATAATTGAAAAAATAATTAGAAATGTTGTTTTACCATATCATCAATTATTATTGAATTAATTATATTTTAAAAGTTAAATACAAGTATATAATATAACTTATGCATTGATCATTCTAATCATAATAATTTTCATATCAAATAGTTTCATAAATAAATTATTTCTATGTAAATATTAAAATTAATATTAAATATACACATATAATTCAAGTTTAGATTAAAAAAATTTTAATTTTTTAAAATTGATATATAAATCATGATAAAAATTAAACAAAATTTTCATACATAAACATATAAATTTAATTAAAAACATTTTTATACTACCAAATTTTATTTTATTGTAATTTGATTCAAACATATAATAAATTTATTATTTTATTTCTATTATATGTTTTTAAATCTAATATAGGTTAATAAAAAATTATTCTTTAAATTAAATTAATACAACTACTTTAGAAAATAATAAATCAACATATTTTGGCGACAATTTATAACATTAAATTTTTTTTAAAATCAATGATTAATAAAATTTTATTATTAATGTATAATATTGATATAATTTTTTCACATACAATTATTATTAGATTATTATAAGTAAATTTACTATATATATCCATATGTTATAAATTTATATTTAACGAATTTTGATTAAAAAAATTCATGAGATCTTGACAAATATAATTAAAAGATTTATTTTGGAAAATCATGAATAAAATAAAGTATTATTCTTTGTCATAAAATTTATCAATTATTTATTAAAAATTATATTATCTACATAATCTCTAATATATACATTACTATTTAAATAAAATAAATCATATAATTAAAAAATATTTTTTAAATAGAAAAAATACCAAAATTTAATATCTTCTTCAAAATATTATTTGATATAAATTTTTTTTTTATTTGATCTGTAATTTTACCAAAATTAAATCTAAATTTATGAAATCTGTCACTCAATACACCAAAATGTATAATGGTTTAAATATGGAAAACAATTCACAAAATTATCCCAATTTTCATTGGTAACTTTTACATGCAGAAGACAATGTTACAGAATACATTAATGTATGGAATGAAATATATTGAGACAATTTCATGACAAGACAAATAATTATAACTGAAAATGATATAACACAATCCAAGACTCCCATCTACGGAACATTATAATCTACAACAAACAATAATATGAATCAAAGATACTCATGAAGAAAAGAACGTGAAAGTGTAAATAAACTTACCAACTTCATCTAGACCTAAACTTTACTAAAAGAAAGTAATTCTCAGCCTCTTCGCCAACCATCCGTCATTTACAGGGATGAACTAACCTACTGATGTGTCTTCACTCATGTCTTTCATACAACATTCATCTCAAACCCTAAACTAAATTCCTGCACGATACTTCTACCTGCATACGGTACAACGCCCCAATATGCAGAGTAACTCAAAGAGAACTTGGAGATTCTGACTAACCCAATATCCATCGGGTGGGCATTTGATCATTTGGTAGGATTCAAATCACGAGTCTTCTCATTCATACATTGGAAATTACCTCACTCAGTTCAAACCATGCAGTCCATTGCAAATATTGCGTTCTAAAGCTCCATCTGGACTGCAAGTTTGATTAATGAAGGAATGCCACTTGCTTACTAGACTCTCGACCGTTTTTCTTGTACTGACAATTCTTTGCTCTCTTTCCTCTCCACCATTCGAAACTTCAATTTTCTTTGTGTCTTACAAAGACTGGAGACTCTCTTCCTGGTTCCAGTTTCCTTGATGTTGCTTCCGCGTATTCTTTCATCTTCAGGAACTTCCTCATCTGGAGTTAATCTGGATTATTAGTAGAAGTACACATATGCTTCACAGGGACCGAAAAACTGTGTGAGTTCCGCTGTACTATGGGTGAGTTATCTTACCACGTTCTGTAAAGACGAAAACAGTTCCCATTGTTTCCTCGTATTCTCCTATCTGCCAACCACAAACTGCAGGGATGTATTCATCTGCCAGGCATCTGCATTGACTTGCGACTAAGGAGACCGAGAACATTGATAAGATGGAAATTTTATTCTCCACCACTCCAATGCACAACAAATGCAAAGATTGTCTCTAAACAGCTAAGGATACACAGTAATATAACTAAATCTTTAGGCGAACCTCAGTACGTGTAGAAGAAATCCAGATAAGCAAGGCAACTCTAGGTTTCTGTGTTGTAGGAAAGCTTTATGGATATGCACTTAGCTTAAGATGATCAGTATATCCCCGCATCCAGCACTAGCTTACACCAAACCATCAAACTTTGAGACTTTTGGAGTTATGGACTGTGTTGCAATCTAACATATCCGCATATAATGTCATCTTTCTCCTGGTCTGAAGGATATGTAATCAAACTTTCAGATTATCTCAACACCAACAGGGAAATCTGCGAGTATTAGGTGCTCAAAGCGACGATCTTTCCAAACTTACCTCTCATACAAACTGAGAACCTCCAAGATTTCTTGCACACAAACCTTTGACTCTTAAGGTTGATTAAAGACGAAGATTTGGGTTACATAAGTTGACAGAATTTCTGCCTTTTATGAGTGAAGAACCTTAAGCTAGTTTATATCTAGACTGAACTTCATGGAATCATCAACTTGACTACCAATTCAATCTCACCTGGAGTGTGACGCTAGGCTTCGTTGTAGAAGCAACATACAAGATAAATAAAATAAAAGATGAGCGAGTGAAGACCAAAATCCAGAAGCAGATATCCTGGGCAAAACACGAGTCCTTGTTCTATAATTCGATGCATGGAGTAATTGAACAAGGGGTATATAACGTCAGAGCCTGCAAATGATCACATTGGACTCGACTCAATAGCAGTCTTCAGAAATTCAACGGATTGGCCCGAAATGGATGTGAGGGTGCCTCAAGAACAAGTTTCAAAACAGGCGAGCAGAACATACCAACTTCAGATGGTCGCCAAGAGTGAGTACAGGATTCATTGTATTCAACCCCTGTTACAAAACCCAACACGAACTGGAGTCAAGACCAAAGACATACATGTGGACGCGAAGACTTGTAAACCAAACACCTGCAATGCTAATTGGAAAGACGTGACTGGGAATCTAAGCTACACTTTAGAAGAAAAGGAAATGAACAATTTACTTAAACAACTGCAATGTCTTGCCAGTCAGCTCATGCAGTCTCAAAGCTTGAGTGACAATTGCCAAAAGCTTGATCTTGAGGATGTGGTCGGCTTATATTAGAAGAAAGAACTGATGTTGTGAGACCCGTTACTTTATTTTCACGTGTCATGAAAATCTCTTGACCAGAGTGGCGAAAATCTTCACCGAAAGTGTGTAAGCGCAATTCGCAGGCAGGGCTGCTCCATGAAACACTTCTTCCAGATCCAAAATCACATACTCATCCTCCTCTTCGTGCTCTACCAAATTATTTGCAGGAGCAACTTCGCTCTCTCTGCGAACATCTACGGCAGGCTCTTCCAAGGAGTTTGCCATTCCGCCCATTAAAAAACGCACAGAGCTTGACGTTAACCCTCGCAACGCATGTCTCAACGATCTCACAGCAGCCTAAGGCCCATCTTCTCAATTAACCGGTACACGAGTTTTTTTGAATCTACTCAATTGATTCATGCCATCAGCCCCGGAAAACTCATTTCCAGTTCTGTTTGTCTGTCTGTATGTGATGTAATGTTGTTTACTCAACTGGGAGTCTCCAGGAACCCAACATTCTTCGAGAACTTCAAGTCCTACTCTGAAAATTCAAGTGAAAATCCTCCACAAAAAGGCAGAAACAGGGACCTAGAAACCTCGGAGGTGCACGACGCTAATCCGGTCAACCACTGTAGTTGTCGGGTCGTGGACTATGTTGTGTAGACATGTGTTTTAGTCGAACGGACGGTTGGTAAGAATTTCGTTTGTCACAAGTTCACAACCATATTGCCTCTCATCAAATAATTTAAGAACCCAAACTAAAGCATTCATAAGAGAATTTACTCTCCAAGATCTTTATTAATTCTTCTAGATGAATATTGTATTTGTTGTAGAGACTGTTATAGTTTTTGGTAATTTTAAGCCCAATTTTCTTCTCAGATTTAGGAAAAAAAATGATGTTTACACTAGAAAAACAGATATTACTAATGTTGATAACTTTCAAACACAAATAAACTGTAACTCATAAATTATTATTATATTATGAACACAAATATAAACTAATATTAATTGTCAATCCAAGAGGGTATAAACTAATCCGCATAGATTTACGCACTTCAAACACATGTCTTGTTACCATTCACACATGTAAAAAATAATATCATTAGTTTTGATTTTTTATACTATATTGTGACACATCTTAAAATGATGTGGACAATTAAAAAAATTACCGGATTCTAATAAATCATATAAAAAATGATATACACCTCAAAAAAATTATCCGAGTTCACAGACCGAAAAAGATTTTTAAGAACAAAAATCAATTCTAAAATGTACATCCCATTAATACTGGATTTAAAATTTTTGTACAAAAGAATCAAATACATTTCAAGCAACTCTGCAATTTTTTGTTCGGATAATTGCAGCTTGTTTATTCAAACCTTTAAACCCCAATGATAATGATGATATTCATTATTAGTAAAAAAAATATTTGATGATATTTTTTTCATACAACTGATTTGAGAAAAATAAAACATGGATGATATGATTTGTATTTATGCAATAATTGTAAATATATATTGCTAATTATTCAATGATTATAGTTAAATTTTTATACCACTAAATTTATTTTTAAGAAAAAATTAAAACACAAATTAATAATATATTTTTATTTTATATTTAAAATTAATAAATCAAATAAAAAATCAATCTGCTTTATTTTTTATTTGATTTATTTCAGAAAAATAAATTATTTTTTGATAATTTAAGTTATTAAAAATAATCTATTATGTTATATGCATAAATTTTTTATATGTAAATTGACACTATTCTATTACTAAAATTCATTTTTTTATTAAATTAATTCATTTTTCACAAAAAAAATTTAAAAATCAACTATCTATCTTCATTCATCAAATGTTCCTACAGTTAAATTTTTATTTATAACAAATAAGTATAAGTGATTTAATTAGAGATTAGTTGAAATAACCCAATTTATATAGTGTATAACTCAGATTTGAACACATCGCTATTGGCTCTTACTTCAATCACTACAAGCAATTCAACATTGATGTAATGTAAATTTTATTATTCAAAAATAAAATAGAGATCAAATAAAAAATATGTCAAACATGATATGTAAAGTGGTAATCTTTTCCACCTTATCATTCAATACAATCCCTAAACTACCCATTAAAGTAATTTTTTTTGAATATTTTGTGTTTATTATATTAAAATAATTAAATAAATATTATTAAAATAATGTGTATTACATTCTCCTTTCATACTTTATTGACATTTTGTTTTAATGTCACTCATTATCTTTTAATACTATTAAATTGCTTTACAGAAGTAGAGAATAGTCGTTTCTTCAGTTTCTTGATCGATCGACTTGCACATGTGCGCAGTTTTCCTTCAAGACAACATGGGTGACAAGACCGACACCTTTGAGGTCAAATTTGATTATCCCTCACGAGAAGAGGTAGGCTCTTTCATCTACCAACAAGTAGCCACAAGTGAAAAGGCCTAAGTGGATAAACATGGTCTGATGTCCGTCAATCGGCTGAATTAAATTTACCTTGTCAAATGTCTCATTTGAGATATGTAGAGAGTAAAATTAGTTGTTCTGAGTGAAACACATTTCATATTTAGATTCACCGATAAATGTCGTAGAACTATTAATCGTTCGAATCTTATTTCGAATTTCATATCTCAAATGAGACATTTGACAAGGTAAATTTTCTGTCAGTGCCATCCCCTTGGTTGACCATCTGCTCTTGTCTGAAGCCCTACATGGAATGTCTGGACCACCCAACTTGACACCAACAAGTCGCGTGGTGCAAAAATCTGCTCTGAATAAGATTGTATGATTATTAACCTGCTTAAAACTGTTAGGTCCATGCTGCTCTGGCAGCACTGCAGCTTATGTTCAGAAGTTCAGAAGAATGCTAATGTAAAGCTGTTGATCAATGCCGATTTTCAGGTAGAAGTGAGGTCGTTAAGACCAAGAAATATTTTTTCTTGTTTCACTTTCAATGTTAGCGAAAGGGATGACTAAAAATTGACGAGGAATGAGAGTTCGTGACAATTGCCAATGCTATGCATGTGGGAAGATAAGTCACATTGCCAATTTATATAAAACTTGATCAGAACCACAAGGAGAAAGAATCATGTTGCAACATACTTTCAACAATATGGAAGGAGGAGAATACAAAGATGAAGACGAGACCTTTGCAAGGAAACAAAAATCACTAGTTAACTTGCCTTGCTACCTTACATGTTCCACTAAAAAAAAAAGGTGAGATTGAGAGAAGACAACTATGAAAAGCTCATGGAAGAACCAAGTGGTTTTACCCTAGAGAGAGAAAGGGTACAAACGGCTTCAAGATTGATCTTATTCAGGACGACTTCCAAAAAATAATAATGTATACATTGAACCAACTCTTCTCACCACAACGAACTACTTATGTAAGCATGCATAAGGTGAGAATAGTGGAGGGATTCGTCGGCGGATCAATCAAGGTCAATTGGGGAGAAATCTTCGCTCGTAATGTGCAAGCAATGGGACAAAGGCTACGAGCGGGAGAGAAGGGAGTGATCTACATCTCTTCCTTCTTGGTACATATGTATTCGCGCATGGGATGGTTGACGCCACAGGAGAGGAGGCACTACCAAGTAAATATGGTCAACAATCTTGGTGGGCCAGCGGCGAGAAATGGCAGTAGTGGGTCGACGAGGAGTGTGGAATCCCACCAAGATGACGGTGTGCAGTCACTAGTGCAACCAACTCAGCAGGAGATGCCTTCGGAGGCGAGAGCAAAGGCAGTAAGAGATGAGGAGGAAGCGATATTTGGGAAGGAGGACTCTGTGGGGACAACAGAGAAGAGGAGTCCGAGTGTGGAGATAATTGCGGAGCCTAGCAGCAAGAAGCGAAGTCAAGGAAATCGCCGGCCTAGAAGTCCAAAGATTGAAGGCATCGAGGCCTAAGGTAAAAGCGAACAAGGTAACAGTAGCAGATTCACTTTCTTTGGTATTATAGTTGGCGCAGAAGTTGAAGAGCGTGGTAGTGCCAGTTTTGATGAAGCTGAACGAGATGGGTAGCAGTTACATTCAAGGGTGGAATCCCCAGAAAGACGGTTACATGGAGCTGATTCAGTTGCTGAACCGCACTACTCGAGGGAAGAAGTATCATGCGGATACTATAAAACAACTGACATAATCAGTGGAGCGTATGGAGAAGCAGAAGAAGGAGGCCGCTCATGAAGCTATCACAAAGGAAGGCACCTACAAAGGAAGTCTGTAAAATTCGGAAATTGAGTGAAGTTTGTAGAGAGGGAGAATGAGAAGCTCCAACAAAGAATTGAAGAGGGCGGGCAAAGAATTGCATGAAGTTGATGTGGAGAGGCCGGCTAGATTAGAAGATATGGCGAGTAGGTGCTCGCAATATCTTTTTGCTCGGTGTGACGATGTGGAGGCTGAAAGGTTGGAACGTTTGACAGTGGCGATGAACACCCCTTGCGATTTGAAGGATCGAAGGAAGGAGATGTACAAGGCCATGGGACGCTGTCGTGTTGTGACACGGCTACTATGAGAAGATGATGACATGTGTCATCTTCGGAGGCCGAGAGATGACGGTGATATTTTGGCGATATTTTAGGTCGATGGCCGACGGCTCATGTAGGGCTGTTAAGAGGACACGGTTGGATTGTCATCCTAGGGGCCAGATGTAGATAAGGATCCAAGGGATATCATCTTGGACCTTATCGGATATAAAGCGTGGTTGGAGTCGAAAGGAAAGGGGAGGTCTAGAACGCCGACTAAGGGAGCTTATCCGATAGAAGTGGAGCCAACGTGGGACATGGATAGAGGCGGTATGATCCTCCGTATATACCGATGCCCAATCCGCTTTGTGATAAGCATCCGGTGTCTACATCGTGATCACTTTAGGGCATGGTTAGTGTATCACTTTGGAGATAGCTTTATGGAAGTGGTGATAAACTCCCCGCATCCTTTCATTACGCCAATTGTTTCCTACGGCGCGACTTGGGACTTAACAATGTCTACGTTTTGATTTGATATTAGCATTATGGACCTAAACTTGCCGATAGTGGCGCCTTTCAACACATGGGTCCCTCATCCATCACTACTGTCTACCAAAGGCAAGTCATAGGGAGTTGATTGTTAGGAATTTTGGCGAGGAGTATTATACTCAAGTTATAAACTCCCTGTCCCTTTTGTTGTTCCGTTTATACTTAACCGGTTTCGAAAGGTTATTTTGACTCTTTATTAGCAACAACTCATATTACCTATATGATGGCTAAGTAGTGTTTTTAGGCTAGTTGTTAAGCTCTAAGTTAGTTGTGGCTAATTTGGCCCACTAGAGGTCAAAATGGAACTCTTCATTCTCATTGGTTGGGAAATTTAGACCAATGAGAGCACTTGGGCAAGTTCTTTGGGGTTTTGAGGAGTTTCGGGAGCCTTCGAAGGGAGTTTTTCAGGATTGAAGGATATGGTTGGAGACCTGACGAGGAAAGCTAGGATTTTGGCTCAAGAATGAAGGCGATTGAGCAAGTTGACACTCCGGTGTGGTGATTTGAAGTGGGAGAGTGAAATTTGGACCGATGGGAGAGTTTGAGTGAATTCTGAGCGTTCTATGAAGACTTTGACAGATCGGATTCGATAGACATAGATTTTACAACTCGAATTTGCGATTTGATTGACATTTCAGCTCGATTGGTTGAGTTTTGAGTGCAAAGCAGTAGTTTGAAATTTATGTACACAGTCTGAATTGCAGGATTGCACAGACTGTTACAGATTTAGTTCGACAATCATAACTCATGCTATCAATAAGATTGGTCAATAAAACTTAACAGAGTTGAAGCTTGGATGATAAGTCGTTTTCTTGCGAAATTTGAGTGCAATTGGATCAAAGGATTGGAGTTTATAGCGGTTTTAGTGTGCAAGGGTCTGCATATCGCCTTGTGACATAGGGTATAGTTCGACATTTGTAACGAGAGATCTAGAATTGAAAAGCATGTGAAACTTTCCCGAGAGTTATGAATGGTTGCAAAGTACTTTTCTGCGAAGTTTGGCTAAGAGTTAACGGTTCAATCGTTGGTTACAACGATCCTCTTCCGCTGGAGTTTACCGGGTGCAACTAGTTGGGCATGGAGAGATGAGGAGATGAAAGAGAGGGTGATTGTCAGTTCACACGAGGACGAGGAGAGTTCTTCTACCGCCATACGCTCAGGCGTTCTCAGAGTAAAGCTTTGTCCATGCGACAACGCGAATGCCAGGAAGCGATGCGAGTCCATCCGAAGGAAATTGCAGAGGACATCAGGGAGTTGCAGATGAGCGTCGATGCCTTCGCATTGAGGGAAGAGATGTCATCAAAGGGACCAACAACTTTTCGAAGAAGTAGTCGAACGCGATCCGTGTAGGCGACGATTAGGAATCGGTACGAGTAGATTATATAAATAGGAGTAATGTTAGAGTAGGATTATCACTTCCTTTACAAGTGTTCATTGAGAACCGTAATTGTAGTCAAGGTAGAACGAAGTGCTCGGGAAGCTGTTGAATGTTGCGTTTGATTGGCCTTGAATGGTGCGTAATACTTGTGAAGATACCTGGGTATTCGTCCATGAGCCATAGTCGGATTCACTTTGTAGTAGAACTTCATCGAGAACTTTGCCTCGTCGACAGCTTGTAACGGAGTGATCAAACTCCCATCAGTAAATCTAGAGTGAAATTTGAATTACATGTGTAATTCTGTGCAATGTAATGGATGGGTAATGGTTGTTAATCTGACTGAGTGGTCTTGGACTACTTCGTCATAACACTCTTTGGACTGTGAATGTCAAGAGTCTTCAAAAGAAGCATAAACACTCATATTCGTCGCTGACAGAAAGATAACACCTCATTCCCTTGTGAACGAACTGTAATTCTGTACGAATGACAAAACCTTTGTGTAACTTGTCTGTAACAATAGTAATTCTCATCTACCACATCAAAAGTTACTCTATATTTTCCTCCAACTTAACCATAACTAGCTAAACATAGTCATGACTAAGATAAACTTAGGCACAATTTAGATATACTTACATTTTATCCTATATATACAATCTTGGGTCTTACATTTACCCCCGGACCAAGATTTCACTCCGTCCTCGGAGTGAAAGAATCTAATTGTCGATGAAAAGTCTTCAACTTGTCGTGATTCACCCGATCAAAATGTCGACCTCCCAACTCCTTCAAATCGTAAGTAAAGTTTCCCCACACCTTGTGAACTATGAAAGAACCAAAGTACTTTGGAAGAAATTACTTTCTTGCTCTCTTATATCTAATGGAGTCGTAAATCATTATCCAATCACCTTCTTTGAAGGTCTTCATCTTCTTCGTCCCAAGTCGATTATCATGATACTTCTTCTGCAATTGTTGAGCCCGCTCCACACGTACCATTACCACAGCTCAAGCCTCCTCCAACACCAACAGTTGTTGACGTCTTGATTTGATAGATTCTGCTCTATTCGTCCTCTTTAACTTCCGTTGAATAGTTAAGAAGGTCGTCAAATCAAATTGAATTGGAAGCTTTGACTCGATACCATATACCATACGGAAAGATGAGTACCCTGTTGATGTCTTCCAAGTCGTCCGATACTCCCACAAGATAGCATTCAGCCTCTTGTCCCAATTTTGCTTGCTCCTGTCCATGTCTACATCCTTGACCAACATCATGCAAAGTGTATAGTTGGTTCGCTATGCCAACCCGTTAGCATTTGGTTTGTAGGAAGTAGTCACCCGTGCCTTGATGGAGAAATGACCTAGCATGGCTTGTATAATGCTTCCAACAAACTCATCACCTCCATCAGATACAATTTCTAGAGGGCATCCGAATCTAGTTATTATCCTCTCGTACAGAAATCTACCCACTTCTTTCTCACTAGTAGATTTTTAGAGGTCTAGCTTCTACCCACTTGGTTAGATAATCTGTAGCTACCACAATGAACTTGTTACCCCGAGGAGTAAGATTCAAGGGTCCTACAAAATCTATTCCCCATTTCTCAAAAGGACCTAAAATAGGAACTGATGTCAAAGGAGGGATTTTCATGGATTTTTTAGCAAAAGCTTGACACAGATCACAACTCTTGCAAAATTCCACATAATCTTTGAAAATGCCCTTCCAATGATAGCTTGCATCTAGGATCTTAAATGCAGTTACCTTTCCTGCAAAGTGTCCTCCACATACCGAGACTTCGTGAAACTCCTTCATAAGTTGAATTGACTCCTCCCTTCCAACAACCCTTCTGAGTAATCCATTTGCTCCTTGATGAAACAACACATCCTCTATGATGGTATAAGGTTCACATCGCTTCACCAATGCATTCCTGTGCCGTGAATGCATGCCTTGGGGAAACTCTCCCTCCGAGATGAAATCCCATATCCCCTTGTATTCAGTCGGTACTTTTGTTATGGTGTCCATCATCAACAAATCCTCATCTGGAAATTTATCATCCACTGGTTGATCTCCTTCCTCATCGTATGCTCGAGACATCAAATAAGCATTGGCATGCTTTTTACCAGGTCGATCCTCAATGATGTAATCAAACTCCACTAGTACCAACTTCCATCTGGCTATCCTACCCTCAGCATTAGGCTAGGTTGTGGTCAGTAACGATAGTAAACTTTCCTCCCAACAGATAGTGTCGAAACTTCTTGAGTGAAAAGATCACAGCTAAAGCCTCCCTTTCTGTCACTGAATAGTTTCTCTCAGCCTGCACCATGTGTCTACTAGCATAAGCAATTGGATGATCATGGTTATCTTCATATAACTCGCTTAGAGTGCATCCTATAGCAATGTTTGATGCATCCGTGTAGAGAATAAAAGGTTTACTCCAATTTGGTTTGGCTAAAATAGGAGCCGTTACCGACGCCTTCTTAAGAAGTTCGAACGCCACAGCTGCCTCTCCATCCTTGAGGATTAAATCGTAATCCATCCCCTTCTTCATGTAAACCGTCAAAGCATAAGCTTTGTTGGAGAAGGAAAAGGTGAACCGTCGATAATATCCCATCATTCCAAGGAACAGCCTCAACTTGGTCAACGTCACCGGAAAAGGTAAGTCAAGGATGCCTTTCACCTTTTCTGGATCCACCGCTATACCATGCTTGAAGATGATGTGCCCTAACAACAAACCTTCCTCATATCCAAAAATGCATTTTTTTGGATTGAGCGAGGCCTTGGCTTTCTCCAACCCTTGTAGAATTTTGATCAAATGATCAAAATGATCCTCCTTCTTTCCGTATACACAAAAATCATCAATAAAGTCTCGAACAAACTTCCCAAGGAAGGGTTCAAACACCTTGTTCATGAACCTCTGAAAAGTTGCTAGATCATTACATAGACCAAATGGCATTACCCTAAAGGCAAAAGTTCCCCATGGTGTGGTAAAAGTGGTTTTGAGCTGATCTTCAGGAGCAATTTGAATTTGGTTATAACCACTATAACCATCTCCAAAACTATATCACTCATGACCTGCCACCTCCTCTAGAATCTCATCTATGAAAGGTGAAGGATAGTAATCATTCTTTGTGACAGCATTCAATTTCTTGTAGTCTATGCATACACGTAGCTTATGTTGAGAAATCGACTCTTAAGGAATCTCTCCAAGAAGAGAAGAGCACACGAAAGGGACAAGAGAGAGAGTGTAATTGAATGACATGAGGAAGGCTTTGCTTTCCCATGTATATATAGGGTGAGTACAGGGAAACTCTAATTTCGGGTTAGTCGTAATCTTGGATAAACCTTAAACAGATCTGTACCATCGGTACATAAAAACCCTAGGTCGACATTTTGGTGTCAACCTCTAAAAAACTGCCACTTTCTTCACTTTCAGACTCTGAGTGATCACTCGTAAGTCTATCCGAGTATGAGACTGCTCCTCCACCACTTGTGAGAGGGACCTTCACTCGATGGTTTTTTGGCCCTATACGAAGGTAACCCTTATGCCACCGATCAGTTGTCCTCACAGCCCTCAACCAAGGTCTTCCTAACAACAAGTCGTAGCTAGCCTCCTCAAGCACTTGAAAGGACAACAAGGTTTGAACTCTCATCACACTTACTACCACCTTGTCCACCATTCCAATGGGTCGCACCTTTTGCTTGTTGGCCATTCCAACAATAATGTTGGAAGGTCTTAAAGGCTTCATCCCTAACTTCTTCAACAAACATTCCGACATGGCATTCACCGCAGATCCACCATCCACAAGCACATCCAAAACATCACGTCCATTAATGCCTACTTCAATCTTTGAAGCCTGAGTACATACCTCCGAGGCAGCGGCATCCACCACTCCTACTCCAACATTTGCCATGGAAGCTTTCCCCTTGGATCGTCGCTTCTTGGTCCTTTTGGAGCTTAGGCCTCCCCTCAACTCTTTTCTTATTGTAGGATTTAGAGCAATCAATTGGCCAACAATTATATTGGCTTTTTGATTCCCCACATCCTCCACCACGTCGTATTTGAGTTGGATAGATGAAATGGAGAAATCATCCATTCCCAACTTCTTTCTCGGTGCTCTCGGTTGACTCACACCACTGGATCGAGTGCTCCGGCTTGGTTGATCTTCCATTGAGATGGACTCCTATGCAAATCTTGCTCTCTTCTTCTCATGTGCAAGAATATATACTCTTGAACTTATAGAGCTCTCTCCCTTCTCAAACGTGCACTGATGAGGAAACACATCAATAGACGCTACTCCCTTATTCGATTGACTTGGAGCAGGAGTAGGATTGTTGTGTCTAACTCCATCATGATGTTCAGGATTAAGACAATTCCGATGGAAATGAGGTCCTCCACAACTAAAGTATGAAACTGTGAAGTTCCCTTTGTTAATATCCCAAGCTCATCGAGTTGATATAGGTCGATTCGTGCCTGATGACTACAGGCCGTAGATCTAGGGTTGTTACGTACCGATGGTACAAATCTGTTTAGGGCTAACCCGAGATCTGTTTAGATCTCCAAACAGCTCCTCAAAGATTTTGGAAAGGTGATAACTATCACCAACAACTCCAAATCGCACGAAAACTTCATGACTACCAAATTTGACCATTCTGCGCAAGACAACTCCCTTTAGTAAGTTAGGCGATCAGAAACAGGTCAAAAACGATCATCTTGACCTCCGAAAACATGATTGAAGATTCTGAGAAAACACGAAACGGTTCCCAACAATCTAATTGCTTCAGCGGGACAACCTCCAATTCTGAGGCACACTCCTCACCGATCTCCAAAGACTCCTCTATGTCTAATCTACAAAACTAATACTCCCACGAGGCTCACGATACCATGTTGAGAGATCGACCCTACAAGGAAACACTCCAAGAAGGGGAGAGCACACCAAAGGGACAAGAGATAGTGTACATGAATGAGATCAGGAATGCTTTGCCTTTTCCGTTATATATAGGGTGAGTACAGGGAAACCCTAATCTCGGGCTAGTCCTAAACAGATCTGTACCATCGGTACGTAACAACCCTAGATCTACGGCCCAGTAGTTATCAAAAAGACCGATCGACCTATATCAACTCGATGAGCTTGGGATATTAACACTCCCCTTCAACCTCAACTGTACATCCTGAACTCCTAGACAATGTCGAAATGTAGCAAACGACTCTCTAGGAAAAGCTTTGGTGAAGATATCTGCAACATGATCTCCTATATGTATATATCTAAGATCTACTACACCTGAAAGGACCTTCTCCCTAACAAAGTGATAGTGCACCTCAATGTGCTTTGTCCTAGCATGAAAAATAGGATTGTTAGCTAACATCATGTTGCTAATGTTATCAGCTAGGATAACTGTAGGACTAGGATAATCTACTCCAATATCAGAAAGCAAGTAACATAACCAGATTGAAGAATTGTCGAGAGAAAGTCGATGCCAAGAACTTGCCGAGTGGCCGGAGCAAGGGAAGCTAGCTGTAATGTCAAAGCGTCAAACCGGAGAAGTCACAACATGAAGAAGTGCGACAATGGGGAGAATTTGAGCGCTTATTCTGATGGTGGATTGGACTCCAGCGGATTTACTGAGATTGAAGAACCTCGGTGGAGCATTTCTGTCATGGCGATGGGACTACGTGTGCCTGGAGCTGTGCGATGAAGTCTGGAGAGAGAAGCCGCTGGCAGCAGTTGGAAGTAGAGCGTAGTCGGAGAAGTGGGATGCAAAGTTATGGGTCAAGGCTCTAGGACGCAACCACGAAGAGGACAAAGGCGGCGTCGATTGGGAGGGATCGGCGATGCACATGGAAGTGGTTCAACCCTAGGGAGAGGAAGGGGACGAATGGCTACAAGCTCGACTTGATTAAGGATGTATTCAGGAGGAAGGTGGCACTCACCTTGAATCAGCTTTTCTCATTGCAGAGGACAACCTACGTGAACATGCACAAGGTGAGGATCATGGAAGGGTTCATCGGAGGAACTATCCGGATGAACTGGGGAGAGATCTTTGCGAGGAATGTACAGGCCATGGCGACGAAGCTAAGAGAAGACGATAAGAGTGTAGTCTATCTCTCGTCTTTCTTAGTACATCTGTATGCAAAGCTGGAGTGGGTGACGCCTAGGGAGAGGCGGCTGTACCGGTTGGGGACCTTGTAGACAACATTAGGCATGCCTTTGATTACTTGACTACTGAGCTTCATCTTGTAGGCTTGAGAGTCAAGGTGTCAAAGTGTAGGGCTTGGTCTCCTTTGGGCATTTCGCCTCATCTTCAGCTTCCAAAGGGATGTATGACATCGACAGACAGTTAACGTATTCTAGGAGTGTCAGTAGGGTTTGAGGATTTTGTTTCATGCTACCTTGACGTTGCACTTGCCGAACATGTTTTGCATGTAGACTTGGATGCGGACATCGACAGTGCTAGTAGTGGGTCGACGCGGAGTCTAGGAACGAGTGCCCCACCTGAGCCGAAGAGAACGGGAGAAGTGAGACCAGCGGTGCAGAGCAAGCCTGATTCGGACTCATACCTGTAAGTGATTGGAACTTCGAGGAAGAGAAAGAGAGTAGTGGAAGACAGTCCACCAGCTACTCTAGCAGTTCGAAGAGATGTAGGAAAGAAGAAGGTAGAAGAAGTAGGACCGGCAAAGTCCTCTCGTCTAAAGATGATGGCGGTGAAGCTAGGGCTGAAAGCCTCGAAGGAGATTGCAGAATCTATGACATCGGTACTACAGTTGTCGCAGAAGTTGGAAGCGGTGGTGGTCCCGATATTGCTGGAGTTGAACGAGATGGGGCCGATGTATATGAAGGGTGGGACCCTCAAGCAGACGGGTATATTGAGTTGATTCAGATGATGAACCGTCTGGCGTTTGGAAAGGAGGACCAATCCATCACAGCGAGAGAGCTAACGGAGAATGTGGACAAACTGTCCAAAGAGAAGACTAAGATGGAGAAGAAGCTTCAGGAGGCAAAGAAGGCCTACAAAGAGATCTGTCGTATTTGGGGCAAGGAGATCCATTTTATGGAGAAGGAGAATGCACATCTTTGGGAGACGGTGCAAGACATGAAGCGAAGATTGATTCAGGTGGATGTGGAAGCGCCTGCGAAGTTGGAGAACCTCGCTAACAGATGTGCGCAACATCTATTCACACGGTGTGATCGTGTTGTGTAACAGATAGGTTACACAAAGGTTTTGCCATTTGTATATAATTACAGTTCGTTCCCAAGGGAATGAGGTGTTATCTTTCTCGGCAATATGATTTAATATGATGCTTGCTTTTTTGAAGACTCTGGACATGCATAGTCCGAAGAGTGTTGTGAAAGAGTAGTCCAAGACCACTAACTCAAATTAACAAACCATTACCCATTCATTACATTGCACAGAATTACACATGTAATTGAAATTACACTTCAGATTTACTGATGGGAGTTGATCACTCCTTTACAAGCTATCGACGAGGCGATATTCTCGATGAAGTTCTACTGCAAAGTGTATCCGACTATGGCTCATGGACGAATACCCGGGTATCTTCATAGGTATTACGCACCAGTCAAGGCCAATCGAATGCAACATTCAACAGCTTCTCGAGCACTTCGTTCTACCCTGACTACAATTTTGGTTCTCAATGAACACTTGTAAAGAAAACGATAATCCTACTCTAACACTACTCCTATTTATACAATCTACTCGCACCTATTCCTAATCGTCGCCTACACAGATCGCACCTGACTACAATTTCGGGGCATCTCACATCCCTTCGATAACGTCTCTTCCTTCAACGCAAAGACATCGACGCTCATCTGCAATTCCCTGATGTCCTCTGCGATCTCCTTCCGATGGACTCGCATTGCTTCTTGGCATTCGCGTCCCATGGCTTTGTACATCTCCTTCCTCCGATTCTTCGAATTGCAAGGGGTGTTCATTGCCACTGTCAAATGTTCCAACCTTTAAGCCTCCACATCGTCACATCGAGCAAAAAGGTATTGCAAGCATGTACTCGCCAAATCTTCTAATCTAGCTGGCCGTTCAACATCAACTTCGTGCAACTGCTGCTTCGTCCTCTTCAATTGCTGATGAAGCTTCTCATTCTGTCTCTCGACAAACTTCACTTCCGCGCTTCGAATTCTACAGATTTCTCTGAAGGCTTGCTTTGATGCGGCTGCTTCCTTTGTAATCTCCGCCTTCTGCTTCTCCTGACGCTCCACTGACTCTGTCAATTGCTTTATAGTATCCGCCTGATTTTTCTTCCCTCGAGCAAAGCGGTTCAGCAACTGAATCAGCTCCATGTAACCGTCTTTCTACGGGTTCCACCCCTGGATGTAACTGCCTCCCATCTCGTTCAGCTCCATCCGAACTGGCACCACCACATTCTCCAGCTTCTGCGCCAACTGTAGAACCGAAGAAAGTGATTCTTCTACTGCTACCTTAGTCGCTTTTACCTTAGGCCGCGATGCCTTTGGTACTAGACTTCCTGGTTGCGCAATTTCCTTTAGCTTCCTCTTCTTACTGCTGGGCTCCGCAATTATCTCCACACTGGGACTTCTCTTCTTTGTGGTCCCCACGGAGTCCTCCTTCCCGAATATCGCTTCTTCCGCATCTCTCACTGCCTTTGCTCTTGACTCCGAAGTCATCTCCCGCTGATTCGGTCTCATTGGCGACTGCACACCGTCGTCTTGATGGGGTCCCACACTTCTCGTCGAACCACTGATGCCATTGCTCGCTGCAGGCCCACCCAAAGTGCCGACCACGCTCACTTGATATCTTCTTCTCTCCTGTGGCGTCAACCACCCCATACGTGTAAGAGCGTAGTTCTTAGGATAAGTAGGATTTTTTTTGGTTTTTGTGAATAAAGAGTTATATTCGGGTTCTCTTGAAGGTATTCGTCCGAAGATATGTTTGTTAGCTAGGAATACCATTAGGGAGTTCACACGAGTGAATTACGAGGGAATTTAAGCGCGCGTTTGGGCGGCGGATTGAAGAATTATCAAGAGAAAGTCGATGCCAAGAACTTGTCGAGCGGCCGGAGCAAGGGAAGCTAGATGCAATGTCGAAGCGTCTATGTCTTCAGAAGAAAGGTGGCACTCACCTCGAATCAGCTTTTTTCCCCACAGCGGACCACGTATGTAAGTATGCATAAGGTGAGGATCGTGGAAGGGTTCATCGGAGGAACTATCCGAGTGAACTGGGGAGAGATCTTTGTGAAGAATGTGCAAGCCATGGCAACGAAACTAAGGGAAGACGATAAGAGTGTAGTCTATCTCTCGTCTTTCTTAGTACACCTGTACGCAAAGTTGGAGTGGCTGACGCCTAGAGAGAGGCAGCTGTATCGGTTGGAGAGTGGGTTGTCAGACTTGGATGCGGACATCGACAACGCTAGTAGTGGGTCGACGAGGAGTCTAGGAATGAGTGCGCCACCCGAGCCGAAGAGAACGGGAGAAGTGAGACCGGCGGTGTAGAGCAAGCCTGATTCGGACTCGGACCTTGAGGTGATTGGGACTTCGAGGAAGAGGAAGAGAGTAGTGGAAGATAGTCCACCCGCTACTCTAGCAGTTCGAAGAGATGTAGGGAAGAAGAAGATGGAAGAAGTAGACCGGCAAAGTCCTCTCGTCCGAAGATGATGGCGGTGAAGCCGGGGCTGAAAGCCTCAAAGGAGATTGCAGAACCTATGACATCGGTATTATAGCTGTTGCATAAGTTGGAAGCTGTGGTGGTCCCGGTCTTGCTGGAGTTGAACGAAATGGGACCGATGTATATGCCAAGGTGGGACCCTCAAGCAGACGGGTATATGGAGTTGATTCAGATGATGAACCGTCTGGCATTGGGAAAGGAAGATCAATCCATCATAGTGAAGGAGTTGACAGAGAATGTGGACAAGTTGTCCAAAGAGAAGGCTGAGATGGAGAAGAAGGTTCAAGAGGCGAAGAGAGCCTACGAAGAGATCTGTCGTATTCGGGGTGCGGAGATCCATTTTGTGGAGAAGGAGAATGCCCATCTTCGGGAGACAGTGCAAGACTTGAAACGAAGACTGATTCAGGTGGATGTGGAAGCACCGGCGAAGTTGGAGACCCTCGCTAACAGATGTGTTCAGCATCTGTTCACACGGTGTGATCGTGTTGAGACGCAACGGTTAGAGCAGTTGGTGGCAACAATGGAGAATCCCGGTGACTCCAAGGATCGACGAAAGGAGATGTACAAGGCATTGGGTCGGGATTTCAGGGAAGCCATGGCTCTTCATCGACAGGAGATCGCAGCATGTATGTACAGAGAGATAGTTAGGAATCGACGCATTCACGCAAGCAGCGGAGGTGCGATCAAGCGGCTTCGATCAGAGTAGAAGACTTAGGAGAGAGCGATCTGTGTAGGAGGCAGTTAGGAGTAGCAGTTAGAACATTCATTATAAATAGTCGTAGGAAATAAAGTGGTGGATCTTTCGTCTTTGCAAGTGTCCAAGCTATTGGATTGCAAATTGTAGTCAGGGTAGAACGAGCACTCGAGGAGCTAGTGTCTGCAGGCTGACATTGTGACAACTGAAGCGTGTATCCGTGAAGTTACCAGGGTATTCGTCCACGAGCTGAGCCTGTCTATAGCATCAAAAGTACTCTAGAGGGTGTTTCGCCGAGACGCAAACTTGTAATGAGAGAGATCTGTGACCTCCGGGCTGACTCTCACTCAGGTTTACCTCCGATGGCTTTTTGGAAGCTCAAATTGAATTGGAAGCTTTGACTCGACACCATATACCATACGGAAAGGTGAGTACCCTGTTGATGTCTTCCAAGTCGTCCGATACTCCCACAAGATAGCATTCAGCCTCTTGTCCCAATTTTGCTTGCTCCTGTCCATGTCTACATCCTTGACCAACATCATGCAAAGTGTATAGTTGGTTCGCTATGCCAACCCGTTAGCATTTGGTTTGTAGGAAGTAGTCACCCGTGCCTTGATGGAGAAATGACCTAGCATGGCTTGTATAATGCTTCCAACAAACTCACCACCTCTATCAGATACAATTTCTAGAGGGCATCCGAATCTAGTTATTATCCTCTCATATAGAAATCTACCCACTTCTTCCTCACTAGTAGATTTTAAAGGTCTTGCTTCTACCCACTTGGTAAGATAATGCAGAGCTACCACAATGAACTTGTTACCCCGAGGAGTAAGATTCAAAGGACCTACAAAGTCTATTCCCCACTTTTCAAAAAAGGACCTAAAATAGAACTGATGTCAAAGGAGGGGTTTTCATGGACTTTTTAGCAAAACCTTGACACACATCACAACTCTTGCAAAATTCCACACAATCTTTGAAAATCCCATGCCAATGATAGCCAGCATCTAAGATCTTATGAGCAGTTAACTTCCCTGCAAAGTGTCCTCCACATACAGGTCCATCATGAAACTCCTCCATAAGTTGAATTGACTCCTCCCTTCCAACAACCCTTCCGAGTAGTCCATCCGCTTCCAAAGACCCAAGGTTGTACATATAGGATAAAATGAAAGTATATCTAAATTGTGCCTAAGTTTATCTTAGTCATGACTATGTTTAGCTAGTTATGGTTAAGTTGGAGGAAAATATAGAGTAACTTTTGGTGTGGTAGATGAGAACTACTATTTTGTTGTTTAGTATGAGTCAAGGAATAGATTCCATCACATGGGTATCTTGACTTCCCTTGACTTGGACTAGTTTTCATTGGTTGGACTTGGTGAAGACCCTTAAATCTAGGGGCGAGATTGACTTGGTACACTAGAAGTCAATTAGGGAGTAGTTGGGCTTCTAGAAGATCCAAGTGGACCAATTGCATGTTGCCATGTACCCTTTTCATTGGGGTTTGTGATCTCTACCTCGTTTAAACTTGGTAAGAGGAAGTTATATGGTGATTACTTGTAGTTACTAGGGTAAGATTCTAAGTAGTATAAATAAAGAGGTTGAGAAGCACCTCTCAAGTAGTTTTTCAATGGAAGTTAGTTTTGGGAGGAGATAGTGTGGTGATCTTAGTTTTAGGAGCTTGGTTCTTGGAGATGTCATGTTCGAGGTGGAACCTTGATTCAATGAAGACTTTGATTACCAAAGTATCCCTTTCCTTTTGAGTGATATCTTACTCTTGGTGATAATGTGCATAATAGAGCTTGGACTTTGAGAGTTTGTGTAAGAGTGAGCAATAGGATCATGGGCAAAGGGTGGGATTAAGTCCTTCTAGATTCATGATGAGCTTTCAAAAAGCCATCGGAGGTAAACCTGAGTGAGAGTCAGCCCGGAGGTCACAGCTCCTTGATGAAACAACACGTCCTCTATGATGGTATAAGGTTCACATCGCTTCACCAATGCATTCCTCTCCCGTGAATGCATGCCTTGGGGAAACTCTCCCTCCGAGATGAAATCCCATATCCCCTTGTATTCAGCCGGTACCTTTGTTATGGTGTCCATCATCGACAAATCCTCATCTGAAATGTATCATCCACTGGTTGATCTCCTTCCTCATCGTATGCTCGGAGATCAAATCAAATCGATTGGCATGTTTCTTACCGGTCGATCCTCAATGATGTAATCAAACTCCGCCAAGAACAACTTCCATCCGGGCTATCCTACCCTCAGCATTAGGCTTGTTGAAAATGTACTTCAAAGCCTTGTGGTCAATAACGATAGTAAACTTCCCTCCCAATAGATAGTGTCGAAACTTCTTGAGTGAGAAGATCACAGCTAAAGCCTCCCTTTCAATCACTGAATAGTTTCTCTCAGCATGCACCATCTGTCTACTAGCATAAGCAATTGGATGATCATGGCTATCTTCATCTAACTGGCTTAGAGTGCATCCTATAGCAATGTTTGATGCATCCGTGTAGAGAATGAAAGGTTTACCCCAATTTGGTTTGGCTAAAATAGGAGCCGTTACCAACGCCTTCTTAAGAAGTTCGAACGCCATGCAATTTGCCTCTCCATCCTTGAGGATTAAATCGTAATCCGTCCCCTTCTTCATGTAAACTGTCAAGGCATAAGCTTTGTTGGAGAAGGAAAAGATGAACCGTCGATAGTATCCCACCATTCCAAGGAACCGCCTCAACTTGGTCAACGCCACCGAAAAGGTAAGTCGAGGATGCGTTTCACCTTTTCTGATCCACCGCTATACCATCTTTTGGAGATGATGTGCCCTAACAACAAACCTTCCTCACATCCAAAAATGCATTTTTCTGGATTGAGCGAGGCCTTGGCTTTCTCCAACCGTTGTAGAATTTTGATCAAATGATCAAAATGATCCTCCTTCTTCCCCGTATACACAAAAATCATCTATGAAATCTACGCACAAATTTCCCAATAAAAGGTTCAAACACCTTGTTCATGAACCTCTGAAAAGTTGCTGGAGCATTACATAGACCAAAGGGCATTACCCTAAAGGCAAAAGTTCCCCATGGCGTGGTAAAAGTGGTTTTGAGTGATCTTCAGGGAGCAATTTGAATTTGGTTATAACCACTATAACCATCTCCAAAACTATACCACTCATGACCTGCCACCTCCTCTAGAATCTCATCTATGAAAGGTAAAGGATAGTAATCCTTCTTTGTGACAGCATTCAACTTCTTGTAATCTACGCATACACGTAGCTTACCATTCTTCTTCTTGACTATCACAATAGGAGAAACCCATTCAGAATTCTCTACCTCATAGATGAAACCCGCATCCTTTAGCTTGTCGATCTCCTCCTTGACCACCACAAAATTTGGTGGATTTATCCGACGTTGCTTCCGACGTCATTCTTGACGCAGCCTTCTCCTTTAACTCAATGCGATGAGTTTCTAAGGTTACTTCCTTCAAATCCTTGTAACTAAAGGCAAAGACATGGATATATTTTCGAAATATATCCAAGAACCTTGACTTCTCCTCCATAGTAACCTTTGGGACCAAACTTGAGAGTGGAGAGCCGCCGAGTTATCTCATCTTTACTCATCTTCATCTTGTCGGGATCTTTCACCCCCCCGCCTAGGAAGTAAATCCATTGCAGCAAGAACTTGAACTTGAACATCATCGTCCGAGGTATCTTCAGATGATGTCTCCTCATCGGCCGACATGTTGGTGTCAACCTCTAAAAACTACCACTTTCTTCACTCTCGGACTACGAGTAATCACTTTCGTAGGTCTATCCGAGTGCCGAGACCGCTCCTCCGCCACTTGTGAGAGGGACCTTCACTTTCGATGGTTTTTTTTTTCGGCCCTATACGAAGGTAACCCTTATGCCACCGATCAGTTGTCCTCACAGCCCTCAACCAAGGTCTTCCTAACAACAAGTCGTAGCTAGCCTCCTCAAGCACTTGAAAGAACAACAAGGTTTGAACTCCCATCACACTTACCACCACCTTGTCCACCACTCCAATGGGTCGCACCTTTTGCTTGTTGGCCATCCCAACAATGATGTTGGAAGGTCTTGAAAGCTTCATCCCCAACTTCTTCAACAAACGTTCTGACATGGCATTCACCGCAGATCCACCATCCACTAGTACATCCGAAACATCACGCCCATTAATGTGCTTCAATCTTGAAGCCCGAGTGCATACCTCCGAGGCAGCGGCATCCACCACTCCTACTCCAACATTCGCCATGGAAGCTTTTCCCTTGGATCGTCGCTTCTTGGTCCTTTTTTTTAGCTTAGGCCTCCCCTCAACTCCTTTCTTATCGTAGGATTTAGAGCAATCAATTGGCCAACAGTTATATTGGCTTTTTGATTCCCCACATCCTCCACCACGTCGTATTTGAGCTGGGTAGATGAAATGGAGAAATCATCCATTCCCAACTTCTTTCTCGGTGCTCTCGGTTGACTCACACCACCGGATCGAGTGCTCGGCTTGGTTGATCTTCCATTGAGATGGACTCCTCCGCAAATCTTGCTCTCTTCTTCTCGTGTGCAAGAATATCAACTCTGGAACTTATAGAGCTCTCTCCCTTCTCAAACGTGCCTTGATGAGGAAACACATCAATAGACGCTACTCCCTTATCCTTCGATTGACTTGGAGCAGGAGTAGAATTGTTGTGTCTAACTCCATCATGTTGTCGAGGATTAGGACAATTTCATTGGAAATGAGGGCCTCCACAACTAAAGCATGAAACCTGTGAAGTTCCCTTGTGGTGGATTTCCTTTGGAGGATAATTCCCATACCCTCTAGATCCTCCCCTACATTCTCGATTCCTCCTCTCCCATAGTTGTACTACATTAATCTTGAGATCGGCCGAGTGTTTCGTGATAGATTTCAACTCATGGTGCAAGTCTACCACTGGAGAATTTACTACTGGCGCAAAGAACAACAAAAGGGAGTTGCCATTCTAACCACAACAAAAAGTGGTGATGCTTCTCTAGCCACCAAGCTAGAATCATCGTCTTCTAGGCTCTCCTCCATTCGAATAGCAATGCGAATAGCCTCAACCTTAGAAGAGGGCTTTTCATATCTCACCTTGCTTCGAATCTGAGGCTTCAAACCTCCAATGAAGTTCTTTGTCAACATAGCCACAATCCCCACCATGGTTGGCTCGACCTCGTCTCCACTCTTTCTCAACACCACACCCAAAGCGTGACTCCGGCTTCTCCGTTCTCTCTACGTATGATCTCACCTTCTCACTCTCTCCTTGCTTCAAAAAGGTGACTTCACACATCGACTTCTCGTAACTTTCATCCGGAAGAAAGTTTTCAACAAGATTCTCCGTCAAACTCTCCCAAGTGTCTTCCTCCACATGCTCCTTCTTGTACTCATTGTACCACTTCAATGCAGAATCCTCCAAGAAGTCGGGCAAAAGGATAGCCCATTCGGGTTTCCTTCTCTCATTGTTTCCTATGCATGCCCTCTTGAAGTCTCTCACAAAAGATTCTACATCTTCTTTCTCTCCCCCATAGAACACCGGAAGCTTCCCCATTTCCAACTCCTTTTGTCGTTGTTGTTGGAAATTTATACGGGGACTCCCTAATACAACACAAACAAAACTAGCTCCATTCTAGAGTAATTCATCAATGGCAAAATGAACGGAATTGGTTGGTCCAAGATTGCCATGGCTCTCTCCTCTCCTAAACACACTATGAGCCTTACCCTCATCGACATCTTCTCGATCATTCTGAAAATGATCTCCATCTTCAGTTAGAACTTGAGCCACATGGAGATTTCAACTTTTCGGTATCTGCACTCAATTTATCTTCAAAGTCCTCCACTAGTGACTCCAACAGAGCTTTCACGCCACTACACTCGTGTCCTAAGGGAAGTCCGGTCACTCCACAATTTTTCACAATAGTTTCCACTCTTGGATTCATGGGGAGATGATGGTCCCGGATGAAGGTTTAGCTCTCCCACGTTTCGCCTCTCTCTCAACCTCCGATCTTTGGTCCTCAAAGGACAACTCACAAGCTTATGTCCCTCCTCTCCACAATAGAAGCAACTCTCACGTTTCGCTCTCGGGAACTTTTAGTGTCCTCTCTTCAAACTCCACTCTGAACTCCCTCGTGTTCGAATCATTTGAAACAATCACGTCCCAAATTTTTGAGGTATCTTAGATAGCCGGATCTTCCAAAGAGGTTGATCTCCCATTTTCCAATGAGTGTCAAGTCATCCTCACTATGCAAAACACTCATGCACTCACTCTCTCGGAATGACCATAAACAAGGAAAAAGTAAATCTGAAAAGTAAAAGCGTTTTGCTCACTTTTATACCCCCCTATACTTGAGGTATCATAACTTTTCTATAAAAATGATCTCTCAACGAAATTTAAACCCACATGTAGCTTAGCTCTTGATATACAATCGTGCAAAGTTTCAAATCCTGATTCAATTCTTGCACGAATTGATAAGCTCTGTACACTTTTTCCCGAGAGCTATCTTTCAAAACCCGTCAAGACCCTAGCAAATTCTAAACATCATAACTTTTGATCTAGACATGATATGACTGTTATTTCAAGTGTAAAACGTATCCCATCTACTAATCTAAAATCAATAAAATTATCGGAAAAACTTTGGAAAATAAAGTTTTCCTCCCAAATACATACTATAGCACTCTCGCCTCATCCCAAACAACACTTAAGTAAACAAAATGTACAAAATAACTTCCAGGCTATCATATAACACTACCGGATACACAAATGGTACATTACTATGCATCATGATCTCGGTTCGCTCTTCCCCCACAGTCCTCTCCATATGAGTTCTCATCGTTGCGCTCTCACGGGCAATAAACTGGATTCGAGCATCTCTTCTCCTTCTAGACCGAGGTCCCGCAACGGAACCAAAAATGTGACCTCCGGCTGACTCTCACTCAGGTTTACCTCCGATGGCTTTTTGGAAGCTCATCATGAATCTAGAAGGACTTAGTCCCACCCTTTTCCCATGATCCTATTGCTCACTCTTACACAAACTCTCAAAGTCCAAGCTCTATTATGCACATTATCACCAAGAGTAAGATATCACTCAAAAGGAAAGGATACTTTGGTAATCAAAGTCTTCATTGAATCAAGGTTCCACTCCGAACATGACATCTCCAAGAACCAAGCTCCCTAAAACTAAGATCACCACACTATCTCCTCCCAAAACTAACTTCCATTGAAAAACTACTTGAGAGGTGCTTCTCAACCTCTCTATTTATACTACTTAGAATCTTACCCTAGTAACTACAAGTAATCACCATGTAACTTCGTCTTACCAAGTTTAAACGAGGTAGAGATCACAAACCCCAATGAAAAGGATACATGGCAACATGCAATTGGTCCACTTGGATCTTCTAGAAGCCCAACTACTCCCTAATTGACTTCTAGTGTACCAAGTCAATCTCGCCCCTAGATTTAAGGGTCTTCACCAAGTCCAACCAATGAAAACTAGTCCAAGTCAAGGGAAGTCAAGATACCCATGCGATGGAATCTATTCATTGACTCATACTAAACAACAAAATAGTAGTTCTCATCTACCACACCAAAAGTTACTCTATATTTTCCTCCAACTTAACCATAACTAGCTAAACATAGTCATGACTAAGATAAACTTAGGCACAATTTAGATATACTTTCATTTTATCCTATATGTACAACCCTGGGTCTTACAGATCCCCATCCCGAAGTAAAGCAAATTGTTGAACTCTATTTGCTGTGTCTGTGGAATTGGTGATGTGATGGGTTTGTGAAGGAATTGAGTTTGAATCGATTACCTTCTTTGTGAATGCTCTTCGGACTGTGAAGTCCAGAGTTAGAAAGATGCCTAAATGCTTATTTCCCTTCTTCGCTAGTGTGGTTTGATCTCTCATTCCCTTGGGAACGAATCAATCTATACGAATTCGGACTGAATAGTACCTACCGTGCTATTACAATACGCGAATACATGTGTACCAGAAATGAAGAGATATGGATTACTCCCTTCTCTCCCGCTCGCAGCCTCTGTCCCATCGCTTGCACATTCCGAGCAAAGATCTCTCCCCAATTGATCTTGATTGCGCCGCCGACAAATCCCTCCACTATCCTCACCTTATGCATACTTACATAAGTAGTTCGTTGTGGTGGTAAGAGTTAATTCAATGTATACATTATCTTCCTTTGGAAGTCGTCTTGAATAAGATCGATCTTGAAGCCGTTTGTACCCTTCCTCTCTCTAGGATCAAACCATTTTTGCTCATCGAAGGTGAATGCAACTGAACTTTCCCAGTCGACTCCGTCCTTCTCCTTCAAGTAATCTCTTCCCAATGCTTTTGCCAAAGCAACGCATCCCACTGTAGGAGCATAGTTCTTAGGATAAGTAGGATTTGTTTTGGTTTTTGTGAATAAAGCGTTATATTCGGGTTCTCTTGAAGGTATTCGTCCGAATATATGTTTGTTAGCTAGGAATACCATTGGGGAGTTCACACGAGTGAATTGCGAGGGAATTTAAGCGCGCGTTTGGGTGGCGGATTGAGGAATTGTCGAGAGAAAGTTGATGCCAAGAACTTGCCGAGCGGCCGGAGAGAAGGAAAGCTAGCTGCAATGTCGAAGCGTCGAACCGGAGGAGTTCCAACAGGAAGAAGTGCGACGATGGGGAGAATTCGACTACTCATTCTGATGGCAGATTGGACTCCAGCGGAGTTGCTGAGGTTGAAGAACCTCGGTGGAGCGTTTCTGTCGTGGCGCTGGGACTATGTGTGCCCGGAGCTGTGCGATGAAGTCCGGAGAGGGAAGCCGCTGACAGCAATTGGGAGCAATGCACATCCGGAGAAGTGGGATGCGAAGTTATGGGCGAAAGCTTTGGGACGCAACCACGAAGAGGACAAAGGCGGACTCGATTGGGAGGGATCGGCAGTGCATACGGCTTTCATTTTTGACAAGCGGAAGTGGTTCAACCCTAGGGAGAGGAAGGGGACGAATGGCTACAAGCTCGACTTAATCAAAGACGTCTTCAGGAGAAAGGTGGCACTCACCTTGAATCAGCTTTTCTCACCGCAGAGAACAACGTATGTGAGTATGCATAAAGTGAGGATCGTGGAAGGGTTCATCGGAGGAACTATTCAGGTGAACTGGGGAGAGATCTTTGCGAAAAATGTGCAGGCCATGGCAACCAAGCTAAGGGAAGACTATAAGAGTGTAGTCTATCTCTCGTCTTTCTTAGTACACCTGTATGCAAAGTTGGAATGGCTGACGCCTAAGGAGAGGCAGCTGTATCGGTTGGAGAGTGGGTTGTCGGACTTGGATGCGGACATTGACATCGCTAGCAGTGGGTCGACGAGGAGTCTAGGCACAAGTGCGCCTCCTGAGCCGAAGAAAACGGGAGAAGTGAGACCGGCGGTGCAGAGCAAGCCCGATTCGGACTCGCACTGAGGTGATTGGGACATCGAGGAAGAGGAAGAGAGTAGTGGAAGACAGTCCCCCTGCCACTCTAGCGGTACGAAAAGATGTAGGCAAGAAGAAGACAGAAGAAGTAGGACCGGCAAAGTCCTCTCGACCAAAGATGATGGCGGTGAAGCCGGGACCGAAAGCCTCGAAAGAGATTGCAGAACCCATGGCATCGGTACTATCGCCGCCGCAGAGGTTGGAAGTCGTGGTGGTCCCAATTCTTTGGGTGTTGAACGAGATGGGACCGATGTATATGCCAGGGTGGGACCCTCAAGCAGACGAGTATATGGAGTTGATTCAGATGATGAACCGTCTGGCGTTGGGAAAGGAAGATCAGTCCATCACAGTGAAGGAATTGACAGTGTTAATATCCCAAGCTCATCGAGTTGATCTAGGGTTGTTATGTACCTATGGTACAGATCTGTTTAGGGCTAACCCGAAATTAGGGTTTTCTTGTACTCACCCTATATATATACAAGGGAAGGCAAAGCCTTCCTCATCTCATTCCTGTACACTCTCTCTTGTCCCTTTGGTGTGCTTTCCTCTTCTTGGAGTGATTCACGAAGAGTCGTTTTCTCAACATGGTGGGAGCATTAGTTATGTAGATTAGACAAAGAGAGAGTGTACAGGAATGAGATGAGGAAGGCTTTGGCTTCCCTTGTATATATATAGGGTGAGTACAAGGAAACCCTAATTTTGGGTTAGCCCTAAACAGATCTATACCATAGGTATGTAACAACCCTAGATCAACTCGATGAGCTTGGGATATTAACACTCCCCTTCAAGCTCAACCGTACATCCTGA